>JAAGEH010002534.1:14034673-14072415 GCA_011751065.1 Lasiurus cinereus | reverse complement strand
TGTATATATATATATATATATATATATATATATATATATATATATTTGATTTTTTACAGAGAGGAAAAGAGAGGGATAGAGTTAGAAACATCAATGAGAGAGAAACATTGATCAGCTGCCTCCTGCACACCCCCTACTGGGCATATGCCTGCAACCAAGGTACATGCCCTTGATTGGAATCAAATCTGGGACCCTGCAGTGGGCAGGCCAATGCTCTATCCACTGAGCCAAACCAGATAGGGCAAACCCTTCTTTTTATTTCTTCCTTAATCCTAACCTCCTTTGAGAATTACTGTTCTGGATATTTATCTATTTCTGGAATAATACTTCACCAGCATGAAAGGTGAACTGTAGGAATGCCACTGCCTTCAACCCCACTGTATAGCTGTTTCCCAGACCTTCCCTGCGTGTCATATATACATTCATCATTTGTTATATAAAGTTCTAGCTTATTTTATGTGGGTGCACAGCAATGATCTGAAACACAGGAGGAGGCTGCCTAGAGTGAAGGTAGTATCACTGGCCCTGCTTCTTGCTATATGACCTTGCTGATCATGTTTTCCAGTTTTTTTAAAGTTGATAGTTTTATTGTAGTTTAATTTTGGAAACAACATACTCATTTTTTCCCCCTGTAAAAATTGTGGCAAAACCAAGTTAGTACAGTAGAAAGCTGTTCTTGGCACAGGTCTATTGGTTATCAGCCTTTTATTTTTTAAGGTGTTTTAAATTAATTTTTTTAAAGAGAGAGGAAAGGAGAGGAGCAGAGGGAGAAACATGGATGTGAGAGCAGAACATCGATCCATTTGCCTCCTGTCCACCCACCTGTTACCAGCGATAGAGCCCTCACCCTGGGAAGGTACCCAGACAGGGAACTGAAACTGGTGACCTTTTGGTGCCCAGGAAGACACCCAGCCACCTGAACCACACAGGCCAGGGCTGCTCATCAACACTTTGAAAGCCAGATACCGTTTGAGAAGGGCCTGAGGGGCCGGTGGAGTAATTATGGCAAAGTGTGCAGAGCTCTTTTCATCGGTAAAGAGAACTAACCAGCTCATTCTCAAGTTTAGTGCTTAAAATAAAATGAAATAGATTGACTTTTGGACAAGTTGAAACCTTTTTTACTTACCATCTTATATTTTTTCTTTAAAAATTAATTTCTTCCTTAAAGCAGAAAGATAAGCCACCCTACTTCTCTATTGGCATACTTGAAACAATACATAGACTTCAAGTGCTGGTTTGGATTGTGGTTAATTTGAAGTTAAGAGTTTAAATCCCCATGAGCACACTGATGATTTCTGGTACTGATGTGTTTTTTCTTCTGAAGTAATTAAAAATAATATTTTTAAAGTTTTGGTCTGGAAATCTCTTCCTTTTTATTTTTTTATTTCTTCCCAATCTATATTTGAATATTTCAATTTAGCTGTGTGGATTGAGGAATGATGATAGAAGACAGCAGTAAGAAAGTTTGAGAGAACTCGATTAGGGCATATTATTATGTAAATAAAGTCGAAGCTAAGATTTTGATGGTTTTCGTATGCTTCAATTACCATCAAGCCAATCTTAGATTATCTTATACTTCTGAAGGTTCCAATAAATTTAGATTTTCTAGAGATAGCAGATTGGATCATAGTAATTTAACCATCTTTTCTGCTCATTGGACTTAAATTGTGGATCAACTAGGCATCAAGTACCATATTAAACATAACTGATGTCTTTAATCAAGTTATGGATATAAATTTGATCCGTGCTGTTCTGTATGGATTAGGATAGGGGTTTATACATAAATGTTACTATAAGAAGATGTATCTTCTGATATGCAGAGTCATGCTGGAGATATCCATGAGTTTCCTCATTTTCACACTTAGATTGTTAGGTTAGATTGAAACTAAATTCTAATTCCATTTAGTTTTATAGAACAATCAGCCTTTGCTTCTTCCTGACCAGTTTTCAATTATTTTGCCCTTTTCTTCTAAAATCTGTGGAGCAAAGTTAAGCACTATCTTTCCTGTAATTTCATAGCATATTTGAAGAAGCTTTGCAGAGAATGGAACAAGTTGATACAGTAGCAAGCATGAAAAAGGCCAAATTCTTGAATCATAGTTGCATTGTGCTAAATTATTTGGGAAGCACTGCAGCTGTTATTATTCAAGAGTAAAGTGACACGGAAAAACAACATGTATTTTTTCAGGGTAATCATTCAGATTTATTGTAAAAAGAAGAGGAGGGTTCTCACTGATTTTATAAGAGCAACGGCAACAGTTAGCCATTTCTTTGGCTAATTCATACAATTCTTAAGTAAAATTTAAGCCCCGTTACTTTGGTAGGATTTAAAGGAATAAGACGTATGTGAATAAAATGGTATTAGATTTGTATAATTCTGAATCAGAAAATGAAGTTTAAGATGGTAATATTGGTCCCTCAAATACTGGTATTCAAACTTTAAAAATCAATCAAGAGAAAAGATTAGTGGTGTTTCTTTGGCACTAAAAATGTAAAGCTAAGACCAAATTGTTCTATTTTCACAGACTTAAGATACAAAGAATGATATTTAAAGACATTTAAAATGGTTATTAAATTCTCTTCCATTGGTAAAGAATCTCCTATAAAGCACACTTAGAAGAAATCCCTGAGTACATTCCTTCGTGAAAGCAGTATCTGTGTATAAGGTTCCCTCCACAGTGCTTGTAAATTGGATCACCAAATGCTTACTACAGTAGAAACAAGAAATTTACATAATTAAAATGATGTTTGAACACCTTATCCACTCCTGGGCAATTCCAAAAACCATTCGCTTATACTCTTTCTATTTTTCTTTAGCCATTCAATATTGTTTTTCACTGTTTCTAGTGCTTGCTCTCTAGGTTTCTCTCCTGCTCCAGCTTCTGGATATTTTTTGAAGAAACTCTCCATCTATAAAAAGAGAGGAAAATAATTAAGGAAATCATTTTAAGCACAATTATTCTTCTAGAATTTTATTTACAAAACTGGATTTGTTTGCTTCTTCCCTGGAAATTCAGTTTCACTACACAACATTGAGATGCATCTTTTGGTCCATCATTTAGATTGAGTCTGCCTCTCAGAACACCCATAATCATCCACGGCTTTTGGACTCCTGACAGCATGTCAAGCCACTAGAGACTCCAACATATGGGGTGGGACGAGGGGAGGGAAGGGCAGTGTAATAGCAGTTGGCATGCCCATTCCTGCTTCTGCTGGTTTCTTTATTTTCCGTGCATGCCACAGGGCACTCCTTGAAAGATCTGGTCTGTAGAATGATGGCTTTTTTTAGCCTTTCATTCCAGGGGACAGGAGCATTTTAATATACTTCCAGTTCACTTGTTAAGTGAACTAAATAAATTAAAATATATATATTTTTATTGATTTCAGAGAGGAATGGAAAGGAAGAGAGAGATAGAAACATCAATGATGAGAGAGAATCATTGATTGACTGCCTCCTGCATGCCCCCTACTGGGGACTGAGCCTGCAACTCCAGGCATGTGCCCTGACTGGGAACCAAACCTGGAACCTTTCAGTCCACAGGCTGGGGCTCTATCCACTGAGCCAAATTGGTTAGGGCTGAAAATTTTTTTTTTCCATAAAAAAAAGAAATATTTGTTAAATCTGGTTCTATCTGTCCAATTTCCTTCAAAACTCTCCTCAAAACTCAACTCTAATATTATTTACTATTTGCAAGAATAAGAATTACTTTGTTTCTTAACACAGAAGAATGTTAGCATTCCAATATCTAATACATAGAAAATCCATGCAATGTGCCAACATGAATATACATTGTTTTCTTTCTGGGAACTGACATATTTGAAACCTCAAAGCATTGGGTTAAGTTTTGAAATTCCAAAACGATGAATTCTGAAAAAAATCACATCTTGACAAACTTATTCCAGGGCGACATTTGCCAGGGGAGGAGAGACATGCTGTTCATGCGTTATAAGCAGGATGGTTTCACACAGAGTTCCGAAGTTCACCTTTCTCAGATTTCAAACTGTCTGTTTCTCGATTATTTGGGGTTTTTTTAGTTTAGAAAAATAGGTATATATTTAATTAGATACAGGGATTATTTCTTTATCCTTATCTTTTCTGATCTTAATAGAGAAAATACCATCTCTGATTTTTAGAAAAGCTACTTTTGTCACTTCTGAGACGAATCTAGAGGAATCTGTCCCCATACCTGCCAGAGCTGAAGTTCAGTGTTGAATGGCTCTGCTATTGTGACAATCCGGCCAAGGGTTCTGTCATTGAGTGTGAATCTGAAGAGAAATTTAGGGGAATAAAAGGGAATATCAGTACACAGAACTTTACATTTTTTTCTATGGATGCAAACATTTGCTTTTTATTTTATGGTTTTTTGTAACAGTAATTTTCAAAGTGAGCAAAACATTTAATTTAAAATAACTCTATTCAGGAGAAATTCTTTGTAAACTCTGCACTTCTTTGTGTAGGTAAATTCACACCAACTCTCCCAGAGGTGGTAGACTGCTTGTTGTATTACCCAAACCAGTTCTCCTTTCTTCTGTACACATAAGAACCTAGCTAGAGACATTTCTCAGCTTCCCTCGTAGCCAGGTGTAAACAGATGAACCAATTATTATGAATGGGACACAAGCAGAATGATATATTCAACTTTCATCTCCTTGCTTAAATGAAAGAAATTGCTTGCCTTAGAGCTCTTGATTTTTTCCCCCTCCTCTTTCTCCAAGTTTCAACCACACTGTTAGGATAAGGCCTTAGGATTCAAAGAGCAAAAAACACCTAACAACTTGGAATGTTCACTTCAGGAGACTAAACTGAATGAGAAATAATTATTTGTATCATTCCAGCTGCTGAATCTCTATGCTCTGTTACAGTAGGAAAACTCTACCACCTTTACATTAACTAATACTCTATGCATCTTCCTGCAATTACAGACATTTGTATATAGGCTATTTTTATTTTTGCTTTAGAAAAGTTTTTTAACTACTTGCATATTTTGGTTAGCATCTGTATCAGTCTGGCTGATGAAAGAAACTTGAAGCTAAGTGCAAAAATAGAATATTATTTCTATTCTTGTACCTTTCATATTTTCAAGAATCACAAATTTTCTTATAGACCATAACATCAATGATTGTGATACAAGTCAGCATCTCATAACAATTAATCACAGTATAAAAGGAAAAACAGCCACAAAAATGCATATAAAATGTGAACCATTGAAATGTTGGGAAAGGATAAAATAAAATATATTAATAGATAAAGAAGTCAACTATGTATCAGTAGAAGAAGTTTTACATTAAAAATGATAACATAGCAAAAGCAGAAACCAAAAAAGATGAAAATGGGTCACATTTGTTGCATATGCATTTTTCAAAGTTTTATACTAAAAATGCCATAAAAATAAAAGTCAAAATGTATTACTTGTTGTAAAAAGAGCAAATATTTTCACTAAAAATTAAACGCTTTCCCTTGATTTGGTGTCTCTCTTAATTTCCTTCCTCTCACCTCTTCATTTATAGTCAAATATTTCTCTACAATCCTTGTCTCCATCTTCTTACCACTCATTCATTTGCTTTCATTTAGATTCTTCCACGATCATTCCACTGAAAAACTCCTTCTAGAGTTATTATTAGATTTTATGCAAATAAATCTAATGAGCTTTTTTTAGTCTTCAGTTTACTCAACTCTTAAGTAGCATTTAACAAGGAACTATAATGTCCTTGTAACAATTTTCACTTTAGCATCTCAAAAGAGAATTAAAAACATTACATATATACCCTGGCCAGGTGACTAAGTTGCTTGAAGCATTGTCCAGTACATCAAAAGGTTGTGGGTTCCAGTTAGGGCTCAGACCCAAGTTTCGGGCTCAATTCCCAGTTGCAGCCCAAGAGGCAACCCATCAATATTTCTCACACGGATGTTTCTTTCTCTCTCCTTCCCTCTCTCTATAAAATCAATAAAAACATATTCTTGGGTAAAGTTTTTTTTTTTTTTTAAGTATCATATATAAAAAACTGAACTTATTGCTCTTAGAACAAAAGCCCTGTAAAGCTTGGCCTTTATCTTTCTTCTTTTCTGATAATAAGTACTAGTATTCAGCCAGGAACACTTCACCCTCTGCTCACCTAGTTAACTCCTGCCCTTCCTTCGGAATTCAATGCAACATAACTTCCTTCCTCTCTAACTTCTTTGGACTTGGTTGGTTTTCCTTTTATGCTCTCTCAATGTGCTTGAACATCTTGTGTTTGTAATTATTACAATTTTAATTATACATGTATTTGTATGATTCTTTACTTAGTATTGGTCTCTATCACTAGATTCTAAGATCCATGAGAACAAGGAACCAGAATTGTTTTTTTCTTACTATTGTATCTTAATGACAAGCACAGTGTCTAATACATGGTTGATGCTGATAAAATTTATTGAATGAGAGAATTATAATAAAAAATTAGATATCAATTTCATGTATTCTAATAGCAAAAATGTTTTAAAATGACAATACTGGCTATTGGCAAGGGCTAGAAAAATAGGTCAATTTATTAGTAAATTTTTTTGGGGTAACAATTACTTCCAGTATCCTAAAGAAAATGTCAAGGACGTTAAAAAAGAATGAAAAGATTCAGTTTCAAAGATGCCCATCAAAATATCCTATCTAATAAAAGAGTGATATGCAAATTGACCATACTTCCATAACACTCAAAAGCCACACCCACCACCAATAAAAAGTGAGTATGCAAATTAACCCAACCAAGATGGCTACAGCCATGGAGTGAGCAGGAGGTTTGGGTTTCCCGGCAATGGAGGAAGCCAAGCTTCCTGCACACCCTGGCTGGCCCAGGCCTCCACTCAAGGCTACAAAGTTTCAATTATAGAAGATAAATAAATCCCAGATACCAGGGCCTCCACTTGTGTCGCGTGGGTGGTGTGGTCAGCCTGAAAAGCACCACAGGCTGCCCCATGCTCCAAGGAAATCCCCACCCTAATCCAGGACACCCTTCAGGGCAAACCAGCTAGCCCCCACCCAAGCACCAGGTCTCTATGCTATCTAATAAAAGAGTAATATGCAAAATGACCATCACTCCAACACAAGATGGCTGTCCCCATGTGGTCAAAGATGGCTGCCCCTCTGTGGACACAATATGGCCACCACAAGATGGCCAGCAGGGGAGAGCAGTTGGGAGGGGCCAGGTCTGCAAGTGAGGGCAGTTGGGGGCAATCAAACCTGCAGAGGAGGGAAGTTAGGAGTGACCAGGCCAGTAGGGAAGGGCAGTTGGGGGCAAAGAGGCTGGCAGGGGAGCAGTTAGGCATCAATCAGGCTGGTAGGCAGAAGCAGTTAGGGGCAATCAGAAAGGCAGGCAGATGAGTGGTTGAGAGCCAGCAGTTCTGGATTGTGAGAGGGTTGTGGTTAGGGGTGATCAGGTAGGCAGACAGCCCCTCACAGGGCTGGTCTTGCCCCCCAGCAAGCAGTTAGAAGTGATCAGATAGGCAAAGGTGGTTAGAGGTGATCAGGCAGGCATGCAGAGTGGTTGGGGTGATCAGGCAAGCAGGGGAGCAAAGGTTGATCAGGCAGGCAGGCAGGTGAGTGGTAAGGAGCCAGCGGTCCCAGATAGCAAGAGGGATGTCCAAATACCAGTTTAGGCCCGATTCCTGAGGGATCAGGCCTAGTCCAGCAGTCGGACATCCCCTGAGGAGTCCCAGATTGGAGAGGGTGCAGGCCAGCCTGAGGGACACCTCCGCTCCTGCCCCCATGCATGAAATTCATGCACGGGGCCTCTGTATAATATGATTCCATTTCTGTAAATAAATAAATGAATCACCATAAAAAATAACCCAAGAAAAAAATCTTAGTGAAATTTTAGTGTGACAACAGGGTGGATTTTGCTTAACTGCATTTTGTACAAAACAACATATACTCATAATAAGAAAATAGGGACTTAGGGAGATGGGGTACTGGATGAAAGAAGGTGAAGAGATTCACCAAAAACATATAAGAATAGTCCATGGACACAAATACCAGTGTGGTAAAGGATAGAGGGAGAGGGAGGCTGGGACTGGGTGGAGGTGAATAATGGGGAGGAAAGTAGAGGGCATCTATAATAGAGCCAACAATAACTAACTAACTAACTAACTAACTAAATAAATAAATAAATAAATAAATAAATAAATAAATAAATGGATTTAAGAAAGGAAAGTTGCTGTCATAATATCCTACAGATTAAAAGAAAGTCTGCTAATTATAGGTAAGAAAACATATTATTAGTAACCTTCCATAATTTCTATAATATTAGTTGTATTTTGTTCTTAGAAGCTAAAAATTAGATATATTTGGGAACTAACAATGATTGGATTGAATAAAAACTATAACTACCTGTAAAATATTAGTAGTATAAGAACAAAAGATGTTCATTCCCAAGAAACCAGTACCACATAAAGTGTAGCATTTATGGGGAAATATGCTATATACTTATTACATTTATTACTTTTAAAACTAAAATAAGAATTTAATTATATCTTAAATATTTTGAAATATAAAATAATCTTCTTAGACTTAATATTTACCTAAGTATTATTGTTTTCCAAAATACATGATTTTGACACACACAAAACTTTTATTAAATTATTTTGGTTGTGAGATAGTGTTAAAATGGCTTTAGTCATATTCCATTGATTTAATATTTCAGCTATAGTCATAAATTAAAACCATACTTTTTCATACCACACTACTGATTTATTGGGTTCACCTAACTTCACAGTTTCATCTAAGAGTTAGTGAAATAAATAAAAGCAAAGAATAAATTCTAAAGAATCTTTGGAACTTTGTGGTTAAGTCTTAGACTGGAAAGAACATTAGTGGTGTGGCCATCAATTGTCATAAAAATCAAAAGACAAAAACTTTATAAAAAACCAGCTTATTTATTTTAGAATGACAATAAATTGCTCATAAAATGGAGGCAGTAAATCCCCTAATTTTGAAGTCTGGAAAATGTTCCAGAGTTTAAAAATAGTTGGATAAAACTTGGCTAATTTATGTTTAATTTGTCATATCCAATTTTAATAGAATATTTATTTATTCAACCAGCCATAATTAATATTGGGCATTGTGTATGTGTCCAACATGTGGTTATTACATAATTTTATCCATTAGGCTATTTGAAATAATACCCAATGAGAATCAGATCACTAGACTATGAGGAAATACTAAAAGGGTTTAGTATTTAGTGAGGGTTTTGGATCTAGCATTGGAAATTGTTTATCAATTAATTTTCTTGAAAAAAATTCAGTATTATGTCAAATAAACTTATTTTAAGGCCAGATGTTTATGACTTTTTCTTTTGGACTTGTGCCTGTGGGTATTTGTTTGTTTGTTTGTTTATGACTTTTATGACAAGGTAACACCGATTTTATTTGTAGTTTTGTTTTTAATATTTTTTATAGATTTCAGAGAGGAAAGAAGAGGGAGGGAAAGACAGAAACATCAATGATGAGAGAGAATCATTGATTGGCTACCTCCTGCACACTTCCTACTGGGGATGGAGTCCACAATCTAGGCATGTGCCCTTGTCTGGAATTGAAACTCAGGACCCTTAAGTATGCAGACCTATGCTCTATCCACTGAGCCAAATGACTGGGACAACATCTGTTTTTTTCTACTTCTTAATTTTTAAAGAGGAATAGCAATAAACTAATTTTTAAAAATGAAAAATGCATTATTTGAAATAAATTACACAGAGCTATTTAAATACACCTTGAAAAATACTCTACTTAATAAACAATTTGCAAAATGAACATAATTTACTTATTTTTTCACAATAACTCAAAAGTAAGCATTATTCTTTATCTACATAGGTTTCTTGCAGCCTACACCAAAAGAATTTTATAATCTTTTCAATTAAAACAAAATACGCAGTATTTGTCAGTAGGCATATACCTTCCAAAATGGAAGGTATAATATTGCATAATATGAAATGTTATTACCAGATAACATGTTCTGAATAGGTAGATTTATTAATTCTAAACCAAGTATTTTATTGAAACAGCTAGAGACCCAGTGCACAGATTCGTGCACCAGTGAGGTCCCTTGGCCTGGCCTGTGGGAATTGGGCTGATACCAACTCTCTGACATCCCCCAAGGGATCCTGGGTTGCAGGAGGGCACAGGTCAGGCCGAGGGACCCCAATGGTGCATGATCAGGGCCAGGGAGGGACCACAGGAGGGCTCCAGGGCCTGTCTGGCCTGTCTTGTCCAGTCCTACTGGTCAGAGCATCTGCCCCTGGTGGTCAGTGCACATCATAGTGACAGGTCAAATAGTTGAATGAACTGTCAGACACTTAGCTTATTAGGCTTTTATTATATAGGATTATAAACATATGAACAAAGCATCATGTGTGCATGCTTATGCATCAATCAATCTTCATAGAGATGGATGAACTATTACAATCAATCATTACAAGAATAGAAAAGGCAAAATATTATCACAAATAGTTAAAAAGCAATGTAGATTATCTTGATTGAGAGCTAGAGATTTAATCTGGATCTTAGAAGAATAAGAAATGTGAATCATTCTAATGGCACTCTGGTGAATTGTAGTGTAGGAAAGAAAATACAAATAAAAGTTATCATCTTAGTTAATATTTCTGATAAGGCAGTCAATTAGGCAGTACTGAAGGGAAGGCAGATGAGATTAGAAGGGATAAGAAAGGCTATTTCCTGGTGTGGGAATTATAGACAGTGAAGTTCTTTAGGTCAATGTTTTTATATTTTCTTGGGATACATAATCTATATTCTATTTTATACTCTGCAAAAGAAATATCTCTTTAATGGAAATAAGCATTAAATTTAGAGGCTCAAGACCAAGAATAGTAATATTTCTTTTGAATGGAGCTAAAAAAATAAAAAATAGGGGAAAGCATCTCTTTAGTTAATTTGCTATTTTACATTTTAAAACTCTTATTGCCTGGGAAGTAATTTCTTCTTAAGAACTTTTCAAAATACCTAAAGTTTAGTTATCTGGTCAAGGGAAATAAAAGCTATCATTCATATATGCTCAGTAGGATATAGGGTTCTAATGTGAACTCAGGTCCAGTAATTCCTTTTTAGTTTTCATTAAATATTTATTGAGAACTAAGTATGTGCCTGGCAATATACTATGTGCTATCACAACAGGCAGAATTATATTAACTTGTTTTAATCAAAACTAAAAATAATGTGATTTAGGCATCTCTTCAGATTTCAGAATTCTATAGATCAGGTAGAAACAATACTTTCCAAAAAAGAAATTATGCTGAAAATTAATTAGTATATTGCTTTCCTGGAAGGGGAAAAAATTATGATCCATTACTTCTGGTGATATACTATTTCAGATATTGTATAGCTGTCAGAGAAAGTACAGTAAAGAGAAAATGAATTGTAGATAGTATCCAACAAAGAGCACAACAAAACATTATCTGATCATCCCACCTGTTGACTAGATAGTCCCAGTTGAGCTGTATCCAATTCCAGGCCATGCTCTTCCCATAGCTGTTATATGAGATATATCGGATGACTGTAAACACATCCTGACTTTTAATAAGGTTTGAGTCCTTGAGCAAGTCCAAATACCTAAGAGAAGCCAAAAATTCAAAATGAACTTTTAATGTTCACCCTTAGCTGAATTCCAATAGAACATAGCTTTCATTCCTGTAATTCAATTCTTGAGGCACTAAGCAACAAACTTAATTAAACATGATAAATAAGAAAACACAATTTAAAATTTTTTCTAAAAGATTTAACTGTTCTTTTAGAAAAACAGCCTATGATTTTTGAGGACTAGTGAAATGTAAGCTATAGGAACATTAAAACTTGAATTATTTTGAAAGTATTACAAACAATATAAAAACACAATTTTAACTATTAATTATTTCTGACAACATGGATAAATCTTAAGAATAACATGCTAAGTGAAATAAGTGAGATAGAAAAAACCAAGAAGCATATGATTTCACTTATACGTGGGATATAAAACTGCAAGCAACAAATGAACAAACAAATCAGACAAAAACTCATAGACATGGACAACAGTAAGATGGTGACCAGAGGGATAACAGGATGAGGAGGGGTTGTGAAAGGTAAAGTGGGCCAAATATATGGTGACAAAGGAATATTTGACTTTGGGTGGTGGGCACACAATGAAATACACAGATGATGAACACTTGAAACCTATATAATTTTACTAACTAATGCCACCCCAATAAAATAAATGACAAAAATAAAAAATAATAATTGGATCTATTGAGTAGAAGCACTTTACCCATTGTATTTAAAAAGAAGCCAGTAAGTTAAGAGAAAGTATTTATAGTCTAACCAGAGACCCAATGCACAGAATTTGTGCAAAGGGCTCATACCTCGCAGCCCCAGCTTTATCGGAAGGTTGTCTGTTTGGTCTAATTAGCATATTAGCTCTTTATTATATATGATTTTCTGTGGGATACAAGTTGCCTTATTAGTCCTTCCATAGAATGTATGAAACAAATTCCTAATATAACCTATCTGGTTAGATTGGTTTGCTATAATTATAGTATAATGCAAATAAGTCCAAATCAATAGGTTAAGTGACCAAACCAATAGAATTTTATTAAATTTATGTCATGGTTGTAACTAAAGGGAATATCTCAACATACTGTAAACTGTTGAAATTCCAGAAACTGCACTGGATTGGGGGCCCCTAAATGTTTGTACAATATATATTTTACCCTCCTTTCATAAGAGCCTTAGTAAGGCATCTAAGTACTTGCCAATTTTCTCATTTGATACAATCAGTACAATGCCATTCAAGTAATGGATTAATATGATGTTCTGTTGACTGTCAAGATAATCAAGTTCTTGGTGGACTATTTAGAAAAGTGAGCAGGAGAATTGACTGCTTTATGATAGTGTATTGTTGAAAGTGTATTATTGGTCCTGCCAGGTAAAAACAGTTTCTGGTAGTTCTTACAAATTGGTTATTGCATGGTAATTTATTATTTATATTCTGCCTCTCCCATAAATCTCAAGGGTAGATATCATCTTACTCATTTTTAGCCCCACATTCTATATACCTATGCATAAAAAGGACATCAAAAGACTTAGTTAAATGGTCCTAGCTGGTTTGGCTCAGTGGATAGAGCATTAGACTTCAGATTGAAGAGTCTCAAATTCGATTCTGGTCAAGGGTACATGCCCAGGTTGCAGACTTGATTCCCAGTAGGGGGTGTGCAGGAGGCAGCCTATCAGTGATTCTTTCTCATCACTGTATTTCTCTCTCTCTCCATCTCCCTTCCTCTCTGAAATTAATAAAAAATATATTTTTAAAAAAAGATTTGATTAAATTAATGAAGTAACTAAGAAATAATAACTAAGCAAAAAAAATTAAGGCAGAAGTCAGTTGGCTTGTGGCATAGGTGTGGAGTAGAAGAAGTTTTTTAGATAAGCTTCAAGAAATTTTTATACATTTTGAGTGAAATGTAAATAACTTTATTTGTGTGTATGGATATTGTGGCAGATATTCCTCCTATGCTGACAGAAAATGGTTTCGTTCTGGTCTTGTTCTTGACTGTAGAAAAACTAGATTCCTATCCCAGCCCAAGTATCATGATTGACCCAAATCAGTCAAAAAAATTCAAGTTCATCCTAATCCACAAATGATTATGTGATAGACTCAGAGTATGACCCAGCATGATCAAGAATGACCCAGTTCTGGATCAGAAGGGGAAGTGGAGATAACAGACCTCTTAACATAAAATACAAGGGAAACTCTTTTGCTCCTGTTCTTCTTCCATTGAACATATATGTATGAAGACAAAATGTTAGGAGCTCTGAAAGTCATTAGACATCCAACAGGTTGAGGATGACAAAACAGAAGGGAAAAGAGCCTACGTCCTCGATGAAAACTGAAAACTGTCTTCCTCTGGAACTTCTTCATACGAGATTACGTTTCTTTACTACTTAAGCCACTATTACATTGGTAGTTTGTTTCTTGCAGGGAAAATAATTGTTGGTAGATTTTCTTGGAAACATACTTTAATAGCATCTATAAGAGACTGTGAAGCATAAACCAAAAAATACAATTCCTAGAAGTAAAAAAAAAATTAAAAAGTTCTAATTTACCTTGACAGAATAGTAACATTCTTGATTGACGCTAATGCATACAGCAGCTTTTCTTTTTCTTGAGCTAATGAAGTTTTCTGATATTGATCAAGTGTGTAGTTCCATGAAGTCTCATTGCCAGAGTTCTGCATCCCATAACGATAAACCAGAAGCCTGAGATTTACAGGAATGCTAGAAGAATAAACAGTGTTTCAGAGATTTCCATTTTTCATTTTGCAGTTTAAAGTCTTCTGGAAATGAACACATGGTGAATAGTCACCTCAGATTCCCAGTGAGCCACTCCTGAAATAAGTGGGAAGCATTGCCCAAGGCTTCTTTGTCTCCCATCTTGCATGCGAATCCTAACACAGAGGCACGGAGTAACCTTAGAAAACAAACACACACAAAGCTGGGCCTTGAGTACTATTCAATACATTTTAAAAACACACAAACAAATATTGAATGAATATTAGTTTTAAAAAATGTAAAAAATAACTTTGTAAGGTGGTCTCCAGTGTCATCCCATGCCAGAACATCTGCAACTGGCTTCACTTGACCTCGGAAGTATTCCTGTAATAAAAGCACCAGGTACCATGAGTAACAATTCATTATTTATCAACAGTCTTTCAACTACTATGATCTACAGCCACCTTCCCCCACCACCATTATAATCTTTTTTCCTACTAGTTCAGAGTACTTTGGGCTTGTCATTAAGAGGGGATGCATTCAGTTCTTTATCACATTGCAATATTGCTTCAAGAAAAGAACATCCTGTATATTCTCTAGTGTTTTATCTCTTAGCTTCCACTTCTTGTGAAATAGAATAACATTTGACATACTTGCTCAAGTACTGATGAAATAATATTATTTCAATATTTGTATATTGCCTTTGGATTTACAAAGAACATTTATATTACATATCTCTATCTCATTACCATAGGCAGTCAAGTGCTGACATTCTTACTGTACAAAGGAAATTAAGACTCATAAATATTAACTCATTTGTTCAAGTTCTTTCATTTACTAAGTGAAAGAGCCAGAGATTCGAATCCAGAATTTGTTTAAAATTACAAGTGTCTCACCAAAGTGCAAAAAAGCAAAGTATTTGTAATGATGACTATCTCTATATATAAAAGGCCAGTGACTGGAACACCAGAAAGACTGGAATGACCAGTCACTATGACAACCACTGTGGCCAGTGAACTGGCCTGATTTGGGGGTGAGGCCAACTGGCCAACCTCCCACAGCCCCTCCCCCAAGTTGGCCCCACCTCTCATTGGCCTCTCTCACTCCAATTGGCCAAAAGCCCTTGCCCCCTCCCTTCAGCTGACCTGGCCCTGTCAGCCAGATCAGAGTGGGTCAGCTGGGCAACCTCTCACCATCTCTTCCTCCTGACAGGCCTGACCCTGATCCATCCCAATTGGGGCCTGGTTGGCTGGATCCCAACTGTGCACAAATTCATGCACTGAGCCTCTAGTCTCATAATAAAATCTCAATGTGGAAATAACAGCAGAGATATAATGTTATATTTTGGGAAGAACGAATTCATTTTGACTAGATGAATGCAGTAAAAATAGGATCTAGTTAGTACCTATGGTTTAAAATGTTGCCTATTTTAAATGAAGTATTAATTACTGGATTCCTTATAACACTAAAATATACCTTGAAGGGGTATACTGAACCAGAAATATCGATACATTTCAAGTTGAAAAAATAAACAGCATCTCTTTGCTTTGACTAGTCAAGTCATTATACTTTCCTTTGATTTAACTTGGCGAGGAAGATATGTTCTTGTCTCCCAGGAGCTTCTTCTCTCAGAAATTTTCCTATTCTGCTAATGACTAAACATTTACTTTCATAAGGAATGCCATTAACATCACCTCAATCACAGGGTATAGCTCTTTATCATCTTCAAACATGCTAATGATATAGGTTACAGCTGAAATAACCCTCTGCCATGGTAAAAAATCCTTTTCCATTTTGAGATACTTGGTCAAGTTTAGAGCCACCTTATAATCTAGAAGTTGAGCTCTAAGGAATAAAAAACAAAACAGTTAATTGGAAAGATAAATTAGTTTTCATTTAATTGAAAGAATTAGTATGGAAACTATAGAATTCAATATGAATGAGAATCTTTCTATTACATGATTAATAAAATGCATATATGGTTGAAGCCTAATTAATCAAAGACATTTGCTCACAGCGATATATTTTCAAATGTTCACTAGTAAAGGAGACAACAGAACATTAATATTATACATTCAAAAAAAAAAAATCCTTGTGGCAAATTTCAGATAAAACAAAAGCCACTTAGCTATGTGGTTAACATGGGTGAATAAAAACTTTTAAATTTCATAAGATAAATATAATAGCCAAATACACCATTATAAATATATCTTTTTTTATTATTAATTTTTATACATATCTCCCCATTGCCACCCCTCCCTCCCAGGCATACCCCAACCCCCCAGTGTCTATGTTCATTGGTTATGATTATATGCATAGATACAAGTCCTTTGATTGATCTCTTATCTACCTCACCTAACTTTAATCTTCCTGCTGTAATATCACAGTCTGTTTGAAGCTTTACTGTCTCTGTATCTATCCTTTTGTTCATCAGTTTATAATGTTCTTTATTATCCCCCAATGAGTGCAATCATGTGATGCTTCTCCTTCATTGACTGGCTTATTTCGCTAAGCATAAGGCTCTCCAGTTCCAACCAGGTTGCTGCAAATGGTAAGAATTCCTTCTTTTTAATGGCAGCATAGAATTCCATTGTGTAGATGTACCACAGTTTTCTGATCACTAAGCCCCTATTTTGGGCGAAACCCTGGGGACCTAGACTCGTGTAGTCCTGGTGCGCAGGGGAGCTGGAAAGGCAGCGGTTAGAGGCACTGCGGGCTGCACAAAGACTGCTCCAGCGATTACCCAGTCACGTGAGACTCAGGAGCCATGGAGGGCGGGGCCGACTGGAAGGCAAGGCGGTCCCTTAAGCCCTGAGACTCCACCCATCCCAAGCTCAACAGAGGCTTCTGCGGCTTTGCACGTCTGGTATCATAAAGCTGAATTCAACACAGAAGTTTCCTGGCATAGTGAAAATGCCGAGACAAGGGAAGGGATTACAAACAAAAGAAATGGAGGAAAAAAACAACTGGATATAGAGTTCAAAACCACACTTATAAGGTTTTTCAAGAATATGCTAGAAAAGTTGGATAAATTTAGTGAGACCCAAGAGGAGATGAAAAAGGACCAACTAGAGACACTGACTGAAATAAAAAATATTATACAGAGTCCTAACAGCAGACTAGAGTATGGCAAGAATCAAGTAAAAAATTTGAAATATAAAGAAGCAGAAAACATTCAACTGGAAAAGCAAGAAGAGTAAAGAATACAAAAATGTGAAGATAATGTAAGGAGCCTCTGGGACAGCTTCAAGCGTACCAAAATCAGAATTGTGGGGGTGCCAGAAGAAGAGAGAGAGCAAGATACTGAAAACCTATTTAAAGAAATAATGACTGAAAACTTCCCACATCTGGTAAAAGAAATAGACTTATAAGTCCAGGAAGCACACAGAACCCCAAATAAAAGGAATCCAAAGAGGACCACACCAAGACACATCATAATTAAAATACCAAGAGCAAAAGACAAAGGGAGAATATTAAAAGCACCAAGAGAAAAACAGTTCATTACCTACAAGGGAGCACCCATACGACTGTCAGCTGATTTCTCAACAGAAATGATGCAGGCCAGACGGGAGTGGCAAGAAATATTCAACGTGATGAATAGCAAGAACCTACAACTAAGAATAATCTATCGAGCAAAGCTATCATTCAGAATTGAAGGGCAGATAAAGAGCTTCACAGAGAAGAAAAAGCTAAAGGAGTTCATCAACTCCAAACCAGTATTATATGAAATGCTGAAAGGTACTCTTTTCGAAGAGGAAGAAGAAAAAGGTAAAAGCCAAAAAATTATGAACAACAAATACATATCTATCAACAAGTGAATCTAAAAATTAAGTGAATTAAAAATCTGATGAACAGAATAAACTGGTGAATATAATAGAATCAGGAGCACAGAAAGGGAGTAGACTGATAATTCTCAGGAGGACAAAAATCATAAAGCATCAAACAGACTGTGAAATTACAGCAGAAAGATTAAAGTTAGGTGAGGTAGATAAGTGATCAATCAAAGGACTTGTATGCATGCATATAAGCATAACCAATGATCACAGACACTGGGGGGTTGGGGTATGCCTGGGAGGGAGGGGAGGCAATGGGGAGATATGTATAAAAATTAATAAAAAATTAATTAAAAAATTTAAAAAAATTTTTAAAAAACATAGTTGTTGCTCTAGGGATCAAATTAGCAAAGAAGTTAATGAAATTTTAGGAAGAATGGCAGATAATTTGGTCAGAAATTAAGAGGGCTGCACATTTCTGGAAGAAGAAAAGATTAGAAGGGTCTTGGTTACAAGGACCAAAAAGAGTTGGGTAATTGAATACCATAAATGGAAGGAGAGAATCTAATGATTCAGAGATTAGAGGTCCTGACTAAGTACTACTAGTATGTATTGCAATGTTGAAAATCAATATCTTATCTTAAGATCTTATTTTCCTAGCACACTTGATAGCTTTACAATAGTTCCACTTTTATATCACTCATTTTCTTTAAGTTTAAGTCATAAAGTCATAACACTGGACTGAGAGTGCATTTTTAAAAATATATATTTTATTGATTTTTCACAAAGAGGAAGGGAGAGGGATAGAAAGCTAGAAACATTGATGAGAGACATCGATCAGCCGCCTCCTGCACGCCCCCTGCTGGGGATGTGCCCGCAACCAATGTACATGCCCTTGCCCGGAATCGAACCTGGGACCCTTCAGTCCACAGGCCGACGCTCTATCCACTGAGCCAAACCGGTTTCAGCTGAGAGTGCATTTTTGATGCTTGACATTATAGATGATATTTTGAGAATTAAAATAATGTACTTTGAAACTCCTATTCATGGAATCGCTAGTATTTGATAAGTCAGAGGAAAAGCAATACCATTTAGAACCATGATTCTCAAATTTGAACATATATCAGCAACATTGGAAAGTTGGTTAAGTCACACACTCTTGGGCCCTATTCCCAGAATTTCTGATTCAATGGGTCTTGAATAGAACCTAAGTATTTGCATTGCTCACAAGTTGCTAGGTGATGCTGATATTGCTGGGATTACATGTGAAGAACTGTGTTTTTTAGAACAAAGAAATCTATAGTGCCCCACCCAGATCTCTCCTTACAATGTCATGTTAGCGCACAGCTACCACCTTCTTCAGGCAATAGCCTTTGGCCGGATACATCTATCTTCTTCTAAGACGTTATGCAACCCACACTCCTGACCATAAATCAACTGTCTGATTCAGGAATGCCACAAGCCAGCCTGGGCCCCACTAGTTGGTCCCACTCTGTGGTACAACTCAGAGCTTCCTAGTAGAATCTGGCAAAGCTAGATTCCAAATGAGACCATATCTTTGCTCAGCTTTTCCCCCTGCCCCATCATGCTTCTTGCACTCTCTACCTCAAGACAGTACTCTTCAGTAACCACATGTAAAGAACCCCCATTTCAGACTCTGCAGCGAGGGAATTCCACCTAAGACAGCATTCTTACTCAACTGAGAGTCTCAAGTTCCATTTCTTTTTAAAGCCACAGCAAACAGCAGTTCTGAAAGCCAGACTTGAGAGTTTTATTTGTTCTAAAATATTCCATTTACATAGTGAGAACCCAGCCTGAAGGACTCAAATCAGAATTTTCCTATAATTAGGAGTGTAGAGAAGATGGAGGCTGTAACTTAAAGAAAGTTCCCACCAGACTCAATGGAAAAGAAGAGGACTAAGAGGTCCTCCTATCTCCGGCTGAGGCATGTAGGAAGTTTGGGGAATCTTATAGCAAAGGTTTGTTTCTGCTTCCCTGGGTGTGACTTGAAAAGACCGCACAGTCCCCAACTCAGAGAAGCCCAGGTTTAGCATGGTGTCTTGGTAAACATGGCTTTTGATGAGTGCTAGAACAATTGAGAGAGGTGCCTCAGTGGATGGAACTCAACACATTCATGAGCCTTCAGGTGATGTGGAGAGTTTTGGAAAGTTCCCATGTATCTGGTCTCTTGACATTAACTTGCCAATTAAATTCAGATTTCTGGCTTAAAATAGTCTCTTTGCTATCAACTAGACCCCATTTTATCTCTCCTCATTTTCCTACTCCCCCTTTTCTTAAAAAATAAAAAAATAAAAAGGTCTGCTCGGCCAGTGTGCCACGCTGGTTGAGCATCAGCCCATGAACCAGGAGGTTATGCTTTGATTCCCGGTCAGGGCACATGCCCAGTTTTAGGCTCAGTTCCCCATGGGAAGCATGCAAGAGGCAGTGGATCACTGTTTCTGTCTCATCGATGTTTCTATCTCTCTATCCTTTTCCCTTCCTCTCTGAAATCAATAAAAATATATTTTAAAAATAAATAAATAAAATGGCAAAGCTGATTATCTTGACATGGTTGATGTTCACCTGGAGGTTTTGACTTGCTAACCTGGCCTTCACCTTCCATATCATTGGAGCCACTGGTCCTTAAATTCCAGCCACTGGCTGGATTCTGTCTCATCAGTGGCTTAGGTGGTATATTAAGCTTTCCTCTGTGCCACTCTCTCCTCACCCAGAAACTCCTACTCTCTCTCATGGGTCTGTTAGCCAGCCTTCTGCTTTCCTTTATGTTAGTCTTGACCCATACCCTGGCTTTGGCACAAGTGGGCTGCAGAGCACAACATAAACTATTAAAAAGGAAAAAAACAACTGCAACAGCTGTACAGCAAAGGGTTTTCTTCTGTCTCAGTTTTGGCAAGGCCCCAAAACTAGGCCCTTTGGCCTGTACTCCAAAGTAAGATGCAGGTCCACCAAACTGGAGCTAACATGGTCAGGAACAGGTTTTGTGACCCTTTGCTAATAACACACCACCATCCTAATTGAAAAATACTAGCTCCTCAAAACTGGAGACATGATAATCAAGAATATGTGTATTTTTAGATGCATTCTTTCAGTTCTGCTTATGAAACATGATAGTTACATTTCTTTTTGAACATCTAAATAGATCTGTATAAATTCTAGTCCCACTACAGGCACTTATCTATATGACTACACATTTCTCCTTTATTTTCCTGTGTAAAGTTTCAGACTGGTCTGGAGCCAACACTAATAAAACTCGTGCAGTCGTCCCTCTCTGAGTCCTGTTTTGCAGAAGGAAATTGGACAATAGCTCAATAGCTAAGATCATAATTCAGGTGTTTTCTGGACTGGTTACTGTGTGATTCTTGATACTTTTTGTTTTTCAAGTGTGTTTCACTTTCTTTCTTCCTGAAGCTCTTCAAAACGTTATGGGACATGGCCAAGGAGCTGAGCAAATGAGAGAAAGTCTCTCACTTGTGCGAGTTATCGGCTTTGCACACCGTTGAGAAAAACTGCTCAAGAGGCTTTTGCTCCTTAAAGCACAAAGAACTGTGTGTGTTGTGTTGTGATGGGAATTAAGCCAAGAAGATATTAAAGTCTCTGTGTACTGTTTAACAGCAAAGACGCTAAGCTTTGGAAAAGAACATTATGTACTCACAGGAGAGTTTTCCTGAAAAAATAATTCTAAATAATTCTATTATGTTTTAAAATATTGATCATCTTCTTTCATCACTTCATTTCCCAGGTCTACTCAGTGCCTGGTACAAAGTAGGTGCTCAATAAATATTTATTAAATGAGTGACTGACAAACTGTAATATAATAAATATACAATATAGTTCCCCCTTTTTAAAAAGCAGATATATTCTATATGCTTATATGTGTATTTTCCTCTATGTACATGCTTGTGATAAAGTTTAATTTATAAATTAGGCACAGTAAGAGATTAACAACAACTGCTAATAAAATAAACAATTATAACAATATATTGTAATAAAAGTTATGTATCAGACTTCGGTTGATCACAAGTAACTGCAACTGTGAAAAGCAAAATCTCATCTCAAATAAGGGCCAACTACTTAATTAATTTGTTATATGTTCAGGAGATTAAACTTGGAGATTCACTAAAGGGGATTATGATGTCTATTACCTACAAAGGGAATCTACATTACAAATTCAGAAAAGCTTTTCTAAGTAAATGCTTTTTTGTTGCTACTGATCAATGGTGCATGTATTTTTACAATGTATTGAGCACTCATGACAGGCCTTAAAGGCTTGCAATGTTTCCATTGCTTTATGTGCATTACCTCATTTATTCCTCAAGAGTCTTATAAAGTCATCTTCATTTTGCTAATAAGGAAATTGAGCCAGAGAGAGGTTAAGAAACTTACTCAAGGTTATATACAGAAGCAGGATTTTAATCTGGCCCAAGAACCTGTTTTAACCCTATAATGTCCCTCCTTAAAAATGAAAAGAAAGAGGACATACAAGTGGCCAACAGACATATGAAAAGAAGCTCAATATTAGTAATCATCAGAGAGATGCAAATTAAAACTATAATGTGATATCACTTTACACCTGCCATATGGCTACCATCAATAAATCAACAAACAAGTGCTGGTGAGGATGCACACTGTTGATAAGAATGTAGACTGATGTAGCCACTGTGGAAAATAGTAAGAGTTCCTTCAAAAAAATAAAAAATGGAAGTGCCTTTTGATGCAGAGATTCCACTTCTGGGAATATGTCCTAAGAATCCCAAAACAGCAATTCAAAAGAATATATGCACCCCTATGTTTATAGCAGCATTATTTACAACTAGAGGCCTGATGCACAAAAATTCATGCAACAACAGGCCTTCCTTCCCCTGGCTGCTGGCACCGCCTTCACTGTGCTGGGGCCACCTTTTTGCTCCGGCCCAGAGCTGCCTTTTCACCTTCCCATGCTGCCCAGAAGCTCAGAGCAGCCTCTGGCCGCTTGGCACCTGCATATGCAAATAACCCGCTACCTTTGTTGGGTTAATTTGCATACTTCTGATTGGCTAGTGGACATCACAAAGGTATGGTGAATTAGCATTTTACTCTTTTATTAGTGTAGATAGACAATAGCCCATCAGTAGCTGAGTGGATAAAAAGCTATGGTACATTTACACAATACTATGCAGTTATAAGAATGATCCCTTTGAGACAGCATGGATGGACTTGGAAACCACTATGTTAAGTGAAATAAGCCCGTCAGAGAAAGGCAAATACCACACAATCTCACTTATATGCAGAATTTAATGAACAAAATAGAAATGGAGGCATGGGCACATAGAACAGACTGACAGCTGTCAGAGGGAAGTGGAGAGAGAACTGGAAAAAAGAAGGTGAAGGGATTAGCCAAAGAACATATACACTGAGTGGCCAGATTATTATGATCTCTGAATGCATAATAATCTGGCCACTCAGTGTATATCCTATATATACTAAAAGGCTAAAATGCAAATTTTCTCCTTGACCAGGAGTTCAACCAGCAGGCACAACCACCCATGTCCCCTCCCCCTGGCCAGGCTGGCTGGACCCCACTTATGCACGAATTCATGCACTGGGCCTCTAATATGTATATATACTGAGTGGCCAGATTATTATGCATTCAGAGATCATAATAATCTGGCCACTCAGTGTATACATAATCCACAGACACAGACAACAATGTAGTGATGGTTAGAAAGACGAAAGGACATGGGCTGGTGAAGGCAGGCAAAAGAGATGGGAATAGGGATGCCTATTTTCTGATTTCCAGTAGTCTTACCAAGAAAGTCTGTAGGTATACCCGCCTATGCCTTTAGTGTTATACTACATGGCTATCCTTCCAGCCACATGGTCAGCTCATATTTAATGAGCATTCACTATCGTGTGTCACAGTCAGGAGCTGGGGATAAAGTAAATAGGACCATAATATGGGTGCTTACTTTCATGATAGTTACAGTTTGGGGAGTGAGATGGATAGTTACTAAGCAATGGCGATATATGGTGTGGGAAAATACCCAGCCCAAAGGACCATTGGAGGCTTCCTGAGAAAGTGGCATCTTCTCGCTACATTGTTCAGTATCTAGCATGAAGCCACTACACAGCCAGCAGAACAAGTGAGCTATGTCCCTGGCTCCTACACGTGTCACAAAATCAACAAATAACTGTTGAATTAATGGAGCTAAGCTACCTGGAAAAAATAAAATAAACAAAAAACAAAAAACCCTCAGAGTTACTATGGTTACTCTTCCTCCATTCCCCCAATCTGTGTTGATTATTTTTTAAATGTAGATTATCTTAAGGCCATGAAAAAAAAATCATAATTTCTTAATTCTGATCGATGCTAGAGCACAGTACCTCATTCTTCTTATCTCAATGACCTGAACAAGCTCTGATGACTGTAGCAATAAAAATTTTACAATGGGCTTCAGCTCATAGAAATGAATTTATGAAGCACATTGTTTGCCTTTTTACTAAATTAAATTATGAAAGTGTACTTTTATTTATTTGTAATATATTTTATTATTTTTTAATACATTTTATTGATTTTTTTACAGAGAGGAAGGGAGAGAGATAGAGAGTTAGAAACATCAATGAGAGAGAAACATCAATCAGCTGCCTCCTGCACACCCCTACTGGGGATGTGCCCGCAACCAAGGTACATGCCCTTAACCGGAATCGAACCTGGGACCCTTCAGTCCGCAGGCTGACGCTCTATCCACTGAGCCAAACCGGTTTCGGCTGTAAGTGTACTTTTAAGCATTTGGAAATTTTACTCCTAATTAGCTCAAGGACTGATATAGACAAACCCTGCTGAAAGTCAACAGCATAAGTGAGCCAATGCCCAAAATTTTATTGCAACAGTCATCATTAGTGTTAAGGGCTAATATCAGTATTTTGGCTATGCAGATCATATGAACTTTACAAAAAAAAAAAAACTTAAAGAAAACAATAATGTTATAAATAGTGACTTTGGATATTTTAAACTAAAATTCATTCTTAATTTTGTTGTAACTCATTAAAAAAATTTGTGACAGCCAGCATGACTCAGTGGTTAAGTGTCGACATACGAACCAGGAGGTCTTGGTTCAATTCCTGGGCAAAGCACATGCCCAGGTTGTGGGCTCAATCCCCAGTGTGGGACAGGCAGGAAGCAGCCGATCAATGACTCTCTTATCATTGATGTTTCTATCTCTCTTCCTTTCTGAAATCAATATATATATATATATATTTTTTTTTTTTTAATTTTGTGACAAAATCAACAGTATTTTAAATGACCTACTTCATTCCAAAACCCACCTTGCCAAGGCAAAAGCATCATCAATAAAACTTGCACGGTCAGCAGAAGAAAAACCCTGGGAAGAGGGACAAAAAGAGGTAAGAAATGTGATTCTTAAAGCAAAGTGTTAAGATGCTGTTGTTCTTAGAGCAAAAGTAAAACAATTCCCAGTCACTGCTATTCTTACCTTGTGGTTGGAGGAAAGATTGGCAACAATCAGGTCCCAAGTTGATACTTCATAATTTACACGATAAAACCCAATATGATCTGGGTTTATTTTGAGAAAAACATTTCCACCAGAATTAGAAGGCTTCAAATTGATTCCTGTGGTAATAAATAAATAGTAATGATAAACATATTTACATATAATGTAAACACAGAGAAATTAAACCCAAGCGGGGAAAGAGAACAGAAATATGAGCTCCAAAAGTTGAGTTTGAATTGGATCCAAAGCCCCAAAACCTAATTCTAATTTAGTTGCCCAACTTTAGAATGTCACTGTAGTGCATAAGCTGAAAAAAAGAGGAATGTCAATAAGTGTCCTGTAATTTGTGACTTATACTTTTTACTGGCAGAAGCTTGCCAAATAATTTTATGCTTATCAATCCTTCAATAAAAGAAAATGCCTAAAAACAAATAAGTCATAATGGGTTAATTAATTACACAAAGAATATTCACTAGAACACCTGGGGAGGGGACAATAATGTAAACATTTAAAATAATATTTTGTTTATTAAAAATCAACATTCAAATGGATAAAAATGGTTATTTGCTAAGCAGAATAATGATTTGAGAATCAGTAACTCCTTTAGAAGGTGAAGGCTTGCAATAGAACTGAAATCTAAACATGACATTCCTCATTTCATAATCCATTTCATACTTGCTTTTCCAATTTCATTTATCTTTGTAAAGTCATCTACTTCCTTATTCCAACTGATTACCTAAATGCCTTTTCATCAATGGATTTTCTGAATTAACTTTCTAAAGTAGCATCCACTATGTACATAAGGCTCTAGTAAATAGATATTAGAAGCTCAACATTGAATGAATAGAGACTTATGTTTTAAATACATTCTTGAAATAACAGCTATGCCCTGACATGACCAGATTTGTGAGACTCTACTATATATATATTTTACACACACACACACACACACACACACACACACACAAGACCCGGTGCACAAAAATTCATGCATGGGAGGGGGTGTGTTCCTCAGCCCAGCCTGCACCCCCTCCAATCTGAGATACATTTGAGGGATGTCCAACTGCCCATTTAGGCCCAATCCCAGTGGGCCTAAAAGGGCAGTCAGACATCCCTCTCACAATGCAGGACTGACTACTGGCTCCCAACTGCTTGCCTGCCTACCTGCCTTCCTGCCTGATTTCCCCTAACCATTCTTGCCTGCCAGCCTGATCACCCCCTTAACCACTCCCCTGCCAGCCTGATTGATGCCTAACGGCTCCCCTGCCAGCCTGTTTGCTCCTAAATGCCCTCCCCTGCAGGCCTGGTCACCCCTAACTGCTCTCCCCTGATGGCCTGATTGCCCACAACTACCATCCCTTGCAGGCTTGGTCCCTCACAATTGCCCTCCCCTGCTGACCATCTTGTGATGGCCATCTTGTGTCCACATGGGGGCAGCCATCTTGTATGTTGGAGTGATGGTTTGATTCCTGTTAAGAGCATGTACCTTGGTTGGAAGCACATTCTCAGTGGGGAGTGTGCAGGAGGCAGCTAATTGATGTTTCTCTCTCATTGATGTTTCCAACTGTCTACCTCTCTCCCCTTCTTCTCTGTAAAAAAAAAAAATCAATGAAATATATATATATTTTAAAAATGGTGTTTCCTGTGCAGCTCATGCAGCCCCTGCTTTGTATCCACTGGGCTGTCCCTGCCACCCGTTGGTGGCCACCAGGGTCTCCACACATCCCAGAGACTGGCAGCCAGTCCCCCACTGTGGGTGCTGGGCTGGAGGTCATGTGAGGACCCTAGGCTGTGTGCAGCATTGGCTGTCAGGGTCTCTTCATGCCCCAGAGGCCAGCAGCCAGCCCCTCCATCATGGGCTGGGGACGTGGACCCGAACAGCCACTTGGTGCCAGGTGGGAATATGCCCATCTCCAAATGCCCCAGAGACCAGCAGCCAGCCCCGTCATGGGCACCAGGCTGGGGGCATGGACCCAAACTGTCAATTGGCACCAAAGCACATACAAGTGGCTGGGGGCAAGGCAAGAACATCCCTGAGTCACAATGGTGACATGGGCATGTTCCTGCCCCGCCCCCAGCCGCTTGGCTGCTGCACCCATAGTCCTGAAGTGGCCGGGGGTGTTCTGGGACCCCTGCCACTCAGGGCCTAAGTGCGGGCCTACAGGCTGGGAGCGGCCTGGGTCCCAAGTATGTTCCTGGGACCCAGGCTGCTGGCATCTGCATATGCAAATTAACCACCATCTTTGTTGGGTTAATTTACTCCTTATTGGCTGGTGGATGTGGCTTGTGGCCATAGTGGAGGTACGGTCAATTTGCATGTTTCTCTTTTGTTAGATAAGGTTTACATGGACAGTGTACAATCTGAATAAGGGTGTGGGGATACTTATGTTTGAGGAACTGCACATAGTTTGATGTAGTAACTGTAGGGTGTAGGACTAGAAAATAGGAGATGAGGCTGGAAATAGCACTGGGGTTTCTGCGTGAAGCGTGTTAAAGGATCCATTAGCTGAGAATGGTGAGATGGTAAAGATTTTTTTTTTTAGCAGGGAAACAACAAGTTCAAGTCTGTTTTCTAGAAAGGTAATTTTGAGAGTGGTATGACATACAACTTGGGAGGAAACTCAAGAGTCCACTGTAATGATCTAGGGCAAGAGAGAGTGAAGGCTTACACTAAGGTGGAGATGATGAAATACAAAAAAAGATGACATATTCAAGAGACACACCACAGGTAAAGTCAACACAATTCTTCCTGCGACTTGATGTGGCTAGTTAGTGGAAGGGGAACATGGCTTGCATGACTGAACGAATAATGATGTCACCGTTAGAGAATAGTGGGAAAGAAATCAGGTTGGAAGAAAAGATAACTTACATTCTGGAAGTGTTTGCAAGGTTTGGAAGATATCCAGGACACTGTGGTTTTTCATGATATATATTTGTACCCTCTTCCACAAGACAGTACGTTTCTTTAGGACCTTTCAGAGTAGGTGCTTGACAAATTATAAACTTTTACCTCACTCTTGCACTATTTGTCTTTCTCTGTCATTCTCCCATGGACAAGTTGTTAAAAGGAAGTTAATCTTTTGGCAACTGTACACTTTGAATGTTTGAATCAGGAGGACAGCCTCTTGCTAAGCACAGAGCCATTTGTTGCAGGAGAAAGAGCATGGACTTACGAGTCTGACAGATCAAGGATAAAGTCCTTACGCTGTGACTTACTAGCTGTTTGATCTTGGCCAAATCACTTGACCTCTCTGTGTCCCCTAGTTCACCACGAGGGAAATAGTGATAAAATCCCCTCACAAAGCTGTTGTGAAGATTAAGTAAGATAACATAGTAAAGTGTTGGCCATATAGTTATATGTCCAACAGATGGTAGCTATCCCATTATTATGAAAGGGGATATGCCTCCAGTTATATAAATAGCAAAGCAAATATAAATAACATTGAGAAGTTCCTGGCAATCCATCTAAATGCTGCAGTATTTTAGTGTGCTTTATATATACCTAGTTAAGCCTGTCTAAAGTTACTGTGATTTTTCTCGCTTTAGAGATGAGGAAGCTGAGATCCAAGAAATTAGTAGTTAGAGACTTCTGCAAGAAGCAAGTAGTTCATGCTTCTTGCAGAAGTTGTCAACAGCAAAATGCTGTGGGTTGTTCAGTTACATAATGAAGTAATTAGAAGTAAAATACTGATCCTTATTCCAGATGGCATATAAGTTACATTATGTTTTTATCTCTGTGTGTGTGTGTGCATCTTCCAGATACATGCACATAAACACACAATACACATCATAATAGAATCTTACTGTTTTTATGGTTAGCATTCTTTTTCATTTGAAATTATATTGTAAACACCTGTAATTGTTTTTTATACATGAAAATGTAAATTTAATGGTCACATACACTACTGCTTAGTTTATGAATCACTTTGTTTCTTGCTAATTTTATGCACAAAAGGGTTGAATGAATTATTTCTAGGTACAAGTTCTTTCTATAAAATTGTTATTCTTTTATT
This sequence comes from Lasiurus cinereus, assembly GCA_011751065.1. Classification (NCBI taxonomy): domain Eukaryota; kingdom Metazoa; phylum Chordata; class Mammalia; order Chiroptera; family Vespertilionidae; genus Lasiurus; species Lasiurus cinereus. Next base: position 14,042,846 of record JAAGEH010002534.1, on the reverse strand, counting down.
CTATTATTTTTCTAGATAGTATAGAAGATGAATAATTATCTTTTCAAAATTTCATGCAGAAATTATTTAATTTCAACCCAAATAGATTTTGATAACAGAGCATGCATAACATTTTTTTCATGAATTATTTCATATGAATAATTATAATAAATTTTAGACAACTTGACAGACTGTGATAGCCTAAGATCCCAGGAAAAGAAACATTTGTCGGTGTGTGTGTATGATAAAAATGCTCTGTTGCAATACTTAGGTGAATTATTTTTTAGTGTAAAATTACAGTATATCTTACAAAATTTTCTGTATCACTTAATAGTAAGAAAGGTGAAAGATACAAGATTAGTGCTTTTTTACTAATGACACACAAATTGCACTAGAAAGCTAAAAAGTTCAAGTACAATGCACTATCAAGATTCGGGGTCAAGAAGAAAATTTCAATATCTGGAACTAAGACTAACATAAAACATTGTAAAATTGATTACTTATCCATTTGTGGTAATGCTTTCAACAAGTTACTTATTCAAGAAAGTATTGATTGTGTCCCTTTTGAATTTCAGCATATGGCCTAGAGAATGTCCCAGAAAAGAGAGGTGTAGTATTAATATATATCCTATCTAATAAAAGAGTAATATGCAAATTGACCATACCTCACAAGCCACACTCACCAGCCAGTCAGAACAAGTATACCAATTAACCCAACCAAGATGGCTACGGCCACAGACAGAGATCAGGAGAGAGGCTTGGGTTGCCCCTGATGATGGAGGAAGCCAAGCTTTCCAGAAACCCTGGCCAGTCGGCCTCCACTTAAGGCAACAAAGTTTCAATAGCTGTGCAGGAAGAAGGCTTGGCTCTGCTCCAGGCTACAAAGTTTCAATTGTAGAAGATAAATAAATGCCAGATACCAGGGCTTCCACTTGGGTTGCTGGGGGGCATGGCCAGCCTGCAAACCACCACAGGCCCCTCGCCCAGGCCACCCTACACCCCAAGGGAACACCCAACCTGATCCAGGACATCTTTCAGGGCAAACCAGCTGGCCCCCACCTGTGTAGCAAGCCTCTATCCTATCTAATAAAAAAGTAATATGCAGATTGACCATCACTCCAACACACAAGATGACTGCCCCCATGTGGTCACAACATCCTGCCCCTATGTGGACACAAGATAGCCACCACAAGATGGCCAGCAGGGGAGGGCAGTTAGGGGTGACCAGGCCCACAGGGGAGGGAAGTTAGGGGCAAACAGGCTGGTAGGGGAGCAGTTAGGCATCAATCAGGCTGGCAGGAGAGCGGTTGGGGGTGATCAGGCTGGCAGGAAGAAGAGGTTAGGGGCAATCAGGCAGGCAGGCAGGCAGGCGAGAGGTTGGAAGCCAGCAGTCCTGGATTGTGATGGGGTATCTGACTGCCCGTTTGGGCCCTACCTGGATCAAGCCTAAATGGGCAGTCATACATCCCTCAAGGGGTCCCAGATTGGAGAGGGAGCAGGCTGGGCTGAAGGACATTCCTTCCCCATGCACAAATTTCATGCACCAGGCCTCTAGTTATATAATAAATAGGAATCTGGAAAAATGCAACCTGATTAGGATGATAAAGGATTATCATTGGCAGTGGTTTGATGATGAGGAAAACATAATTGCAAAGAAGAGTTGGATTGTGAAGATCTGTCAATGTGGCTCCAATCAGCCCAGGGAAGCAGGTGCCCGAGTGAGCTGATATATACATTCCAAATCTTTTGACATAGCTGTTCCTGTAGAGAACAGTATATGGCAAAGATCTGTTAGTTATCTAGCACACTGTTCGCATTTCCTCCTGGGTATACAGCTACACATATTTATTAGCCTCCTTTGCAGTTAGGTGGCAATATGTGATTGAAAACTGGCATAAATGTGGGCAAAAGTAATAAATGCTCTTCTAGGCCAGGAACCTCCATTATCTTGCTCTGTCACCTGTCCAAATGCAAAAGATTCAGCAGGTAAGTCCAAGCTGGGGGTGAGAAGAGAGGGAGAGCAGTGGAGCCATAAGAAGAAAGAAAGCAGAACTTAGAAGTCATTATTTGGGGAGAGCCACCTGGGAGAGATGGCAGGCCAAGAACACCTCCATTGGACTATTGCATGAATAAGAAATTTTTATTGCAGAGTCACTACTAATAGCCTTTAAATGCCATAACTAGACTCCTCTGGTGAATGCAACATGTACGACTATCACAACCTGAAATCTTTCAAACAATTTATCAACACTTCTCCCAGGAGGACATACAGAAGGCCAAGAGATATGAAAGCATGCTCAAAGTCACTAATCATCCGAGAGATGCAAATCAAAACAGCAATGAGATACCATCTCACACCTGTCAGTATGGCTACCATCAACAAATCAACAAATGACAAGTGCTGGTGAGGATGTGGAAAAAGGAACCCCAGTACAGTGCTGGTGGGGATGCAGACTGGTGCAGCCATTATGGAAAACAGTATGGAGTTTCCTCAAAAAGTTAAATATGGCCCTGACTGGTTTGGCTCAGTGGATAGAGCGTTGGCCTGCGGACTCAAGGGTCCCAGGTTTGATTCCGGTCAGGGGCATGTACTTTGGTTGCGGGCACATCCCCAATAGGGGGTGTGCAGGAGGCAGCTGATTGATGTTTCTCTTTCCTTGATGTTTCTAACTCTCCCTTCCTCTCTGTAAAAAAAAAACACACAATAAAATATATTAAAAAAAAAAGTTAAATATGGAACTTTCATTTGTCCCAGTGATTCCACTTCTAGGAATATATTCTAAGAAATCAGAAACACCAATCAGAAGGGACATATGCATCCCTAAGTTCATAGCAGCACAATTTACAAGAGCTAAGATCTGGAAACAGTCCAAGTGCCCATCAGTAGGTGAGTGGATAAAAAAGCTGTGGTATATTTATACCATGTAATACTATGCAGCAGTAAAAAAAGAAGGATCTCTTACCCTTTGAGATAGCATGGGGGGACCTGGAGAGTAGTATCGTGTTAAGTGAAATAAATCAGTCAGAGAAAGACAAGTATCACATGATTTCACTCATATATGGGATCTATGTAACAAAAATAAACTGATGAATGAAGTGGATCCAGAGACTCGAAACATGGAAGAGTGCAAAATCTCAGGGGAGGGTTGAAGATTAACCCATGGCTGGGAGGTAGTCAATCATGGACTTTGTATGCATATACGTATGGCCCAGGGACACAGACAATGGGGTAGTAAGGTTTTGGGGTGAGAGGGCGGGGCAGTCTGGAGGGGGTCAATGGAGGGGGAAAGAAAACATATGTAATACTTTCAACAATTGAAATAATAATTAAATAAAATAATTTATCTACCTTAGTTCTCTCTTGACCCTAATTAAGTGAACTTTCTTCCTGGAAAAGATAACCTAATTACCTGACAGGAGTATTCTGGTTCACTTTGGCAAGTATATCTTTAGTTCTATTAATTAACAAATAGCTTTCTCATATGCTTTACTTATGTGAATAAATCTTCCAAGACTGGTTGACCAGGGCTGAACTGAAGAAAGTGAGTTTCTGAACCTGCAACAATGAAGCATTAATGCTCCAGTCAAAATTCAAACATTCCATGCACGAGGTTCAACTTGAAAGAATAAAGAAAGTCTCCTGCCCTAGCTGGTTTGGCTCAGTGCAAGGGTCCCGGTCTCAATTCCGGTCAAGGGCAAGGACCTCGATTGCAAGATCCTTCCCAGTCTGGGCCCTGGTTGGGGCTCATGCAGAAGGCAACAAATTGATGTGTTCCTCTCTCTGTCTTTCCCTCTCTCTTCCATTCTCTCTAAAAAATACAATAGAAAAATATCCTCCTCGGGTGAGGATTAAAAAAAAAAAGTCTCTTGTTCTCTCTTTGTTATTAAATTTAAAAATATATTCTCATCATTATTTTGAGATGAAAAATTTAAATGTAACTACTATAAATTTTTAGTAATATCTTAATTATATATAGTCAGAATTTGGTGATTTAATCTATCCAGAATGGATTCTCAAACTTGAAAGAGTTATGGACAGGCATCACAAGGCCATGATGAAGGATTATGCCCTAGATTCTCTCCTAGACCCTATTGTGTTTAGGAATGCCTATTTTAAAGTATGTAGTATGTTTTAAGATTGATTATCTGATTCATGTGATATGTTTCAATTCTTCTAGAAGTCAGAAAGCAGCAGGTTAAAAACAAAAAGGTGATAGACCATTAAAAGTAGATGCACTTATAAAAGCCAAAACAGTAGCTGCTAAAGATAGAGGCATAAAGTCTACATAGGTAATCTCTAAAAGCACAGCAGCATGGGGGCAGACAAGCCTTCATTCTGCAGTGACTTACTCAACTCTTTGTATGTGTTAGCATGTGCATAGCCCCTTGCTGGGAATAGACTGGGCAAGGAACAAGAAGCATGACGTGTACTAGTAGTTTGTATCTTCAAGGAGCTTGTAATTTACTTAAAAAAGAAAAAAAAAACAGAATATAAAACTTAAACAATAATTATGTTGTTTAAAATATAAAGTAATAAGACTAAGAATAAAGGTTAATAAAACTGACAGCATAAAATACACTATATAGATGGCAAGAAGAGACATTGTTTTCAGGACAAGCTAGAGTAACCAGAAAAGCTTCTGTGATAGAGACACTCTCTTTTGTTACATATTGCATGTTTAATTTTAATGTTGAAAATACTATGTAAAACACAAATGTAAATAAAAGACTGTGGGGAAAGTCCCACTCTAGCCTGGGAAATTTCTGAATGATGACTCATCATAGAAACCTAGAGGAGGGAGATAGGGCTAGTAACCTGAGCTGATGGCCCATTCAGTACACTCAGGACTTGATCTCCTCTGTGCTCTGAGCTGAGAGCTGAAAAGGTTCCTAAACAGGAAACAGGGACTTAGTGCATAGCCTAAGAATGGAGCCGGCACTTTGAAGTAGGAAGAGATGTCTAGTTGGCTTCTGGCTAAGTGACCAGTTATGATTCTGAAGTTCAGATAAAAATAGATTTTGTCATCAAAGCTCTGAAGACATTAGAGCTTATTAATTCATTGATTGATTCACTGATTCACTCAATAAACCACTACTAGGTACCTGCAAGATATATAAAACACACACACACACACACACACACACACACACACACACACACACACAAGCTCCATTTCCTGTAAGAATATTCTGTGGTAAGAGGAGAGACAGATAATCAAAAGCTATAGCAAAACAAAACAAAACGAAATAAAAAATACAAACAAACAAAAAGCAACACAAAAAAGTGCTAACTGTAATGACAAAAGAATAGAATTGCTATGAGAGCTCTCTGCTCTCTCACTTTTATACTGGCATTCTCTGTCCAGAGCACAATTCCTGCCTACCCTATGTCAAGCCTATCACCCAGTTAAACTCTACAGTTAGCTCCCCTCACTCTAAGCCTAGATGTCTTTTTTTAAAAACAAACAAAACAAAAAACATGTTTTTTATTGATTTCAGAAAGAGGAAAGGAAGGGGAGAGAGAAACAGAGAGAGAAACATCAATGATGAGAGAGAATCATGGATCGGCTTCCTCCTGCACGCCCCACACTGGGATCGAGCCCACAACCCGGCATGTGCCCTGGCAGGGAATCAAACCGTGACCTCCTGGTTCATAGGTTGACACTCAACCACTGAGCCACACTGGAAGGGCTAGATATCTCTTTCTTTAGAAACCTTTCCAGATCCCCCAAATCTGGGCAGTGCCTCTGCAGTGAGTGCCCTTGGCTATTACTTCAGGAGGCATTTGTGGCACAAAATTCTAATTGGCTGCTGACCCATCCACTCCCTCCCCTAGACAGTAAGGGCCACAGAATGAGGACTGTACTTTTCCCCCCTTCAGTACGGTCTCCATGTCTACCCCTACATCTGGCATTAAGTTGTCCTCAGTAATACTTGCTTAAAATAACTAATTAATTAATTAATTATTAAAGATAAAATTCATTCAAATATTCTGTTTAATATGCATATAACACATACAGAAAAAGTGATTATTGTTGTGAACTCTTGAATCACTTGAGTAAACTTTAGTTATCTGAAAAATTCACCTGTGTTGAAAACTTCACTCTATAAACATAATGGGTAAATTGTGTCAGTGTAGGTGAATTATTCATGCTCTTAAATTTGTAAACAGGTAATCAAGCAGTTTCCAAGACAATTCTGCAACCTCAATTAACCAATGGTGACTGGTGAGGAAAATATGTAACAATAGTTAAATCAAATCCATTGAAAACTTCCCAATGGAACCCTAGCCTCACTCTGCCTTTAGTCAGTGCTATTACACATTTCTAAAGGTGTTTTATTTTTTTCTTTCTGATTCTTCATTTTCCTTTGGCAAATGTGTTTATGAGTAAGAGAATGGTCAGAGGGCAATTTGAAAAACAATAAGCCTTGGTGTTCAAACACAGCATACTCATAAAATACCCAAGACAAAGCATCATTGATCTAGAAATTCTGGAGGAATTCAAGAGAACTGCTGACCACAATAATTAAAGTAATTGTTAGTATAAGTGACCAAGAGAAAGTTTTGTTGTAAAATCAACCAATAGGGATCTTAGTTCAACAACTGCAAAGCTGGTAGAGATTATATTAAAAGTAAAAAAATCACAAAAGAACTTATAATGAAAGAAAAAAATTCCAAAGTTGAAATAACCTATCGTATCCACACAAAAACTTGTACACAAGTGTTTATAGCAGCATTGTTCATAATAGCTCAAGGTAGCAACAATCCAAATGCCCATCAATTGATGGAAAGATATGTAAAAGGCATAGTGATATGACATGAGTGTAATTTGGCAATAAAAAGGAAGAAAAAGACACATCAGTAGAGATTATATTTCAAATCAAGTGAGCAGAACAGTCACAAATGAATTTTAACACAGGCAAATGCCAAGTAATTCATTTAGGGAGATGGATGGATGGATGATGGATGGATAGAGAGTGACTTGAACTATTGATGACAATTCACAGCTCATAAAAGATAATTTTAAGTAATTAAAGATTCTGATTTGAGAAAATTATAGGTCTAATTTAATGACAATTTTTAAAACTAGGCTTGTTGCATAATATTTTAAGAAATTCAATGGCTTACTAATTTAAAGAAAAAAAGGAAAGGAGGAAAGAAGGAAGGAAAGGTGGGAAGGAGGAATGGAGGAAAGAAATGAAGAAAATCTATAGATTGATTTTCTCCTTTGGATACGGGTATTTATTATTGTGTCAGTCATGATAAATCATCTATAATAATAAAAGTATAATATGCTAATTAGAACAGACAGCTGAATGACCTTCTGGACATCATTCTGGACAAAGCCAAGACAGAGATGGTTAGAGGTGATCAGGCAGGCAGGCAAGCCATTAGGAGCCAGCAGTCCTGGGTTGTGAGAGGGATGTCCAAGGGGTTGCAGATTGTGAGAGGGTGTAGGCCGGTCTGAGGAACTCTTCCCTGCATGCATGAATTTCATGCACCAGACCTCTAGTTAAAAAGAATATTTCAAGGTAGAAAGTTCTCATTATTGTAGATAAGAATTTGAACTCATCAATAAATTATTTAAGAAAGCTCTTTTAGCTGAAATTTGCATCGTAAATTCCATCTTTACTGGTTTTTTTACACTTATATTAGTTTAATATGCTATATTAATCCAAAGAAGAAATAAATCAATTGATATTTACCTCCTGTTTCTGACCTATTGTAGAATGTAATATTTGACACACTATCTTCACTCCATTTAACTGGAATATTCCATGTGTAACTAAAGTGATTTAAAAAGAAAAAATAACTTTTATTACTAAAAAAATAAAAACATACCCCAAGTAAACACAATTTTAAAAGCATCTTCTCAGATCACAATGGCATGAAGTTAGAAACCAACTACAAAAAAAAAAACACCTCAAAATAGCATATTATTAAACAATTAATGGGTTACCAATGAGGTCAGGCAATAAATTAAAAAATTCCTGGGAATTGATTTCAGAGAGGAAGGGAGAAGGAGAGATAGAAATATCAGTGATGAGAGAGAATCATTTACTGGCTGCCTCTTGCAAACCCCATGGTGGGGGATCAAGCCAGCAACTGGGACAATTGCCCTGACTGGGAATCGAACTGTAATCTCCTGGTTTAAAGGTCAACCACGAAGCCATGGACCACCACTGAGCCATA
>JAAGEH010002534.1:14014428-14034663 GCA_011751065.1 Lasiurus cinereus | reverse complement strand
CTTCCTCTTCTAAAAGAGTACCTTTCAACATTTCATATAATACTGGTTTGGTGGTGATGAACTCCTTTATTTTTTTCTTATCTGTGAAGCTCTTTATCTGCCCTTCAATTCTAAATGATAGCTTTGCTGGGTAGAGTATTCTTGGTTGTAAGTTCTTGCTATTCATCACTTTGAATATTTCTTGCCACTCCCATCTGGCTTGCATAGTTTCTGTTGAGAAATCAGCTGACAATCATATGGGTGCTCCCTTGTAGGTAATTAACTGTTTTTCTCTTGCTGCTTTTAATATTCTATCTTTGTCTTTTGCTTTTGGTATTTTAATTATGATGTATCTTGGTGTGGTCCTTTTTGGATTCTAACTCATGGGCCTTCACAAAATCCCCAAGTTTTTCATCTTCTCATTCACTCTTGTTCTTGGAGATCACAGACCTTACCCCAGTCACCTGCTCCGACTCTCGACACTGTGCCTGTGCATGGGTGTGGGCCTGCATTTCCTTTTATGGTATTCCTAGATTGCATGCATCATGTCCTGAATCCCATTTCTTCCTCTTTATTATTTGGATTCCTATTTTTTTTCCTCTCTCCTCCAAGCCCCCTGGAGTGCAGCCTTAGTAACTTTCAAAGAAGTGCTGTGTGGAAAGCACTTTCTGGAAATGTCTTCACTGTGCATTTTTGCATTTGGTTTATTTTCACTGGGTAGAGAATGAGAGGTTGAAAATACACTTTGCTTCACCATTTTAGATGATTCCATTTTCTTCTTGCATTCAGGGTTGCTGTGAAAAAGACTAATGCCACATTAATGTAGTATCCTTGTTTTCAAAATTTCTTAAAATTGTAGCTAGGCATGTGTGTACTCAATACAAAAAGGCATGCACTCAATAGGGCCTTTTCATCAAAATCCTGATGTCCTTTATTTTATATATATATATATATTACACACACATATATATATATAATTTGCCCCTCAAGTTTCTCTGTTTTCTTTTTTGTAAGACTTCTATTAGTTGGGTGCTAGATTTTTCACTTCTTTTCTTTCCTATTTGCCAGTTCTGTGTGCCTGTGTTATATTTTTAGAGAATTCCCCAAATTTATTTCCAGTTAGTCTATTAATTTTCTACAACCAAAAATTTAATCTACCAGAGACCTTTTGTCTTTTCACAGACATTCTGCTCTTAGTTAATGGGTATAATAGTTCTTTTGACCTCTCTGTTCCATAAGTTTATTTTCTGTTTCCTCAACTATGTTTCTTATACATATAGGGGTTTTATTTGTTCATGTGGGATTTTTACTTTTTTATGCTTTTAGATTCTTTTCTTGTAGTTTTTGAGGCTTAATTGCACAGTCATATTTAAGAAAGGACTAGATTGATTATTCTTGGTGTTTTGTATGTAATCCCTCTACTGTTGAAAAGAGAGTATTATTTTTGAAAGTCTTCTCTCCTGGACAAGAAGTCTGGCTGGGAACTCTGTGGATGAATGAGGGGTGCAAGTAGCTGCACTCATCTATCCTGCAAAGGACATAACAAGGGACACTTGACGCTGATGTCTCAGCCTAAGGGAAATCCTTAGCTCTTCTCCACTGATTCAGTCCATTTCTTTAGGGGAAAAATCCCTCTGGTTTTTTGCCTTGGGTCATTGCCAGATGTCTGAGAGCTCTGTACAGAGGAAAGGATGGCAGTAGACAAAGGGAAAGTGGAAAGGAAGGTCTGAGGGCCCAATGCCCTGAGTTAATTTCAAATCAATTGCCCTATTTTCAGTCTCACTTGTCACCCCTGCTCCTCCCTCACTTTCCCTCACTCTTTATGCTGTCATTCTACCTCAAATCTCTTTTCATTGGTTGCATCTTCTTCAGTTTGTATTTTGTCAATATTTCTCCCACCTTTTGTCTTCTAGAATTCGATGGTACATATAACCCCTTCCCTCCATTTTCTTTACTTTTATGAGTTCATTTCTTTCAGCACTTCTATTTCTCTAATTCAATAGTTCCTGGGAAGAATAGAACATGGGTTCATTTTGAACCTGGAGACCACTGAGCTATTTTTAAATGCCTTTGTTTTCCTAAAGACACCATCCTATATAATAAAAGCCTAATATGTTGAGTGTCCAGTCAGCTGGTCGGCCATTCAATCAATCAAAGCATAATATGCTAATGATATGCTAAGGCTACACAGCCGCTCAATATGACATGCACTGACTAGCAGGGGGCAGTCAGTCAACCAGTAAGTTAGCTTGCTGCTTGGGTCTGGCCAATCGGGTCTGAGCAGGACAGGCTGAACACGCCCTGGAGCCCTCCTGCCATCCCTTCCCAGCTGGCCAACCTCTCGCATTCCTCCCTGGCACCTATCGCACACTGGTGGAGTCCCTCTGCCTGTCCTGCAACCTCACACAATCCAGGACCGCTCAGAGGATGTTGGAGAACCAGGTTCAGCCCTATCCCAGACTGAGGAACCCCACTGGTGCACAAATTCGTGCACTGGGCCTATAGTGCTTTTTATATTATCACCCATCAGTCTTGTACCAATGAGCAAGATCTAAGCAAATGACCAATATTTCCATCAAATTTCTGCTTTTCTCTTGAAATGCATTATACATCCTTACCCAAGCTCTGAATGTGGCAGAGAAGAATTAGCATTTGGGTCCAATAGAAAGCGTTTCTGTTTGATGTTCTTCATATCATTCACATCAAGGACAGGATAACCCATCTGTTTGGTCCAGGTGTCCATCACTTCTTTCACTGGCAGATTACTTGCCTAAGGTTTAAAAAACACGAAGAATAACTAATAAATCCTAATATATAAAAAGCCAGAGACCATCACGACCTAAACAAGTAGACGGATGATCAAGGAGCAGGTTCCCTCCCAGCCCTGGCCTGGGCATGGTGGCAGAAGGGAGGTCTGGGCTCCAGCCGGGGTGTGGTGGAACTCTGGGTCTCCTGTGATCAGGGGTATGGCTGGCCTTCAAACCGGACCCTGTCAGGAGAGAGGAGGGAGCCCCATTCCTGTCAGCAGCCTGCCCAGCCAGGAATTCCATTCCTTTACACCCCAGACCCTGACAGGAGGGAGCCTCCTGGCTGCCTTACAAATGATTGGTAACCTCCTGGCTTTTTCAAAAATTATTGTTTGCATCAGTGTTGTTTTTACATCATGTTTTTGTTGTTTTATATCATGTCTTTGTTGTTGTTATATCATGTTGTGATTGTTTATTTATTAATAAATTTATATATTATTTTCATATACATTTTACTAATATTCTTTCAACTCTGATACTTCTGTTATAGAGAAAGGACAAATAGCAATATTAAAATATTTCCCTCTTAATGTGCACAAATTTTGTGCACTGGGAAACTAATAAGAAATAAAAAGATAAATAATCAGATAAATAAATGATTACTAAACTATTAATAAAACAAAGAAATATTTGGGATATACTCTTTCTTACCTCTTCAAGTGCTTCCCAAAAATCTGAAGTTTTTGCATTACTAAATTTGTATCTTTTCAAATAAATCTGTAAGTGAAAGAAAACAAATACTTTATGAGTCAATGTTTGCTTTTCTTATATTTCCACAAAATGAGCTGAACCCTTAACCACATTTCACTTGGAGGTATAATATATGTACCTGTAATGAAAATCAAGTGATGTACTGTACAAAAAGCATTTTAACCTAAAAAACACTGTACAAACAATAACTTATTTGTAAAGCATAAGAAATCTTTTTTTTTTTTTTTGATCCTCACCCAAGGATATTTTTTTCCATTGATTTTTAGGGAGAGTGGAAGAAAGAGGGAAAGACAGAGAGAAACATCATTGTGAGAGAAACACATTGATTGCTTGCCACCTGCATGAGCTCTGAGCAGGCTTTGGGCCTGAGGAGGACCCTGCTACCTAGGTACGTGTCCTTGACTGGAATCAAACCCAGGACTCTTTGGTCCCAATGCTAAATCCATTGAGCCAAACCAGCTAGAGTGAGAAATATTTTTCTTAATGAGTTTGTTCTTTTTTTTTTAATCGATTGCAATTGTGAACAAGAGAAATAGTTTCATTTTTTTTCAGGACAAACAATATCTATATATATAAAAAGCCAGTGACCGTAACCGCCATAATGACCATAGCGACAGTCGCTATGACACCCACTGTGGCCAGTGAACCAGCCAGATCAGGAGGCGGGGCTGGCAGCCAACCTTGCTGCTCCTCCCTCCTGCTGGCCTGCCCTTGATTAGACTCTCCCACCCTGATTTAGAGCGGCCACCGGCCAAACTCCTTCAGCTCCTCCCCCTTACCACTTCCTCTCTCACAGGGGGCAGGGCTGGCCTGCCAACCTCCTGCAGCCCTTCCCTCCACCCGGCCCCAACCCAGATGTGCCCCCCAACCCATCAGGGCCAGTGCTGGTTGGTCAATCGCTCATGGCCCCTCCCCCCAGGGAGTGAAGTATTCAGCAAATAGTCAATAGTTCATAACATTTCTAATCCACACTCGGAACAGAGAGCCATAATTCTGTGATCTTTATTTAGGGGTGTTAATTTGGTCACTGCCTGCTGCATCCTGTATCTTCATTTATAGTGGTGTTTTCTCATTTCAGATACTACATGATCCCATTGTACACATAGGTGATTGAGTTGATAATCAAACATAAAACAAGTGAACTTGGCTCTAAGCCAGGGCTCTGCAAACAAAATTATTTCTAAATTTTTAAATGGCTGAAAAAAAAACATTTGCTATAAAAAGCTATATAGTGAGGATTTTAAGCATTGTGGGCCATAAAATCTCTGTTGCAACTACTCAACTCCACCTCTATAATGGAACAGCAGCTATAAATACCATCTAAGAGCTGCCTTCCAATGAAACCTGATTTATGCACACGCATATTTGAGTGGCACATAACTTTCGTGTCATAAATTAATGTTCTTTAGATTTTTTGCAGCCATTTAAAAATTAGAAATAATTTTGTTTGCAGGCCTTACAAAAATAACTGGTAGGCCAGATTATAATTTAAAATAAATATATAGGGAGAATCCAAGATGGCAGCATAGGTAAACACCTACACTGCTGCCTCTCACAACAATTTCAAAACTACAACTAAAAGACAGAGCGGACATCATCCAGAACCACAGGAAAGCTGGCTGAGTGGAAATTCTACAACTAGAAGGAAAGAGAGGGGCTCACAGAGACCCAGAGGAGCTGCAAAAAGCTCAGGTACAGAAACGCGCACGTGGAGAGAGCGGGTGCCAGAGAACCTGGCTGGCTTTCTCTGGCAGGAGGGAAACGGAGATCTCAAAGGCATTGAACCCCTTATCCTAGGACACTAAACCCCGGATCCAGTCGAAACTCATACAGGGGGAGTTTGGTCTGTGAAAAGGGAGAGGTGCATGGAAATTTAGGGGAGTCGCAAAAGATCAGGGGTCTGGTGGCATGCACAGCACTGCGCGCAGGACAGACTGCTGATTGTGCCGCTGGCTTTCGTGAGTGGGCAGGAGGGAGACAGACCCTCCCAACTTCGCCACTTATGACCCCACTAAGCCCCAGTTTCGGGTGAAGCCCTGGGGACTCAGAATCTTGTGGTCCCAGAGCGCAGGGGAGCCGGAAAGGCAGCAATCTAGAGGCACTGCGGCCATTGCGCGCACACAAGGACCACTCCAGCGATTACCCAGTCACGTGAGACTCGGGGGCCTAGAGGGCAGGGCCGACTGGAAGGCAAGTCGATCCCTTAAGCCCTGAGACTCCACCCATCCCAAGCTCAATAGAGAGGCTTCTGTGGTTTTGCAAGTCTGGTATCATAAAGCTGAATCCAACACAGAAGTTCTCCCAGCATAGTGAAAATGCCGAGTCAAGGGAAGGGATCACAAACAAAAGAAATAGAGGAAAACAAACGACTGGATATAGAGTTCAAAACCACGCTTATAAGGTTTTTCAAGAATATGCTAGAAAAGATGGATAAATTTAGCGAGACTCAAGAGGAGATGAAAAAGACCCAACTAGAGATAGAAAAGAACCAACTAAAATTTAAACATACACTGACTGAATTTAAAAATATTGTACAGAGACTTAACAGCAGACTAGAGGAAGATAAGAATCAAGTCAAAAAATTGAAATATAAAGAATCAGAAAACACTCAACTGGAAAAGCTAGAAGAGAAAAGAATCCAAAAATGTGAAGATAGTGTAAGGAGCCTCTGGGACAGCTTCAAGCGTACCAACATCAGAATTGTGGGGGTGCCAGAAGAAGAGAGAGAGCAAGATACTGAAAACCTGTTTAAGAAAATAATGACTGAAAACTTCCCACATCTGGTAAAAGAAATAGACCTACAAGTCCAGGAAGCACACAGAACCCCAAACAAAAGGAATCCAAAGAGGACTACACCAAGACACATCATAATTAAAATACCAAGAGCAAAAGACAAAGAGAGAATATTAAAAGCAGCAAGAGAAAAACAGTTCATTACCTACAAGGGAGCACCCATACAACTGTCAGCTGATTTCTCAGCAGAAATGATGCAGGCCAGAAGGGAGTGGCAAAAAATATTCAACGTGATGAATAGCAAGAACCTACAGCCAAGAATACTCTATCCAGCAAAGCTATCATTCAGAATTAAAGGGCAAATAAAGAGCTTCACAGAGAAGAAAAAGCTAAAGGAGTTCATCACCACCAAACCAGTATTATATGAAATGTTGAAAGGTACTCTTTTAGAAGAGGAAGAAGGAGAAAAAGGTAAAGATAAAGATTATGAACAACAAATACATATCTATCAACAAGTGAATCTAAAAATCAAGTGAATTAAAAATCTGATGAACAGAATAAACTGGTGAATATAATAGAATCAGGAGCATGGAAAGGGAGTGGACTGATAATTCTCAGGGGGAAAGGAGTGAGGGATGTACAGGGAGAGACTGGACAAAAATCATACACCTATGGATGAGGTCAACGGGAGGGAGGTAAGGGCATAGGGAAGGGTGGGAGTTGAGTGGAGGGGAGCTATGGAGGGGAATAAAGAGAAATAAATGTAATAACCTGAATAATAAAGATTTAATTTTTTAAAAAATAAATAAATAAAATAAATATGCAGCCTTTTGAATGATGATGGTGGTGGTGGTGGTGGTGGATAAATTGAGGAAATCATTCATTTTAAAGAATAAGTCTTCATATATTTTCAAAATACAAAATTTTAATTAGAAGATTTCCCCTTTGGCAATTCTATTTATAAAATCTCTCTATAAGAGTTTTCAGATATGTGACTTATCCCTCGAGAAATTCCCAGTATCCTCTATTCTCATAATTGAGCACCATTGGTGGTTCTCCAACAAACCTTGCAAAGTTCCCATTGATTTTGACTACTGCTCTAGTCAGTTTGGTAGGTGGATAGAGATTCGGCCTGCAGATTGATTGAAGGGTCTCAGATTCGATTCCAGCCAAGGACACATGCCTGGGTTGCAGGCTCGATTGCCAGTGGGGGGCGTGCAAGAGGCAGCCGATCAATGATTCTCTCTTATCATTGATGTTTCTCTCTCACCCTCTTTCTTCCTCTCTGAAATCAATAAAAATATATTTAAAAATAAAATTTTTAATAAAAAAAATATTTTGGGGATCTCCTAACGTATGATATGTTCTACTAGGCAGTGGAATCTATGCAAAGATACTATGACAGAGTTCCTCACTAAAGATGCTTACAGTGAGAGAAGATATGAAATCTGAGTTTGAAGCTGATGGGAAACTTACACAATATTCTTTTTTTAAAAAAAAATATATATATTATTAATTTTTTAGAGAGTGGATGGGAGAGAGATAGAGTTAGAAACAGTGATGAGAGGGAGACATAGATCAGCTGCCTCCTGCACTCCCCCTACTGGGGATGTGCCCGCAACCAGGATACATGCCCTTGACCGTAATCGAACCTGGGACCTTTCAGTCCGCAGGCCGACACTATCCACTGAGCCAAACCGGTTTCGGCCACAACGTTCTAATGCACATCTAAGAACAAGCATGTAGCTTCCCCTTACCACCTAATGTCCACACAGAACACTTCATTAATGGACAAAAAGAGGAAGAGGTACTTGGATGCTGTCTGAATAATCCCAAATGCTGCTCTTACTTCTTACTTTCATAGTCACCTGGGAATTTTAATGTTGGGTTGAGAGGGACCATCTCCTTTCAGGGCAGTGGAGAAAATTCTAATGCCACATAAGCAGACATGGTGGTAGTCAGAGTACAGGCAGCGGGGACAGACACTGCCCTGGGAAGTCACTGCACGGTGCTCTGCAGGAAGGCTAGCAAGGCCGCTGCTCTGACCTGTGGGCTGGGCACCAGTCAGCACTGCTCTGCCTAAACTGCCTGAAATGTCAGAGCAGGGAGTGGAGATGGAAGGCAAACACTGGGAAGATGGACCATCTCCAGGCTGCAACAGGGCCAGCCTGCAGACTGGATGAGGGACACGTTGTTGCTACTTTGATTATCTAAGACCCTGAGAGAATTGGCTTCGAGTCTGCCAGGAGAACAACATCAAATGGAAACATCTAATGGGAGTCACAAGCTTGAGTGGGATATGTGAAATGGTTTAGAGAGTTTATGGTCATTTCCATGTCCAGAGAGGAGCAGGCCTTTTTTTTTATTCACTGACTCTACATAACAAGAATGTTTATATTAACCATTTTCAAATCCAGTCATAAGGAAATAGTCTTTCTAAAATCTGTAAGAGAAGACTTGGATAGCTAGGTTTATATTTTTATATCATGTTGCTACATACTAAATAACCTTCCCAGATATACACACATTGAAGCCCTCAACTTCAATGCCAATGTAATAGTGTTTGGAGATGAGGTCTTGAGGAGGTATTTAGGTTTAGATGGGAAGTCCTTCCTCATCTTCCACTCCTGAACCTCCAGAACTGTGAGAAAATAAGTATCTGTTGTTTAAGCTACTCAATGTGCCCAGCAGAGTCATTCACATGGAAAGGACACCCACACCATACACACACACACACACACACACACACACACACACACAAAACCGAACAAGTAATTTGTTTAAAATACTCTATGAAACTTAAATGCCACAGTAAGCACTTAAGTATATGTGAAATCACTTTTTAATGTTTTGTTATGTTGCCTATCCCTGAGTAAAGAAAGTAACAATAGCCCTAGCCAGTTTGGCTCCATGGCTAGAGCATCGGTCTGCGGACTCAAGGGTCCCAGGTTCGATTCTGGTCAAGGGCATGTACCTTGCTTGAGGGCACATCCTCAGTAGGGGGCGTGCAGGAGGTGGCTGATCGATGTCTCTCTTATCGATATTTCTAACTATCCCTCTCCCTTCCTCTCTGTAAAAAATCAATAAAATATATTTTTTTAAAAAGAAAGTAACAATAAAAAGGGAATTTCCCTTAATTAGTTACATATCTTAACATTCATCAGCCACATAGTGTAGTTTGCTTTTAATATCATTAAAAATAATAAAACATACCTGACATCCTTTTTGAAAGTTATTTGGTGTTATCCAGTCTTCAATCATTCTCAGAATGGAAGCTCCCTATAATGGAAAATAATGAGAAATTAAACTGATAAAAGATATGGAAGGGACAAATATCAGTAATTATTATTGTGACTCTAATTTCATGATCATATTTGTGAGATTTCTTGAAGATGATTCTGCTAAATTACTAGTTATAGCTTTGTTACTTTTGGGTAAAAATTCCACTTTGCACACCCATATATCGGTGCTTCTGAAATAACTTATGGGTAAAGAGAAATCTAAATAGAGAAAATAGCCAGCATTTCAGAGGCTTGAAGGTCAAGTAATCATTGCAGTTCACAAAATGAAACAGCAGAGGGGGCCTTTTTAATGAAAGAGGAGAGAACAGCTTATAAATACTGTTCTCTCATGAATAAGGAAAGCAATTTCAGGATACAATTTTGGCTACTGACAATTTATATTAAAATTTATATTAAAAACAGATGGAAGTAGATATTTGATAAATTATCTTGTCAAATAGTTTAATATAGATAGATATATAATTTAGGCATAAAATCCTTTTTTGTTTTTTCTTTAGTCTGAAGAATTTGATGAATACCCCTGCTCTCTACATTCTTTTCCCCATGTTATAATATTAGCACTAACATTCCCTATTAATAGAATTTTAAATCAATTTTCAAGCAACTAATCAGAAAAAATATTTAATTTAGTATTTTCATTATAATTTACTGAATACTATAAATTATTTTTGTGCATAGAAGAATTAGAAATATCTATTTGTGATCTAATATCTTAAGTCCATGGAATATCTAGGACTGAGGGGGAAAAACGAATTAACTGATTCAATAAATATAAACTTCCTCTTGTGAGTTATTAGAATATACTCTGGATTGTAGTCTGAAAAGTACCATAGGAATCATATGAGATAAAAATCACAAAATATAATGCTATCCATTTCAAAGACTAGTATATAGAAGGCTGTTTCCTTTACCCAAGTCAATTTTATCTAATATACACTTTAATAAGGATAATATTTTGTCTTAAATAAAATTTTAGGTAAACTAATAAAACATATTGTTTACAGTGGTTTTTGAGCAACTTAACATAGTGGGTAAACTCTAAGAAGCTGAGTGGAAAATGACAAAATTATGATGCATTCAGATATGAATATGTTTAGAGGAGAAGCTATAGGACATGTTGTGGAGGAAAATGGGTAACAAAACTTTAGGTCACTGTAGATTTTTCTGCCACTTTTCATAAAATTATAATGGATAAAACTGCCCTTTTATAACATGTTAACAAAGTCATCATTAAATCTTACCTAAAAATCAATAAAGCTAATTCCTCTGAACTGAGTTGCATTTAAATACTTATTAAAAGCACTAAAGGATTCTACTAGAAAGGGTGTCCACATGTATGGCATTTTTTGTTGACCGCATGGACAAAATTTACTGCCTTAAAAAAAAAAAAAACCCTGACTGGTGTTTCCCAGTGGTTAGAGCATCCGCACACAGAAGAATCTCAGGTTCGATTCCTGGTCAAGGGCAAGACATATCTAGGTTGCAGGTTCAATACCAGCCCCAGCCGAGGTGTGTTAGGGAGGCAACCAATCAATGTGTCTCTCTCACATTGATGATCCATGTTTCCTCTCTTTCTTCCCCCACCTCCTCCCTTCCACTCTCTTAAAAAATATATATCCTTGGGTGAGGATTAACTAAAAATCAAATAAGGCAATTTAAAATTTGATGCTTGAAGTTAAAATGTTCAGTTATCAGAATGAGTATTGTTATAAACAAAAGTACAAAAGAGAACTTTTTAAAAAATCTGATTCAAAATCCTGAGACATTAATCATATTGGTCAGTTTCAGTGAAGAGTACAAGCTTTTGAATATTCACTCAGAATAGGTTCTGCACTTTTTCTAAAGCCTATTAACAGAGTTGAACCACATGACCACCATTTGGTGGCATTTACTAAAGGAAAAGCCACTAAGCAGGAAGATACTAAAAACGATGCCATAGTATCCCCACCTTGCTATAGGATATTCCATCAAAAGCAGATGTTATTTCAGCAGGATTTGACACAGTGACAACAATTGGGTGTGAAGACATCAAAGAATCATCCTCTTGTACAGGTAGTACATCTTCAAGTAACATCTGGTCCCGCTAAAATGACAGAATGAACCAAAGAAACATAGTTCTTCATTTACACTGGTTCAGATTTCAACATAGCATGTATATAACACAAATTGAGGGAAATAAATATAAATTAGTCCAATTATTTAAAACAAGCATTCAGTGTCCAAGTCAATCCCATCTGACACCTATTGGCCTATAGTGATTCCATTACCTTCTCCTATTTATAACTCCTTTGACTTTGCTTCCATGTTACAGGCCAAGAAGACACAAGCATCTGTGGATTCTGCCTCTGTGTGGCTTTCAGACGTGTGCCAGACTTTGAATCCCTGTTTCCATATCTGTGCAATGGGAATGATGATATCATCACCTCCCAGGTTTGTTCGGAGAATTAAGTGAGAAAGCCTGTTGATTTACCAACAATTGATGTTGGAGTTTTTTTAAAAAATTATTTTTTTGTCAACTAATCATTGGGATTTGAGTGATATATAATTAATTGAAGAAAACATTTACTTTTGCTTTAGTTCAATTAATAATCATTTTCTCCTTTCAGCCCTGCTTTCTCACCAAAATAGAGTTGTTGAGCAGGCTAGCCCCATAGTCTTTCTTGGTTCAAAGCTCATTCCTTCCATTTCCTTGAAATGTAAGTTCAAACAAGTTCCCTTACCTGTTGAATGATGGCATCTATTTTTTAAAAAGGTGCAGCTGATTCAATGAGCTAATGCATCATAAGCAATTGGCAGTATCTGGCATAAAGGGAAAACCTAATACAGCTATTATTATTTTGATTCTTAATCACTTAGGTTCTAAAACCTAATTTGTTAAATCATTACTAATAAAAAAAATCAAAAGCTTTATTGGTCTTGCTGAATTAAAAATAATTAGTTTACATTTTCAGATTTTATGATTTCCTTTTATAATAGGCAAGGTACTATTGTCAATCAAGGTAAACTGTGAGGTATTAAGAGAATAAAGTTTTCAAATGAGGATTTAGAAGTACAGAGCTTCCAAGTACATAGAAATATATTTGTATGCAAAGTTACAGAATATTAGAGTGATGACTATGAAGTGATGGCTGCCAATCAAGGTAATTTTGACTTGGACTTCAATTTTTTCTGCCCCATCTTTAGGTAAGTAGACAGAATCCTGTTCTCAGTGTCAGGGAATTTTACTCTAGTCTTAGTTGAGCTACCAACTGTCTGTGTGACAATGGAATGCTATACTACCCTGAGCATCACATTTTCACCTGTGAAATGAGGCTCCATGGTACTTACCAAGTTTTCTTATGATGCATCTTTATCTGCCCTTTCTACCCACAAGACACCGATTTGGGAACTTCTTAATGGCAGATATTATTTATTCAGTTTTAGGTTCTTTATAGTGTTCATTGAAAGAGAAATGAATGAATGAATGAAGAATGATTGAGTTCAATTGTGTGATTAGATTTTACTTAAGAATTGCATACTAAATTCTTCTGGAATTTTATTGGTGTTTTTGAAACACTGAAATTGGAATGTTAAAATGTAAAGGGTTGAACATAACAATATTGAAATGTTATAATTTATTATATCTTGATATAATAAGGATATCAGGTTATTTTATAGAAGACTTGTTTTTCATTTACATAGCTTAATTTCAATTAATTATGAAATCAGCAATTTTCAGCATAGATGAGTAATTCTCAACTAGTAGATTATATTTTTATCCCCAGGAGACATCTAGAAATATGGGAAGACATTTTTGGTTTTACAACTGGAATGAAAGGATAACTGACATCTAGTAGATAGATATAAGCCCAAGATGTTGCTAAATATTCTACAAGACACAGAACAGCCCACAATGAAGAATTATTCGGTTCAAAATGTCAATAGTTTCATGGGTCAAAAAACTGATGTAAGTAAGCTTTGTACAGAAACAATTGTTACAAATTAACTTTTTCATTTTTTAAAGTAGATTGTGGAAACTAAGGCTTCAAGCATTTAACATTGTCTTTTTTATTCTGTCCACTAGAGGGCAGTAGTCTATACAGTACACAACTGTAATACTCTAATTCTACATCTACACCCGCTTTTCATATATACAAACAGATAAGAATACTCTCACTATCTAAATATAAACACAAACAGACCTAGATTTTTGGAAAGATATGTCTGTAGATTTTATAGAAGCCTCTGTTCCAGGCCTCTCAGGGACACACAGTATGATAGTAGTAACTGCATGTGCATTTTGAGAGCTTTTAAAGTTACAAGATAGAGAACAATGTTTTTTTTTCATAGAGGATGGAACTGACTCGGAGAGGATATGTAACTTGCTCAAGGTCACATTCCCTGCAAAGCACCTAAGCATCTAGGACTCAAACTTGAGTTGAACTACTTAAGTTGATGCTCTTATCTCTCTACCATACTATTTCAGCAACCTGTGTAAGGTACGTCATTCACAAAATTAGGCTTAGACATTTTTCAGAGTTAGCACTACAGATACTTTCTTGAACGCAGAGTTGGCATTGTAGAAGGGAGCTATTTTTTTTTTCTGCCTTGACACATGTTCTTGAGTGACTCTATTGAGGACATCCTCATATCCGGATGGTCAGTTGCCCTCTAGGGCCTGGGCCTAGGCTCTAAGTGAGGTCCAGTGCAGTAGAGCCAGCTGGCTCCACCCCCTTCTCAGTGGAATTCCCAATTCACCACTTCCCTTGGCCCCAGACTCTGGGTCATAGTCCAAATGCTTCCATCTGTTTTGCATGAGAAAAATAGAGATTTGGAGCTTGTATGCTTAGGACTCACCATTTGCCAGTCTCCTTCTGCATGGTTTACTCCTAGGAACTCAAAGAAGGAAGCGAAGCCTTCATTCAGCCACAAGTCTTCCCACCATTCCATGGTCACAGTGTTTCCAAACCACTGAAATGATAAGCAATACAGTTATTTATCTAGCCTTTATCTCCTGGTTTTAAAATGATCTTAAATTTTCCGTAGTTTCTTGCCTTTATTTAGGCATTACTGGGAATATTTAAAGTTATAGGAAGTGCATTTAGTAAAGGCAAAACAATGTGTCTTAAAAGTTTCAACAATAAAGAATTAAATTAAAAATAAAATAAATAAAAGAAAAAAGTTTATAATACCATATTTATCAGCACTAAGAAAGACTTTCAAGCAGGATTTTTTGAGTTGGCTTACTTTTAATTTGCTAAATTATAAGTTATTTCAATTTCAGAATGAGCTGATTGGATGCTAAGATTCTATACCTGATGCACAAGTTCATGGGCAACCACAGCGGCAACCCTCTGCTTGTTGGATGAGGCTGATTGCTGGGGGTCATACAGCAGGTTCGTTTCCCGGTACGTGATGAGTCCCCAGTTCTCCATAGCCCCAGTGCCAAAGTCTGGAATAGCGATCTTATCTATGGAAAAAGAAAGAGTCCAGTGAGAAATACATTCTTTCCATTTGTGCATAAAAGTTAACAGCTTAAGTTCTTTGGATGACTGTATTTCAAAAAATCTAAAAATAACTTCTCAGTCGTCATGCACTCACAATTTCCATGGCCCTTTTCCTGTTGGCTCCGGATAGCAATGTGTCATGTGTTTTAATAATGATTTTACTAATTATACATGTTTATTAATGGCAATGCTCTTTCCAATACCTCTATAATTTTGTATCTTTTTTTTCCTTTCTGTACTTCACTTTAATTAGCTTTTTAAATAATTTCACTTAGATAACACAGAGTATCTGTTTTGGAGATAAGCTGTGAAAAATTAAGAGAATGACATTTTCAAATGAGGACTTAGAAGTACAGAGCTTCCAAGTGCACAAAAATATATTTCTATCTAAGGTTACAGAATATGAGAAAATAGAAATTCTACTTTTTCCCTAGCTCTGTATAATTTGAGGTCAACCTTACTTCCTATTAACTGAATAATTTACCATCTGCTTGTATGTATTAAAGTAGCTGAATCAACATGAAATTGATGTCCTAGCTGGTTTGGCTCAGTGGATAGAGTGTCGGCCTGCAGAGTGAAGGGTCCCAGGTTTGATTCTGGTCAAAGACACATGTCTGGGTTGCAGGATCCATCCCCAGTAGGGGGTGTGCAGGAGGCAGCAGATCAATGATTCTCTCTCATTATTGATGTTTCTATCTCTCTCTTCCTCTCCTTTCCTCTCTGAAATGAATAAAAATATATTTTTTTTAAAAGATGGAATTGACTCCATTCTCTCTAAATTCCCTTCCAGGTCTAAAATGTTGAATTTTATCACAACTTTCTATTCTTTATTTTTGCTGGGGCTTATAATCTTAAACATAATATCTGACCAGAAGAGGTGTTTATCAGTTCTATGTCAAATCCTAAAACAGAAAATATTTAGCTTCATTACTGAACAGATTACAGTCCAGTTAGTGAACTATAATAAGAATTTTTTTACCATTACATAGAATTTAAATGAGGCACATAAATGCAAATAATTAAAATTCCATCTAACATATAAGAAAGGCCTTTTCTGATTAAAATAAAGATTCGTAAAGCTTTTTATAAAAGAATGAAAATGGATAGATCTTAAGTGGAGGTCAAGATTATGGCTATAGTTTCCTTTTCATGTTATCTTCATTCTTATGTTTAGTTTTTGTTTATGTGTTTTTTCTTTTTCACAAGAATAACACTTAAAAGGTAGAGAAATATTCTTCACAAGGGCCAATATTTTCCATAGTATTATGAAGAATTTAATTTTTGGCAGGGGAAGAAATTAATAAACACAGAAGTCATTTCTAAGGAAAGTCTAAGATGGAATCAATACTGAAAAGTTTGGGGAAAAAACTGAAAGAGTTGAAATGCATGTAGAAATATGGAGGAGGAGGAATAAGAGGATGAAGAAAAGAAGTTGTAGTAGTAATTGTTACAGTGATAGTTCTTATAGTAGTTGTAGTAGTTACAGTAGTAAGAATAATTGCAGCAGTAGTAGTCATTGTTGCAGTTGTAGTAGTAGAAGTAGTAGTGGTAGTGGTAGTCAGAGTGGTTGTGATAGTAATAATGATTGTAGCAGTTGTAGTAATAGAAGAAGTATTAATAGTAGTGGCTGTAGTAGTAGTAGTAGTAGTAGTAGTAGTAGTAGTAATAGTAGTGGCAGCAGTATTTGTGAAGAGGAAGGAACAAAGCAAAGAGAAGAGAGAAATAAAAGTTGTTTCTCTTCCTGTCTCCTCTATGGGTAATGTTGCAAAGCAATAAAAAAGAAACTGGATCTACTGCCATTGAAAAGAAAATCTATACACTGCTTAGAGCCATAGCCATTCCCATGTTGAGAATTTGGTGTCCCAGTTGCTTTGCATCAAGAATTATCAGACATAGATACGGGTATTTCATTTAAAGTATTTGTTAATACCATTGAGGTTACAATAAAGAATTTCTGCTATTGATAGAAGTATCATATCAGTATCATTTTGATATAACTCTATTTTTATTTTAAAAATAAAACTGCTCCATCAGAAAAAAAATTATTGAAGGAGCACCATTGCTTTATTTTAAATGCTGAAGAATCTAGAATTAGTCCTGTGTAACAAAAGAAAGACTAGATGCACATGGGACTTCGACAGCATCATTTATTCTTATTTCTCAACTCACTGATGATAAGGAAGCAGTGTAAACTACTGAAATCAATTGATCTAGTTTGCGATTTCTGGTTCCTTCATTATCAACATCTGTAGTTTTGTGCAATACAATACTTTAATTTTTGTTTGGAGAGAAAGGGCTATATATTTATCAGCTAAGAACAGAGTATAGATATTCTTGGAGGAGTCCAGAATAGATCCTTCCACATCTACTAAGTATTAGACACATACTATAGGCACACAACAAAAAGATTTAGGGATGAGTATTAACTAACTATTAACTAAGTATGTTAAAGCTAGAAGAAGTGAATTAACCTAAGTGAAAACAAAAGCAATATTAAAAATAAGAAAATAAATGATTCTCACCTAATTTAGGAAGAGCATAATCCATATCAAAGTATTCTTCATAATAATCAAACACAATCTGAGTTATGTTGGCAGCATATTCACCTGTGTGCTTTTGCTCTGGCTGGACATATACAGTGAGCTATTAAACAAAACACAAACATTCAGTGAAAATTAGTCTTCATTTGATAAAACTTTTGAAGTAGTAGAAAGAAGGTGGACTTTAAACCAAATAAGCCTAATATGAATCTCAGTTCTGCATGGACAAATCATGTCAAATCTCTGAAACTCATTTGCAAAGCAGTGAATGAGTGATGTCAATGATTAGAAATAATTTAAGATAATGGTTGGCATACTGCTTAAAACATTTCTAAAATGTTATTATTCTTTTCTATTTCCAACATATATTGACATTTTAATATCTGTGTATCGATCTACTAGTATATATCTACCTATCCACCTTCCTATCACTCTGTCATCTACCAATCTATCATCTATGTATCATCTATGTGTAATTTGTTTTTAAGCAAATCAATCATGTGATTTTTCTTATCTAAAGAGCTCGTGGGTACATGTTTACCACTATTCTATTCATCACTATCCAAATGACTGTTTTGATATTTTAACTATTCTACTCAAAGAATCTAAAGTACAATGATTTAAGAATTTCCTGAGAGGGAGGTATCTTGATAAGCTACACCATTCTATAAGTCTCTAGGATATTATAATGTGACATCATTTATAAATTAATCAAGTACAGATTACCTCCCCCCCCCCCATCACCACCACCACTAATTCTAAGCACCTATGGCCCACAATAGTCAACACAATGTTGAAAGAGAAAAAACAAGGTTGGAGTACTGATATTATCTGATTCTAAGATTTACTACAAAGCACCAGTAATCAAGATAGTATAGAAAAAAAAATACACACATAGATCAATATACATGATAAGCCAGAAATAGACCCACATAAATACAATTAACTGATCTTTAATAAAGAAATAAAGGCAGCCAAAACAGTTTGGCTCAGTGGATAGAGTTGGACTGAAGGGTTCCAGGTTCGATTCTAGTCAAGGGCATGTACCTTGGTTGTGGGCACATCCCCAGTAGGGGGCGTGCAGGAGGCAGCTGATCGATGTCTCTCTCTCGTCGATGTTTCTAACTGTCCCTCTCCCTTCCTCTCTGTAAAAAAATCAATAAAATATTTAAAAAAAAAGAAATAATGGCAATACAATGGACCAAGACATGAAAATGAAAAAAAAAATGGTGATGGAATAGATGGACGTGTCCTGAGCCTTGTCCCTGAGCAGACAGAAAAAACAGCAGAGGGTCATATTGCAAGTGTTTGTTGGTGAGTTAAGGGACAACTATACTCCAGGAGAAGGTGGGGACTGCTGGATGGGCCTCCCATGACTGGGAACCCACCACTGCTGCTGGGTTTCTCGCCTGGAGCTACCAGCTCGGTCTCAGAGAATGCACCATCTTAAAAGGAAAGTGAACATTTACAGAAGGCTGAAAATCTACAACGGCTGCACCCACTGAACAGTTGCAAGCCCCAGAATACCGGTCCCCAATTGGCGCAAACGCTTGTATTCAGAGGAGCTCTACACTCTACATGGAAAGGAGAAAGAACTACATAACCAGACACCTGGAGAAGAGAGACAATGGGAGACAAAGAAACAGCCCACATACGAAAGAAAAGCAGGCATCACCAGAAAAGGAAGTAAACAAAATGGAGACAAGCAACCTGCCAAAGAAAGAATTCAGAGAAATGGTTATAAGGTGGCTGTAAAGAATGGATGACAAAGTCAACAATATCAGTAAGAACCAAGAGGAAATGAAGAACCAATAAGAAATGAAAAATGACATCGCTGCTGTAAAGAACTCAATAGAAAGCATCAAAAGTAGACTAGAAGAAGCAGAGAACCACATCAGTGAGCTAGAAGAAGAGGTGGGAAAAAATACCCAAGTAGAGCAGCTTCTAAAAAAAAAATTAAAAAGCAAGAGGAGAGCCTAAGGGAACTTTTGGACAAAACGAAACAAAACAACATTCACATAATAAGTGTTCTGGAAGGAGAGGAAACTGAGCAAGGAATAGAAAACCTGTTTGAAGAAATAATGACAGAAAACTTCCCTGATATAGGGAAGAAAAACGCACACACAAATCCAAGAAGCTCACAGAGTTCCAAGCAAAATGAATCCCAAAAGACCAAGGCCAAGGCACATTATAATTAAATTGGCAAACACCAACAACAAAGTAAGAATCTTAAAAGCAGCCAGAAAGAGACAAAGTTACCTACAAAGTAATCCCCATCAGACTAGCGACTGATTTCTCAACAGAAACTCATCAGGCCAGAAGAGAATGGAATGAAATATACAAAGTCATGAAAAGAAAGAGTCTGAATCCAAGAACACTGTACCTGGCAAGGCTATCAATTAAAATTGAAGATGAAATCAGAAGCTTCACAGACAAAAAAGGACAAAAGGAACTTACTATCACCAAACCAGCAATGCAAGAAATGCTAAAGGGTCTTCTGTAAAAAACAAAATAGGAATTGAAGAAGAAACACAGGGATAAAGTATAAAAACGGTGACAAATAAGTACCTATCAATAATAACTTTAAATGTAAATGTATTAAATGGCCCAATCAAAAGACATAGGGTAACGAATTGGATAAGGAAACATGACCCATATATCTGCTATTTACAAAAAA
>JAAGEH010002534.1:14003991-14014418 GCA_011751065.1 Lasiurus cinereus | reverse complement strand
TAAGAAGAAATAACTCTGGTAAACATATATGCACCTTATACAGGAGCACCCAAATACATAAAAAAAAAAATTTCTGGAGAATATCAAGGGAGAGATTGACAGTAATACAATCATGGTAGGAGACTTTAATACCCCTTCTCATCATTGGACAAATCCTCTAAATCAAAAATCAGCAAAGAAAAATCAATCCTAAATGACTCACTAGATCAGATGGAATTAACTGACATCTTCAGAACATTTCACCCCAAAGCCACAGAATATACATTCTTATCAAGTGCACATTGGTCATTTTCAAAAATAGATCATATGGTGAGTCATAGGCAAAGTCTCTTCAAATTTAAGAAGATAGAAATCATATCAAGATCTTCTCAGATCACAGTGTCATAAAACTGGAAATCAACTACAATAAAAACAATCCAAACAAATCAAACACATGGAAACTAAACAACATGCTATTAAACAATGACTGGGTAACTAGAGAGATCAAGAAAGAAATAAAAAGAACATCATTGCAACAAGTGACAATGAAAACACAATAATCCAAAATCTGTGGGACACAATGAAAGTAGTTTAGAGAGGGAAGTTCATAGCTCTACAAGCCTACTGCAAAAACAAGAAACAATGGTAATAAATTACCTAACCCTACAACTGAAAGAGACAGAAAGAGAGCAACAAGAAAAGCCCAGTGTAAGCAGAAGGAAGGAAATAGTAAAGATCAGAGTGGAGGTAAATGACATAGAGACCAAAGAAACAATTCAAAAGATCAGTAAAACCAGGAGCTGGTTCTTTGAAAGGATAAACCAGATTGATGAACCTCTAGCTAGCCTCACCAAGAAGCAAAGAGAGAGGACCCAAATAAACAAAATCAGAAATAAAAGAGGTGAAATAATAACAGACCCCACCGAAATACAAAGAATTGTTCAAAAATACTATGAACAATTCTATTCCAATAAACTGGACAACCTGGAGGAAATGGACATATTCCTAGAAAAATATAACCTTCCAAAACTCTATCAGAAAGAATCTAAACATTTCAATAGGCCAATAACTATGGAAACAATTGAAGTAGTCATCAAAAATCTTTCAGCAAACAAAAGCCCAGGGCCAGACGGCTTTACAGGGGAGTTTTACCAAACATTCAAGGAAGAATTAAAACCTATCCTCTTCAGACTATTCTAAAAAATTCAAGAAGAAGGAACACTTCCAAGCTCCTTCTATCAAGCTAGCATCACTCTAATACCAAAACCAGATAAAGACAACACAATGAAAGAGAATTACAGGCCAATATCCCTCATGAACATAGATGCCAAAATCCTCAACAAAATTCTAGCAAATCGGATCCAGCAGTACATCAGAAAGATCATATACCATGATCAAGTAGAATTTCCCCCAGGAATGCAAGGATGGTAGAATATTCACAAATCAATAAACATGATACATCACATAAACAAATGGAGAGATAAAAATCACAGTCTTATCAATTGATGCAGAAAAAGCTTTTGACAAAATCCAACACCTTTTCTTGATAAAAACTCTCAACAAGGTGGGAATAGAAGGATCATACCTCAACATAATAAAAGCCATATATGATAAACCCACAGCTAATATCATACTCAATAGGCAAAAACTAATACCATTTCCCCTAAGAACAAGACAGGGATGCCCACTCTCACCACTCCTGTTCAACATAGCTCTGGAAGTACTAGCCATTGTGATCAGACAAGAAGGAGAAATAAAAGGCATCCAAATTGGAAAAGAAGAAGTAAAGCTGTCCTTATTTGCAGATATCATGGTTTTGTATATAAAAAAACCAAAAGACTCCATTAAAAAACTAATCGACTTAATAAATGAATTTGGCAATGTAGCAGGATACGAAATTAATGACAAGAAATCTATGGCATTTCTATACACTAATAGCGAACTTATAGAGAGACTAAAAAAGCAATTCAATTTACCATTGCACCAAAAAAAATTCAGATACCTACGAATAAACTTTACTAAGAAGGTAAAAGACCTATACACAGAAAACTATAGAACACTGAAAAAAAAGATAGAGGCAGACATAAATACATGGAAGAGCATACCATCTCATGGATTGGGAGAATCAACATTGTTAAAATGTCCATACTACCCAAAGCAATCTATAGATTCAATGCACTACCCATTAAAATATCAACAGCATATTTCACAGACTTAGAAAGAACTCTCCACATATTTATCTGGAACACAGAAAGACCCTGAATAGTCACAGCAATCCTGAGAAAGAAGAATAAAGTATGTGGGATCCCAATACCAGATTACAAAGCCACTGTTCTCAAAACAGCCTGGTACTGGTACAAGAACAGACATATAGACCAATGGAATAGAATAGAGAATCCAGATATCGACCCAAACCACTATGCTCAATTAGTATTTGACAAAGGAGGCATGAACATACAATGGAGTCAAGACAGTCTCTTCAATAAGTAGTATTGGGAAAATTGGACATATACATGCAAAGAAATGAAACTAGACAACCAACTTACACTATATACAAACATAAATGGATATAGGACTTAATCAAAAGAAACCATAAAAAAACTAGATGAATCCACAGGCAGCAAAATCTCAGATATATGCCAAAGGAACTTCTGCACTGATACTGCTCTTAGGGAAATGGAAGCTAAAGAGAAAATAAACAAATGGGACTACATCAAAATAAAAAGCTTTTTCATAGCAAAAGAAACCATCAACAAAACAACAAAAAGCACACTGAATAGGAGAACATATTGCAAATGTTATCACTGATAAAGGTTTAAGCTCCAACATCTGCAGGCAACTTATACAATTTAATAAAAGAAAAATAAATGATCCAATAAAAAAATGGGCAACGTACCTAAATAGAATCTTTTCTAAAGAAGACAGAAGGAAGGCCAAGAGACACATGAAAACATGCTCAGTCACTGATTATCAAAGCGATGCAAATCAAAATGACAATGGGATACCATCTCACACCTATCAGAATGGCAATCAACAAATCAACAAATGACAAGTGTTGTCGAGGATGCAGAGAAAAAGGAACCTTCGTGCACTCCTGGTGGGAATACAGACTGGAGTTCCCTCAAAACACTAAAAATGGATCTCCCATTTGACCCAGTATTCCCACACCTAGGAATATATCCCAAGAAACTAGAAACACCAATAATAAAGGACATATGCACCCCTATGTTCATAGCAGCACAATTTACAACAGCTAAGATTTGGAAACTGCCTAGGTTCCCACCAGCAATGAATGGATCAGAAAACTATGGTAGGAGAATCCAAGATGGCGGCATAGGTAAACACCTACACTGCTGCATCACACAACAATTTCAAAACTACAACTAAAAGACAGAACGGACATTATCCAGAACCACAGGAAAGCTGGCTGAGTGGAAGTTCTACAGGTAGAGGGAAGAAGAGGGGCTCACGGAGACCCAGAGGAGCTGCAAAAAGCTGAGGTATGGAGACGCATGCGTGGAGACAGTGGGTGCCAGAGGACCTGGCTGGTTTTCTCTGGCGGGAGGGAGACGGAGACTCTCAATGGCATTGAACCCCTTATCCTACGACACTAAACCCCAGATGCAGCCGAAACTCATACGGGGGGAGTTTGGACTGTGAAAAGAGAGAAGTGCACTGGAATTTAGGGGAGTCGCAAAAGATCAGAGGGTTGGTGGCGCACACAGCACTGTGCAGAGGACAGATTGCTGATTGTGCCGCTAGCTTTCACGAGTGGGCGGGAGACAGACCCTCCCAACTGTGCCACTTCTGACTCCACTAAGCTCCTGTTTCAGGTGAAACCCTGGGGACCTAGACTCGTGTGGTCCTGGAGCCGGAAAGGCAGCGGTCTAGAGGCACTGCGGGGGCACACGCGCACACAAGGACCGCTCCAGCAATTACCCAGTCACATGAGACTCAGGGGCTGTGGAGGGCGGGGCCAACTGGAAGGCAAGGCGGTCCCTTAAGCTCAATACAGAGTCTTCTGCGGTTTTTCAAGTCTGGTATCATAAGGCTGAATCCAACACAGGAGTTCTCCCGGCATAGTGAAAATGCTGAGACAAGGGAAGGGATACAAACAAAAGAAATGAAGGGAAAAAAACGACTGGATATAGAGTTCAAAACCACGCTTATAAAGTTTTTCAAGAATATGCTAGAAAAGTTGGATAAAGTTAGCGAGAGCCAAGAGGAGATGAAAAAGGACCAACTAGAGATGGAAAAGATCCAACTAGAGATGGAAAAGGTCCAACTAGGGATGAAAAAGGACCAACTAGAAATTAAACATACATTGACTGAAATAAAAAATATTATACAGAGTCCTAATAGCAGACTAGAGAAAGGCAATAATCAAGTCAAAAATTTGAAATATAAAGAAGCAGAAAACATTCAACTGGAAAAACAAGAAGAGAAAAGAATCCAAAAATGTGAAGATAATGTAAGGAGCCTCTGGGACAGCTTCAAGCGTACCAACATCAGAATTGTGGGGGTGCCAGAAGCAGAGAGAGAGCAAGATACTGAAAACCTGTTTAAAGAAATAATGACTGAAAACTTCCCATATCTGATTTAAAAAAAATAGACTTACAAGTCCAGGAAGCACACAGAACCCCATATATAAGGAATCCAAAGAGGACCATACCAAGACACATCATAATTAAAATACCAAGAGCAAAAGACAAAGAGAGAATATTAAAAGCAGCAAGAGAAAAACAGTTCATTACCTACAAGGGAGCATCCATACGACTGTCAGCTGATTTCTCAACAGAAACGATGCAGGCCAGATGGGAGTGGCAAGAAATATTCAACGTGATGAATAGCAAGATCCTACAACCAAGAATAATCTATCCAGCAAAGCTATCATTCAGTATTGAAGGGCAGATAAAGAGCTTCACAGATAAGAAAAAGCTAAAGGAGTTCATCAACTCCAAACCAGTATCATATGAAATGCTGAAAGGTACTCTTTTAGAAGAGGAAGAAGAAAAAGATAAAAGCCAAAAAATTATGAACAACAAATATGTATCTATCAACAAGTGAATCTAAAAATTAAGTGAATTAAAAATTTGATCAACAGAATAAACTGGTGAATATAATAGAATCAGGAGCACGGAAAGGGAGTGGACTGATAATTCTCAGGGGGAAAGGGGTGAGGGGTGTACAGGGAGAGACTGGACAAAAATCATACACCTATGGATGAGGTCAACAGGAGGGAGGTAAGGGCAGAGGGAAGGGTGGGAGTTGGGTGGAGGGGTGCTATGGAGGGGAAAAAAGAGAAACAAATGTAATAATCTGAATAATAAAGATTTAATTTAAAAAAAAAGAAAACTATGGTACACAATGGAATACTATGCTGCCAAAAAAAAGAAGGAATTCTTACCATTTGCAGCAACTTGGATGGCACTGGAGAGCATTATGCTAAGTGAAATAAGCCAGTCAATGAAAGAAAAATACCACATGATTTCACTCATTTATCAATAATAATGGACATTATAAGCTGATGAACAAAAAGATAGATACAGAGGCAGTAAAGCATCACACAGACTGTCAAATTACAGCAGGAAGTTTAGGGAGAGGTATGGTAGATAAGAGATCAACCAAAGGACTTATATGCATGCATATAAGCATAACCCATGGACACAAGATACAGGGGGTTAGGGCATGTATGGGAGTTGGAGGGTCAATGGGAAGATATGTATGGATGTAATACATTAATAAAAATATTTTTAAAAAAACAATGGAGCAAGACAGTTTTGTGTATGTAGGTATTTGTGTTGAAACAAAATAGTGCTGGAACAACTGAATATCCACATGTAAAAAATAATTAATTAATTAATATGGACACACACCCTATACCATTCACAAAACTTGAAACTAGACTAAAATGTATAATTTATATCTATAAAACTCCTAGAAGATAAAATAGAACAAAACCTAAATGATCTTGGATGTGACGATGACTTCTTAGATACAACACCAAAGGCATGATCCATGAAAGAAATAATTGATAATCTGGACTTTACTAAAAACTTCTGCACTGTGAAAGACAGTGCCAAGTGTGAAGACAAGCCATAACTGAGAACAAATATTTGCAAAAGACATATCTGACAAAGATATATTATCCAACATATACAAAGAAGCCTGAAAATGCAACAATAAAACAACCAGATTAAAAAATGGACCAAAGACCTGAACAGATACCTCACCAAATAATATATACAAATGGAAAATAATACAGTAGTACCTCGAGATACGAATTTAATTCATTCCGTAACCTTGAGGCATGGGAAACTATGAGACGCTCGTGTCGCGGTAAACTAGTGGGTCGTGTGCAGCTGGCCAATCCATGCGATTACTCCTATCTCAAATGTTGCTCGTATTTCAAAGCAAAAATTGCTCGCTCAAGGGCTTGTATCTCAAAAAGCTCGTATATTAGGGCACTTGTATCTCGAGGTACCACTGTATATGA
This sequence comes from Lasiurus cinereus, assembly GCA_011751065.1. Taxonomy (NCBI): domain Eukaryota; kingdom Metazoa; phylum Chordata; class Mammalia; order Chiroptera; family Vespertilionidae; genus Lasiurus; species Lasiurus cinereus. The sequence continues at coordinate 14,007,943 of JAAGEH010002534.1, read as the reverse complement.
AAAGATGCTTTACATCATATGTTATCAATGAGATGCAAATTAAAAGGAGATACCACTAGACACCTATAACAATGCCAAAATCTGGACCACTGACAACACCAAATGCTGGTGAGGATGAGAAATGATAGGCGCTATCATCATTGCTGTTGGGAATGTCAAACCCCTTTGGAAGATAGTGTGGCAGTTCTTATAACATATGCTCTTACCCTATGATCCAACAATCACTCTCCTTGGTATTTAACCTAAGGAGTTTAAAACATGTCCACACAAATTGCACACAGATATTTATACCAGCTTTGTTCATAATTCCCCAAGATGTCCTCCAGTGGGTGAATGGATAAATTGTGGTACATCTAGACAATAGACAATCATTTAGTTCTAAAAAGAAATAAGCTATGGGAGAGAAACCAAGATAGTTGCATAGGTGAACACCCAAACTGCTGTCTTGCACAACAATTTCAAAACTGCAGCTAAAAGACAGAACAGACATCATCCAGAACCATAGGAAAGCTGGCTGAGTGGAAATTCTACAACTAGAAGGAAAAGAGAGGGGCTCACAGAGACTCAGAGGAGCTACAAAAGCTGAGGTACTGAGACACTCATGTGGAGAGGATGAGCAGCAGAGTCCCTGGCTGGCTTCCTCTACTGGGAGGGAGACAGAAACTGCCTACTGCACTGAAGTCCAGTTTCAACTGCACTGAACCCTAGTTTAGGGCAAGACCCAGGGGACCCAGACTCATACGGGTCCCTGGAGCACATGGAAACTGTGAAAGGCAGAGGGCTGGAGGCTTGTGTGCGCACAGAGAGAGTTGCAGAGATTATCAAGGGACACAGACCCAGAGGCCTCATAGGGCAGGGCTGATGGAAGCCAAGACTGTCTGCTCAGCCCAGAGACTCTGCTCCATCCAAGCTGAGCACAGAGGATTTTGCAATTTTGTGAGTCTTGCTCATAAGGCTGTCTCTAGCACAGAAGTTCTCCAGCACAGCTGATCCTCACAGCCAATTGGCCCCCCAGTGATACCAACAACAATCAAGATTTAACTACAACAAAGCTGTACAAACAGACCACAAAGGGGTGCACCAAGAGTTTCCACCTCAGGTAACTGGGGAGGTGAAGCTACTGGGCCATATAGGACACCAAGCACACAAAGCTACTCTGTCAACTCAGGGAAGCAACTAAAATGCAGAGACAAAGAAATAGATCACAAACAAAAGAAATGGAGAAAAGTAAATAACTGGATATAGAGTTCAAAACCATGGTTATAAGGTTTTTCACGAAATTCCTAGAAAAAATCAATAAATTTAGCAAGACCCTCGAGGATATGAAAAAAGACCAACTAGAAATTGAACATACACTGACTAAAATAAGAAATATTTTACAGAGATCTAACAGCAGACTAGAGGAATGCAAGAATCAAGTCAAAGATTTGAAATACAAAGAAGTAAAACACACTGAACTGGAAAAGCAAAAAGAAAAAAGAATAAAAACATGTGAAGATAGTGTAAGGGGCCTCTGGAACAATTTCAAGCATACCAACATCAGAATTATGGGGATACTGCTGAAACCGGTTTGGCTCAGCGGATAGAGCATCAGCCTGCGGACTGAAGGGTCCCAGATTCAATTCCAGTCAAAGGCATGTACCTTGGTTGCTGGCACATCCCCAGTAGGGAGTGTGCAAGAGGCAGCTGATCGATGTCTCTCTCTCATCAATGTTTCTAACTCTCTCTCTCTCCCTTCCTCTCTGAAAAAAAAATCAATAAAAATATATTTTTTTAAAAAAAGAAGAATTATGGGGGTACCAGAAGAAGAGAGAAAGCAAGATACTGAAAACCTATTTGAAGAAATAATGACTGAAAACTTCCCTCACCTGTTGAAAGAAATCAATTTACAAGTTCAGGAAGTGCACAGAACCCCAAACAAAAGAAATCCAAAGAGGACCACACCAAGACACATCATCATTAAAATGCCAAGAGCAAAAGACAAAGAGAGAATATTAAAGCAGCAAGAGAAAAACAGTTAATTACCTACAAGGGAGCAGCCATATGATTGTCATCTGATTTCTCAACAGAAACTATGCAGGCCAGACGAAAGTGCAAGAAATATTCAAAGTGATGAATAGCAAGAACCTACAACCAAGATTACTCTACCCAACAAAGCTATCATTCAGAATTGAAGGTCAGATAAAGAGCTTCACAGATAAGAAAAAGCTAAAGGAGTTCATGAACATCAAGCCAGTATTATATGAAACGCTGAAAGGTGCTCTTTAAGAAGAGGAAGAAGAAAAAGGTAAAGATAAAAATTATGAACAATAAATACATATCTATCACAAGTGAACCTAAAAATCAAGTGAATTAAAAATCTGATGAACAGAATAAACTGGTGAATAGAATCAGGGGTATAGAAAGGGAGTAGACTGCCAAATCTTAGGGGGAAAGAGGTGAGGGGGCTGCAGGGAGAGACCGGACAAAAATTATACACCTATGGATGAGGACAATGGGGGGTGGGGTGGATAAGGGAAGAGAGAGGTCTAGGAATTGGGTGGAGGGGAGCTATGGGGGAATAAGTGGAACAATTATAATAATATGAACAATAAAGATTTATTGAATTAAAAAAATAAAAAGAAATAAGCTATGAAACTATGAAAAGATAGGGAGAAAACATAAATGCATATTACTAAATGAGAGAAGCCAATCTGAAAAGGCTATATCCTGTATACTAGTAATTCCAACAATGTGACATTTTGGAAGAGGCAAAATTATAGAGACAATAAGGGAGATCAGTGGTTGCTTGAGGTGGGTAGTGGGGAGGAAGAAAAGATGAGCAAGTAAAGCACAGAGGTTTTTGAGAGCATCAGAAATGCTTTGTAAATGATTTGTTGAGAGCCATAGATTGTACAACCAAAAATTAACCCTAAGTTTATCGAGGTATACTATGGAACTTGGGAATTATGGTGTGTCAATGTAAGTTTATCGATGGTTTAAAAAAAAAGAAAAAGGTATTATTTGGGGCAGTGATATTGGTAATGAGAGAAACTTTGTATGTGTGGGAGTAGGGGGTGTATATGAAATCTTGGTACCGTCCCTTAATTTGGTTGTAAACTATACTAAAAAACTGTTAAAAATGTCTTGGAGGAAACAAGGTCTTGAAGACTTCAAATAAAGTATGTTTACTGTATTAAAAAAATAATAATAATTCAAAACCTTCAAGCAAAACCAAAGATTCAGTCATCTGGTTAGTTCCAGCCCACATACCTGACCAGAACGGGTGACTCATCCTTAAAAAAAGGGAAACATTATGCCTATTTTCCTTCTTCATTATTTCAAATGCATGGCTAATTTTGGTTTTCACTTAGGCACACATCTAGGCCATCGTTGCTTAGAAGAACAATGGAGAGACCAGGAATTTAAAAGACAAGTTCTGAAAGGGCACCCCTTAAATGGCCAGTGCTGGCTCTCTGCGCCCACTTCACTGGGTACTTGACATTCTTGTTTTATCTGCGTAAGTAACAATGTGACCATCTTTATTTCCAAAGGCAACACAACTCACTCAATGACCATCCCAAAATTCTCTGAGGGTTTTGCACTCTCTCTCTCTTTTTAATTTGCCTTAAGCGGAGATACATTTCCTCTCTGCCCTCTGTGCCATGACTCGCATTCTCCAGGAGGTTGAGTGTAACTAAGGTTTCAGCTGGGGGCCACTGAACAGAGTCAAAACAATTGCTCCATATGAAATCCAGAACCTCCCGTTCCTGCAGGACTCGGAGGCTGCAAATGGAGCTTCTTGGAATGTTTCATCTGTGAGCTAATTAGTGTGTCAACACTCCCTCAGAATTTCCACCACGTTGGTTCGCCGCCCTGAAAAACTTCAGGAAGGGTAGCTCCTCTGGACTCAGTGCTGCGCAGAAAGTGTGTGTGTGTGTGTGTGTGTGTGTGTGTGTGTGTGTGTGTGTGT
>JAAGEH010002534.1:13854271-14003891 GCA_011751065.1 Lasiurus cinereus | reverse complement strand
GGGGGGGGGGGAAGGACGGAGGGGCCCTGAGGAAGAGGAAGGGGAGATAAAAGTAAGGCCTCCCGCCCCACACGGAGCAATGCAAGGGAGAAAGACAGTGTGTTCTTTCCACGCAGCCTTTTCCTTTCCCATGCCTGTAGGCTCACTTCCTGAAGTAGGAGGCGGCTGAGGCCATAGAGTCAGGTTTTCTTACTCTCTGTATTTCTGCTGTTGGCAGCATCAGGAATGCAGTGGCCTTAAATAGGACTGATATTAATGTAAATTCAGTCGAGATAAAACTAGTCTCTTCCTCTTTTGTTTCTGAGAAACACCACCCCACAGAAGGTATGTTCTGTACTTAAGATCGGGCCAATCTGCATATCACCTGTGAGCTACGACTTTTACCTTCAAGGATCATAAATCACATTTTATGACCATTGCTTTTATCCACTGAGCTAAAAGCAATCACAGGATATTTAACCTCCTAACGTCATGAGCCAAAGCACATCCATGAGTGTGTCCTATGTGCCATAAATCACAACCCTTTTTTTACTTTAAAGACGCTGCCAACCTGCCAACAGCTGAACTACTGTGATCTTTGGATTTAGAGATTTAAAAAAGTATCCTCCTCAGCTCAGCTTTTCTGCTCTCTGGCCTCATCTTCAGGCCAGGCCCCATCTGCCTCCCTCTCCTCTCTGTGGGCTTTATACAGAGGCTCACAACCTCCATCATCTGTTAAGCTTCAGCACTGCTTTCTGTCTATGGCAAAGATCAGAAAATTAACCCTGAGTTGTTATCATATTTTAGTGATAATTCTCATCTTTCCAGTTTGCCTGCTTGCTTTAACGAGATGACTTGAAAAAGGATATGACCAGACATATTAAAATAGCACACAGAGAGGAGGCAGATATGCCTGAATAGTCTTTCTTCTCCTTACTTTCTAAAAGAATCATATATGCTGCCCTACCCGGTTTGGCTCAGGGGATAGAGCCTAGGACTGTGGACTGAAAGGTCCCAGGTTTGATTCCGGTCAAGGGCATGATACCCCATTAAGGGGTGTGCAGGAGGCAACTGATTGATGTTTCTCTCTCATTGATGTTTCTAACTATCTCTCTCCCTCTCTTCCTCTCTGTAAAAAATCAGTAAAATATATATATTTTAAAAAAGAATCATATATGCCTTTATTACTCAAGGACTCTATTAAAGGCTAAATATAAAGTTTATGCCTAAGATTTATAACTTTATATATAAACTTTATATATAAATATAAAGTTTGTTAGACTTTAGGAATCTAATGTATGCATATATTTTCAGTTTTTAAAAACAGCAAATTTCCTAAGCAAACTGAATTACCAAGATACACCACTGTTGGATACCATTTGTCATACCTCAAAGCACTGAATCTATTGAGCTAGTTCAGTTCATTGTTCTTATGGGAGGTGTGGCACATCTGTGTTATCACTGCTGCTGCTCTTATACTGGAATCTACTTTAAAGAAAGGTTTTGGAATTCTTAATTATCTCCCTTCCATTAGAGTATTTCCAGGAATTTGAAAAATGAGCCTAAGTCCTGATTCATGATTGGTCACTGTCATTGCCTTTATGTGACCCTTTGACAATGGTTAGACCCACTAGCTCTCCATCGCTCAGAACAACCTAATGAAACCATGTGCCTTCTCTACGTTCAATGATTATTAGGTTTCTGAACCAAAACCAAGTAGAAAACCCAGTAGTGTAATCATTATGGATAATTATTAGCTTTATGGAGTACTTGAAAACTTTCTAGGTAATATAGCTTTTCTCAGGTAATGACTCACTCTACACATCAATTCTACGAACCTGACATTATTATAGATTAGAGGCCCAGTGCACGAATTTGTGCATGGGTAGGTCCCTAGGCCTGGCCGGCAATGAGGGCTGGCCAAGGAGAAGAACGGGGAGCAGTAGGTTGGCCACTGGCTCCAAGGAGGGAGCCAGCTCTTGGCCCCGTGAGAGAGGGGCCACATCCACCACCTACCCTGGTTCCCAATCCCAGTCCAGGGCCCTGAAGGCCCTGGTGGAGTTGGGAGAGGAGACAACTGTCGCCGGGCCAGAGGTGGGAGGAACAGACGCTGGACGCCAGCACTCCACTACTGCACGGTTCCCCGCCTCCCCCTCTTTCCCTCGCTGCCACTGTGGCAGGCAGGTGGTGGGCTGATCAGGGTCTGCTGGCCTAGGGGAGGTACAGGGTGTGGTAGGTTGGCCATCTTTTCCAAGGAGGGAGCCGACCTGTGGCTCCTCTGGAAAAGGGGTCGTGTCTGCCACCACCCACCACCAGTTCCCTGTCCCAGCTGGGGGTCTGAAGGCCTTGGGTTGGGTCGGGAGAGGAGGCAATGGTCACCAGGCTGGGTGCAGAAGGAACGGCCACCAGCTGTCCATGGAAGATTGGCTATGGGAGTGCACTGAGCACCAGGGGGCAGCTCCTGTGTTGAGCATCTGCCCCTTGGTGGTCAGTGAGTGTCATAGCGACTGGTCAACTGGTCATTCCAGTCATTAGATCATAACGGTAGCATAGGCTTTTACATATATAGGTAATATAATAGAATATTTTGCATCACTGATGAAACTTTATCCCAATCCTTTCACTAGCCCACTTCCACAATTATAAAATTGAAAGAGCTCTGGAAAAAAAACAAAAAACTTTTTACATGTTCAAAATAAACCAAGTTAACATTACCACCTAACCTGAATTGATAGAAGGTTTTAAAAATAATCTTTCTTTTTCTCTCTATGAAAATATTGCTGCAGAAATATTAGTTTGATTAGCATTTGAGGCCCCAGATCCCACTACAGTTAATAATACAGTATTTTTATTCTATTACAGTGCACAAATATGAACTCCAACATTCAACTAGCCACAGGATTTTAAATAAGGTTGTGGACCTCTAATTAAAATCTTAGTTTGAAGAGTTTTAAAAATAAATTTCCTCTTTGTATACATGAGAAAAAATGAAATCCAAGGCAGAACTGACACTAGAATTCGGTACAAAGCTTGTTTTCACTATATCATACTGCCTCTTTTAAAATATATATACTTTTATTGATTGCAGAGAGAGAAATAGAAATGGGCAGAGATTGAAACATCAATGATAACAGAGAACCATCGATCAGCTGCCTCCTGTAGGCCCCACACTGAGGGTCGAGCCTGCAATCTGAGTATGTGCCCTGACCTGGAATAGAATTATGACCTCCTGGTTCATAGGTTGAAGCTCAACCATTGAGCCATGCAGGCTGGGCCATACTGCCTCTTTTCTCTACACTCACCACTGAAACCTGGCTTTCTCTAGCTGCAAAATAGAGATAACAACTATCTCATAGAATTCTTGTGAGCATTAACTAAGCTAATGCCTAAGCAGTAAGAATTTTATATGGCCCATCAAGAGTGCTGGTATCAATAGAGATAATCCGTAGAATTATTAACCTCTGCAATTTTCTCTGTCTGCACTTTCCCATAGGCTAGTAATTTCCACATTGTGGTATCCACATTACCATGAGAAACATTAGAGGAATACAGGGGGGAAGAAAAGCTAAGTTTTTTACTTCCAAATACGCTTTTCATGACCACAATAAATGTAAAAACCAAAACTATTCCATTTGCAAGAGCCTGTTTGGAAAGGCTTTTATCAATAAAAACAGAAGACCAAGAAAAGAAAAAAAAAGTAAACCACAGAATGTATGTTGTAAAGATAGAGTGGAAAGAGAATAGAGGAAAGTCTAGGTGGTTTTGCCTCAAAAAACTGCATGACAGTCACCTGGGGCAGGCAAGGGGTAGTAAGGTGGATGAGGCAAGAATCTGGAAGGGTGCATTAGGATGTGAGATGAAGGAGGCACTGAACGTGGAAAGACCATGTGAACAGAAAGGAATGAGCATGAACAGATTGCCAGCCACCACTGCTACTTTCCCCTGATCAGAAGTCGGCCGGGGCCTGCAGGATTCCCACCATCACTGGGAGCACTGGAGGTCAACTGTGCACTGGCTCCATGTCCTCACTGTACTCACCTGCTGAGCATCTCCAACCGATAAAGGTGATCACCCATCCAGGTTTGCCTAGGAATGTCCCAAGTCTGTCGCTTACCTGTTTCCACCTCTTCTCGTACTTAATAATTACTAACACCTCATTATTTATATTTTATAGATGGTAACATGTATGGTCACTTTACCTATAGAAAACAACTTGCCTTTCTACTGCCTCTCATCCAGCAGAATTAGCACCTGTCCATCTGTTGAGGTTTTGCAGAGTTTCATCTGAACTGCTCACACTTCTCTTTAAATGGCCTAGGACAATGGTTGGCAAACTGTGGCTCAAGAGCCACAGGCGGCTCTTTGGCCCCTTGTGTGTGGCTCTTCCACAAAATACCACGGCCTGGGCGAGTCTATTTTGAAGTAGCATTAAAAGAAGTTTAAGTTTTAAAAAATTTGGCTCTCAAAAGAAATTTCAATCGTTGTACTGTTGATATTTGGCTCTGTTGACTAATGAGTTTGCCGACCACTGGCAATGACTCATTCTACACATCAATTAGGAATCTAATTGTATGCATATATTTTCAAGGGTATTTATTGCAGGCCCCCTAAAATCGCAGGTGAAGGCTTTAGTAGTCAAAGCGATGGTATGACCAATGAAGACCTGAAAACATATTTGAGTGACACCAGACACTGCAGGCTATGTTTCTTTTACATCTTTATTGAGGTACTGATATTTTAGCATATTTTACTCCCTTTAGGGCTTAGTATGTTCCTTCTGTACATAGTAGGTGCTCAGTAAAGACTGGCAAACCAATCTGGTTGAAGGAACCATCTGTCTCATTATCAATGCTGAGGTAGGATGGGAAAGAAAAAATAATTTTATATTGTTTTAATTCTATAAATGCATATTTAAAGTACATAGTTGACATTGCTGAATATAATATCTATTTGTTTAATTTTACAAAGTTTATGTTTTTCAAAATAGTTTTCAGCAGTGGGCAGGAAGTGAGGGGGAATAAAACTTGGTAAAAAGGAATTGTGATACATTATTTTCAGGTTTTGTTGGTGACTGCTTTATCACAGGATTGTGATATATTTTTTCTAAATTTTAATTTGCTCCTACCCATAAATTGTAAATATGCACAACCTTGGCTTGATGTTTGGGTGACTAAGAACTATTTTTCTGCTGTGATTATAAATATTGAAAACATGTTCAGAACTTTTGAGTTCAGTATTCAGCTGCTATGAAGTACTGTTTGAGAAGAAACTCAATGCTGGCATTTAGGATATACAAAGCATTTCTTGGCAGCTCACTTTTCATTTAAGTCAAAAGTTTTTTGATGTTTGCAGATTATTATTGCTGTAGTAGAATTTTTAACAACAAAAAATAACACTTAAAAATCTAACTTACTCATAGAACTTCTTATTATTTTACTAATATTTTCTTTTCAGGTGTGTTTTTAAAATTTAAATAAAGAATAAGAATCACTAGCAATCTTCTATGGCTTCCTAAATTAAATATATTCCTTTGGAGAAAATTAGGCCCTTACTTTAGAATAAACCAATAAAAAAAGAAAGAATTTAAAAACTCAATAAAATGTTATAAAATCAAAATCCTTCAGAAAACTGTAGCAAAACCACAACAAAAAACATATTTTTTTAATAATAAAATAAGCCTGAGTTAAAATGGCTATGAGAGGGAAGCAAGTAAGAAGACCTAGGCAAGTTGGAGGGATTCATTCACAGGTATAATTCTAGGTGTAACTATTCAGAAACCATCCTGTGAGATTTTTTTGGAAGAAGGTACAATATAATATTTTACTGAGTTATTATAATTAATATGGTTATAGCATAAACTTAATTAAATGGATAGTTTCAACCAGCATTCTCTTAGTGAACAATTCTTCCCAACTTTTTCTTCTCATGAAAACCAAGAGTTGAATAGTCTTCTGTCAGGTAACTGCTCTTTTTAGCACATCCTGCTTTACAGAAGACAAAGGTCAAATGCCCAAAGAAATTCAAGGCTTAATTAGAACTTACTGTTTTTCAAGGATTGCCCTTGCCATTTAACTTGTCCTGAATAGTTCTTAGGAGACTAGGGCAAAGCTTAAAATTCAAATTCCCTTTGAAAAATGAATATTCCTCCATTTGCTATAATTTGGATACAGTATAGGCAGCATACTTAAAACCTAGGTTTAGGATATCTCAATCCCTACTATATCAACATTAAGGTAAATTTCCCTGGGAGTTAATTTCATTGGCAAAGTTGCTGAGGATGTAGTTCAAATGTACCCCAGATAGGATCACAAATCTATTAATATATATATATATATATATAGCCAATATGCAAAGTGTCCCCACGGGAGTTCAACCAGGAGACTGGAAGTTCTATCGCCCACTATGACATGGACTGACCACCAGGAGTGACACAGAATGAAAGAAGACCCCAGCCAGCAGCCAGAAGGAAGGCCTCAGCCAGAAGCCAGAAGGCCCAGATCAGCGCTGATTGCTGGCCAGGCCTAGGGACCCTACCCATGCATGAATTTTGTGTACCAGGCCTCTAGTTTAAAGTAATTTTACATATGGTAATATGGGACTCTTGCTTTTTCCTATTTGCTTTATTTCTTACAAGTTTTCTATAATGTATGTGCATTAAACTTATACTTTTTAAAACTTAAAAATATATTAATAACTCACATTATTCTGCATTTGAAAATGGCTTGCTGTATATCCCAATAAGAGACTTGGAGCTGAACTATAAAGTTAATAACAGAGGAATCCAAGACGGCGGCATAGGTAAACACCTACACTGCTGCCTCGCACAACAATTTCAAAACTACAACTAAAAGACAGAACGAACATCATCCAGAACCACAGGAAAGCTGGCTGAGTGGAAGTTCTACAACTAGAGGGAAAGAGAGGGGCTCACAGAGACCCAGAGGAGCTGCAAAAAGCTGAGGTACGGAGACGCGCGCACTGAGAGAGCGGGTGCCAGAGTACCTGGCTGGCTTTCTCTGGCGGGAGGGAAATGGAGACTCTCAAAGGCATTGAACCCCTTATCTTATGACACTAAACCCCAGATCCAGCCGAAACTCATACGGGGGGAGTTTGGACTGTGAAAAGGGAGAAGTGCATGGAAATTTAGGGGAGTCGCAAAAGAACAAAGGACAGATTGCTGATTGTGCTGCTGGCTTTCGCGAGTGGGCAGGAGACAGACCCTCCCAACTGCGCCACTTCTGACTCCACTAAGCCCCTGTTTCAGGCGAAACCCTGGGGACCTAGACTCATGTGGTCCTGGTGCGCAGGGAAGCTGGAAAGGCAGCGGTTAGAGGCACTTCGGGCTCATGCACAAGGACTGCTCCAGTGATTACCCAGTCACGTGAGACTCAGGGGCCGTGGAGGGTGGGGCCGACTGGAAGGCAAAGCGGTCCCTTAAGCCCTGAGACTCCACCCCTCCCAAGTTCAACAGAGGCTTCTGCGGCTTTGCACGTCTGGTATCATAAAGCTGAATTCAACACAGAAGTTTCCTGGCATAGTGAAAATGCCGAGACAAGGGAAGGGATTACAAACAAAAGAAATGGAGGAAAAAAAATGACTGGATATAGAGTTCAAAACCACGCTTATAAGGTTTTTCAAGAATATGCTAGAAAAGTTGGATAAATTTAGTGAGACCCAAGAGGAGATGAAAAAGGACCAACTAGAGACACTGACTGAAATAAAAAATATTGTACAGAGTCCTAACAGCAGACTAGAGGATGGCAAGAATCAAGTCAAAAATTTGAAATATAAAGAAGCGGAAAACATTCAACTGAAAAAGCAAGAAGAGAAAAGAATCCAAAAATGTGAAGATAATGTAAGGAGCCTCTGGGACAGCTTCAAGCGTACCAACATCAGAATTGTGGGGGTGCCAGAAGAAGAGAGAGAGCAAGATACTGAAAACCTATTTAAAGAAATAATGACTGAAAACTTCCCACATCTGGTAAAAGAAATAGACCTACAAGTCCAGGAAGTACACAGAACCCCAAATAAAAGGAATCCAAAGAGGACCACACCAAGACACATCATAATTAAAATACTAAGAGCAAAAGACAAAGAGAGAATATTAAAAGCAGCAAGAGAAAAACAGTTCATTACCTACAAGGGAGCACCCATATGACTGTCAGCTGATTTCTCAACAGAAACTATGCAGGCCAGACAGGAGTGGCAAGAAATATTCAACGTGATGAATAGCAAGAACCTACAACCAAGAATAATCTATCCAGCAAAGCTATCATTCAGAACTGAAGGGCAGATAAAGAGCTTCACAGAGAAGAAAAAGCTAAAGGAGTTCATCAACTCCAAACCAGTATTATATGAAATGCTGAAAGGTACTCTTTTAGAAGAGGAAGAAGAAAAAGATAAAAGACAAAAAATTATGAACAACAAATACATATCTGTCAACAAGTGAATCTAAAAATTAAGTGAATTAAAAATCTGATGAACAGAATAAACTGGTGAATATAATAGAATCAGGAGCACAGAAAGGGAGTAGACTGATAATTCTCAGGAGGACAAAAATCATAAAGCATCAAACAGACTGTGAAATTACAGCAGAAAGATTAAAGTTAGGTGAGGTAGATAAGTGATCAATCAAAGGACTTGTATGCATGCATATAAGCATAACCAATGATCACAGACACTGGGGGGTTGGTGTATGCCTGGGAGCGAGGGTGGGCAATGGGGAGATATGTATAAAAAATTAATTAAAAATTAATTAAAAATTAAAAATAAATAAATAAATAAATAAATAAAGTTACTAACATGCCTATTGGGAATATTTTTTCCCAAGATATGACTCCTGCAAGAACAAGAGAAGCACATTTTAGCTCAAGAGTTAATTCATATAACTAAAATATCATGTAATATCTCTACATTTTATACAGTTCAGGGTATTTTTTTTTTTGAACATAGAATTTGGTGATTTTATTTAAAGCACTTATTTCCTTCAACTAACCCTGAAAAACACCTCAGGCAAGATTTCTTGCCAACAAAGCTGTAAATAATCAACCAATGGCTGGCCTCCACTGTTGCTAAATTACTGTAAATTACTCTTCAAGTTATTCTGTTTTTTTCAGGATTGAGTAAAATACCTCTAAGCTACTTTCCAACTCAGTTACTTTTTTTCTTAACAATTTTTTAGGATAACGTCCTCCAATATAATTTTTTCTCATAAGCAACAAGGACATCTATACTAATAAAACTGTATTGTGCTAATTAGACTGGACATCTTCCGATGACCTTCTGGATGTCCTTCCGGACACAGCCACGAAGGCAGGACCAAGACAGAGGCAGTTAGGGGCAATTAGGCTGGCAGAGGAGAGCAGTTAGGGGGATCAGGCTGCCAGGGAGAGCAGTTAGGAGCAGTTAAGGGTGATTAGGCAGTCAGGCAGAGGCAGTTAGGTGCTATCAGGCAGGCAAGGTAGCAGTTAGGGGAATCAGGCAGGCAGAGTGATTAGGGGTGATCAGGCAGACAGGCAGGTGAACAGTTAGGAGCCAGCAGTCCCAGATTATAAGAGGGATGTCTGACTGCCAGTGTTAGCCTGATCCCACAGGCATTGGGCCTAAACCAGCAGTCAGACATCCCCCAAGTGGTCCCAGATTAGAGAGGATTGGAGAGGGTGCAGACCGGGCTGACGGACCCTGCCCTATGCATGATTTCATGCACTATACCTATAGTTTTAACATAATGAATGGTTCAACTACTACTATTGGCTATGCTCTGTCCAAGTAAATAATTAAAAAGAACACAGATTTTTGCAGGAGTGAAAACTCTGTCTTCTCTGCATGAGGCAGAGGAAGGGAGCACCTACTCTTCTCAGCTCCACATCTCACTTTCACTGAGTTCTCCTGACTCAAGTCCCTGGTAAGTATCCAAAGAGAATCTGACTTTTCTGTTAATCTCTTATCAAACAGATGACTAGAAAGTAATACAATACAACAGTATTATCTTCATTTCCCACCCAAAAGAGGAAAATTTCACTGGCTTAAAACAGAATGTTATGTACTCAGCTTTGTAAGAAGACCCATTTAAGAACTATTTACCACTTAATAGATATTTGGGGCTCTTTCCAAACTAGTTTTTCCATTACATACTTCCAAATTCTCTATATAGTGAAAGCCATCCTTAGAGCTCAGCTAACTATACAGGCTCTAATGGCTCCCCTAGCCAGTATACATAGCTACACAGTAATATTATCTCTTAGCCAATGGTAGTATCAAAGCAATATATGTGATAAAGGAAAGACAGAAGTTGGATGTAGACAACCCCTTTGAAAAGGCCTTTCAAAGTCCCTTTGAAAAATGAGTATTCCTCCATTTGCTATAATTTGGTTATAGTATAGGCAGCATACTAAAAACCTAGGTTTAAGATATCTCAGTATCAACCCTTATTGTACCAATATTAAGGTAATTTTCCCTGGGAGCTAGTTTTACAGTAAATAGAGAAATCCATTTCTTTCTTCAAGTGATGGCCAGGCAGGATAAAGATATTTTCAGAATATATTTCAGAAGGAATAGCAGGCCACAGTATTAGGGAAGATTTGAGAATTTTGAGTCTCCACCATTTGCCTATTGAGTGATCTTGAACAAATTACTTAAAATTATTAAACTTTAATTCTCTCATCTTTAAAATGGGGTGATAATTCTATCTAATAAGAGAGTAATATGCAAATTGACCATCACTACAACACACAAGATGGCTGTCACCATGTGGTCAAAGATGGCTGCCCCTGCTGGGGAGGGCAGTTAGGGGTTGAGCAGGCCTGCAGGGGAGGACAATTAGGGTTGACCAGGCCCCCAGGGGAGGGCAGTTAGGGGCAAACAGGCTGCCAGGGAAGCAGTTAGGCATCAATCAGGCTGGCAGGGGAGTGGTTAGGGGTGATGAGGCTGGCAGGCAGAAGCCGTTAGGGGTAATTAGGAAGTCAGGCAGGGGAGCAGTTGGGAGCCAGCAGTCCTGGATTGTGTGAGGGATGTCCCAGATTGGAGAGGGTGCAGGCTGGGCTGAGGGACACACACCCCCATGCACAAATTTCATGCATTGGGCCTCTTGTTTCTTTAAAAATGATATTGAAAAAATTATGAGAATATATATTATTATGTAGCACAAAGGCAAAGATGTGCAATGATAAGCCTACTGTTTAGGAGAGAAGCAAAATGGGGGCCAAAATGAGAAAAATGATTAGGTAAAAGTATTTGGTTTTTTAAAAGGAAAGTATTGAATTAGATATCTTAATTAAAAATAAACTTAGTTTTTATATTTCCTTACATTTTAATAAAATGCTTATTGACACTTATGCTTACAGAAATGTCACCAACAACCTCTCACTGCTAGTCACTCCAAAGAACTTGGTCCATCTCTGGTTTCCTTCTCCCTCTCTGGACCATCTGGTGGCCCGCCCACACACAGATACTCAACCATTTTACTAAATTGGGCATGCCCTAATAAAGTGAGGTTACCCACATCTATGTCTGTTGTGTTTGTCTATTTTTCACCCATATCTTTTTAGTTTACATTTATCTATGTTGTTCAGGGTACCATCAATCTCACAGACCTGGATAACTTTTCTAGTCTGTCTCATGAAAAAAAAAAAACACTCAAAACAGTAAAAAATGAATTGCAAATGCACAAGTGGTAAAATTTTTAAAAACTATAATGTGACTCACAGGTATTCCCCTCTTTGATGTTCTCTGTATGGGGTGAAATTGATGCACAGCAAAGCACACCAGGTAAGTGCTCATGGGAACAGACTTCTGGAAAATTGTTCGATTCCATTTGTCATCCACTGATTCTTCTTTCTGTTAAAAACAAAAGATAATATTTTATTTATCAAAAGATCAATCATGTCCAAAGACAAATGATTGCTACAAACTTGACTTTCTACTCAGAAGTCCTTCGTCAAAGTTTGGAGGTAAAATCTCTTTTTAGGGGTAAAATGGTATTGTTGAAAAGGCTATAGGAAATTTTATTTTATTTTCATTACTGTGAAAAAGTGATTGAACTATACACTGTATAAAGCTTCTCAGGGAAAGACAATTTTGACTGTGATTTTATCTGGACAGGACTTAGTTATCTTTCAACATAAAGCACACAATCCTGACCATAATATTTTTTAAAATCTTTATTGTTGAAAGTATTCATATGTTCCCTCTTTTTTCCCCACTCACCATAATGTTTGAGGAGATACTGTGATTTCTTAAAGAAGACAAGGCTAGTGTTCAAAGCCTTGCACAGAGGAAGAACTAAGTAGGTATTAGCTGATCTGAGCATGTGCAGGAGGGCAATAGCTGTACCAGGCATAGCAGGATGTTGGGTTCTCTTTTCCATGTCTGCTTGTCTACAACAAAGACCCAAGGTATGGTCACGAAAGTCACTGCCCCACTGTGGGAAGATAGCATTTCTTTGTTTGGTGAAACTACTGACCCCATCTGTCTGGTTTTCTCTCCACGACAGCTTTGCTTCCCTCACTGCCAATCACCAGTCCTAATACTCCATCTATGAATACTTGCCCAACTCCTGCTACCCATTGTTTAAACGTTCTCACTTGCCCTGTAGCCACACAGTAAGTCACAAACCAGTCAGAAGCTTTAAAAAGGGATTAAGCAAGGGAGGCTGAAGTAGAAATGATGTGTCGTTCACAAGGCAAGTATATGTACACATGTGCTTGTATGGGAGCATTGGAGCTCCAGGGAAGTAATATGCTCTGCAATAAAAACCTAGTAGTGTTAGTTTTGATCTCCTAATGATTTAGAATAGTCTCTTCTTTCCAGGATTTCCAGAAGTATATTCTGCAAAAGTTAAAGGTCACATGAGGAAGTCTTTAGCAGAAGTTACTAAAGTTGGCATTCTTTTTCCTCCCACCTTCACCTTTCACCTTCCATGCCAAGACATTCTAATAACATTTTACTCTGATCCAGTCTTCTGCATTGGCGTTTCATATGTTAAGTTTATCCTGTCATCTTTCTTCTTCAATCAAAACTAAATTGCTCAGGTGCTTGACACTGGAAGAAAAGTTGATAAACTAATTCACACTGGGGCATAAATAACTGGTGGCAGTTCACTTTTAATCCTCTTAAGATTTTGTTTGTTTTAGTTCGTATTCTTTGTGTGTGTGTGTTTTTTTTATAATAAAGACGGATAAAGACTTCTAGGAATTCAAAGGAAATGTATTCTGAAACCTCTAAATAAGTTATTAGAGAACATTTAATTTTAGAATTTAGTGGTGTTCTTTCATAGCAAATCAGGTAATTTACCTGATATTTTAAACTAACTGTATTCATAAACAAACAATTTTTCAAAAATACTCACCTGCACTGGCATATTTGAAAGTGCCTTATATTCTTTGGGGTGGACGATAGATATTGTGTAAGTTGCCTTTTTGTTGGGCTCATCAAAACAAGGGAAGGATTTCCTGGCATCTGTTGGTTCATGATCAGTGGCTGCTATGCTCCTTGGAAACAAACACACACAAACAAAATCCATGTTGTCTCTTCTGACAGCCCTTATGTTTCTACTCCTACAGAAAACTATCAACTGTGTAATTACATCCGTTACATTTCTTAAAATGAGTCTCCATCCTACATTCAGGTATTGTGGTGCCATAATTAAAAATATGTGAACTGTGGATGAGCAAAAATAAACCCATTTATGAGCTATCACTCTCTTCACTACAAAGTGGTCAAACAACAAGTAGATCATCACAAAACCTACTCCAGGCTTGTTGGGAACTGCCCCTGTGAGAGGGAGCAGCTGTGTTCCATCACAGAGCAGAGGAGCATGTCCCAGAGTCCCAGCTCCTGTCCCTGATGGCAAATTTTTTCTTATTTATGTTACTCAAGGGCCAAAACCCAGCTTCATTTCCATGCAAAGGAAGGCTCTGAGTAATCTGCCAGGTGAAGCAACCTTTGGCCAAGTTTAAAGCCCATTTTTGAGAAGAGCATATTTTATGGCACTAACTTAAGCAAAAACGTTTGCATTTAATATTTCCATCATTTGAAAGTGGAAGTACTTTTTCTGAGCAGTTGCTCAAAAAAGAACAAAAACAATGAATATATAATTTTTGAAGAAACCAAGATGGCAGCATAGGTGAACAGCTAAACTGCTGGCTTGCACAACAATTTCAAAACTACAGCTAAAAAACAGAATGGACATCATACAGAAATGCAGAAAAGCTGGCTTAGTGAAAATTCTACAACTAGAAGAAACAGGAAGGCTCATGGAGACTCAGAGGAGCTGCAAAAAGCTGAGGTATGGAAACAGGTGCACGGAGAGGACAGGTGACTGAGTGCCTGGCTGGCTTTCTCTAGTGGGAGGGAGATGAAAACTCCCAATTACACTGAACCCCAGTGCCGGGCGAGACCCTGGGATCCCACACTCATATGGGGGGGAGTCAGGACTATCAGAAAAAGAGAGGAGCACACGAAAACTCAGGGGAGCTGTGAAAGGCAGAGGTCTGGAGGCACATGCATGAGTGCACACAGAAAGGACTGACTGCTGAATATGCCACTGGCTTTCTCTGGCGAGAGGAAGACAGAACCTCTTGACTGCACTGAACTCAAGTTCCGACTGCCCTGAACCCCAGTTTCAGGTGAGACCCTGGGGACCCAGACTCATACACGGGGAATCTGGGTTGTCAGGAAAAGAGAGGAGCACATGGAAACTCAGGGAGCCATGAAAGGCAGAGGTCTGGAGGCACACATGCATGAGTGCACACATAGAGGATTTCAGCAATTACTGAGGGACACTGAGACCCAGGGGCCTCATAGGGCAGGGCTGACAGGAAGCCAAGGCTGTCTTCTCAGCCTTGAGACACCACCCCATCCAAGCTGAGCACAGAGGCTTTTGCAATTTTGCAAGTCTATTCTCATAAGGCTTTCTCCAGCACAGAAGTTCTCCTGACATAGACACAGCTTATCCTCACAGCCAATTAGCTTGGAGGTCAATTCCCCCCAGTAATACCAACAATCAAGACTTAACTACAACAAGGCTGGCTGTACACATACTCCACAAAGGGGTGCACCAAGAGTGTCCATCTCAGGAAACTGGGGAGGCTGAGCCACTGGACCATATAGGACACCTAGCACACAAAGCTACTCTATTAACTCAGGGAAGCAGCGAAAATGCAGAGACAATGAAACAGATCACAAACGAAAGAAATGGAGGAAAACAAACAACTGGATATAGAGTTCAAAACCACAGTTATAAGGTTTTTCAAGAATTTCCTAAAAAAGGCCAATAAATTTAGTGAGACCCTCGAGAATATGAAAATGAACCAACTAGAAATTAAACATACACTGACTGAAATAAAAAATATTATACAGAGACCTAACAGCAGACTAGAAGAATGCAAGAATCAAGTCAAAAATTTTAAATACAAAGAAGCAAAGATGGTGGCATAAGTGAACACCTAAACTGCTGCCTTGCGCAACAATTTAAACCAGAAAAGCAAAAACAAACAAACAAACAAAAAAAAAACATTTGAAGATAGTGTAAGAAGCCTCTGGGACAACTTCAAGCATACCAATATCAGAATTATGGAGGTGCCAGAAGAAGAAAGAGAGCAAGATACTGAAAACCTATTTGAAGAAATAATGACTGAAAACTTCCCCCACCTGGTGAAAGAAATAGACTTATAAGTCCAGAAAATGCACAGAACCTCAAACAAAAGAAATTCAAAGAGGAACACACCAAGACACATCATAATTAAAATGCCAAGAGCAAAAGACAAAGATAGAATATTAAAAAGCAGCAAGAGAAAAACAGTTATCTACAAGGGAATACCCATAGGATTGTCAGCTGATTTCTCAACAGAAACTATGCTGGTCAGATGGGAGTGGCACGAAATATTCCAAGTGATGAATAGCAAGAACCTACAACCAAGATTACTCTACCCAGCAAAGCTATAATTCTGAATTGAAGGGCAGATAAAGAATTTCACAGATAAGAAAAAGCTAAAGGAGCTTATCAACACCAAACCAGTATTTTATGAAATGCTAAAAGGTACTCTTTAAGAAGAGGGATAAGGAGAAAAAGATAAAGATAAAAATTATGAATAACAAATAAATATCTATCAACAACTGAATCTAAAAATCAAGAGAATTAAAAATCTGATGAACAGAATAGACTGGTGAATATAATAGAATCAGGGGCATAGAAAAGGAGTGGACTGACAATTCTCAGTGGGAAATGGGGGAGGGGGGGTGCAGGGAAAGACTGGAAAATAATCGTACACCTATGGATGAGGACAATGGTGGGGAGGTAAGGGCAGAGGGTGGGGTGGGAACTGGGTGGAGGGGAACTAATGGGGGAAGAAAGAGGAACAATTGTAATAATCTGAACAATAAAGATATATTAAATTAAAAAAAATAAAGACCACAAAAAGATGAATATATAATTTTTATGTGTAGTCATAGCACAGTAAGACACTACTATTGCATTACTGATAAAAAGACTTAGCAAAGTAAAAAAATATAAAAGAAAGAACAAAAATTTTGGCTTATATTTATTAAGATCTTTAGGGATTAAGGACAGTATATCATAAAGATCACCAAGCTAAATTATTAGATCATTTATCCATCCAACAAATATACACACACACTTGCTAGGCATTATTCTATGTGCTGAGAAAATAACAATGACAAAATAAATAAATATACAAATAGATAACTGAACAAATGAATAAATAAATTAGGGGCATTATGGGAGCTGTTGGCCTGCAGACAGAAGTGTTCCAGGTTTGATTCTGGTCAAGGGCACATGCCCCGGTTGCAGGATTTCCAGTAGAGGGCGTGTAGGAGGCAGCTAATCAATTTCTCTATCATCACTGATGTTACTATCTCGCTCCCTCTCCCTTCCTTTTTGAAATCAATAAAATACTATGTCATAGCTCAACATCCATGTATAAGAAATTAAAATACTTTTGAATTTCTTTTAAAAATCTCTCAGGATATAAAAAGTACTTGATAAAAACTCAGCCAAGAAAACTAACCTATGTAAGAAATACAACCAGAAAAGTGTTTGTCTAGAGGCTGTTGACTCAGAAAGGGAACTTTCTGGGATGACTGAAAAAAATCTTCATCTTCATAGAAGTGTGTATAACAAAAATCATAATTTATTGAATTGTGCCTATTAGATTCATAAATTTGCTGTATACAAATTTTTCTAAAAACTGTAAATCAATATTTACAAGTAAATAGTTTTGTGTTGTTGCAGGGTATGGGTTAGCAATTCAGGAACAACCTTCTCTATATGGTTCCTTGAGCCAATAAAAAAAAATAGTAGAAAGCAGCTTTCTCACTGTTGGGGAAGAGAATTCTAAATTTGTAAAGGGGAAAGTTTAAAATATATAAGTGCAGATTTAGGATAAATTCAATGATTTTCATCTAGATAAGGTAGATAAATATAAAAATACTCAGAGACATATGTTTCCTAGCTTTGTCTGCTGAATAGGACTGGATGCAATGAGAAGCATGTAGCAATGAACACAATTACCATATTTTCCCATGTATGAGATGCCTCCAGGTATAAGACACCCCCCATTTTCCAACCCAAAATTAGAAATCAATATTTTAAACATTTTGCTGGTTTTCCTCTTAAGGCCTTCTTCCTTTTTGGCATCTTAAAGAGTTGTTGTTCCTGTTTTTTCCACTGTCTGACCAGACACTCAGTGGGAGGAGGTCCAAATTGTCTCTCTGCAGCTCTGTTTCCATGCTTTTTTGCATAGTTGATTACATTCAGTTTGAATTCTGCAGAGTAAAACAATTGCTTACTGGTATTTATCTTTTTTTTTAAATATATTTTATTGATTTTCTACAGAGAGGAAGGGAGAGGGATAGAAAGTCAGAAACATCGATGAGAGAGAGACATCAATCAGCTGCCTCCTGTATGCCCCCCACTGGAGATGTGTCCACAAGCAAGGTTCATGTCCCCGACCGGAATCAAACCTGGGACCTTTCAGTCCACAGGCTGACGCTCTATCCACTGAGCCAAACTGGTCTTGGCATCCTTTTATTTTTGACATCTTTATGAGCTCAGAAAGCTCGGGTTCCTGTTCCATCTGCACACTCTCAACCTCCACCTCCACCTCCAATTATGGCACCTGCTGACATGAGTAACAATAAGGCTCATGATTGGAGGGAGCCTGTTTGACAAGGTATGGGCAACAATACACCTGTTTGGCTCCCTCTTTGGTTGACTTCTGTGTATAAGATATGCCCCTTGATTTTCAGTCTAATGATTTTAGAAAAAATAGCGTCTTATACAAGGGAAAATATGGTAGTTGCCAGATGATCATTTTTAAATATCATTCTCCACTCAAAGGAACCAGAACTCCTTAGAGAAATGGCTGATTCCAGTGCGGGGTCAGGAAAAGTCCAAGATAATCCTGGAGCATTTCAGTGTGCCAAAAAGTAAGGAAGTTCTCAAAGAATCATGGGAACACATAACAAAGACACAGAAATCTGCTTGAGGGGATTACCACTAGCCAAATCTGGGAGAATTGGAACATCAAAATAAACGATAGAATTATAACTCATTGAATGAAATAAAAACCCATGAATCCTTAGTCTGATAAAAATGAATGAATAGCCCTAGCCTATTTGGCTCAGTAGATAGTGTTGGGCTGCAGACTGAAGGGTCATGGGTTCGATTCTGGTCAAGAGCATGTACCAGGTTTTAGGTTTTAGGCTCTATGCACTGCCCATCCCCTGTTAGGGCACCTGCGAAAGGCAACCAATCTATGTATCTCTCTCACATCAATGTTTCTCTCTATCTCTCCCCATCCCTTCCACTCTCTCTAAAAATCAATGGAAAAAATATCCTTAGGTGAGAATTAACCAAAAACAAATATAAATATCCTATATAATAAAAGGGTAATATACAAATAGACTGAAGGGCAGAACAACCAAACAACCAATCAAAGCATAATATGCTAATGATATACTAAAGCTGCTCAATCACTCACTATGAAGTGCACTGACCACCAGGGGGCAGATGCTCCAACCCGTAGGTGAGCTTGCTGCTGTGGTCCAGCCAATCAGGACTGAACGAGATGGGCCAGACACAACCCAGAGCCTTCCCACAGTCCCTCCCTGGCCCAGTAGTGCATCAGTGGATTCTCTCAGCCTGGCCTGCATCCTCTTGCAATCTGCAACCCCATGGGGGATGTCAGAGAGCTGGTTTCAGCCTGATCCCATAGACAACTCCCCTTGGGAGGGCGTCAGACGCAGGGCTCATGGCTGTCAAGCACTGCTGCAGCAACACAAGCCTCTCCCTATTGGGACTGATTGGGCATGAGCCCGCAGCAGGCACAGTGGGGCCAGGATAGGAGGAGCTGCAGGCAGTGTTGGACTGTCGGTTTCAGACAGATCCCTGCAGGCCACCCAGAGGGACCCCACCCATGCACAAATTCATGCACTGGCCCTCTAATGTATGTGTGTATGTGTGTGTGTGTGTGTGTGTGTGTGTGTGTGTGTGTGTGTACATGTGTATGTATATATACACACACACACACACTATATATCAGGTTGTGAAAGACAAAGACCAAGGGACTATTTAGTTTAAAAGAGTCTAAAGAGACATGACACTAAAAGCAATAATGAATCTGGACTGTGAAAAAATAGCTCAAAAGGACATTTTGTGGTTAATTGTTGAATTTGATTATGACTGTGGATGAGGTAATTATATTATATCAATATAATTGATTAAATATATTGGTTTTGATAACTGCATTGTAGTTGTTGGAGATTATTCATGTACTTAAGAAATATATACTGAATGCTGAGATAAAGAGAAAAATGTTTCAATACACTTGAGAGAGAGACATTGAAGGGGGAAGGGAGAGAGAGGAAATAAGACAAAATATAAACCACTGGTGAGCCTGGGTAAAATGTTTCTAGGAGTTGATTGTACTATTCATGTAACTTTTCTGCAAGTTTGAAATTATTTCAAAATAAAAAGTTACTCAAAAAAGTCTCAGCCAAGAATTTATTCTTCAATAAGTAATTACTGATGAGTTTTTGTAATCATAATTTAACTAGTGCATTGAAATTTCTAACACCATGCAGGTTTCAGTGAATGGCAAATACATCAGGGTTAAAGAAACCTGTACACCTTGCTGGGGTACTAAGGTTTTCTAGTAAGCTGCACCAAGCTCCAATCCTATATTTTGTCAGCTGCCCTTTTCTTCTGGATTCTTCTGGATTCTGATTCCTTCCAGAGGCAGAGGAAAAGGAAACCTCACTCTGCAAGGATGTTGCAGCTTAGTCTCACCTCAGAAATAAGCCAGCTAACTAATTTAGGAATATAAGTGTGTGTGTGTGTGTGTGTGTGTGTGTGTGTGTGTGTGTGTACACCTCTGCGTATGGAAGGTAAGAGTGAGGAGGGAGCTGAATTACATGTTCCTAAATAATAGACGTGGGGTAGGCTTTCAAACACTTTACCAATCTCTGCTCTATGGCCCAGCACCCAAGAGAGTGAATAATTTTTAATCCTTTCCCCGTCTCTCTTTAAAAGATGTTGTGCTTGAAAATTCAGAGATCCTGTACTTTAAAAATGGAACAAAACAGTGTAGGAAATGTCTCTATGTGGTGTGTTTGCTAGTCCGGTCAGTGAATGTTAATCACTGCAAACCCAAGCAGCTTCAATAAACTGGACGTACATTGGTGTAGGTGAAGTGACATGAATTAACAAGAAGAGCTACAGAATGTGCACTGTTATCTCTAAATTGTAGAACCAATATGATTTTATAGGGGAAATTCTCTTCTAAGAGTAAAACTGCCTGGATTCTAATTAATCTTTAGCCCCTTATGTGTACTTGCACAAATTACAACACTACCATTCTCAGTGCCCTCAACTATGAAAACTGGTTACCAAAGCACATCAGGCCGCTCTATAGGGCTGGGAGACAGAAGGGCTAGGTCATGTGTAGTAATATATTTGAAACTCCCTTGAAATATACATAATGGGATTAGGATACACCTCATTCTACTTTCTTAAATTCTGGAAAGTTAGCTATTCTTCTCTTTGCCTCCCTCGCTCCCTCCCTCCCTCCCTCCCTCCCTCCCTCCCTCCCTCCCTCCTTCCTTCCTTCCTTCCTTCCTTCCTTCCTTCCTTCCTTCCTTCCTTCCTTCTTCCTTCTTTCTCACATAGCATATGCAACTTTGCTCAACAACAACAAAACAAATCCCAAATGTATTTGTCATTTCTTGGTGGAGACACCAACACTTCATTCACTTATCTTACAAAAAAAGAATATTCTAGGATTGACAACACTGTGAATCCAATATTCAGACCATGTAGGCTCCACTCAATTGGTTAAGATCCTTCCATCCTGTGACCACACCAGATGTCTAGGTCCCCAAAACAACTTTGCACAGAGTGCTCCAAAGTCAAAACCTGTAAACCAACCCGAGATCAGGAAGCAGAGTCCCAGCCAGGGTGCCATGGTAGATCCAGGCTCAGGTGAGCCTGACTATGCTTTATGATGTAGCACTTTCCACAACCAATAGACTTCAAAATTCATTCAGATACAAATATGCGTACAAAATTAATTTTTTAAAATTAGTGTGTACCTATCAGAATGGCAATCAACAACAAATCAACAAATGACAAGTGTTGGTGAGGATGCGGAGAAAAAGGAACCCTTGAGCACTGTTGGTGGGAATGCAGACTGGTGCAGCCACTGTGGAGAACAGTATGGAGTTTCCTCAAAAAACTAAAAATGAAACTCCCATTTGACCCAGCAATCCCATTCTCAGGAATTTAACCTAATAAATTACAAACACCAATCAGAAAGGATTTATACACCCCTATGTTCATAGCAGCACAATTTACAATAGCTACAATTTGGAAACAGTCTAGGTGCCCGTCAGCAGATGAGTGGATCAGAAAACTATGATACATCTACACAATGGAATTCTATGCTGCCATTAAAAAGAAGGAATTCTTACCATTTGCAGCAACCTAGATGGAACTGGAGAGCCTTATGCTTAGTGAAATGAGCCAGTCAATGAAGGAGAAACACCACATGATCTCACTCATTTGTGGATAATAAAGAACATTATGAACTGATGAACAAAAGGATAGACACAGAAGCAGTAAAGCATCAAACAGACTATCAAATTACAGCAGGAAGTTTAAGGAGAGGTGGGGTAGGTAAGACATTAACCAAAGGACTTGTATGCATGCATATAAGCATAACCAATGAACACAGACACTGGGGAGTTGGGTTATGCCTGGGAGGGGGGGCAATAGGGAGATATGTATACATGTAACACAATAAAAATAAAATAAAATAAAATAAAATAAAATAAAATTAGTATGTAAATACCAATTAACAATTTTTAAAAATAACATTTTTCTCATGAACTCCTGTATGACTCAAAAATATTTAAATATGCTAAATTCACCTGGCTTGGGGTTAACCTATGAACCAGTAGGTCACGGTTCGATTCCTGGTCAGGGCATATGTCTGGGTTGTGGGCCATGCAAAGAGGCAGCCAACCAATGATTCTCTCTCAATATTGATGTATCTATCTCTCTCTTCCTCTCCCTTCCTCTCTGAAATATATGTTAAATTCCATCCAAAGTTACTAAAGTTTTGTATATATATGTTAATTTGAAAAGGAGGTATATGAGAGAGCAGTACAAAACAATTTTAGATCCCAACTTCTTTGGGGAGATTTTATTCAGTGATTAAACTTTTCCTTTTTAAAATCAGCTGAATTGTGTTGCAAATTAATGCTGAAAGCCCGACTAAAAGCACAGTACGTTCAAAAGTGATTGCTGGGTCTGTTCTGAATAATTACCACGCCAGGCAAAGGCGCTGGGGTAAACCACTTTTCCCTAGGGGCTTTGCTGTGCTATGTTAATAAGACCCTTTCCAGGTCCAGCACATTAAAAATATAATTCTAGGTAGGTTATTAATTTACAAAAGAGCAGGATACCCTCTGACTTCTCTGAGTAAGTCACATCAAGGTGACTTTAGAGAAGGCTGGAAAGAAGAGGAAGTGATGATGCAATTCACTCTGAATCAACTTAAAAAACACACAAAATCCACTACTATCCCATAAATCATCTGGCAGATTATTTCCAATGAAGACTCTCAGCAATTTGATAACTTAACCCAGCAAAATAAATAGCAAGGTCTAGGTAAAAACCTTAAACAAAAGGCTTCTGACACAAATGGGGCAGCCATAGTTGCTACGTGTCAGTGCAGACCAAAGCAAGTGTTCCGTGTATAAGAAGGGAAGTTGATCAGTGCAAGACAGCCCATCCTGCTTACTCAGATTCCAACATGCTTTTGGTGGTTTGAATGAAAGCATTAATTATTTACCTTTATCTTCCAATTATCTTTCCCTATGTAGAAGACATGCAAGGTCAAGTGAAATCTTTTTTGTTTCCTTGCTTCTAAAATAAATTACTAATCTTCCTGCAACAAGTAAACAAGACAAAAAAATCAATTTTTATTGATAATGGATATGCTGATAGCTTGACATATCAATCTAAGAATATAATTCCCACATTTGGGAATATACCATACACAT
Source organism: Lasiurus cinereus (assembly GCA_011751065.1). NCBI lineage: Eukaryota > Metazoa > Chordata > Mammalia > Chiroptera > Vespertilionidae > Lasiurus > Lasiurus cinereus. The sequence continues at coordinate 13,980,332 of JAAGEH010002534.1, read as the reverse complement.
TGACCTTAAGATCATCCCACTGATTTCCATTTTTACCACATTTCCACTTAACTCCTAAATCTTTATCACAAGCTTTACCTTGTGCTGCAGATGTGTTTATCCAAGTGCCTCCCAGAGTGTCTTCCTAGATGTCTGACATTCAACACATCTGACACTGAACTTAAGACCTTCCCTTCTCAATCTGGTTCTTTCCTTCTATTTCCAATTAGTGTGGCTTTTACTCATATCAGATATCTGGGGCATCCTAGGCCCATAAGTTTACCTTAACCCTCTGCATAGTCAGTTTGCAAATCCTAATTCCTTCCCTCCAAACTGCCTTCTCTATTGTGTCATCTTCTGTCTGTCTTGAAGCCATTATCCTATCTTACCTTCATCTCTTTCCTTGGTCATTGCACTGTCTCCCATGTACCCATGCATTGATTTGGCTCTTTCCTTCACCATCCACTTCTAAATGATCACCAGCTAATTTTTCCTTCATAATGCCTTTCATCAGCTATCCTTCCTTTTCTTTCTCTTGGGTTTTCCAGAGTTGCCTCTAGCTAACTTCTTCCTATGAACCACTCTCGATAACTAATTTTTCCCCCAATCTGCTCTTCTGACTTGGAGACTTTCCTTTTTACTTTTACCTTTTCAGTTTGCCTATTAAAATCCCACCATAATATTAAAGTCAGTGTCAATTCTGTTATGAAGATGATCCAGAAAACTCAAACTAGAAACCATCTGTCAGGGAGAGGCAAGATGGTGACCGGCAGGAAGGTAGGGAGGGAGAGAGTGTGAGAGAGTGAGGGAGCGATAGAGGTGTGTGAGGACGTATGTGGGTGTGGGTGTGAGTGAAATAGGGACAGTTATACCTTGCAGTTCTTCCAGGGGGCTGCCAGTCTGGGCAGTCTTAGATGGCAAAACCCTGCAGCCGCCGCAAACACTCTAGGGAGGACATGGGCTGCACAGAGACCACGCCATCTTGAAGAACAGAACTGCTTGAGACTAGGAACCTAGCCTTACCACCATCCAGTCTGGTCTCGGAAGCAAACCAGGACCCTACAGCCACTCTGGTAGAAGACCTGCCACCACAGCTGCAGAGACACTAGGACTCCAGGTACTCGGCCACAGATTTCTATGAGTCACAAAGCCAGTCCCCCTCTCCTACCACCCCTGTGGCAGTGACATAGAAATTACCAGACCCCAGCTGCACAATAAGGCTTTCTGCACACACAAAGCAGTGGCGACTCTGCCTGACTTTGAGCCATGGTGTCAGACACGGGAAGTTTGTTTCCTGTGACTAATCTCGTGTCCAGGCAGGGAGACTGAGCGGAATTCCAGCCTAGCTGCTCATCCCTAGGGAGGTAGTTTCTGTGACCAGATCCTGCGCCCACACAGAGCAGGGAAACAGCACTGAACTTGAGCCCAGACTTGTGAACTCAGGGAATTTGTTTCCAGTGACTCATCTCCATGCCCAGGTAGGGAGGCAGTCCTGAATTTGAGCATAGGCACACAACCTTGGGAAGATTGTTTTCTATGACCAGATCCTATGCCCACGCAGGGGACAGCACTGAATTTGAACCTGGATGTGTGGACTTGGGGAGTTTGTTCCCCACAACCAGACCCTGTGCCCACACAAGAAGGGTACATAGACACAGGGAGTCTGTTTTCCACAGTGCACACCCACGTGACCAGACCCCACACCCACACTAAGGGGCAGTGCCACCTGACTTTGATTCAAGGCAAGCGCACAAAGAAGGCTATTTACCACAGGGCAGAAGTGGACCTCCTGCCAACACAGTGCGACTGAACAACCCAGTCTCCCTGGCAGATTGGGAACATTGAATCTCCATACAAGAGGCAGCAATGACCACCAGTGACTAGACTCTGTTCCTCATTATGTGTGCCTGAGATCCCTGATTCCCAGTATATTCACACTATGAGCTGGTGACTCCAATTCTTGGTGCATGTGCACACAAGGACCTGATTCTCAGTGTGAGACAACACCAAGAAACAGAGATTCTGATACTTGATTCTCAGCCTGGACACAGAGAGCCTCTGACTCCTGATACACAATAGGGGAGTTTGATTTTTGAGACAAGCCAGTGAGTTCTCTATTTCAACGTGGTGCAGGCAGGGTCCCTGATTCTAGGTACACACACAAAGCCACACTAAGCACCTGTGACTCTGACCCAGGGCGAGCATGGTTCCCACCAACTCACGGTAACTGCATGTCTTGGTATCAGAGCTCTTCAGTGACACTTGGAAGGTGCAAAACTCCCACTGCACACAGTACAGGTCCCCACAACTTGACATCTAAACCTTCCAGGATAGTTAGAATAGGGAGACAACAAAGCAATTCCCAGAGGATTAAAAAGGAGGAATAGTCAAGTAAGGAAATAGGTGAAATGGAAGCATGCAACATGACAGAAAAAGAATTCAGAGTAATGGTCATACAGTTCATACACCGGATGGACAAGAAAATCAAAAACATATGCAAAAATCAGAAAGAAATGAAAAATAATATAGCTATAATAAAAAACACCATGGAAGGCTTCAACAGTAGACTAGAAGAAGCAGAGGACCGAATCAGTGAGTTAGAAGATCAGATATAGAAACAAGCCCAATCTGAACAGCAACTAAAGAAAAAAATTAAAAAACAGGAGGAGAGCCTAAGGGATCTTTGGGACAATGCAAAATGAAATAACATACGTATAATAAGGTTGCCAGAAGGACAAGAGCAGTAAGGATTAGAAACCATCTGTCCTCCATTAAATTCTTATAATTTCTATTATTTCCAATAATCTCAGTCCTTAAAGTATAAAGACTGTGTTCCTAAATTTAAAAAGAAAATATATACCAGTTCCACTTCCCTTCAACAAGATGGGCATAAAAGAAACAAGGAAAGTTTTTCACCCTGCTTTGGAAGGTAGAGATGTCATTGGTGGAAGCTGGACTCCTTTATAGGAAAGGCGCCATAACTATGTGGCCTGCTCCAGCTTGTGCCAGAGGACATTAGGACCAGAAAAGCCATATATGCATTCAGTAATATTTTAGTGTTCAGTGTATGCCAGACAGTGAACAAGAGAGACTTGGCTTACTCTCAGAGACCCACAGAGAGTCCACAGTCACATATAGTAGGGAAACCACAGCTATGGCAGTTTCCGGAAATTCATAATGGACATTGTCAGACCACACAAGAAATCATATTGTATTTATTTAATATTACTGCCCAAACTCATTTGGCCACAGTATTCTTCCCCTACTTTTGTCCTGGCAAAAATCTATTGCTATCCCATGTAGCTAGAGCTCTGCTCAACACACTTTGGGAAATGCTGTATAAGATTAGTTTAAATCCCGAGAAAGAAATACTCAACTTGGGAGAGAAAAAAACATCATTACACACTCTGGAGATCTGAGTAGAGGGGACTCTGTCTGGGAAAAGAAAACTGAAAAGAGTGTGGGGTTTGGGTGGTGTGGGCAGAGAAACATTTCAAAAGTTTCAAGCATTTTAAGTGCTTTTTTTTTTTCAGACCTTAAGAGAATAGTAAGAAAAGAGACTTAAATTTTTTCACACTTTCTCCTCCTAAGCCTCACTATAAGTCTGTCCCCAGCAAGGTGACAGCTTGACATAGGGAACTCTCAGCTGGCTTGCCCTTCTTCTACAACTCTCCTTTACCTTAGCATTTTGAAGGAAATAAGCTACTGAGTTCATTCATGTTTAGTTTGCATCATGGCTGCAACAATAATCTCCCAAACTGCTAATACTCAATCATGGAATTAAATTTTACATTAAGGCAAAAAATTCAGAGAATGTGATTCTGATTGCATCAAGTGTATTACTACAGTGGTACTTTAAATTTCATGAGCTTCAAATATTGCAAAGCTCACACTATAATGTGAAAGCATGGTGTTGCTCCAGTGAATTCACTCTTGCCATCCTTATATGAACAGTCATGGGAAACCCTAGCGGCCTGCATTGTCCAAAGGCTTGAAAGAAATGCATTTTTTTCTCATATGTCTGAGATATTTCCTAACAAGCCAAACCAAAAGTATTCCATTGAGCCTAAATGAAGTTATTGAGTATTTGCCAGGACTATTCCAAAGCGTGTATGCAGTGCACAACTGGCAGCATCCTGTGTAATATGAGAGCCTCAAAAGCTACCAGTGAAAACAAACTCGGGAAGACCAAGCTGCCCTGAGAACCTAGCAGCACAGGCCTTCCTCACCCATCTTGCTGTCGCAGAGTATTTGCTACCCAACAATTAAGATAGCTGAGTTTCTGAATGTCAGCTCTCTCATATATATTTTATGGTAAAAATAGCTGGTGTGGTAACATAATCCAAAGAATCAGAGTAAGTAATATATATTTTAGTATATATTGTATGTTTTTTAAATATATTTATATTGATTTCAGAGAAGGAGAGAAACACCAATGATGAGAATCATTGATCAGCTACCTTTCACATGCCCCCTACTGGGGATTGAGCCCACAACCCAGGCATGTGCCCCTGATCAAAATTGAACCTGGGACCCCTCAGTCTGCAGGGTAACTCTCTATCCATAGTGTGTATTTTTTTTTTAATTTTAACAGAAATTTATTAATGGAACCTTGCCTTCCTATAGCATATAGAATTTTAATGAAATATTTTGATAGCTTTACTTGGATGAAATTTCTATTTATTTTCACAACCTCAGAAGCAGTTTAAAAGTGTGAGAAATAGTAATTTTAAAGCTTGAATCACTTTATACTAATGGATTTTTAGAATCTCTTGAAGGTGGATATTCTTCAGAATAGTATGCTTTTTCCTCCACCAAAGTACAAACACTTTAGAAAGTTATGTTACTGTTAGTGTGGCTCAGAAAAGTAGGTGCTTTCATGCATTGTTGGTGGAAATGTAAGGGACATACTTTTTGAAATTTGGTTTGAAGACACACAAACATACAAGTGTGTACACGTCATATATATATGTGTCATATCTACACTAATAAAAGAGTAACATGTTAATCGACCATACCTTTGTGACACTCACCAGCCAATCAGGAGTGAGTATGCAAATTAACCCAACAAAGATGGTGGGTTAGTTTGCATACACAGGCACCAAGTGGCTGGGGATGGGGCAGGACCCTTGCATCATCATCATGGTGACAGCTTAGGCATTTTACACCATCCCAGCATCTCTGGCCTTTGGGCAGCATGGGAAGATGGAAAGTCAGCTCTGGGCCAGAGCAGAAAGGCAGCGCTAGCCAGAGTGAAACGGTGCCGGCAGCCAGGGGAAGGAAGGCCCTTTCTTGGACGAATCTTCGTGCATCGTGCCTCTAGTATACATAAATGTGTATATATATATATACACATGTGCAAGCATTTATACATATGTAGTTTGGACCATTTTCCTAAAGAAATCTTAGAAAATGTACATTATTAAAGAGATGTTCATTACATTTTTATAGGTGTTTATAGGTAAAACATAGGAACAACTTAAATGCTCAGGTTTAATGGAACAATTGAATAAATTATATTCATACAATGAACTACCATGTATCCATTAAATCGTATGGAAGAATAGCAAATGACATGTCAAAGTGTTGATATATCCTAAAAGCATGTTGCACAACACTATGCATAGCATAATAATGCCATGTTTATGTATCCAGAACAAAATGCTAAAAGAATATTAACAATTACCATACTTGAGTGATGGACTTATAAGTGGTTTATATTTTCCTATAAAATGTTCCCTGTCTTCCAACTTTTCTGTGGCAATGTGTACTTACACCTATGTTCTTTTCTGACTTTTTTTTATAGTAATAAAATTCTGGAAACAACTCAAATGTCCATCAGGGAATTGGTTTTAAAAAATAGTGCATTTGTACAAGGGCATATTTTACAATTGTAAAAATCTGACTCTTAAAAATATTTAAGAATGACTAGGAAATGCTTATAATATGTTAAGTTAAAAAGGTATATAGATGGATTGCCATTTTGTTCGCCTAGAAAAATATTAGAAATTACATTAACATGTTAATGGGGTTACCACTGAACGGTAAAAGTGTCTATTGTTTCTTTTGATTTTTCTTTTTAATAATTTTCTATGCACTCAATATTTGTAATTTTTATAAACAGAAAAATGTAAACAATAAAGAAGTTTGTTTGGTTACTATTGATATTAAGATACATCATCTATAGGCATTTCTGCTCAATATAGCAGTGTACTACAAGTAACCTAGAGATATTTAAATTTTTTATTTTAGTACTTGGGTCTCTCTGACAAACAGGAAGAATTTGGAGCAAAATGTTTGCTTTGCTCTATAAAATGCTTAAAACAACATGGGAAAGGGATATACAGTGATCTGGCTCCAGATTCACATTTCTGAACTGTGATACTAGGGTTTCTTAATCATTTACCTGTTCAGAATCTAAGCAAGCAAAGGTCAAAGCAGTTTCAAGTTCAGTGACACTTCAGGTATAGCCTTCCTCCTTGATACAAGGGCCACACCCACAGTGTGAAAGTTTTTTAGGATCATTGAATTTATACCTTTAATACAACTCTAGTGGCAGCCTCAGATTGGTTATCAAGGCAAGCTACATCTTTGACTCTGACCGGTGTGGCTCAATAAATAGAGTGTCGGACTGTGGACTGAAGGGTCCCAGGTTGGATTCCAGTCAAGCTCATGTACCTTGGTTGCGGGTACAACCCTAGTAGGGGGTGTGCAGAAGGCAACTGATCGATGTCTCTCTCTCTCATTGATGTCTCTAACTCTCTATCCGGCTCCCCTCCTCTCTGTAAAAAATTCAATAAAATATATATATATATTTAAAAGTAACATCTTCGTTGAACTCAGGCAATAAAATTGTGTATACACACACAAACACACACACACGGAAGACTGTGGTGAAGAAAATGTTTTTATGTCCTTAATTATATATCTTTAATGTTGCAAAAAGCTTATAGGGCATTACCATGCATATTGCATTAAGGGCAATAAGTCCCAAGATTTATCTATATGCTGCCACTGATGTGTGGACTCAGTATTTATTGAAAGCTTATCTGTAAATGATTCTGGCTAAATGAGATAAAGGACACAGTCCTGTCTTCATTCCTAGATGGAGTCACAAAGACAATTCCATGAATTGCACATATTCTCTCGATGTCTGTAAAATAGTCAACCTTATAATGGACATGTACAGACTTTCACTTAAGTTGAGTGTAATAGCATTTTAAAGGTTCAGTTTAAAATCATCGCCATGGGGCCCAAGAATATCACCAGTGAAATTTGCCAAGTACATGTATTTCAAGAATCTGAGTTAGTTTATACTAAATATTACGGATATGGCTCTGGCCGGCGCGGCCCAGTGATGACAGCGTTGGCCGCAGAACAAGGGCCATGGGTTCCATTCAGGCCAAGAGCAGGCACCTGGTTTGGGGTTCCCCTCCCAGAATGGGGCATGTTCAGGAGGCAATCTATTAATGTGGCGGCTCTCACATCGATGCTTCTCTCTCTCTTCTCTCCCGCCTCCCTTCCACTTTCTCTAAAATCAATGGGGGAAAATAAATAAAGTCCTCCGGAAAGGTTTAACAAAAATAAACAAAAATAAAAAGAATACGGTTTAGCATAGAATGATTTTTTTCCCCTCAAAGGAACAAAAGACTGACCCTGATTTTTTTCCTTTTTACACTCTGTGCAGCTCACTCCAAACTTTCAAATGTTATGACTATGAACATACCCCAGGGCAAGACTTTTTGCTTCCCAGAAAAAACAGGCAGCGCTGACGTCAAGGAGACATAGGAGACCAAGAAACTAGTTAAAAGGTGGCAAGCGGAAAAGAAAGACAAAGAAACGGAAAGCAGGCATGTGCGTTTAGGGGAAACAGAGCAAAATAAAAAATAAAGATCGATATTTACTTGATCTGCCCGTTCTCCACGTACGTGGTTCTATAAAAGCCCACGAGCGAGCCGTTGAGCTGGCCGGCGAACTCCAGGGTCAGGAGGTAGAAGGGGCCCTGGCCGGCGGTGGCGGGCAGCTCCTCCTCGGCCTCCACCACCACGTACTCCTGCTTTCGGTACTCGAAGCAGCGCCGCACGCGCACCGGCGCCCCCGAGGGCCGGTGCAGCACCGGCAGCCGGCTGATCCTGGTCTCGCGGAGGTGCAGCCACAGGTGCCGCGTGGGCGCGCTCACGTTGATGGAGATGACCACGGTGCCCGTGTACGTGTCCTCCTCCAGCACCGGCTTCACCTCCAGGTCGTAGTGCACCGGGCTGACGGAGGCGGGCAGCCGGAAATCCCTCCAGCCTCCGCTGTCATCGTCGCTGGCGGGGCAGACCCCCTGGTCCTGGGGGGGGCTCGCGGTGGGAGGGCCGGGGGTGGAGGCGTTTTCCGCGGGCTCACACGACCTGGTCAAGCCTACCGCAAGTCCTACGATCAGCCCTACACCCACCACCACCGCGCAGATCGCGGCCACATGTTTCCCTCGGATGCAGTATCTCTTGGAGTCCTCTCCCTCCGCAAAGTTCATTGCCGTTTGCAGAGTCAAATGCTGCTCGCGGAAGGGTGTGAAAATTAACTGGCGGACGTCGGCAGACTTCCTTTCTGAAGTGGGAAGGGATGCCCCGGTTTGGGCAGCCGGTTTTCACTTCCCCACGCCTCTCTCCTCTCTCTCTCTCCGCTGGCTTCTCTCCCTGCACGCTTCCCCCCAGCCACTCAAGGATGAAGGCCGAGGAGGGGGTGAGGTGGAAGAGGAGCTGAGCGGGAGGGAGCGGACTGGCGAGAGAAAGTTGTCCCCCGCTCCCTTATAAACACAGTGCATCCCCACCCCGCCCCTCGGGCTCTGGAGGGAGTTAAATATAAAACAGGGCTTAGCTTATCAGCCGACGGGAGGATGGTCCTTTGCCAAAGCTCTGTCAGCAGCTTTCTGGAGAACATTTGGGAAAGGGGTGTGTGCTTGCCATAGAAAACCTCAACCTTTGTCACTGGGTCTCCGCCCTCTTCCTGCTGTGCTCCCGGTCTCTCTCTTCACCGGAGGGCTTCTTGAATTTCAGCTGTTTTATATCAGGTAGTTTGCCAAAGAAGCTGAGTGTTTTCTTTTCATTCTTCTCCTCGTGTTAGGTAAACATTCAGATCCCGCCTTTTGCCAAAGTCACGTCCTGGAATCGGATGCTCAGAGTGATGCATAAATTCAAGGGCCACTTAGGTACTCAGGGAGTATTTGTTGAACGGGGGAGTTAGTAAAGCAGAGCCAGGTAACCCTGAAGGAATAAGGAGTACAGTGGATGCTGGATGAAAAAGAAGGGGAAACATGAAGAAATTAGCCAAAGCAGTACTGGACCTGAAAAGCCCACGAGACAGAGAAGGGGAGAGGTTTGGAAAATCAGAACTATAAGGAAGGTAAACTTGTTAGGTAATCTCGTTAGATTCGATACTTGAACTGGATTCGATAAAATTATCTCTGCACTTTGCCTGCAAGGGAGATTTTCTTTAGATTTTGATGTGATAGATCACATTTGGAACAGATTCTGATGGGAAAGGAGGCCTGTTGGGAGATTCCTTACTGCTTCTGAATGATAAGGTCAAGGAGAGAAATCACAAGAATGACCCCCTTGTTGAAATGGAGGCACCTGAGCCTTCTATATTAGTACCAATACAGTAATAAGTATAAAAATTTTGAAAACTTTCTATATGCCAAGTACTATACTAAGAACTTCATAGAAGTTATTTAAATCTTCCCAACAACTCTATAAGTGGTATTCTTATGATGCTCATTTTAGAAATGGGAAGACTGATATTTAAAACGGTTAAGTCATTTGCTTAAGGTCACAAAACTGATAAATAGCAGAATTAAGGTTGGAACCCAGGTTGTCTGAATCCAAAGTCCATATATCTAACTCACGGCCTCCATTCTCTGAAGAGGAGAGATGTTTAAAGAGTAAGTAAGTATGAAAAACTTGATCAATATTTCCCAAAGTGCTATCTGTGGATATTAATAGATATATTTATGTTAGGGGCAAAAATAAAATATTGGAAACCAGTTATGCTTATGGGAAATATTAATCATGCTCTATTAACCACTATTGCCTTGTTCTCTTTAAAGAAAGGACATCCTAGCCATAGCTGGTTTGGCTCAGTGGATAGAGCATCAGCCTGCAGACTGAAGGGTCCTGGGTTCCATTCCAGTCAAGGGCACATACCCAGGTTGCTGGCTTGACCTCAAAAAGAGGATATGCAGGAAGCAGCCAATCAATGATTCTCTCTCATTATTGATGTTTCTATTTCTCCCTCTCCCTTCCTCTCTGAAATCAATAAAAGAATATTTTTTTTAAAAAAGAAAGGACATTCTAATTTGGCTGGAAGTTGTATGTCCCCAGGACGTGGGAATCAACCTTGGACCTATTCTCATTCAAGAACTGCCTATTACCATGGAAAGATTAACAACTTTGTTGCCCAAAGGATGGAGTCCCACCCTACCCTCCTACTTCCCCATACCTATAATCCCTGTTTCCCCATGTAATCTTTGTTTTACCCTAGATAAGCAGCTGGCTTATGGGGGGCTGCAGAGCAGATTTTTGTGGCTGACCTGCTGCTCTCCCATACTGCTGGCAGTATTTGAAAAAATGCTCATATATGATTCAACCCTGTCTCTGCTTAATTGTCTCAAGTAGTGATAGGCAGCACAGACCCATTGGTTGTCTGATTTCACTCATAGAACAAGCAATGCTGGGTTAGAAAAGTTAATAAGTTCTTTCACTACCTTCCACATAACGTGAATGTCCCAGGTAGAATGTACTATTGAGTAGTTTCTACATTTAGCAGAAACATTTGTCAGTGTTTTTTCTATATCTATTGATATGATAATACGATTTATATTTTTTATTTTGATAATGTTGTGTATCACAATAATTGATTTGCAATATTGTTCCAACTTTGCCTCCCAAGAATAAATCCCACTTGATGGTGGCATAGGTCTTTCCCTATTTATTTATTTATTTATTTATTTATTTATCTATTTATTTATTTATCTATTTTATTTAATAAATCTTTACTGTTCAGATTATTACAATTGTTCCTCTTTTTCCCCACAGAGCTCCCTCTACCCAGTTCCCACTCCACCCTCTGCCCTTATCTCCCCCACCACTGTGCTCAACCTTAGATGTCTGATTTTTGTCCAGTCTCTCCCTGCACCCCGGACCCCTTTCCCTTTGAGAATTATCAGTCCACTTCCTTTCTGTTATATTCATTAGTTTATTCTGTTCATCAGATTTTTAATGCACTTGATTTTTAGATTCACTTGTTGATAGATATGTATTTGTTGTTCATAATTTTTAACTTTACTTTTTTCTTCTTTCTCATCTTAAAGAATATCTTTCAGCATTTCATATAATACTGATTTGGTGTTAATGAACTCCTTTAGCTTTCTCTTATCTGTGAAGCTCTTTATCTGCCCTTCAATTCTGAATGATAGCTTTGCTGGGTAGAGTAATCTTGGTTGTAGGTTTTTGCTATTCATCACGTTGAATATTTCTTGCCACTCCCATCTGGCCTGCACAGTTTCTGTTGAGAAATCAGCTGACAGTTGTATGGGTGCTCCCCTGTAGGTAATTAACTGTTTTTCTCTTGATTCTTTTAATATTTTCTCTTTGTCTTTTGCTCTTGGCATTTTAATTATGATGTGTTTTGGTGTGGTCCTCTTTAGATTCCTTTTATATGGGGTTCTGTGTGCTTCTTGGACTTGTAAGTCTATTTCTCTCACCAGGTGGGGGAAGTTTTCAGTCATTATTGCTTCAAATAGGTTTTCAGTATCTTGTCTCTCTCTTCTTCTGGCAACCCTATAATTCTGATGTTCGTACCCTTGAAGTTGTCCTAGAGGCTCCTTACACTATCTTCACAGTTTTTTATTCTTTTTGCTTTTCCAGTGGAGTGTGTTTTGCTTCTTTGTATTTCAAATCTTCGACTTGATTCTTGAGATCCTATAGTCTGCTGTTAGGTTTCTGTATAATATCTTTTATTTCAGTCAGTGTATGTTTAATTTCTAGTTGTCTTTTTTTTTCATCTCCTCTTGGGTCTCGCTAAATTTATCCATTTTTTTCTAGGAAATTCTTTAAAAAAAACCTTATAACTGTAGATTTGAACTCTATATCCAGTTGTTTGTTTTCCTCCATTTCTTTTGTTTGTGATCTGTTTCTTTCTCTCCACATATTTCATTGCTTCCCTGAGTTGGTAGAGTAGCTTTGTGTGCTAACTGTCCTATGTGGCCCAGTAGCTCTGCCTTCCCAGTTACCTGAGGTGGCCACTCTTGGTGCACCCCTATGTGAACTGTGTGTACAGTCTTGATGTAGTTAATTCTTGATTGTTGTTGGTATCACTGGCGGGAGCAGGGGGGGGAGGGGATTGACCTCCAGACATCTGCCTTTCACACACTTGCATGAGCTTCTGGAACTCTGCCTTTCAGTTCCCCTGAGTTTCCGTGTGCTCTAGGGACCCATATAAGTCTGGGTCCCCAGAGTCTCCGCCAAAACTGGGATTCAGTGCAGTTGGACCTGGATTTCAGTGCTGTTGTAGCGTTCTGTTTTCCTCCCGCTAGAGGAAGCCACACACAATCAGCAATCAGTGTGCACACTTCTGTGAGCCCCCAGACTTTTGTCTTTCGTGGCTTCCCTAAGTTTCCATGCACTCTTTTCTTTTCACAACAGTCCAGACTCCCCCTATGAGTCTCGCCTGGAGCTGGGGTTCAGTGCACTTGGGATTTTCTGTCTCCCTCCGTCCTCTCCATGAGCATCTCTCCATACCTCAGCTTTTTATAGCTTCTCTGAATCTCCGTGAGTCCCTCTCTTTTTTCTAGTTGTAGAATTTTCACTCAGCCAGCTTTCCTGTGGTTCTGGGTGGTGTTCGTTCTGTCTTTTAGTTGTAATTTTGAAATTGTTGTGCTAAGCAGCAGCTTAGGTGTTTACCTATGCCGCCATCTTGGTTTCTCTCCCTGTATAATATTTTTTATTTCAGTCAATGTATGTTTAATTTCTAGTTAGTCATTTTCATCTTCTCTTGGGTCTCACTAAATTTATTCATATTTTCTAGAAAATTCTTGAAAAACCTTATAACCATGGTTTTGAACTTTATATCCAGTCGTTTGTTTTCCTCCATTTCTTTAGTTTGTGATCTGTTTCATTTTCACTGCTTTCCTGGATTGGTAGGGTAGTTATGTGTGCTAGGTATCCTATATTGCACACTGGGTTGGTCTCCCCAGTTAACCTAGGTGGACACACTTCTTGCATTCCTTTGTGGACTGTGTGTTCAGCATTGTTGTAGTTAAGTCTTGATTGTTGTTGGTATCACTGGGAGGAATTGATCACCAGGCCAGTTGGCAGTGAGGATCAACTGTGTCTACGCTGGAAGAACTTATGTGCTGGAGACAGCCTTATGGGACAAGACTTGAATGGTGTGGAATCTCAGGGCTGAGCAGACAATTTTGGCTTCCTGTCAGCCCTGACCTACGAGGCCTCTGGGTCTCAGTGTCCCTCAGCAATTGCTTCAAGCATTGCTGAGAGAAAGCTGCCCTCAGGTCTCGCATGCTGCCAGACAGTACAGTTTCTCCTCCAATGAATCTGTGTTCCCAGATTCTCACTTGGAACTGGAGTTCAGTGAAGTCAGGAGCCTCCAGTTTCCTCCAGCTGGAGAAAGCCAGCTACACATTCAGCAGTTCATCCTCTCTTTGTGCACTTGTGTGTGCATGCATGCACGCGCCTACAGACCTCTGCCTTTCGTGACTCCCCTGAGTTTCCACCTGACAGTCCCAGATTCACCCCATATAAGCCTGGGTCCCCAAGGCCTCAACCATAACTGGGGTTCAGTGCAGTCGGGAGCTTCCAACTCCCTCCTGCTAGAGAAAGCCGGCCATGCACTCAGCTGCCCTTCCTCTCTGCGCTCATGTCTCTGTACTTCAGCTTTTTGCAATTCCTCTGAGTCTCCATGAGCCCCCATCTTTCCTTCTAGTTGTAGAATTTATACTCAGCCAGATTGCTTGTGGTTCTGGGATGATGTCCTTTTTGTCTTTTAGTTGTAGTTTTGAAGGTGTTGTGCGAGGCAGCAATTTAGGTGTTTATCTATGCTGCCATCTTGGTTTATCCCCATAGGTCTTTTTTTAATGTATTATTGAATTTAGCTAATATTTTGTTGAGAATTTTTACATTAAAGTTCATCATTGATATTGGCCTATAACTTTTTTTCTTTTTTTAGTGTCTTTTTCTGGTTTTGGTATATAGTAATGTTAGCCTCATAAAATGAGTTTGGTAGCCATCCCTCTTCTTCAATTTTTTGGAATAGCTTGAGAATTATAGGTATTTATTGTTGGAATGTTTGGTAAAATTTACCTATGAAGCCAACAGGTGCATAACTTTTTTTTTTTGTAGGTTTTTTTGTTTGTTTGTTACCAGTCCCATTTCATTAGTAGTTATGTGGACGAAAGGGACCACATGCTAATCTGACAAGCTCAGGGAAGGCCTGCATGGCAGTTTGTGTGTGTGTGTGTGTGTGTGTGTGTGTGTGTGTGTTTTAATTAAATCTTTATTATTCAGATTATAACATTTGTTTTTCTTTTTTCCCCCTCCATAGCTCCCTTCAACCCAGCTCCCACCCTTCCCTCTACCATTACCTCCCTCACATTAACCTCATCCATAGGTGTATGATTTTTGTCCAGTCTCTCCCTGTACACCCATTTCCTCCTGAGAATTATCAGTCCACTCCCTTTCTGTGCTCCTGATTCTATTATATTCACCAGTTTATTCTGTTGATCAAATTTTTAATTCACTTAAATTTTAGATTCACTTGTTGATAGATAAGTATTTGTTGTTCATAATTTTTTCTTTTTTTTAATATATTTTTATTTATTTTTTACACAGAGGAAGGGAGAGGGATAGAAAGTTAGAAACTTCGATGAGAGAGAGACATCGATCAGCTGCCTTCTGCACACCCGCCACTGGAGATGTGCCCGCAACCAAGGTACATGCCCTTTACAGGATTCGAACCTGGGACCTTTCAGTCCGCAGGCCGACTCTCTATCTATTGAGCCAAACCGGTTTTGACTGTTGTTCATAATTTTTTATCTTTTACCTTTTTCTTCTTCCTCTTCTAAAAGAGTACCTTTCAACATTTCATATAATACTGGTTTGGAGTTGATGAATTTCTTTAGCTTTTTCTTATCTGTGAAGCTCTTTATCTGCCCTTCAGTTCTGAAGGAGAGCTTTGCTGGATAGAGTATTCTTGGTTGTAGGTTCTTGCTATTCATCATGTTGAATATTTTTTGCCACTCCCATCTGGCCTGCATCGTTTCTGTTGGGAAATCAGCTGACAGTTGTATGGGTGCTCCCTTGTAGGTAATGAACTGTTTTTCTCTTGCTGCTTTTAATATTCTCTCTTTGTCTTTTGCTCTTGGTATTTTAATTATGATGTGTCTTGGTGTAGTCCTCTTTAGATTCCTTTTATATAGGGTTCTGTGTGCTTCCTGGACTTGTAAGTCTATTTCTTTTACCAGATGTGGGAAGTTTTCAGTCATTATTTCTTCAAATAGGTTCTCAGCATCTTGCTCTCTCTCTTCTTCTGGCACCCCCACAATTCTGATGTTGGTACGCTTGATTCTGTCCCAGAGGTTCCTTACATTATCTTCACATTTTTGGATTCTTTTCTCTTCTAGCTTTTCCAGTTGAGTGTTTTCTTATTCTTTATATTTCAAATATTTGACTTGATTCTTGCCTTCCTCTAGTCTGCTGTTAGGTCTCTGAATAATATTTTTTATTTCAGTCATTGTATGTTTAATTTCTAGTTGGTCCTTTTCCATCTCTAGTTGGATCTTTTACATCTCTAGTTGGTTCTTTTTCATCTCCTCTTGGGACTTGCTAACTTTATCCAACTTTTCTAGGATATTCTTGAAAAACCTTATAAGCGTGGTTTTGAACTCTATATCCCGTTGTTTTGTTTTCCTCCCTTTCTTTTGTTTGTATCCCTTCCCTGTCTCAGCATTTTCACTATGCCTGGGAGAACTTCTGTGTTGGATTCAGCCTTATGATACCAGACTTGCAAAACTGCAGAAACCTGTCTGTTGAGCTTGGGATGGGTGGAGTCTCAGGGCTTAAGGGACCTCCTTGCCTATCAGTCGGCCCCGCCCTCCACGGCCCCTGAGTCTCACGTGACTAGTTAATCGCTGGAGCGGGCCCTTTGCGCTCATGCTCTCTCTCGCAGTACCTCTAGACTGCTGCCCCTCCGGCTCCCCTGCACTCTGGGACCATATGAGTCTGGGTCCCCAGGGTTTCGCCTGAAACTGGGATTTAGTAGAGTTAGCAGTGGCACAGTTGGAGGGGTCTGTCTCCCGCCCACCTGTGAAAGCCAGCGGCACAATCAGCAGTCGGTCCTCTGCGCGCAGTGCCATGTGCGTCACCAGACTTCTGATCTTTTGCGACTCCCCTAAATTTCTGTGCACTTCTCCCTTTTCACAGTCCAAACTCCCCCCATATGAATTTCGGCTGGATCTGGGGTTTAGTGTCATAGGATAAGGGGTTCAATGCCGTTGGGAGTCTCCCGCCAGAGAAAGCCAGCCAGGTTCTCTGGCACCTGCTCTCTCCACGTGCACATCTCTGTACCTCAGCTTTTTACAGCTCCTCTGGGTCTCTGTGAGCCCCTCTCTTTCCTTCTAGTTGTAGAATTTCCACTCAACCAGCTTTCCTATGGTTCTGGATGATGTCCATTCTGTCTTTTAGTTGTAGTTTTGAAATTGTTGCACTAGACAGCTGTGTAGGTGTTTACCTATGCTGCCATCTTGTATTCTCCCCCTGTATGGCAGTTTTGCAAACTCAGAGACCTAAAGTAACCACAAAGTATGGTCTGAAATTAAACTTTAACTAAAGCAGTTATGGTGGATAATCACCTCCTAGTCTGGTATCTTCCCTGACAAGGTCAAACTTTACCTTAACTGAACTTACTGTCTTTTTGCATCTATTACAATATATCATTGAAATGTCAGGGTAACAAATTCCCTTTTTTTTTTTTTTTGGACTGCTCAGGGCACAGCCCTGGGTGCCACAAATTCCTTCATTATTATTGTTATCATGTTAATTGTTGGCTGTTAACTATCCTGTAATCATCTCAGTAAAAGAAGAACGTATCTTATCACTTTACTCTTTATCCAATCCCAGATGTTTCCTGGCTTTGCTTTCTCCCACCTCTCTAATCTATGACCAATTGATTTCATGTAACCCACTTACATCTCCTCCTTTGATAGCAATGTATAAAAATAGATAAAAAAACCGCCATTTTCTGAAGCATTATTCCAATCCGTTGAGATTCTGCTTCCCAGCAATTATTAACATTTTGACTCAAATAAACTTACAAAAATCCTTTATAGGTTTAAATCTTTTTACATTAACAGTTAAAAGTCTGTTCTGAATTTCTCTTCCTAAATCAGCCTTGGGAGAATCTATGTTTCTAGGAATTTATCCATTTTTTTCCAGGATGTCTAATTTGTTGGTGTATAATTATAGTGTTTTCTTATAATCCTTTGTATTTCTTTGGTGTCAGTTGTTATATTTTCTCTTTCATTTCTTATTTTATTTGGGCCCTCCCTCTTTTTTTCTTGTTGAGTTTATATAGGCTTAACAATTGTGTTTACTCAAAGAACCAGCTCTTGATTTCATTGATTGTTTCTTTTCTTTTCTTTTTTTTTTTTAAGTGTATTTTTATTGATTTCACAGAGGAAGGGAGAGGGACAGAGATAGAAACATCAATGATGAAAGAGAATCATTGATCAGCTGCCTCCTGCATGCCTCCTACTAGGGATAGAGATTGCAACCCAGGCATGTGCCCTTGACTGGCATCAAAACTGGAATCATTCAGTTCACAGATTGACACTCTATCCACTGAGCCAAATCGGCTAGGGCTCATTGATTGTTTCTATTGTTTTCTTTTTTCTTTTTTATACTCTAATTTACTTAAGTGTAAGTTTAGATTGTTTCCTTGAGATTTTTCTAGATTCTTAAGGTAAGCTGATAATGTTATGAATTTCATTCTTAGAACTGCTCTGGCTGAATCCCATAGAGTTTAGATCATTGTGTTTTTATTTTCATTTGTCTCAAGGCATTCTTTGATTTCTTTCTTGATCTTGTTCCTAATCCATTGTTTAGTAGTATGTTATTTAGCTTCCACATGTTTGTGCATTTTTCAATTTTCTTGTAATTGATTTTTAGTTTCATATGATTCTGGTCAGAAAAGATGCTCTATAGGATTTGTCTTCTTAAATTTATTGAGACTTGTTTTGTGGCCTAACATGTAGTCTATCCTTGAAAATGTTCTATGTGCAGTTGAAAATAATGTATATCTGCTACTTTGGTGTGAAATGTCCTAAAATATCAATTAAGTTCCTGTGGTCTAAATGTGTTATTTAAGGCCTTTGTTGCTGATTTTCTGTCTGGATGATCTATCCATTGATATCAATAGAGTATCAAAGTCCTAAACTGTAACTCCATTACTGTCCTTCCCTCCCTTTATGGCCATCATAATTTGCTTTATATATTTAGGTGCTCCCAGGTTAGGTGCATGAATTTTTATGATATTTATATCCTCTTGATTAATTTATTCCTTTATTATTTTGAACTGCACTTCTTTGTCTCTTGTTGTAGCTCTTGTTTTAAAGTCTATTTTGTTTTATATAAATATTGCTACCTCAGCTTTTTTTCCCCTTTCACTTTGAATGAAATCTCTTTTTCAAACCCTTTACTTTCAGCCTGTGTGTCTTTTGATCTGAAGTGGGCCTCTTGTAGACAACAGATGTTCAAGTCTTGTTTCTTTGCCCATTCAACAACCTTATGTCTTTTTGTTGTTGTTAATCCTCACCTGTGGATATTTTCCCACTGATTTTCAGAGTACAAGGGTGGGGGAGAGACAGAGAAACATTGATGTGTGAGAGACACATCATTCAGTTGCTTCCCCATGTGCCCCACCCAGGGTGAGAGATGGAATTTAGAACAGAAGTACATGCCCTTGACTGGAATCAAACCAAGAACTCTTCTGTCTGTGGGCTTACACTCTTCCCACTGAGCAAAACTGGCTAGGGCACAACTTATGTCTTTTTATTGAAGAATTTACTCCATTTATTATTGATAGGTCTGTAGTTATTGCCTATTATTAATTATTTTGTGATTTTTTTTGGTAGTTTTTCTCAGTTCCTTTCTTATTCTCTTGCTCCTTTCTCTCATAATGATGACTTTCTATAGCATTGTGTCTGGATCCTTTTTTTTCATTTCTTTGATATCTTCTGTAAATTTTGTTTTTTGATTATCTTGTGCTTCTTATATACCAAGCTATGTTTATATCAGTCTATACAGTATATATAAAGTTAATGGTCACTTAAGTTTGAACATATTCTAAAATATGATAGACTCTTATCCCATCCACATTTATATTATTGTCATTATTTTTCTTCTTCTTCTTCTTCTTCTTCTTCTTCTTCTTCTTCTTCTTCTTCGATGGTAAGAAGACTTTATTCAAGAGAGACTAACAGTGCGGGTTTGTAGTTGGGGAGATCAGGTTCAACCCCAACTGCAATAAGATTATGTGGAGATGGATAGCCAAGGATCAGGATAGGGGCAAAGGATGGAAAATGACTAAGAGAAAATGTTAGAGGAAGAAATAAAATATTGGGAGCTAACTATATTTATAAGAAATATTAATCGTATTCTGTTAACTACGATTGCTTTGTTCTGATCATCGAATCAGTTGTTGATTTCCTCCAATGTATTCATCATTATTGTATTCTTCATTTTTGACTGATTCTTTTTTTGTTTTCTATCTCCATTTTTATGTTTTCTATTTCTTTGTTAAAATTGTCAATGTGTTCATTTTTCTTCTCCTAAGTTCACTGAGTATCTTCATAACAGTGTTGTAAACTCTTCCTCTAGTAGAATATTGCTTGGCTCCATTTCATTTAGTTCTCTTTCTGGAGTTTTGACCTGTCTTTTAATTTAGGACATGTTTCTTTGACTCCTCAATTTGGATGACTCCCTGTGATTGTTTTTATATATTAGGTAGATCTGTCATAGCTCTTCATCTTGGCAGAGTGGCCTTATATATAGTAGGTATCCTGTGGTGTCAATTGTTCCAATCTCTCTGGTCATCTGAGCCAGGTGTCCCAGGAGTGTCCCTTGTGGGGCTTCTGTGTGTCCTCATCTTGTAGTTGAGCTTTGATTGCTGTTGGCATGTCAATAGGTGGGATTGACCCTCAGGTTTGGCGTTGATTCCAGTGGTTGAGCTTTTTTACAGGGGCTGACCCTACAAAGTAGGATTCACTTCAGCGAGCTTCTGGTGCTTTCTGAGTCTGTTCTTTGGGTGTTTCATTTGTGGAGCTGGTTGGCTTGTGCTCTGTTGTGGTCTGAAGCTGGTCACTATGTGTGTTGGTTCCGGGACTTCTTGGGAGTGTCTCTTGTGCAGGCCCAGTTCCGCCAGTCTGTGCCTCCACCCCCCAACCCCAGAACCACCTGGTAGGAGCTACAAAGTGACCTGTGGTTGGTTTCCACCTGTGTTGTGCTAGTGTCAAGGTTTGGTGACTCTTTGCAAGTAATATGGGGCACTACTTTGCTTGTTTGGTGTTTTGAGACCTTTGAAAGATTTTAGGAAAGTTTGCAGCTTGAACTGACTTTAGGAAAGTCTGTCACTTGAGTGGAAAAGCTGCTGGAAGTAGTTCAGTTTGGGCATGCAAGTTAAGTGGGGCAGGGTTTCAGGGAATCACCAGGGTGTAGCAAATGGTGTCAGCCAAGTTAATGGAGAGCTCACATTTGGTGTCCATATGGGCTGGGTGGAGAGAAGGCTCAGCAAAAGAACAATGTCACCTGCTGGCTCTTCTGTGCCCAGAGAGAGATGCCCTGACCTTTCCCTTCCAGCTCTGGCTCTAAATACAGTCAATTCAGTTCTTTCCCATATGTTCCTGCTGCTTTTTAAACTATGGCCCCATACTTGGAGCTCAGAGTGAATGAGTCTGTTCTTAGGCCCTTTAATACCTGCAGCACCCAGTTATCTAGCAGCCCTCCATCTCACTCAGATGCAATCCACACTGGTTTTCACAGCCAGATGTCATCAGGAATTTTCTTCCCAGCACTGATGCCTCAGGCAGGGTACCCTAATATGGAATAGGTTTCCCTCACTTCTTAAGGAAAACCTCCTCAGCGGAGATACCTCTCCTGTTTCTTAACCACCACACTGTGAATGGGAAAACTCTCTGTTCCTATCTTTACCATTTTATTAGTCTCCATGTGGCTTCTTCTTTATATCCTTAGTTATAGCAATTCAGTTATAGGTGGTTCTCAATGATGGTTGTTCTGTAATTTTGCTGCAGTTGAGGGAGGAGAAGAAAGCAGAAGCCTAACATTTACTTTTCAATATATATATATATATATATGTGTGTGTGTGTGTGTGTGTGTGTGTGTGTGCTGAGCCTTCACTCCACCCAGCCCATATGGACACCAAATGTGAGCTCTCCATTAACACACACACACACACACACACACACACACACACACACACATATATATATATATTGGACAAAAAATTATAAGATAAACTAAAATGTGGACGTTAAAGGAAATGTTAGTAAATGCTCTGACATGCATGTATGTAATTCTCTGTTTTGCTCCTCATAAGTAGAAGTTTTGAAATATTCAGAAAAGCAAGGAAAATAAAATGAAAGAATTTATTTTTCTACAATTTTACATTGCTTCTCTATTGGGTTCTCTAATGTGCAATAATACAGTGGAGACAGTGGCAGGATAGAAAAACAGCAGGAGAAAAATTGTAGTCTAGATTTCCATAGTAATAAAGAATTTCAAATGTATCTTTTTTCTTTTCAAAATTTTAGTTAGAAATTTCACCAGTGCTCTATATTCTGAGCTATAAAATTTTCTAAAATGCTTAATTCACTCAACATTTTCTCTCAGCCTTTGTAGTATCAAAATTCTTGGCAATATTGCTTTTCTCCCTTCTCCTATCTGCAGCAGTTTGCAAATGTAATGTTGGTGTGGGGAATATAACCCACTCAATGTTCTTTTATCCCATAAGGAGTCCGAGAGCATTACACTAGCAATGATGATTTTGGATCATGTTTCCCACAAAATTTCTAACAGATATATTCTCCACATTAAGTAATAGTATTTCTTTCGGAGGAAAGGCCTGTAATTTTCCAATCTTTTGTTAGCACTGGCTGTTTTATTTGAAAATGTCTTTATTACCACATTAATCTTAACAAATAAAGTTGTCTTTAATTTTTGTTTTCTTTGGTAATAAAAATGTTAACCGTAATATGATGATAAAAGTCTTCCAGGGGAGTATTAGGAATGTCATTTTTTTCTGTTGATGTATTCTTTTCTTGGCATCTCTTCCATTTTTCATTTATCACTTTTAATATGCTTTTGGCTTATGGTGAAAAATGGTCCCCCCACCGAAGACATTCACATCCTAATGTCTAGAATCTGTAAATGTTACTTTACATGTTTTGTTTTGTTTGTTTTTTAAAAGGTCTTTGCAGATTAAATTAAGAATCTTGAGCTCTGGCTGGTGCAGCTCAATTCGTTGGAGTGATGTCCCATGCACCATAGGGTATAGGGATCAGTTTCTGATTGGGGCACATGCCTGAGTTACAGGTTGGATCCCAGGTTGGGGTGTGTGCAAGAGGCAATCAATCGATGTTTCTCTCTCCCTTTCTTCCTCCTTCTCTAAAAATCAGGGGAAACATACCCTTAGGTAAACATTAAAAAAAAAAAAAAAGTAAGCCACAATCAACTGACTCACTATAAAAAAAAAAAAGTAAGAATCCTGAGAAAGGAATACTATAGTGGAATTATCTGGTATCTGAGTGGGTCCTAAACACAATCTCTTGAGTTGTTATAAAAGGAAAGCAGAGAGATTTGAAGATGACCATCTTAAAGATTGGAGTGAATCATCCACAAACCTAGGAATGTTGGCAGTCAGCAGAAGGTGGAAGAAGCAAGGAAGAGATTCTCCCCTACAATTTCTGAAAAAAAGTGTGGTCCCGATGACACCTGATTGTGGCACAGTGATATTGATTTTGGACTTGTGGACTTAAGAAATGTGATATAAGTTTGCTATTTTAAGCCATGAAGCTTGTAGTAATTTGTTATAGTAGCCACAGAAAACGAATAAAGTAGTCTTTATTGGGAACCACATCTTTCCAGGTATTCATTTTACACACCTTTATTGGTAACCACGTCTTGCCAGGTATTTCAACTAATGGGAAAGCACTAAATAAAAATACAAATGAAAACAGTCAGAACAGTTTTTCTCAATTAGAAAAAGGATTAGAATCAGAATGTTGGCTTTTGAAACCATAGTGCTCTCTCATTTTTGCATTCACTTCTTACTTTTCTAGAGATAAATGTCAGAACAACTGTTATTGTTGTTCAGGAAATATACATATTTTACTCAAGGCTTTAAAGGATTTTTATGCAGTCATTTTCCAATTGTCTTACGTAATAGGTTATTTAGACTATATTTTTGTATGAACATTATTACTCCCACTGAATTTATTTACATTATGTATAAACTTTATGTCTGGAGGGAGAATCCAAGATGGTGGCATAAGTAAACACCTACACTGCTGCCTCGCACAACAATTTCAAAACTACAAATAAAAGACAGAACAGACATCAACCAGAACCACAGGAAAGCTGGCTGAGTGGAAGTTCTACAACTAGAAGGAAAGAGAGGGGCTCACGGAGACCCAGAGGAACTGCAAAAAGCTGAGGTACGGAGATGCGCACACTGAGAGAGCGGGTGCCGGAGAACCTGGCTGGCTTTCTCTGGCGGGAGGGAAACGGAGACTGCCAACAGCATTTAACCCTTTCTCTTACTACACTAAACACCAGATCCAGCCGAAACTCATACAGGGTGAGTTTGGACTGTGAAAAGGGAGAGGTGCACAGAAATTTAGGGGAGTCGCAAAAGATCGGAGGTCTGGTCGCGCACGGCGCTGCGTGAAGGACAGATTGCTGATTGTGCCACTGGCTTTCGTGAGTGGGCGGGAGACAGACCTTCCCAACTGTGCCACTTCTGAGTCCACTGGGCAGCTGTTTTGGGCGAAACCCTGGAGACCTAGACTTCTGTGGTCCTGGCACGCAGGGGAGCTGGAAAGGCAGCGGTTAGAGGCACTGCGGGTGCGCGCACACAAGGACCCTTCCAGCGATTACCCAGTCACCTGAGACTCAGGGGCCGTGGAGGGCGGGGCCTACTGGAAGGCAAGACGGTCCCTTAAGCCCTGAGACTCCACCCCTCCCAAGCTCAACAGAGGCTTCTGTGGCTTTGCAAGTCTGGTTTCACAAGGCTGAATTCAACACAGAAGTTTCCCTGACATAGTAAAAATGCCGAGACAAGGGAAGGGATCAGAAACAAAAGAAATGGAGGAAAAAAAACGACTGGATATAGAGTTCAAAACCACGCTTGTAAGGTTTTTCAAGAATATGCTAGAAAAGATGGATAAATTTAGCGAGAGCCAAGGGGAGATGAAAAAGGAGCAACTAGAGATGGAAAAGGTCCAACTAAAGATGATAAAAGACCAACTAGATATTAAACATACACTGACTGAAATAAAAAATATTATACAGAGTCCTAACAGCAGACTAGAGAAAGGCAAGAATCAAGTCAAAAATTTGAAATATAAAGAAGCAGAAAACACTCAACTGGAAAAGCAAGAAGAGAAAAGAATCCAAAAATGTGAACATAATGTAAGGAGACTCTGGGACAGCTTCAAGCGTACCAACATCAGAATTGTGGGGGTGCCAGAAGAAGAGAGAGAGCAAGATACTGAAAACCTATTTAAAGAAATAATGACTGAAAACTTCCCACATCTGGTAAAAGAAATAGACTTACAAGTCCAGGAAGCACACAGAACCCCATATAAAAGGAATCCAAAGAGGACCACACCAAGACACATCATAATTAAAATACCAAGAGCAAAAGACAAAGAGAGAATATTAAAAGCAGCAAGAGAAAAACAGTTTATTACCTACAAGGGAGCACCCATATGACTGTCAGCTGATTTCTCAACAGGAACGATGCAGGCCAGACGGGAGTGGCAAGAAATATTCAACGTGATGAATAGCAAGAACCTACAACCAAGAATAATCTATCCAGCAAAGTTATCATTCAGAATTGAAGGGCAGATAAAGAGCTTCACAGATAAGAAAAAGTTAAAGGAGTTCATCAACTCCAAACCAGTATTATATGAAATGCTGAAAGGTACTCTTTTAGAAGAGGAAGAAGAAAAAGCTAAAAGACAAAAAATTATGAACAACAAATACATATCTATCAATAAGTGAATCTAAAAATTAGTGAATTAAAAATTTGATGAACAGAATAAACTGGTGAATAGAATAGAATCAGGAGCACAGAAAGGGAATGGACTGATAATTCTCAGGGGGAAAGGGGTGAGGGGTGTACAGGGAGAGACTGGACAAAAATCATACACCTATGGATGAGATCAATGGGAGGGAGCTAAGGGCAGAGGGAGGGGTGGGAGCTTGGTGGAGGGGTGCTATGGAGGGGAAAAAAGAGAAACAAATGTAATAATCTGAATAATAAAGATTTAATTAAAAAAACTTTATGTCTGGAGAAAAATTTATATACTTCTTTTTTGGAAGCTTTAATTCTAAGTGTGGTGTTTTTGTTTTTTTTCTTTGTTGTTGTTGTTAATGATGCTACAAATCTTTGGCAAAATAATACTATTTCTTAGGGATATCATGATTTCTTTCTATCCTCTAAATGCTTTGCCTCATTTATTTCTTCTCTTGTCATTGATGATTAATATTCTCACCTAAGAATATTTCTCCATTGTTTTTTTTAGAGAGAATCAAAGAGAGGGATAGAGAGGAATATCGATGTGTGAGAAACACATTGATTGGTTGCCTCCTGCTCATAACCTGACTAGGGCTCGAGCCAGAGCGGAGTTTGCAATCAAGGTACATACTCTTGACCAGAATCAAACCCAGGACTCTTCAGTCTGCAGGCCAAAGCTCTATCCACTGAACCAAACTGGCTGAGGCTAGAAATGTTTCTTTGATGATTTGATTTCTATTAGCTTTTAAAGGGTTTTCAGGTGACTCTTTTAATCTTGATTTGTCTGTTATCTCTTTAATGGGGGCCCAAAAATAATTATATGCCTATCTTGCAAGGGTTTCAGCTTGATTGCTTAAAATCTCTTTTCTCCATATGTGAAATCATCAGGTGCAGCTTACAGTGGAAGGATGCATATGAAAATTTTCAATGCTCTTTGAGAAAGAAATGATTTTGGAATTTATAAGTCAGGTATACTTTTAGTTCCAAGTAATTAAAACTTTGCTAACTGTGACTTAATCTATAAAGACATCTAATTACCTCTGATAACAACAAATCTGGAGGTAGAGAGTATCCCCATGGTTTGGCTTCTCCATAATGTCATCAAGTAAAGTTCAGCACAGGGAATTTAGTCAATAAATCTCCGTTTTCCAGTTAATGAAAAGAAAATAGGATTCTACAGAGTCTCCTATCCACCTACTCCAGGACTTCTGTGAGGATCAAATGAGATGAGACACGTGAAAACACTTCACAAACATTTGGTTAAACTGTAAAATGTTTGCACCTGACTATAAAGCAAGTCTTTCAAAAAGAAAAGAGAAGGGAATGAGGAAGAGTAAAGATTTTTTTCTTAAGATTTCCTTCCTTCTATCAGTGAAGGAAAGAAGTTCCCAGACACCCTCAGCAGGCTTTCCTGGCATTGCAGTCCTGAATCACAGTCCCTCCGTAACTTCACCTCCATAGTTATAGAGGAATGTGATGGAAATGACTGACTTGAAACAACTCCATACCATCTCTAGAACAACACACATTCCTGCCACTAACAAACTCAGACATTTATCAGCAAGTTAGAAGGAGGCAAAGGCCACTAGGTAGACAAGAAAGACTGGTGCACATATCAAAGAGCACAAGCCATCCTGAGCACATCCTTTTGGTGGAGAGGAGAACATATCCGAGAGCAGCAGAGAGTCTGTGCTCCCTACTGTTTTCCACCTGCTTCCCATTCTCCCTAGCATCTTACCTGTCTCCTCACTTCTTCCTAAAGTCATTGTTCATGTTGCCATACCTCCATGTAAAAGTCTCCAGTAAGTCTCATTCACCAATTGAATCAGGTTCTTGGCATAGTATTCAAAGCCCTACTCCCATTCGCTCCAGAAGGTCCCTAACCTCTCAAAATCATTTCTCAAACTTTACCCCCAAGCCAAATGGGTCCACTGGTTGTATCAGAGACATACATTGCACAGTTCAAACACAGTGCTTGTGCTAATGCTCTCTCTCCCTCTTCTCTCTCTCTCTTTTTTTTTCATTCTCAGGATCCAGCTAACCTATCTTCTCAAGTAAATCTTCACTGATCCAGACAGACCACAATGATTAATCTCCTATAGACTCCTGTAAACATTTATAGGTGATATTACTTATTTGACAGTCATCTTCAGACCAGTCCCAATCTGGCCAATTATTCTGTGTATCAGTAAGGGTATTCTAACATCCCAAATAAGCTCTACCAATATTTCTGGACTATATTATTTATTTTTCAATCAGGCAGCATCTAAAGTGAATGTGTTAAAGAACTTTCCTAGATAGCTCTCTTCCAAGGACTGACACAGATTGAGGCTTTGTCTGGCTTGTGGTGCTGCCCTTGTCAGTTTATAGCTCCAGAAAGAGAAGGTAACATGAAGAACTCTCACTGGATTTCTAATCACATTGGCCTGGAAGTCACTCACTTTACTTTCACTCACAACCATTGTCCAGAACTAGTCACAAGAGTCTTAAAAAGCAAAGGATTGCTGGATCCATCCCCAGTAGGGGGTGTACAGGAGGCAGCTAAGCAATGATTCTCATAATTGATGTTTTTATCTCTGTCTCTCTCCCTCTCCCTTCTTCTCTGAAATCAATAAAAACATATTTTTAAAATCTATAATAATAAAAGCCCAATATGCTAATTAGACTGGTCATCCTTCCAGATGACCTTCTGGATGAAGCTGGGGCTGCGAGGGAAGCCTGGGTCCCCAGTGCTGGAGGGAAGCCAGTGCTGGCAGCCGGGGGAAGGAAGGCCTACTCTTGAATGAATTTCATGCATTGGGTCTCTAGTAAATAAATAAAAATCAGTGCTTTAAAAAAAGAAAGAAAGAAATGCTGTTAAAACTTTTATAGAGGCCTAAGGCTATATACTCAAGGCAAAGTGGTCTGCTCACATATGTATAAAAACTATTCAGCTACATAATCAATATACTAATGTTTATTTCCCATCATAGCTGATCCAAAAGTTATTTTGACTTGATATTCTCTGAACAGACTTGTTATACTGAGAAGAGGATACACGCAAAGGAATTCTAGGCCATTCTAGAAGGAGGTCACACACTGCTTCTAGAATGGCCTAGATATAACAACTCTCTCTTTCATTTTGCAAAATTCCATTGTATTTGTACTTTAGTACACCATAGAAGCACATGTAAGTAAAGGTAATTGCATTGAGCTGGAAGGAAAAGGAAGGAAACGGAGTGACAGAACCAACCTCCTTAGTCATACTTGGTGCCAGATGTCTTCTATCTGCAGTCTTTTGATTCATCTAGCGATACTTTGAGTTCATTATTATGAACCCCAGTTGCTACTTAATCATGTCATTCTGCCTCCAAAACTAATAGAAAGAATTTAGCAATATTTTATGGGCTAATCCAGACTTCTCCATGAATAATTTTGTATTTTAGTTACATTACAAGCTACATAGATCTTTGCATCTAAGCTAGGCAATTAATCAAATTTATAATGTGTTTCCAAGCAAGAATGTGCTAGAAGATCCAAATATAATACTTACTTATTTATCTGGTCATCAGTTCTCTCAGTGCCCTGAGAGAGGTCCCTTTCCAACATGCTTCAAGCTGGGAGGCTATAGCATTACTTTTTGGAGGGTGTTCCTGCTTGGGGTGCATAGAAATTGGTCCTGTAATCTAAGCAGTGGAAGTACTGCCTAGCTTATTATTATTAAATGATAATAAAAGTGCAAATAATGAAAGAAAAACAACAACAAAAAACAGGAAGTGTGATGCAAAACTAATGCTGTTTAAAAAACTGATTGTTATTCTATTTTTTTAAGTAAATCATAGATTTGAGAAACTGAGTTATCATTTCAGATTATTTTAATGAATGTTAATTAAACTGGGAAATCTTTCATTTTCTTTTTATTTTTTATTTTTCCCTTTAACTTATAGAATTTTATATATATATACCAGAGGCCCAGTGCACAAAATTTGTGCATGGGGGTGGGTGTTCTTCAGCCCAGCCTGCTCCCTCTCCAATCTGGGAAACCAAGTAGGATCAGGCCTGAACAGGCAGTCGGACATCCCTTTCACAATTCAGGATTGCTGGCTCCCAACTGCTCACCTGCCTACTTTCCTGATTGCTCCTAACTGATTCTGCTTGCCAGCCTGATCATCTCTAACCACTCTTCTGCCAGCCTGATTGATGCCCAACTGTTCCCCTGCCAACCTGTTTGCCCCTCACTGCCCTCCCATGCAGGCATGTCACTCCTAACTGCCCTCCCCTGCAGGCCTGGTCCCTCCCAACTACCCTCCCCTACCAGCCTGATTGCCCCCAACTGCCTCCCTTGCAGGCCTGGTCCCTGCCAATTGCCCTTCCCTGCTGGCCATCTTGTGGTGGCCATCTTGTGTCCACATAGGGGCAGTCATCTTGTGTGTTGGAGTGATGGTCAATTTGCATATTACTCTTTTATTAGATAGGATAGAGGCCTGTCGCACGGGTGTCAACTGGTTTGCCCTGAAGGGTGTCCTGGATCAGGGTGGGCATTCCCTTGGGCATGGGATGGCCTGGGTGAGGGGCCTGTGGTGGTTTGCAGGCCAGCCATGCCCCTCCCACCCCCCCTGCAACTCAAGCGGAGGCCCTGGTATCTGAGATTTATTTATCTTCTACAATTGAAACTTTGTAGCCTGGAGCAGAGCCCAGCCTTCTGCTGGCATAGCCATTGAAACGTTGCTGCCTTACAAAGAGGCCTGGGCCAGCCAGGTGTGCAGAAAGCTTGGCTTCCTCCATCGCCAGGGGCAACTCAAGCCTCACTTTGTGGTGGCAGCCATTGAAATTTTGTTACCTTAAGCAGAGGCTTGGGCCCCCCAGGGTTTGCAGAAAGCTTAGCTTCCTCCATTGCCAGAGGCAACCCAAGCCTCCCTCCTGCTCTCTCTGTGGCTGTAGTCATCTTGGTTGGGTTAATTTGCATACTTGCTCTGGTGGGCATGGCTAGTGGGTGTGGCTTGTGGGTGTAGCAGAGGTATGGTCAGTTTGCATATTACTCTTTTATTAGATAGGATTCTTTCTTTCTTTCTTTCTTTCTTTCTTTCTTTCTTTCTTTCTTTTTTTTTTTTTTGTGGAAAGAACCCTACTAAGTTCCTCAGGAAACCCATAAGATTCTTTTTTTTTAATTAAATCTTTATTATTCAGATTATTACATTTGTCTCTCTTTTTTCCCCTCCATAACTCCCCTCCACCCCACTCCCACCCCTCCCTCTACCCTTACCTTTCCCCCCAATGGATGAGTCCATAGGTGTATGATTTTTGTCCAGACACTCCCTGTATCCCCCTCCCCCCTTACCCCCTGAGAATTATCAGTCCACTCCCTTTCTGTGCTCCTGATTCTAGTATATTCACCAGTTTATTCTGTTGATCAAATTTTTAATTCACTTAATTTTTAGATTCACTTGTTGATAGATATGTATCTGTTTTTCATAATTTTTTATCTTTTACCTTTTTCTTCTTCCTCTTTTAAAAGAGTACCTTTCAGCATTTCATATAATACTGGTTTGGAGTTGATGAACTCCTTTAGCTTTTTCTTCTCAGTGAAGCTCTTTATCTGCCCTTCAATTCTGAATGTTAGCTTTGCTGGATAGAGTATTCTTGGTAGTAGGTTCTTGCTATTCATCACGTTGAATATTTCTTGCCACTCCCATCTGGCCTGCATCGTTTCTGTTGAGAAATCAGCTGACAGTCATATGGGTGCTCCCTTGTAGGTAATGAACTGTTTTTCTCTTGCTGCTTTTAATATTCTCTCTTTGTCTTTTGCTCTTGGTATTTTAATTATGATGTGTCTTGGTGTAGTCCTCTTTGGATTCCTTTTATATGGGGTTCTGTGTGCTTCCTGGACTTACAAATCTATTTCTTTTACCAGATGTGGGAAGTTTTCAGTCATTATTTCTTTAAATAGGTTTTCAGTATCTTGCTCTCTCTCTTCTGGCACCCCCACAATTCTGATGTTGGTACGCTTGAAGCTGTCCCAGAGGCTCCTTACATTATCTTCACATTTTTGGATTCTTTTCTCTTCTTGCTTTTCCAGTTGAGTGTTTTCTGCTTCTTTATATTTCAAAATTTTTACTTGATTCTTGCCTTCTGCTAGTCTGCTGTTAGGACTCTGTATAATATTTTTTTTTTCAGCCAGTGTATGTTTAATTTCTATTTGATCCTTTATCATCTCTAGTTGGATCTTTTGCATCTCTAGTTGGTCCTTTTGCATCTCCTCTTGGGACTTGCTAAATTTATCCATCTTTTCTAGCATGTTCTTGAAAAACTTTATAAGCATGGTTTTGAACTCTATATCCAGTCGTTTTTTTCCCTCCATTTCTTTTGTTTGTGATCCCTTCCCTTGTCTCGGCATTTTCGCTATGCTGGGAGAACTTCTGTGTTGAATTCAGCCTTATGATACCAGACTTGAAAAACTGCAAAAGCCTCTCTTGAGCTTTGGATGGGTGGAGTCTCAGGGATTAAGGGACCGCCTTGCCTTCCAGTTGGGCCCACCCTCCACGGCCCCTGAATCTCACGTGACTGGGTAGTTGCTGGAGTGTTCCCTGTGAGTGCACGCTCTCTCTCAGTGCCTCTAGACCGCTGCCTTTCCGGCTCCCCTGCGCTCTGGGACCACATGAGTCTGGGTCCCCAGGGTTTCGCCCAAAACTGGGGTTTAGTGAAGTTAGAAGTGGCACAGTTGGAGGGGTCTGTCTCCCGCCCACTCGTGAAAGCCAGCGGCACAATCAGCAGTCTGTCCTCTGCACAGTGCCATGCGCACAACCAGACCTCTGATCTTTTGTGACTCCCCTAAATTTCTGTGACCTCTCCCTTTTCACAGTCCAAACGCCCACCTGAATGAGTTTTGGCTAGGTCAGAGGTTTAGTGTCGTAGGAGAAGGAGTTCAATGCCTTTGATAGTCTCCGTCTCCTTCCCGCCAGAAAAGGCCAGCCAGGTTCGCCGTCACCCACTCTCTCCATGCACTCATCTCCATACCTCAGCTTTTTGCAGCTCCTCTGGATCTCCGTGAGCCCCTCTCTTTCCCTCTAATTGTAGAATTTTCACTCCGCCAGCTTTCCTGTCGTTTTGGATGATGTCCGTTCTGTCTTTTAGTTGTAGTTTTGAAATTGTTGTGCAAGGCAGCAGTGTAGGTGTTTACCTATGCTGCCATCTTGGATTCTCTCTTTTCTTTCTTTATTGATTAAGGTATTACACCAAGGGAAATTTTTAATTTTCCTTTTCTTTTTTGAGTGTTTTCCCTTAGTTTATAGAATTTTATATATTTTTTTCTTTCTTTCTTGATTAAGGTATTACATATGTGTCCTATTCTCCCATGCCCTCATCCTCCTGGTGTCTGTGTCCATTGGTTAGGCTTATATTCATGCATATAAGTCCTTTGGTTGATCTCTCCACCTTACCCAAACCCTCCTTCTGAGGTTTGATGGTCTGATAGATGCTTCTCTGTCTCTAGATCTGTTTTTGTTTATCAGTTTGTGTTGTTCATTATATTTTACAAATGAGTGAGATCATGTAATATTTATTTTCCTCTGACTGGCTTATTTTGATTAACATAATACTCTCCAGTTCCATTCATGCTATTGCAAATGACAAGAGTTCTTTCTTTTTTACTGAAGCATGGTATTCCATTGTGTAGATGTTCCACAATTTTTTAATCCACTCATCTGCTGATGGGCACTTAGACTGTTTCCAAATCTTAGCTATGGTAAATTGTGCTACATGAACATAGGGGTGTACATATCCTTTCCGATTAGTGTTTCTAGTTTCTTAGGATATATTCCTAGAAGTGGAATCACTCTTGATAACTGATGTTTTGTGTGTCTCAACTCCAACATAGATATGAAGTAACTGCACCCCCATCTACACTCAGAGTCACACACATCAGTCTGAGGAAACCCAGGCAGAACAGTCCGAACCAATCTGTGACTTCAGTCATAACACTCAGCATTCTGTTCTGCATCTCTCTGAAGGCCAGCATTGTTCATTCCCTGAAACTGCTTATAAAGTTATTTGCATAATAAGTATGTGTCTCTCAGCAACAGAATTCCTTATTCATTTTGTTGCTTTCCTTTAGCAACTGAAACTCAATCCTACTGTCTCTAAAGCAGCGGTTTACATGGCAATAGATATGTGGAGATTCATATAACAGTTTTATCAATTTGAGTCATGTAGACATGCAAACCTGATAATTAAGGACAAAGTTACATTTAAGGTCCAAGGTAACTGTTGGCTTACTGTCAGTGACAGGCTAATTGCTCAGGAAGGATATTTCTTTTTCCTCCTGGTCTCACAGCTGGCCAATGTTTTTTAGCCCACGTGGCAGTGGAAATGTGACTCCATTTTGGCTCATGGAATGTGAAAAGAAGTGCTATATTCTCTTTGGACCTTGTCCACAAAAACCACCTGTATGAACCCATACTCTCTCTTTCTTTGCCTGCCAGCTAGATGTTGACACTGAGGGAAATCTGCAAAGGCACACATTGAAGAGGGAAAAGGTGGTAGGAGTCTGGGCTTCCAATGACTATATTCCCTCCCTAACTCTGCACCAATGGATTCTTATGTGAACAAGATAAACTTTATTTATCAAATGATGGAAGAGTTCTCTAGCATGACTATAATATTATTTACCCTACATATTAGTTTTATTTAAATGCTGAATGTTTATTTCAAGCCAGTAGTTGTCCATCAGGGACAATTTTGGCTTTCCTCGGGGCACATCTGGCAGTATTTGGCAACATCTTTGATTGTCAGGATTTGGGGAACAAAAGCCAATACTTACACTTGCTTAAGCAATGGAGGAAGAGAAAGTGTCTGTCTTGTGTAACTTCCTGAGCAATTAGTTACCTTGGACCTCAAATGTAACTTTGTCCTTAATTATCAGGTTTGCATGTTTACAAATTGATAAAACTGTTATATGAATCTCAACATGTCTTATGGCCATGTAAGTACTGGCTTCTCGTAGGTAGAGATCTAAGATGCAGCTAAGCACCTACAGTGCACAGTACAGCTCCCGGTATGTCATCTAGTCCAAATGCCAGTCATGCTGAGATTGACCAACCCTGGTCTAAGCTATATGGAAACTACAAATATCATTAAATATTTGGTTAATCTTACCAAGTGCCTAATTTAATAATCTCCTAATCCTGTCCTTGATTAATTTATATTCTTATTTTGATGCTGTGATCGACTGATAGTATTGATCACTAGTTGTCATTTGTGCAAAACTCGGTAGTCTCCATAGCCCTCTCACCACCAGCTCAGACACAGCCATCTTGAAGGGGAAAGTGGATGTTTACAGAAGCCTGAAAATCTACAGTTATGGAACCCACTGAACAGCTGCAAGTCCCAGAACACCAGTCCCCAATTGGTGCAAACACTCGGATTCAGAGGAGCTCCAAACTCCACACGGAAAGGTCAGATTTCGCTTGGGATAAGGAGAGACAGAACTACATAACCAAATACCTGGAGAAGAGAGACCATGGGGAGACAAAGAAACAGCCCACATATGAAAGAAAGGCAGAGGAGAAACCAAGATGGCGGCATAGGTGAACATCTACACTGCTGCCTCACACAACAATTTCAAAACTACAACTAAAACACAAAACGGACATCATCCAGAACCACAGGAAATCTGGCTGAGTGGGAATTCTACAACTGGAAGGAAAGACAGGGGCTCATGGAGACTCAGAAGAGCTGCAAAAAGCTGAGCTATGGAGATACGCACGTGGAGAGGACAAATGGCAGAGTGCCTGCTTGGTTTCCTCTAGCAAGAGAGAGATTGAAAGTCCTGACTGCACTGAACCCCAGATCCAACTGCACCAAACCCCAGTTCTGGGTAAGACTCACTCATATGGGGGGAGTCTGGACTGTTATGAAAAGGGGGAGTGCATGGACACTTAGGGGAGCTGCAAAAAGCAGAGGTCTAGAGTCGCACAAGGGCACACACAGAGGGCTAAATGCTGATTGTACCTCTGGCTTTCTCTAGCAGGAGGAAGACAGAAACTCCCAACTGCACTGAAATCCACTTCCAACTACACTCAACTCCAGTTTCAGGTGAGACCCTGGGATATAGACTCATAGGAGTCCCTGGAGTACATGGAAAGGAAGAGGTCTGGAGGTGCACATGCTCACAGAGAGGGCTGCAGCGATTACCGAGGGACACTGAGACCCAGGGGCCACATAGGGTGGGGCTGACAGGAAGCCAAGGCTGTCTCTACTCAGCCCTGAGACTTCACCCCATCCAAGCCAAACAGAGAGACTTCTGCAATTTTGCAAGTCTTGTATCATAAGACTGACTCCTGCACAGAAGTTCTCCTGGCATAGACACAGCTGATCCTCACAATCAATTGGCTTACAGGTCAATTCCCTTCAGTGATACTAACAACAATCAAGACTTAACTACAAGGCTGTACACACACTCCACAAAGGGGTGCACCAAGAATGTCTACCTCAGGTAACTGGGGAGACAGAGCTACTGGGTCACATAGGACACCTAGCACACAAAGCTATTCTACCAACTCAGGGAAGCAGCAAAAATGCAGAAACAATGAAACAGATCACAAAAGAAAGAAATGGAAGAAAACAAATGTCTGAATATAGAGTTTAAAACCACAGTTATAAAGTTTTTCAAGAATTTCCTGGGAAAGATGGATAAATTTAGTGAGACCCAAAGGGTGATGAAAAAGGACCAGCTAGAAATTAAATATACACTGATTGAAATAAAATATATTATATAGAGACCTAACAGCAGACTAGAGAAATGCAAGAATCAAGTCAAAGATTTGAAATACAAAGAAACAGAAAACAGTCAACTGGAAAAGCAAAGAGCAAAAAAGAATTTTAAAAAATGTGAAGATAGTGTAAGGAGCATCTGGGATAACTTCAAGCATACTAACATCAGAATTATGGGGGTGCCAGAAGAAGAGAGAGAGAGCAAGATACTGAAAACCTATTTGAAGAAATAATGACTGAAAACTTCCCTCACCTGTTGAAAGGAATAGACTTACAAGTCCAGAAAGCTCACAGAACCCCAAACAGAAGGAATCCAAAGAGGACCACACCAAGACATATCACAATTAAAATGCCAAGCAAAAAACAAGGAAAGAATATTAAAAGTAGCAAGAGAAAAACAGTTAATTATCCACAAGGGAGCACCCATATGATTGTCATCTGATTTCTCAACAGAAACTATGCAGGCCAGATGGGAGTAACAAGAAATATTCAAAGTGATGAATAGCAAGAACTTACAACCA
This sequence comes from Lasiurus cinereus, assembly GCA_011751065.1. NCBI lineage: Eukaryota > Metazoa > Chordata > Mammalia > Chiroptera > Vespertilionidae > Lasiurus > Lasiurus cinereus. The sequence continues at coordinate 13,943,721 of JAAGEH010002534.1, read as the reverse complement.
AGATTACTCTACCCAACAAAGCGATCGTTCAGAATTAAAGGTCAGATAAAGAGCTTCACAGATACGAAAAAACTAAAGGAGTTCATCAGGGCCAAACCATTATTAGATGAAATGCTGAAAGGTAATCTTTCAGAAGAGGAAGAAGAAGAAAATGGTAAAGATAAAAATTATGAACAACAAATACATATCTATGAACAAGTGAATCTAAAAATTAAGTGAATTAAAAATCTGATAAACAGAAAAAACTGGTGAATATAATAGAATCAGTGGCACAGAAAGGGAGTAGAATGACAATTCTCAAGGGGAAAGGAGTGAGGGGGTGAGGGGAGAGACTGTACAAAAATTGTACACCTATGGATGAGGACAATGAGGGGGGACGTAAGGGCAGAAAGTGGGGTGGGAGCAGGTGGAGTGGAGCTATGGGGGGAAAAAAGAGGAACAATTGTAATAATCTGAACAATAATGATTTATTACATTTTTCTTAAAAAGAGCCTAACAACTTGTGGATATAAAAACTACAAAACACCCTGGATGGCATTATTAGTAGCTTAGACATTGCAGAATAAAAGATTAGTGACTTTGAATGCACAAAAATAGAAACTATTCAAAAATTAATGGCTCCAGGTACTCTGATTCGTTCAGGGAAGACCATGGAAGTTCCTGAGGAAAATAATTTCTATGAGGGTAGAAAAAGACAGGATTGGTGAGGTAATCTTTGCTCTGTGTGGTCAGAGGTAACAGTGGACTTGAGTCAATGGGGTGCTGGACACTAGAACTACTCTAAAATTATTCATCCAGTTTGGTGGGCTGGGGGTGAGGCCTTTGCCCTTAGAGAGTGGTGATCTGAATGACATTGATAACTGTCACATTGGAAGCTCAGACCAATTTTGATGCTGACAGTCATGGCTGTGGTAATAACTATCCTTTCTCACACCTTGAAGAACCATTGTGGTGATGGGAGTAACCATCGCCATGAAGGCAGCAGTAACAGGATCCAGTAGTGGCTGTAATGAGTGGGCTGCACAGGTTTCAGCTGTATTGGCAGAAGCAATGTAGCATGTTCTCACAGCATTTGTAGTCTGCATCATTGTCAGAGAGGGAACAATATAAGTTCTTGTTTCAGCAGCAAGCCAAAGGGAAACTTGACTGGTAGGTCACCACAAGTAAGTAGTCCATGGAATTCTGGCACATAAAAGGGAGGGAGAACATAGTGGAGAAGAGAATGTGATCTTCCTGTTAATGTGGGCAGAAGTGTTATACTTTGGGTTGCTCCTCAGAGATAGTTATTATGTAGCAAATTAAACGTGGACACTCCAATTATATAGAAGTGAAATTGTGTTTCTTGTCTCTTTATATGCTAACCATTTCTAGAAATAAGCACCAACATAAATAGGAGTAGTTCCAGAATTGAGATTTTTGGAAATTCTTCCTAGTTTAAACTTTACCTTAAGATTCCACTAAACTTCACATGTTATTATCCTTTGTTTTGAGTGACAAAGGAGAAAGTTATTAAAGTGAATATGTAATTCTAAAACCCTTCTTTCTCTACTACCACAATTCTGAATGGTTATGTCAGTTACATATATGGATTTGTTATGTGCCTTGTACTATTCTACCCATCAATTTAACTCATACAATTCACTTAAGTCTCAAATCTAGCCCTCTCTATGCATAAAAATCATTAAAATGTAATACATTTCCCATGGAAAAATATGAGATATAGTAAAAATAAGTGCTGTCTGTACAAGACTTAAACTTGCTGCTGTGGAATTAAAATTACTGAGCTGCAGATATCATGGGATAAGACTTTATTTGAATTGCCATCTGCAAAAACTTATCATTCAGACACATAGACATACTTATCTTTGAATGTAATAATTTAGGGCCTATTACACAAAGATAGTTGTAATTAAATGTAAAGCCATTAACACAATCTATATATGTATATAAGGCTAATATGCAAAGTGTCCCCTCAGGAGTTGGACTGGGAGACCAGAAGTTGGATAGCTTCCTATAATGTGTGCTGACCACCAAGGGGCGGCATAGAATGAAGGAAGGCCCTGGCCAGCAGTTGGCAGCCAGGGAAGGAAGGCCCCTGGAAGAAAAGTCCCAATCAGCCCTAATCAGCCCTAATCACTGGCCAGACCTAGAGACCCTACATGTACATGAATTTTGTGCACTAGGCCTCCAATAGATCTATAAAAATGCTTTCCCTGCCCTAACCAGTTTGGCTCATTTGATAGAGCTTCGGCCTGAGGACCGAAGGGTCTCAGGTTTGATTCTGGTTAAGGGCATATATCTTGGTTGTGAGCACATACTCAGCAAGGAGTGTGCAGGAGGCAGTTTATAGATGTTTCTCTCTCATCGATGTTTCTAACTCACTATCCCCCTCCCTTCCTCTCTGTAAAAAAAGTCAATAAAATATATTTTTAAAAAATGCTTTCCTTAAACTGTACATGAAAGAAATTAGACTAACAGGGAGTGGTGGGAAAGGATTGCACCCATTTGAACAAAAGTGCTCATGCATACACATCTCAAGGATATCTAATAAGTCATTCTCCAATAAATCATGTTGCTGATATATATAGTCTCTTCTGTGTCTTTATAATGAACATTGTTTTCAACCATTCTGTAAATTCATAAAAAATTTCCAAACTCCCTTGTTATGGTTTATATAACTTTATATGTACTACAAAGTAAAAATGTCAACTATGCTTGCTTTTATTTGTATTTTACTGATTTGAGAGAGAGAAAGAGAGAGAAACATCAATGCGAGAGAGAAACATCAGGTAAAACCTGCAACCCAAGTATGTGCCCTGACCAGGACCCAACAATGCTCAACCAATAGAGCCATTTTGGCCAGGCTATTTATTTGTCTTTTTAAAAATACCATTCTCAATGTTCTTTTGATTGCAAAGAATAGCTTTCTGTATAAATGATTCCAAAAGCATGAGAACTAAAAACACTATAACTTAGCAAATACACTAATATTTGAGAATCAATGGTTTCGATTCCTTGTGAATTTCATTTTTTTAAATAAATATAAAATGTTTTATTTCCATAAAACACCGAAATTGGAAGTAACTTTTAAAAATAATTTTATTGGGAGAAACCAAGATGGCAGCATAGGTAAACACCTAAAATGCTGCCTTGCACTACAATTTCAAAACTACAACTAAAAGACAAAATGGACATCATCCAGAACCACAGGAAGGCTGAGTGGAAATTCTACAACTAGAAGGAAAGAGAAAAGCACACTGAAACACAGAGGAACTGCAGAAGGCAGAGGTACTGAGTCATAAATGTGGAGAGGACTGGCAACTGAGTGCGCAGCTGGCTTTCTCAAGCGGGAGGGAGACAAAAGCTCCAGACAACTCTGAACTCCAGTTTCAGGCAAGACTCTGAGGACCCAGACTCATTTGGGGAGAAACTGCACTGTCTAGCAGCAGGTGGAACTCAAGGGCGACTTTCTCTCAGAGGTGATTGCAGTGATTACCACAGGAAACTGAGACAAAAAGGCCTATTAAGGCAGGGCTAAAGGGAAACCAGTGCTGTCTGCTGCATCCTGAGACTCCACCCCATCCAAGCAGAGCACACATAAGATTGTCTCCAAAACGGAAGTTCTCCCAGCGTAGACACCTCTGAACCTCATAACCGATAGGCCTAGAGGTCAATTCTCAACAGTGATACCAACAACAATCAAGGCTTAACAACAACAAGACTGCACACAGCCCACAAAAGGGTACACCAAGAGTGTCCACCTCAGGTAACTGGGGAGACTGAGCCACTGAGCCATTTAGGACACCTAACACACAAAGCCACTCTATCAACCCAGGGAAGCAGCAAAATGCAGAGACAAAGAAAGAGATGACAAATGAAAAAAATGGAGAAAAGCAAATGACTGGATATAGAGTTCAAAACCACGGCTATAAGGTTTTTCAAGAATTTTCCAGAAAAGGCTGATGAATTTAATAAGTCCCTTGAGGATATGAAAAAGGACCAACTAGAAATTAAGCATACACTGACTGAAATAAAAAATGTTATACAGATATCTAAAAGCAGACTAGAGGAATGCAAGAATCAAGTCAAAAATTTGAAATACAAAGAAGCAAAAATCACTCAACTGGAAAAGCAAAAACCAAAAAGAATCCAAAAATATGAAGTTATGTAAGGAGCCTCTGGGACAACTTCAAGCATACCAACATCAGAATTATGGGGGTGCCAGAAGAAGAGAGAAAGCAAGACACTGAAAACGTACTTGAAGAAATAATGACTGAAAACTTCGCCCACCTGGTGAAAGAAATACACTTACAAGTCCAGGAAGCACACAGAACCCCAAACAAAAGCAATCCAAAGAGGACCACACAAGACACATCATAATTAAAATGCCAAAGCAAAAGACCAAGAGAGAACATTAAAAGCAGCAAGAGAAAAATAGTTACCTACAAGGGAATACCCATACAATTGTCAGCTGATTTCTCTACAGAAAATATGCAAGCCAGATGGGAGTGGCAAGAAATATTTAAAGTGATGAATAGCAAGAGCCTACAACCAAGATTACTCTACCCAGCAAAGTTATCAATCAGAATTAAAGGTCAGGCCCTGACTGGTTTGGCACAGTGGATAGAACATCAGCTTGCTGGCTGAAGGATCCCAGGTTCAATTCTGGTCAAGGGCATGTACCTTAGTTGAGGGTACATCTCCAATAAGAGGTGTGCAGGAGGCAGCTGATCAATGTTTCTCTTCCATCAATGTCTCTAACTCTCTATCCCTCACCTTTCCTCTCTGTAAAAAATCAAAAAATATATTATAAATAAAGAATTGAAGGTTAGATAAAGAGCTTCACAAATAAGAAAAAGCTAAAAGAGTTCATCAACACCAAAACAGTATTATATGAAATGCTGAAAGGTCTCTTTCGGAAGAGGAAGAAGAAGAAAAAGGTAAAGATAAAAATTATAAACAACAAATACATATCTATCAATAAGTGAATCTAAAAATCAAGTGAATTAAAAATCTGATGAACAGAATGAACTGGTGAATATAATAGGTTCAAGGGCATAAAAAGAGAATGGATTGACAATTCTTTGCGGGGGGTGCAGAAAGAGACTGGACAAAAATTGTACACATATGGGTGAGGACAGTGGAGGGGGATAAGAGCAGAGGGTGAGGTGGAAACTGGGTGGAAGGGAGATATGGGGGGAAAGAGAAACAATTGTTATAATTTTAACAATAAAAATTATTAAATTAAAAAATAAAGTATAATGTAATACTTAAAAAATAAATAAAAAATAAAAATAATTTTATTCTTTTTACATTTATTTATTTATTTATTTATTATTAAATAAATCTTTATTGTTCAGATTATTACAATTGTTCGTCTTTTTTCCCCGCATTTCTCCCCTCCACCTGGTTCCCACCTCACCTTCTGCCCTTACCTCCCCTACACCTTCCTCATCCATAGCTGTATAATTTTTGTGCAGTCTCTTCTTGCACCCCCTCAACGCTTTCCCCTGAGAATTATCAGTCCACTCCTTTTCTATGCTCTTGATTTTATTATATTCATCCGTGCATTCTGTACATCAGATTTTTAATTCACTTGATTTTTAGATTCACTTGTTGATAGATATGTATTTGTTGTTCATAATTTTTATCTTTACCATTTTCTTCTTCTTTCTCTTCTTAAAGAGTACCTTTCAGCCTTTCATACAATACTGGTTTGGTGTTGATGAACTCCTTTAGCTTTTTCTTATATGTGAAACTCTTTATCTGACCTAGAATTCTGAATGATAGCTTTGTTGGGTAGAGTAATCTTGGTTGTAGGTTCTTGCTATTCATCACTTTGAATATTTCTTGCCACTTCTGTCTGGCCTGCATAGTTTCTGTTGAGAAATCAGATGACAATTGTATGGGTGCTCCCTTGTGGATAATTAACTGTTTTTCTCTTGCTGCTTTTAATATTCACTTTTTGTCTTTTGCTTGAGCATTTTAATTATGATGTATCTTGGTGTGGTCCTCTTGGATTTCTTTTGTTTGGGGTTCTGTGTGCTTCCTGGACTTGTAAGTGTATTTCTTTCACTAGGTGGGGGAAGTTTTTAGTCATTATTTCTTCAAATAGGTTTTTAATATCTTGTTCTCTCTCTTCTTCTGGCCCCCCCATAATTCTGATATTGGTATGCTTGAAGTTGGCCCAGAGACTCCTTACACTATCTTCAAATTTTTGGATTCTTTTTGGTTTTTGCTTTTCCAGTTGAGTGTTTTTTGCTTCTTTGTATTTCAAATCTTTGACTTGATTCTTGCATTCCTTTAGTCTACTGTTAGGTCTCTGTATAATATTTTGTATTTCAGTCAATGTATGTTTAATTTCTAATTGGTCCTTTTTCATCTCCTCTTGAGTCTCACTAAATTTATCCATCTTTTCTAGGAAATTCTTGAAAAGCCTTATAACTGTGGTTTGAACTCTATATCCAGTCATTTGTTTTCCTCCATTTCTTTAATTTGTAATAATTTCCTTTGTCTCTACATATTTCACTGCTTCCCTGAGTTGGTAGAGTAGCTTTCTGTGCTAGGTGTTCTATATGGCCCAGTAGCTCCACCTCCCCAGTTACCTGCGGTAGACACTCTTGGTGCACCCCTTTGTGGAGTGTGTGTACAGCCTTGTTGTAGTTAAGTCTTGATTTTTGTTGGTATCACTAGGGGGAATTGACCTCCAGGCCAAGTGGCTGTGAGGATCAGCTGTGTCTACAATGGGAGTACTTCTGTGCAGGAGTCAGCCTTATGAGATAAGACTTGCAAAATTGTAAAAACCTCTGTGCTCGACTTGGATTGGGCAGAGTCTCAGGGCTGAGCAAAGAGCCTTGGCTTCCCATCAGCTCTGCCTTCTGAGGCTCCTGTATCTCAGTGTCCCTCTGCCTTTCTGGGCTTCCCTGAATTTCTGTATGTTCCTCTCTTTTCTTGACAGTCCAGATTCCCCCATATAAGTCTGGGTCCCCAGGGTCTCGCCTGAAACTGGGGTTCAGAGCAATCTGAACTGAAGTTCAATGCAGTCAGGAAGTTCCATCTTTCTACCGCTAGAGAAAGCCAGAAGCACACTCAGTGGTCAATCCTCTCTGCATGCACTCACGCGTCCTCCAGACCTCTGCCTTTTGCGGCTCCCTTGAGTTTCTATGCTCGTCTCTCTTTTCCTGGAAGTCCAGACTCCCCCCATATGAGTCTGGGACCTTAGAGTTTCACCCAGAATTGGGGTTCAGTGCAGTTGGAACTTGGGTTCAGTGCAATTGGGAGTTTCCGTCTCCTTCCCGCTAGAGAAAGCCAGACAAGCACTCAGCCAACTGTCCTCTCCCTGTGCATGTCTCCATACCTCAGCTTTTTGCAGCTCCTCTGAGTCTCCGTATGCCCCTCTTTTTCCTTCTAGTTGTAGAATTTCCGCTTAGCCAGCTTTCCTGTGGTTCTGAATAATGTCCGTTCTGTATTTTAGCTGTAGTTTTAAAATTGTTTTTGCGAGGCAGCATTTTAGGTGTTCACCTATGCCGCCATCTTTGTTTCTGTCAATAATTTTATTCTTAACAAAAGAAATGAATGTAATAATTCTTAAGTAATTGTACCTATCTGTAACTACTCTTTCTACAGATCTAGATCATGTTTAAAAATTCAGAGAATATAGCAATTCAAATACTATATGATTTTATTCATATTGGAATCTAATAAACAAAATGAACCAACAAGCAAAATAGATACAGACTCACAGAGAGCAGGCTGACCACTATCGAGAGGGGTGGTTGCGGGATTGGGTTGAATTTGTTGGAAGGTTTGAACAAAAAGAAAAAAAAAACAACAACACAGCAACAACTCATGGACATGAACAGCAATGCGGTGACTGGTAGGGTGGGGGAGTCGGTAAGATAGAAGAGGGAACAGGGAGATAAATGATGATGGAAAGAGACTTGACTTAGGGTGGTGAACAAATAATAATAATAATAATAATAATAATAATAATAATAAAACATTCAAGGTAAAACTTAAGTATTTAATTCTGCGTGCTTTTCTTACAGTCCTCATCAGAGCCAGAAACCATCAATTAGAAAGCTACTTAACTTGACTAGGGGTGATGAACACACAATACAGTGGAATTGTGCACCTGAATCCTGTATAATTTTGTCAACCAGTGTCACCCCAATTAATTCAATTAAAAGAAAAAAAAGATTACTTAATGGGTAAAAGATAAATCATGATCTAAGATACATCCACTCCTTTAGTTCACTTACTAAGATTAAACTCTAATGTAATAAGTGAAACTATTCTGTAAAGTGTATGCAACATTAGAAAAAATTAAAAAGCTAACTTTGTCCTGACAAATAGCCTATTCGTTCATGAAAATATGACCAAGAAAAGAAAACAAAAATCATAATTATACTTGACAAACATCTTTACTTTTAAAACATAAATACAAATTATTCCAAGAGGTTATGGTTTATCATTCAAAGGAAAACAACATATTGAAAATCACACTGAAACAGCAAAATTGTCCGTTCTGTCTTTTAGTTGTAGTTTTGAAATTGTTGTGCAAGGCAGCAGTGTACGTGTTTACCTATACCGCCATCTTGGATTCTCCAGTGTAATGTTTTTCATAAAAGTAATTCTTTCTCATGTATATGACAACATCATTTATCAGAATGAGAATCACTAGAAAAATGCTTTTAAAAACTGTTACTATTTGGATAATATGAATAATAATGTTAGTTACCTGGGAGTTTGGTACCAATGTATTAACCCAGTTTACATAGACATGTGTATGCCAAACACTGATGGGTTCTGAAATGATTATTGTGAGGATCTTGGCTTAAATTTAATGGAACTTAAAGCTTTGAACTTATCTCAGGGAATTGGGAGACTAAGCACCAGTGGGCAGACTTGCCAGGAGTCTGTTTACATCTGGATTGAGTTACCTCTTGAAGAAAAATTCATCCTAAGGGAAGCCAGTAGGAAGCTTGAATGTTCTGGACCAGTGCTCAGCATCAGGAGGCAGAGGGGGCCCTCTGAAGACAGAAGTGTCTGTCACTCTGCTCAGCTGGCCTGCCTGGACCTTTGCCAGAGGCTGTGGGGTGAGGTAAAGACAGAGAGGCCTGGCTCAGCTCAGCACTCCTGCTGCAGCTGTGACATCCGCTGGCAACACAAGAGTTTGCCAGCACTGGCAGCACTGGCCCTGCTGGGTGTCAGTGAACACATCTGGGCTGGCAGCCACAGCACAGTAAGGAGGAACCTGGGTAGTCCAGGCCAGCTGTGGAGTAACAGCACTGTCCACAATCAGTGCCTTCATAAGGCTTGGCTGACTCAGGAGTCATAACGTCAGGGAGAACAAGACCAGAACAGGGATGTTACAGAAAAAGGGGGCTATAACAGAGCAGCTAAACATGTTATGTGCATAGGACATAACTGGTCCTGCAAAATCCTTGGTATAACTAGAGGACTTTTTTTTTTTTAAATCCTTGACCAGAATTGAATCCAGGACCCTTCAGTCTGCAGGCTGATGCTCTATCCACTGAATCAAAGTGACTAGAGCTAGTTAGAGGACTTTGAAAGGGCCTGGAGGGTTTGAGCAAAAAATAAAATAAAATATATATATATATATATATATATATATATATATATATATCACCTTATCTAATAAAAGAGTAATATGCAAATTAACCATCACTCCACAACAAAAATGGCGGCACCCATAGCCACAAGATGGCAGCACCCAGTCCTCTTAGCCCTGCCAGAGTCCCCAGTCCACCCAGCAGAGGTATTCCAGGGTATCCGGCTGGGAGGTGCCTGTCCCACACACAGCAATCCCTACCCAGCAGTGGCAGCTCAGGCTGTCCAGCTGGGAGGTGCCAGTGCCCAGTGCAATGCCCAGGCAGCAGCGGCAGTCTAGGGTGGGGTCTCAGCCTGGCAGGACCGTGCACCCCCACAGTGCGATCTCTGGCCAGGGGTGGCAGTCTGGGCTGGGGTCTCAGCCTGGCCAGGGCATGATCCCCTTCCAGCAGCCTGGAGTCTCAACCACTCAGTCACACCAGCCAGGCAGATATGGAGAAATCTTAATGTTTCTCTTTTTTTATTTTTTTAATATATTTTATTGATTTTTTTACAGAGAGGAAGAGAGAAGGATAGAGAGTTAGAAACATCAATGAGAGAGAAACATTCATCAGCTGCCACCTGCACACCTCCCACTGAGGATGTGCCTGCAACCAAGGTACAAGCCCTTGACCGGAATCGAACCTAAGACCCTTGAGTCTGCAGGCCAACGCTCTATCCACTGAGCCAAACCAGTTAGGGCATGTTTCTTTTTTTAAAATATATATTTTATTGATTTTTTTATAGAGAGGAAGAGAAAGGACTACAGAGCTAGAAACATCTATGAAAGAGAAACATCGATCAGCTGCCTCTGGCACACTGCCCACTGGGTATGTATCCCCAACCAAGGCACATTCCCTTGACCAGAATTGAACCTGGGACCTTGAGTCTGCAGGCCAATGCTCCATCCACCAAGCCAAACCAATTAGGGCTATCCAATATGCTAAAGAAAAAACCCTATCTAATAAAGAGGGAATATGTAGGGAAGGGCATTTGGTGGTGACCGGATTGTCAGAGGAAGACAGTTGGGGACAATTGGGCTGGCAGAGGTGCAGTTAGGCATCGATCAGGCTGGCAGGGGAGTGGTTAGGGGGTAGTCAGGCTGGCAGGCAGAAGTGGTTAGGGGCAATCAGGTAGGCAGGAGAGCAGTTGAAAGCCAGCAGTCCTAGATTGTGAAAGGTATGCCCGACTGCCTGTTTAAGCCCGATCCCTGTGGGCCTAAATAGGCAGTTGGACATCCCCCAGGGGTCCCAGGTTGGGCTGAGGGACTCCCCCCAAAGTGCACGAATTTCGTGCACCAGGCCTCTAGTGTGTGTGTGTGTGTGTGTGTGTGTGTGTGTGTGTGTAAGTGTGTATAAAATGATGGATATTTTCAACCATTAAGTAAAACCCTAACAGTGAGTGGTGTGGAGGACACTGGGAGATTCAGCAGAGACTGTGGAAACAGACTGTCTGGATTTAAGTCCTGCCTCCACTGCTTGTCAGCTGTGCTGGCAACTTAATTTCTCAGTTTCTCATTAGCTGTATTTACCTCATCTGGCTTTTATTAAGAAGATGAAAGAATCTTTTCTTTTTGCACAGGAAACTGTTTCACAATTTTGCTTCATTAGGACTGTACTTACGTTGCCAACTGTGCTAGTAATTCAGAATATGAAATTTTCATCATCAATATCCTTTCATAAGCACACATTATTTTTTCTTAAGCTATTTTATTTACATTTACTTTAATTGGGCATTACAAAGACTTTGTAGCCTATATCTAAAATAGAGGCTTTGTTTCCAGTGATTCTTTTTACTCTGTCTCTTTGTTAACACGTCTGGAGTCAATTTGCTTTTCATTAATTATTTTGGTAAGGATAAAAAATTATCTAAATGTATACTTTGACTATACACACATCTGCATTCATTCCCACATCTCTGTCTGTCACCCTGTGCACATTGAATCCTGCATACTTCTGGGAGGCAGAGCTCACCTGGGCTAGCAGAGGTCCTATAAGGATATCTACACAAATAAAAGAGTAAGATGCAAATTGACTATACCTTCACGATGCCCACAAGCCAATCAGGAGTGAGTATGCAAATTAACCCAACAAAGATTGCAGGTTAATTTGCATATGTATGCACTGAGCAGCTAGGAGTGGGATGCAGGTGTTGTGCACTGTCCCAGTCTCTCTGGGCCTCTGGGCAGGGTAGGAAGGTGGAACGGCAACTCTAGCAGGAGTAAAGGCAGTGCTAGAAGCGAAGGGAAGGAAGGCCCATTCTTGCACAAATCTTCATGCATTGGACCTCTAGTACTGCATAACAGAGTTGTGGTGTGGGTTTACCCTCCAGGGAAGTCCAATATTATACTCTCAAAACCTTACCTTCCTTCCCATTTTCTAATAAATGTCAAACTTGTATTTGGTAATAATGTCCTAAGATTAAATAAAAACTACTTTCTGGGATTCCCCCTCTTGTTTTATTCCTTTTCAAGAACACTTTTCTTCAGCTTAATAAAATCAAGTAGTGTTTCTAGTACTCACCACATTTTCTTCTATTTCTGTGCCTCTCTTCATGCCATTTTCATGGTCCTGTAATTCCCTGCTTTTCCATGTTCACTTATACTTCTGACTTACTGGTTCTTCACAGCTCAATTGAAAGTCCACCTATTCCATGAGACCTTTCTGGTTCTCTCTCCCCAAGCTAGAAACCATCTTTTTCTGTGAATTGCCAGCATTTGCCTTGCTTCTGCTTCTACCCAAGTCTTCTGACTTGAACTATTGTTTTTATTCACATGGCTTACCATTTTTGGCAGGTTAGGAGTGAGATGAGAATAAGATCCACATTTAAATCATCATTGTGTTCCCCACAACATTGAGCACTGAGCCTTGCACTTAGAAGGTATGCTAGATTATCTGAAGTCAATTTGGAATCACTCCCACTCCAGCTCTTCCACAGTCTCCATTTCAGGAAAAGCTGAGAACTACATTTCCCAGAATCCTGTTGCAACTAGAGGCATCACAAGTTTTAGAACAGAAGGGAGCCATTATTTTCTGGAGGCAGTTACAGGCAGGTGAGAGAGCAGCTGTGAGGTTCCAAGCAGCTTCCAGGCAACCTCCCTTAAAATCATCTGCAGTAGTTCTGCAGCCTGAGGAGTCACAGGGAATCTCACAGAGGTACTTGATATCAAGGAGTACCTTGCACAAGCTCTTGAGAATCTTTTGGTGCTACAGCCTGATTGCTGCTGGCAGCCTCCCTGGCCTTGTATAGGGAAGCTGGAAGCTTTCCCTATATGTACTTCCCACCATTTTGCAAGCCTCTAATTTTTGGAATTAATACTGGAAATATATTAAGTGGTGTCTGTTTTATGTCCAAACCCTGACTGACGGGTTCAAGAAATATTTGCAGAATGAAAGAAAAACAGCTCTATTATGTGGAGAGTGGCTACAGCATTTTGGACAGGTTCAAGCCTTGGACTAATGAGAGGGCATGGTCCTCTCATGGCAAAGCCATGTGCAAGTCCCAGATTGGAGGGCAAAAGCCCCCCCAGCACAATTACAGCCGAAGGCTAAAGTTGTAAGTTTGACCTTATGGTCCAAATCTGTGGTCCCAGGTTGCCAAAACAAAACTTGATAGAGTTCAGATGCATGTAATTGAGTAAACTCAAAACCCATGAGAACATTATAAACATCTTGAGCATGCCCTTACTTGGCCTTGTGGGAACTGGCTATAAAGTAAAGACTTGGCTTGCAAGCTGTGGCATTGTCTTAACATCAGAGAGCAGTGTCCCACCTAGCCTCAGCTTTATTCTCCTGTCTTCTTTAATCCTTCACCACCACCCCCTCAGGTTCAGCCCTGGCTGTACTGAGCATGACACACTATTACATTGAAAATCAGTAGATATTCCACTTATATTTATTGTTCAAGTAGGGGGAAATTAACATCTATTATGAGTTGATTATGTAGTGGGCAGTTTCCAGTGCATTATTTACCACCTCCAATAATCCTGAGGGATCATTATTATTGTCATCATTTTATCCATGAGGACATGGCAATAAGAGAGTCAAAAAGATATTCTGATTCACAAGCAGTGCTTTTTTCACTCTACAATGTTGCTTTAGAGCAGTGGTCGGCAAACTGCGGCTCGGGAGCCACATGCCGCTCTTTGGCCCCTTGAGTGTGGCTCTTCCACAAAATACCATGGCCTGGGCAAGTCTATTTTGAAGAAGTGGCATTAGAAGAAGTTTAAGTTTAAAAAATTTGGCTCTCAAAAGAAGTTTCAATTGTTGTACTGTTGATATTTGGCTCTATTGACTAATGAGTTTGCCAACCATTTGCTTTAGAGTTTGTCAGCTTGGTGAATGTCTTTTTGAATAATCACAAACAATTTCAAGAACCATTTGGATACCAACATCAGTCAAAGTTTTGCAGGGTAGTTTTTCTTTCCAGAGCAACAAATCTGAAGTTTTCTCTCAATTACTCTATTGAATGGGCTACCTATACCTATGGATTTGATTAAAATATCTGGATCAATTTTTCTTTAATTATTTAGATAGCACATACTTATAGGCTGCTAAGAATGAGCATTTTTCATGGTGTGAAATGACAAACTTATAAAGAATTTGTTAAAAATATATGAAATTTGAGGTAATGTGGGTTTATATATCTAAAAAGAAAAAAGAAGAAATTTGTACAATAAAAGATCAAGCAATATACTTTATGAGTTATGATTTAATTGCCCATCAGTATCTGTTGAGATCCTTTTGGAGCTTATCCAATAACTATTTCATGACCTTATGGAAATGCTGAAGACTTTGATCTTAAGTATATCCACTTGAAATGTTTTTCAAAGATTTATTGTTCATTGCAAAATATACGGAATATTTTAGTGAATGCAATTATGTGTACTTATAAGCATTATAGTCATACCATAAATGTATTTCTATGTTCAACAACAAAAAAATGGACTAATGTGTTTGGTTTAAACATGAAGATAAAATTATACAAATTATGGTGGTAGAAAAATATGTAATAGCACAATGAATTTGAGAAACATTCAAAAAGAGAATTAATGTTTAGAAGTTAATATTTAACTTTTTTTTTTTTTACAAAATTGGCAATCCCACAGGGATTGTTTTGTGACCTTGGTTATTTATTCTCTGTACTGCTTTTTTATAATAAGGGCACTTCTTGAAATAATAAAAAGAAGTTAGTTTTATTTCAAATGGCAGAGTTCTTATATTTGAAATAAAAAATTATGGCTTACGTTGGATATGTTATTTTTTTAACTCCTAATTCTGTTCAAATTGGATGTTTGCTGAGACACAAAAATGTCAATTTAAATATTCTCAGAAATGACAGATTGTTATTCACAAGTACATGTTGTTTTACTATGATGGCTCCAAATCTATTTTGGTGTGTCCATTTATTCCAATTCTTTTAAAGATGATGTAACTTGATAGTAAATTTTAGGTGCATAACATATTTTCACATTTAAAAACAATATGTTGATTAAAACAAATTACCAGCAAAAATATATAACAATTCAGAATTAAATCCAGAAAGCAGGCTGATCATCTTCACTATCAGATTCTTCTTAAAGAATAATGGCATTTATAAAATAAAGAGAACATTAGTTATACCTGCTTGTACTAAAGTAAAATAAGTTCAAGAAATGCTTTAATTATAATATTTAGTTAACTCACATTAATGTGGCCAAGAGTTTGATGTGGCATCCACCTTGAGGTCCTTGTAAATTTTATCACCATTTACTGAATCACAACTAATTGATTGTTTTATCAGTGCATGTAATTCACATAGTTCTGAATATAGATGGCTTCCCTAAAAGACCCAGGATAACTTACTAAATAAAGATATCACATTTAGGTTTATAGACGAGGCAAAGAACATTACTTGTTTAAAAAGGGCAATCTTATCACTTGTTGGGGACAAAAAGAAAGATTGAATAGAAAATAAAATTGCTAATAAAGAAAAAAAGCCACATACTGTGAAAAAAGGAGTCTGAGGAAACAGACTAGAAACATAATAGACCACTATAAAGGAAGGAGAATGCTGGAATATGTGATTTTTCCTCTTTCCTGGTTATAACGTTATAACTTAGTCTATGTATACCTAAAAACCAATCTTACAGCCCCAGCCAATTTGGCACAGTGGATAGTGTCATCAGATTGCGGACTGAAGGGTCTCAGGTTCTATTCTGGCCAAAAGCACGTGCCTGGTTTGTGGGCTTGATACCCAGTAAGGGGTGTGCAGGAGGCAGCCAATCAATGATTCTTTCTCATCATTGATGTTTCTTTCTCTCTATCCTTCTCCCTTCCTCTCTGAAGTCAATAAAAATATATTTTTTAAAAAAGACCAGTCTTACAAAAGCACATATTTTATCATATATTTAATGTGAAGCGTAGTCCCATCTTGCTCATATTTGTTTTTGTTGGTTGGTTGGTTGGTTTTTACAAGAACAGCAATGAAAGCAGTTGTAGATGAGCAAAAGGAGAAATAGAAAGCATCCACGATCCCACTTATAGTCCAACATCTTCAATTTGGTACACCCACTTAAAATGCCTATTCTTATCTTTACCTTTTCATCCAAGTCTTTTAATTTCAAAATGCAGATATAAATATTCATTGTACAGGAATATGAGCATGTCAATATAACTTTTTGTAAAAATTTTCCTTTCACTTAATGATTATAAGGAGGCAGCAGAATATCAACAGAGATAGGTATTTGGTGGAGGCAACATTGTTGTTTTTTTGTTGTTTTTTTATTTGACACAAAAAAATTAACCAATTTATAGCCATCCTCAAAATTTTAACAGCTAAAGTAGATTTTGTTATTTTTCCAATTTGCGTATTTTCACTAATGGTCGTATAGTCCCAAATTTTCTCATACATACTTTTCCCAATGTAGATCTCATGGTTAGAAAAGCAGTTTTTATTCCATGAGTATGTCAAACTTCTATGTAGTGTGCTGAAGTACAAAACAAAGCAAAACAATACCAATTTTCCAAGTCTAAGATAAAGTCTGAGGTTAGCAGTTTTGGATGGCTGGGCAAGTCCAAAAGTTTGATTTCTGTGCATGTAAGCCTTTTTGGTGTGGTCCTGTACCACAATTTCTATTTTCTTAAGCTACCAGTTTAATTAGTTTGTTAACTCCCCCTTCTCATAAACGTTGGATGCAGAAAATTAGGAAGGAGTCACTAAGGACCAACATTAGATGCAGTGGTTGAGCAAAACAAGGCTCCTTGGGGATTATTATAATCAGATAAAGAAAAAGAAAAATTGGGGAGGGTGTCACTAATTCCAATTGCTAAGATAATCGCATTTTACCATCAACATGCTTGTAATTTAGTCTATGTAGAATCTATACCTTTACTTAAAATAATAAGGATGAGTTCTAGAAACAGAATTTGCTTTTAACAGAGTTCTCTACTAAATGAATCTAAGCCCGATGCGTAAATATTTAAAGAATTATGTATGTTAGATGAATGTTTCAAAGCTTCACTCTGCTAGATTACATGGGTGCTCTGGGATCTCACTTCAATTGTTTCCTCAAAATGGCCTTTCTTCCCTCTGCCCCCATACATAGCATGTTTCTCTTTCCTTACCCCTTTTTCCTTTTGACTCTCATCCCAAGTCTCCTTTTCACTCCTGAACTGGGATTTCTCTCCACTTCTTCATCAGTTACTTTCCTGTCAATTCGCAACTATATAACTTCTCACCAGTCCATTCCACTGAGAAGCAAGCACTGTTCAAAGCCTTAGACAATTTCTCAGAGTTAAACTCAATGGGCTTTACTCTCCAGTTTCATGATTTGGATTTTCTGCTATATTCAACATTTTGCTTCCAGATTTTTCTTGACATTCTCATCTCTTTATGTCAGGAGTTAGACGTTGGTGGCCTATTCAGTGCTTAATTAAGCCCAAAGACTGTGTGTGTGTGTGTGTGTGTGTGTGTGTGTGTGTGTGTGTGTGTGTTTTCCAGCATGGGGGTGGTGAGGGTGGAGTTAGTCAATTCACACAGTCCTTACCTACCCCTGCACGCATCACTTCTGACCACAGAGAAGTGCACATTTATACCTGTGGTGCCACACTGTTGTAATTTCCCACTGACTTCTCTAATTTCCACTGCTTTTCCCAAATATAATTTGTTAGCCATCTTAGTTCTTTTCATATCTGCATATTTATCATCAACATTATCATTCACTTTAATGAGGCCAAGTATTCTATGTAATGGTCCCAACATTGACATTTTTCTGCCTTAACATTGCTGCTGAAATCCAATTGTAGATTTCCAACTGTCTAGACCAGTGGTTGGCAAACTCATTAGTCAACAGAGCCAAATCTCAACAGTACAATGATTGAAATTTTTTGTTTGAGAGCTGAAAACGGACTTCTGCGCATGGGCTACGAAGTTTCAATAGCTCTGTGCATGCACACCCACATGTGGTATTTTGTGGAAGAGCCACACTCAAGGGGCCAAAGAGCCACATGTGGCTTGCCAATCACTGATCTAGACATTTCCATTCAGACATTACACCATCATTCTCAAACTCGACATGTTTAAAAGCAAGTTTATGTTCATGTAAAACAAACTATTTTTTCTTTCTAACTTCATATTTTTGTTAGAGGCATAATTATTCTTACAATTATTCAAATTGAGACTTTGGGTTTCTTGTGAATCCTCTCTGCTTACCCGGTCAGATCTCATTAGATACTAAATTTGATGAATAAGGAAGCAAAGGGTTAAAGTAATAGTCTGAGACCATCTAGCTGGTGACTGACCATGTTCTTGCACAAAAATATAAGTTTCTTGAAGTTTCTTTTCACCAAATTGGGATTCCTTCACGTTGAGAACATTTATTACATTTATACACAGATTTCTAATTCAAGAAAATTTAGTAAGCAATATTTTCCTGAATATAAATATAAATTTAGAATGCTGAAAGTTAATTCCATTAACAAAAATAAATGAGAATTAAGCTAAAATGCTTTATCTTCACTATCAGATTTACAAAGGAAAGATAGATTTTATTTTTAAAAATTCTTTCTGAAACTGCTTTCTGTCTGAAGAAACTCTGTTAGTGTGATGAGGAGGATAATGATTGCAACCAACATTTCCTTTTTTTAAATATAGATTTTTGGGGTTTTTTATTTCTGTGAGGAAGAGAGAGGGAACGAGAAAGAGAAACATCAATGATGAGAGAGAATAATTAATTAGTTGCCTCCTGCACAGCCTACACTGAGGATCGAGCTCACAACCTGGGCATGAGCCCTGACTGGGAATCGAATTGTGACCTCCTGGTTCATAGGTCGACATTCAACCACTGAGTTATGCTAACATATCTTGATGATGGATGTCATTTAATCGTCACAATAACTCCAGGAGATATGTACATACTATTATTATCTCTGTTTTATTGACAAGGAAATGGAGGTTTATGGACATTAAGTAACCTGTACAAGTCACATAATTCAAATGACTGGAGTTGGAGTTATAACCCAGGTCACATGGCCAGATTCCAAATTCTGTGTTCTCAAATGAATATATGCCTGAAACAAATTGATTCCACATAATTCTGGCTCTCTCAGAAATTGTTTTGTTTAATTTATTTATTTTTAATATATATGTATATTTACTTTATTTCAGAGAGAAAGGGAGAGGGAGAGATAGAAACATCAATGATGAAAGGGAATTATTGATTAGCTGCCTCTTGCATGCCCCCCATTGGGGACCAAGCCCACAACCCAGGCATGTGCCCCTAACGGGAATTGAACTGAGGACCTTTCAGTCCACAGGCCTTCACTCTATCTGCTGAGTCAAACCAGCCAGGGCCAGAAATTCTGTTTTGCAGCATTGTTAAATTTTTTTAAAAGCCAGAACATCTTTCGATAGACTGCATTCCTAAATGACAATCTAATATTCTCCAGGAATTGGAAGAAACCGGGAAGAACTGGCACCTCTCCTTGGCATTCTGCAAGATACAGGAAAGAGCAAACCCCTCGGAGGCAAAAGGCTATTTGCTCAAGGAGATGTTGAGATGTCTTTTTATTCCCAGTAGACAACACTTCTCTCGTGTGAATATTAATTCAGGAACTGTGTTCATAAGAGATCATACCTGTAAGGAGGGCATGTGTAGACACTCTTGTAGCTCCTTTCTCTCTAGTATTTTCTATACTCAGTTCATAGCCACCTGTCAGCTCAGGCAACTCCTTGTTCTTGTGCTGTCAGATTTGGCAGCGTTTTTCTTCTCATTTCTCATTTTCAGCATCTCATCTGGATTGTTCCCTATGGGTTCCTGTCCCTGACTTACAACCACTAACCTATTGATAAAGAGACTCTGCCTTAAAGCACTTCTTGTCTCCCAGTCCATTAAGGTATTATAGGATTTGGAATTCTCTCAAACTCTATAAATTACCATTTATAGTCTATATGCCTAGACCAGACTGTGAAAGTCAACACAGTACAGAGAATGATGGACTAAAGTTACAAATTTTCACACTTGGGTTCTATTCCATCTGAAGTCACTTATCCACTCTGGGCCTCAGTTTCTACATTTATTAAATCAATCAATCAATAAATAAATAAATAAAAAGAGTTGCCCTAACCGGGATAGAGTATCGCCTGCAGACTGGAAGGTACCAGGTTCGATTACAGTCAAGGGCATGTACCTTGGTTGCAAGCACATCCTCAGTAGTGGGCGTGCAGGAAGCAGCTGATTGATGTTTCTCTCTTATTGATGTTCCTAACTCTCTATCCCTCTTGTTTTCTCTCTATAAAAAAAATCAATAAAATATATTTTTTAAAAACAAACTTAAGTTTCTTTAAAAAAAATGAATAAAATATATATTTTTTAAAAAGACTTGACTAGATCTCTACATTGCTCCTATCTGAGGAAATTTCTAATCCTATTTACAGAATAATTAATAATAATAATAATACCTAATATATATTGAGCATTTAACCTTTTCTAAACACCATGTAAGTGCATTATTTTCATTATCTAATACTCACAAAAAACCTTATGTGAGATGTTTTAATATTGCTATTGATTCAGATTATTTTCCTGAGCAGGATGCAAGGGTGATTTCTTTCCTGGGTCCTTGTCCAGATGGATTAGAAGAATGGAGCCATGGACAGAAGGTGGCAGACGAAAAGGGTAGAAATGTATTGGAAGCAAAAAAAGATTCCCACATAGGGAAGGAGTTCCCAGGGGTAACCCATTAAGTGCCTTTTTCTAAGGTTTATAAATGCTGGAGTTCCTTATTTCTTCATGGTCCTCTCTGATGGTTCACTCTTTTTGCAGAATATCAGCTTCAAAGCCCAAACCCCACATGGTGCCCCTTTTTTTCTCTCCCCCTTATCTTTTAGTATTTCTCTGTCTCCTGTGAAAATCTGTTTTCCTTTTTCTACCATTTGTCGGCATTTCTCTATCCTCCATGAAAGTTTGTTCCCTTTTTCCACAAACCCTGTGGCTTTTCCCTATCTTCTGTGAATGGATAGCTCCCTCTCCCCTTGCCCTGTGGCACCATTTTCCCCCTGTGAACGCAAGCCTTCTAGAGGCTCCAAACCCTCACCTATGCCTTCCTCCCCCATGGACTCTCTTTATTCCTAAAACTCCCTACAGCTGTCTATTTTGTCACTAAAACTCCTTTCACTATTATCGTACTTTTACATTCAAAAAAATAAATGAGACCTGGAAGGACTAAATAATTTAACTAATGGCACTCACTTACTAGTAAGTGGTTTCCATTGATATTGAGGCTACTCACAAATATTCCAGTTTATGTTCCTTCCAGGGACTGGTCAGACGTGATTTCCCAATCTCTCACCTGGGAAGTTGGGATGGGCATAATAACCAATAAAGGGGAAAAAAGAACTCAACCTAGCTGGTTTGGCTCAGTGAGTAGTGTCAGCCTAAGGATTGAAGGGCCCAGCTTCGATTCTGGTCAAGGTCACATGCCTGAATTGCAGGCTCAGTTCCCATAGGGGGCAGGCAGGAGGCAGCTGATCAATGATTCTCTCTCTTCATTGATGTTTCTATCTCTCTCTCCCTCTCCCTTCTTCTCTGAAATCAATAAAAAGATTTTTTTTTAAAAAGAAATGATTGAACAGGAGAGGCAAACAGGCAAATCATATGAGGCATGTACCGCTGATATGCACTGTACATTCCACAAGCATTGCCTTCTTATTTTACTTCTTTTAATGGTTTAATTTTTTTAAGATGCACAGAGGTTGGATCTGCTTAAATGCCTGTGCTGCCCCTTTTCACATCAGAGACCCACTGACAATGATGGCCATCCCTGCCTCTCCCATCGTCCTGTCCGGCTGGCAGGGAAGGAAAAAACTTCCTTGTTGATGAAGGAAGAAGCTGGGTAGGATGGCAGTGGAATCTAGAGTGAAAATCAAGCTGGTTCAAGGTATCCTTCAGGCTGTCAAATACAATAATCAGAGTGCCATTTGGGGGGGCAGAGGAGGGGTTTAAATTATTTTATTTATTGAAATGTAAGTTATTATGCAAAGTAAAATTATTTTAATTATTGAAGTGAAATTTATTATGCAAAATAAAACTTTTTAAATCTGAAAAAAATCATAAACCAATTTTTCAAATAAGATAATCTCTTAAGAATAAGACTTCTTAAAATAAAAATTAGGAAGTACTATATCTAATTTATTCTCTCTCCTCAGATATTCCACTCTTTTATTGCAACTAAATAAGCCTATCAGCCTGTGGGAAAACTCCCAGCAAAACTTTATCATGTTTGTTCACAAACAGGACTAATTACTATGTGAACTTGTGATTGCCACGCTCCATAATGATATGATGGAAACAGGCAAGTCAGAGAAGGGCAAATAAAATAATAAATCAGGTTGAAGGACTTTTCCTAGGGCATAGCCTGGTAGCTTTGGAGCTATTCATTCTTGAGTGTCATGCCTAGGCCAGTTCCCAGCCTCTGCTGTTTTTCTGCACAGCTCTTGTCTAGGACAGGCCCTGAGGGTCAGCAGGTGGGAACCTGCATCCCTACATCTGGTTTAGCTCCTTACCTGTTTTTCCTCCATTCAGGCTCTAGGGCAGAATGTGCTTAGTGAAGAGTCCAGGCCACAGTGACTTGGGAGACAGAGAATGGAAAGCAGATTTAAGATCAAAGTCAAAGCCAGGAGCTTGTTAAGGAGCAAACCAGCCCAAGTGAAGGAGAACAAGGGACAAAGTCCAAAGGCAGGAAATCAGTGAAGTAGGAAAGAGAAAATAAATCTGGAGGATTGTCCATAAACTTCTATAGAGGCATTTAGAGGATGAATGAGCGACTTGGAGTTTACCCCTGAACCACAGCTCAGTAATTTCAACCTTATTACCTTTGATAAACTTTTCTGATATTGACTCTCAATTGACCTAGAAATGAAGTTATCTCCTATTCTTAAATTTTGCATCACAATGTTCTCCACCCATTTCTTTTCTTTTCTTTCTTTCTTTCTTTTTTTTTTATTTCAGAGAGGAAGGGAGAGGGAGAGAGAGAGAGAAGCATCAATGATGAGAAAGAATTATTGATCAACTGCCTCCTGCACGCCCTCTACTGGGGATTGAGCCCGAAACCCAGACATGAGTCCTTGACTGGAATTGATCCTGGGACCCTTCAGTCAACAAGCTGATTATCTATCTACTGAGACAAACCAGCTAGGACTCCACACATTTCATTTGGAAGTTTAAGGCTACATCCTTAGGAAACCTTGCTTTGCCTGTCTCACCTAGATAGTGAAATGCAAAAATGAAACTGGAATGTATGGTTCTTTCCTTTGGGCAGGATGCAAAGGTGGTTTCCAGGGTTCTTGTCCAGGTGGATTCAAAGAATGAAGCCACAGACAAAAGGTGGTATAAGAAAAGGCAGGAATTTATTGGGAAACAAGCACAGACTCCCACGTGGGGAGTGGAAGAGAGACCCACTAAGTCCCTCTTTTCTAAAGTTTATAAAGCTATAGTTCTTTGTGTCTTGATGTCCTCCCTGATTGGTCACTATAGCAGCTTCAGAGCTCAAACCCCACATGGGGTTCCCCTCTTTTTTCCCCCTTTGTTGTTCTCTTCCCAGTGGCCTTCCTCTTTATTCTGTGAATGAGTGGCTTCCCCTCCCTTTATTCTGTAAGTGTATATCTCTTGACAGCTCCCAGCCCCCTTATTCTTTGAATGTATGCTTTCTGTGGCAGCTCCCAGCTGTGCAGCCCTGTGGTTCTTCCCCATTAACCCTTAATTCCTAAAACTCCCTAAACCTGCTTATTTTATCCCTAAAAACTTCTTTCAATAGTAGGTAGGACTCTATCTAGCAGTTTTTATATAATTACTTTATGTAAAAAATAATATTTCATTTGACCTAAATAATCACTTTTAAGATTCTAAGAGGATCTGTATTTAGAATGTGACCAACAATGCCTTTATTCAGTCTTTTTGATTTATAGAGCTCACTAATAATGTCCTCTCCTGTCCTTGGATGTTTCTGTCCCATTTCTGTCAACTATAACAGGGTGAAGAGGCTTAGTAATAAGGAGTGAGATAGGGAAATGCTAGCTAATTTAAACAATTCTTCCTGTTCTGTTTTAAAAACAATAATTTTTGTTTTTCAAGTTCTGGACAATTATCCAAGATGGAGGAGCTAGGAAAAGAGGGCTAAGCAATTAGTCAGGGATAGGAACCACGGGATGAAGATGGGTAAGTGGGGTTGGAGGGCGACAAACAGGGCATGGAGAACTGACCCAGCTACGTGAAACAATGATGTCACCTCGGACCTGAAGTGGCAGTCCTCAATCAGGTCCTCCTGCAGACAGGAACTTGAACTTTGAAATAATTGGATATTGCCAGAATTCTTTGAAGGGACCAATCAGAAGCTAGCAGGGTATATGAATATTCCTAAACAAAGAGTTTAAGCGATAATTGCTTTGGTCCCCCTTCCTTGCTGCCCTCTTTCGGGAGGAAGTTTGTCTATCACCCAATAAACTGTTTCTGGCAACCATTTTTGTCTGTGAATCTATTCTTCGGTTTTGCAAAACAAAGAACTAGGACCTGAAGGTCACATTTTGGTTTCAAAGCTGCCACTTACTCAAACCAAAAGCTAGGGCCCTGTCCAATACCTGCTGCAAATAAACACATAGGCCTCTCCACCTGACTGCCCAACCTCACCGAACCCGAGGTAAGTAGCATGCTGAATCCCACCTTCACCCTTTCCTTCTTGCTTTCCTCAATATTTGAGTTTATTACAGCTACATGTTTTCCTACAATGTGTGTGTGTTTGTGTGTGTGTGTGTGTGTGTGTGTGTGTATGTGTGTGTGTGTGTGTAAATAAACCATTTGGGTTAAGAGTGTTCACTTTTCTTTTTTTTTAATTTCTTTATTAATTAAGGTGTTACATATGCGTCCTTATTCTCCCATTACCCATCCTGAGCCCTCCCCCCACCCTCCCACACACACACTCATGCCCTCATCCCCCCTGGTGTCTGTGTCGATTGATTAGGCTTATATGCATGCATACAAGTCCTTTGGTTGATCTCTCCCCCACTCTCCTCTACCTTCCCTCTGAGGTTTGATGATCTGATCAATATTTCTCTGTCTCTGAATCTAGTTTTGTTCATCAGTTAATGTGAAATAAGCCAGTCAGAAAAATAAATATCACATGATCTCACTCATTTATGAAATATCAAGAATGTTCACTTTTCACTCCTTTCTTCTCCTCACCCCCTAACAGTGGTATCTCCAAGCAGGAATCCACAGTCTGCTTAACCCCTAGAGACTGCCTGACAGACTTGATGCTCTCAGGTGTCAAACTCCAGAACTTTCACCTCTCACCTCCATTCTGAGAATGTTATGTATAGATTTCTAATCTCCCCACATCTCAGCACATCATCTGACTTGCTAATGTGCTTGGACATTGTTCTTTATCGTCTTAAGTAACTTTGATATTTAATGCACGTTTACATGAAAATTAAACTTCTCCTTTGCTTAAGCTAATATTAGAGTGTTATCTGTTACTTGTAGCTAAACCTAATTATAATAAAACATTGGTTTCGATGGAACATAGAATAATAATGGCTAACATTAATGGGCCATTATGTTCCACCTTCATTGCTAAGTACTACACATCTACTACTGAGAGGGTTAACTTGAAACGCAGGCAGACAGGGCAGGGGCCCAGTGGGAAACAAAGGCAGGTGGAACACAGGCAGGGGCAGACCCGGCAGTTTGAGCAGCCTAACCACAGGAACCAACCAAGCAGAAATAACAAAATGTTTCTGGACTCAAAGCGGGAGGCATGGAAGAACAAGGGAGGGCCTGTAGCAACAAAGGTGTAGGAATCCATAGAAACAGAGAAAGTTCAATACAGGAACAGAGAAAGAACACTGAGAAACAGGGAAAGTTCAGGTTTGTTGCTGGGCAAAAAAAATGAGGGGCTCAATCAAGTGACAACACAGGTAGGCACGGAGCATGCTTGGAGCAAATAAACACCTGTGGCCCACAAGGCTTTAATGGGCAGCCCATTATTGGGTCCCCCTCCCCTTGCGGGGAGTCTGAACCTGTTTGTAATACATTTTCCACACTTTTGCTTAAATCTTCTGGTCCGTGAAGCTCATTCTTG
This sequence comes from Lasiurus cinereus, assembly GCA_011751065.1. NCBI lineage: Eukaryota > Metazoa > Chordata > Mammalia > Chiroptera > Vespertilionidae > Lasiurus > Lasiurus cinereus. Next base: position 13,917,499 of record JAAGEH010002534.1, on the reverse strand, counting down.
GCATTGCAAGACATGACCCCAGGGAAATACCTCGGCTCACCGTTCTGGTCATCAGCTTTGGGGGCTCAGTCCAGGACTCAACTTCTCCACATCAAATGGTGAGCCTACAGACCCTATCATTTCTTTTGATGTTTCCTTGGTAATTTTGGAGACATTGCCAGGTGCCCGTCAGCCACTTAATCAGGCTGCCATCTCCATCAGGCATTTTTATCTTTCACTTTCCAAATGCAGTCTCCAGCTTCTGGGCCATCTAAAAGCGAGCAAGGGACAGCCAGATAAAAACCACTGGGGTGGCTGCCCCATAATAAGATCTCATGGGAAGATGAACTGGTAGTCAGACAGGGTTAGAGAGCAGTGGGCTTCCTGCCAGTTGCAAGACAGAGTCTGACCAACGACTGAATGAGTGCTTGGGGCCTACCCAGGCTCTGAAGGTCAAAGAGGCAAATTCCTCCCTCTCGTTCAAGAATTTCAAATGTCCTTACGTGAACAAGGACCTCACAGAGGTGTCTGGGTTGAACCCTAAGACGTGCCGGGGCCTCCAGAATACAACTGTAATGAAACTCTGACCCGTCCAGGGGTGCACATTAGAGCTGGTCACTCAGCTCTAATAAAAGCAATATGTTTGAAACAGCCGGGAGAGAAATTGAGGATGTAAGAGGAGGGAAAGACCAGCGATTTCACGGCCTCTGGGAGTTCCCTCCACAAGCAGCACACTTTGACCCACTACATACACCCCAACCTTGACCTAGTCCCTTGCTAGGATTTCTATTGCCAGAGATCTGCTCAAATTTTCTGCCTTTTACCTGCTCCTGCCTGAGGTTGGGGATAAAGAGATGCTAACTTCTTCAGATCCTGGTCTAGGCTGGTGGATCTGCCTTTCTTGGTGTCCCCTGCCACAGATGGACCCAGCCATGCATAAGCGGAGGATTTCCTCATTCCTCAATACCTCCTTGGACCTGATCCCCACAGACTTGACTTCTCCTAGCTCCTTGCAGTGGCCTTGTGGGGACCAGAGGGATTCACGTCTTTAATAGAATGCTAGGGGAGCTGTCCTGACTGGTTTGGCTCAGTGGATAGAGTGTCGGCCTATGGATTGAAGGGTCCCAGGTTCGATTTCAGTCAAGGACATGTACCTTGGTTGCGGGCACATCCCCAGTAGGGGGTGTGCAAGAGGCAGCTGAACCATGTTTCTCTCCCATCGATGTTTCTAACTCTCTTTCCCTTCTTCTCTGTAAAAAAACAATAAAATATATTTTAAAGAAAAAGAAAAAGAAGAATACTAGGGGAGGCAAGGAGTAATGCCCTTGCCTGAGGGGTACAGCTTGCCCTAGTGTTCACACCACACCTGGTGCTGGTGAGCATTTAAAGTAAGATGGGGAGTAGATCGGGGCATTTTCATATGTTAGGGCAGTGGTCGGCAAACTGCTGCTTGCAAGCCACATGTGGCTCTTTGGCCCCTTGAGTGTGGTTCTTCCACAAAATACCACGGCCTGGGCGAGTCTATTTTGAAGAAGTGGCATTAGAAGAAGTTAAAGTTTAAAAAATTTGGCTCTCAAAAGAAACTTCAATCATTGTACCCTTGATAATTGGCTCTGTTGATAATGAGTTTGCCGACCACTGCATTAGGACAGTAGGTCACCAGACAAGATGGAGGAGGGCTGCAGGGTTCAGATTTACAACAGTGCTTAAGGCCCTTCAGCACTTTCTACAGTGTGCACCTGTGTCTCTAGGGCTTTCGAAATGCAAGTATCTGGTCAAAAACCCTAGTCTGGTCATCTTTAAAGGTACAAGTTTCTAGAAAAAACTTAGCACTTATGCAGATCAAGTTAACTCATTACAGCTTTGATTGCTGGATTGCCTGCTTTTGCCAAAACTAGATAGGTAGATTTGGAGCTGCTATAATGTCTTCTGCTTTGGTGAAAGTGTGCTTTAAAGCTAATTATGCTTAAATTATGTTCAGAAGGGTCAATCGAAGGAATGCTGGTTGTGTGCTTTTCCTGGTCATTGAGGATTGAGGCTATTAAGAATTATTAATGGGAAATTAATGTGTTTTGGTAATAAAAAACTTGGTGCATAGAGATACATTTTGAAAACTAATTATCCCTAAAAGTTATTAAAAGGTTTGTAAAAATTATAAAGAGTTTATAAGGGAAAATGTTAAAAGGAAATTAAACAAAACCAGTATAGGTAATTTGCAGTCAGCTTGAAACTACCCCAGCCAAGGACACAAAGCAAATGGTTAAAAATAACAATCTCCCCACAGAAAGGAGGAATGGAGGTAAATGGGAAAGAAAAAATAGGCTGCTTTACTATGTAGGCAGAGAGGCCATCAGTCTCAAGGCTTGCCAGGAGCTTCTCATGATTTCTGGAAAGGTCACAATAAAATAACAGGGAATCTTAAGAGCTGGTCTGTACCAGAATATTCAACAGAGCAATTTTAAGACCTAAGGACAGGAGGGTATATAATGCTTTGGACTCCCACTCAGCCTGCTCTTCGCATTGGCTGAAGATCCATCTATGCTTTGTGAGCCAAATATATAGGTTTGCTTGCTTTGCTTTTTCAATGAAGATATATACTTTGATTCCTTTAATTGATTGGCTTTTCACAATATAAAGTCTCTCATATAAATTCATTTGTGTGAGAAGACAAAATTCAGGTTTTGTGATTTTTGTTAAAGGTGTTTCTGATTTTTGAACTTTGTTTTTCAGATATAAGGAAACAAAATAATTTGCTAAATTGCATGTTTTTTTTTTCCTACCTAATCCCTCCAGATTTTGTCAGTCCATAATGAATAGGTCATAGCAATGCATTTCTTTGCATGGATGCAATAAGACCAGCTTCCAATAATAGTTTTGTCAACCAAGACTTTTGCTGGAGTGTCATGTATGAGAGAGACATGCCTGGACTGTGGATGTCACCAGAAGGCTTGCAGCCAATGTGAGCACCATGGAGAATAGCCTGGTATCTCTGGCTTGGTCATGTGGTTCATGGCAGTCTTTCCAGGTAAGGAATGAAGGTTGTTTTCCTGGAAGATGGCATGACAAGAACCTCAGAACACCTGTGGGAAGCTCAAAAACTTGAGGAATTCACCCAAATCTAAAGGTATTGCAGGCAAGCCTGATGGCAGTTAGGTGGCTTGGCTTCTTTGCCCTGAGGGGCTCAATGAGGCTTAGCCAAGAGATATAGCAAAACATAATCAATTATTATTCTTGTTGTATTCAGGCCAAATTAAAACTAAACTTCATATGATAAATTATATATAAAAAATTATATTTCAACAGACTCTATAATACATAATCGTGAGTTGATTCCAATAAATTGTTTTGAAGTTTTATCTTACACCCATGAATTGAACTGAATCCTAAGTTTGTCTAGTTTTTTTGGATGTTTATCTACCACACTCCAGACTAACACTTACTTTTCTCCTATCCTTAGCCTTGGAATCATTGAACACTAAAGCATCTTTCCTTTCACTGGATCACTTGTCATAATTCTTGTTGTTCAGTTTGTCTTCACCAGACTACAAGACCTACTTATACACAGAGAATACCACCTGAAATATCATTGCCATCTCTTTCCATGCCCAAGCCTCATCATTCCTTTAATAAAGAACAAAGATTTCTTGGCTCTGAAGAAAAACATCACCCCCAAACCCTTTAATGTGGGATTTGTTTAGTCTTTTTCCAGTAAGGAGATTACCTCACCAGTAGATATAAAATCCTAGTCTTAACTAAAGTAGGGTTCTACTCTTCCCAAATAAATCCCTCATTACTGACAGAGTGGGGAGACCAGAATGAAGAAGATAGATCTTTTGATAGTGAGGGCATATAGAGGAATAAGTCCAGAATTGTTGGTATGCTCCCTAGAGCTCTGGTTGGTGGCCATCCCAGAGTTCTAGGTACTGGCCAAATGATTCCTCAGCCTAGAGACACTTCCTTTTAAACTCCTCTTGATGGGTATTTCAAAAATATTAGAACCATCTCAGGGACACAGGATTAGTACAGGCTTCTCCACACCTGGAGCAGGAAAGGTGGCTGGTAGGACCACGCTGGTAAGTGTGCTCAGTCCAGTAGGTCAGTTCTATCGGTGTGTGTACACTAACAGGTTTTTTCGCCCTAGATCTCATAAGTCCTACTAGTCCGGCAGATCCTCTTTTGTGGTCACACAAAAACAGGCACTTATCACACAGCCCTTATTTAGAAGGAGGATGCCCCAAACAGAGAAGGGAAGATCACAAAGGATGCTGGACATCCTTTCTTGTGTTTTCTTACAGATGGGAATCGCTTCGTCCACCCCTGTGTAGATAGCCCTTTGGGCTGTGTTCTTAAACACTGGGGGGCATTTGACCTTCAGATCCTTAAAAAATGGCTGTTTTTCTTTTGTACACAAACATGGCCTCAATAGCAATTGGTAGATAGAGAGACATGCCCCCACTCCCAACAGAGGGAAGTATTAACTATAAATACCATCTTCTTTTTTATTAAATCTTTATTGTTCAAATTATTACAGTTGTTCCTCTTTTTTTCCCTTCCATAGATCCCCTCCACCTGATTCCCACCGCCACCCCATGCCATTACCACCCCACCACTGTCCTCATCCATAGGTGTATGATTTTTGTTCAATCTCTTCCCCGACTCTGCACATCCCTTTCCCCCTGAGGATTGTTACTCCACTCCTTTTCTATGCCCCTGATTCTATTATATTCACCAGATTATTCTGTTCATCAGATTTTAAAAAATATATTTTATTGATTTTTTACAGAGAGGAAGGGAGAGGGATAGAGAACTAGAAAAATCAATGAGAGAGAAACATCGATCAGCTGCCTCCTATACCCCCCACCCCCCCATCCCCACTGGGGATGTGCCTGCAACCAAGGTATATGCCCTTGACCAGAATCAAACCTGGGATCCCCCAGTCTGCATGCAGGCCGAAACTCTATCCATTGAGCCATACTGATTTTGGCTGTTCATCAGATTTTTTTATTCACTTGATTTTTTAGATTCACTTGTTGATAGATATATATTTGTTGCTCACAATTTTTATCTTTACCTTTTTCTTCTCCTTCCTCTTCTGAAAGAGTACCTTTCAGCATTTCATATAATACTGGTTTGGTGGTGATGAACTCCGTTAGCTTTTTCTTATCTGTGAAGCTCTTTATCTGACCTTGAATTCTGAATGATAGCTTTGCTGGGTAGAGTAATCTTGATTGTAGGTTCTTGCTATTCATCACTTTGAATATTTCTTGCCACTTCTGTGTGGCCTGCATAGTTTCTATTGAGAAATCAGCTGACAATCGCATGGGTGCTCCCTTGTAGGTAACTAACTGTTTTTCTCTTGCTGCTTTTAATATTCTCTCTTTGTCTTTTGCTCTGGGTATTTTAATTATGATGTATCTTGGTGTGGTCCTCTTTGGATTCCTTTTGTTTGGAGCTCTGTGAGCTTTCTGGACTTGTGGGTCTATTTCTTTCACAGAAATCATTAGTTTTCAGTCATTATTTCTTCAAATAGGTTTTCAGTATCTTGCTCTCTCCATTCTTCTGGCACTTCAATAATTCAGATGTTGATACACTTGAAGTTGTCCTAGAGACTCCTTACACTATCTTCATATTTTTGGATTCTTTTTTCTTTTTACCTTTCTGCTTGGGTGTTTTTTGCTTCTTCGTATTTCAAATATTTGACTTGAATCTTGGGATACTCTAGTCTGTTGTTGGATCTCTATATATTATTCTTTATTTCAGTCAGTGCATATTTAATTTCTAGTTGGTCCTTTTTCATCTCCTCTCGGGTCTCACTAAATTTATCAATTTTTTTCTAGGAAATTCTTGAAAAACCTTATAACTGTGGTTTTGAACTCTATATCCAGTCATTTTTTTCTCTCCATTTCTTTCCTTTGTGATTTCTTCCTTTGTTTCCACATTTTGGTTGCTTCCATGAGTTGATAGAGTGGCTTATAGAGCCCAATGGCTTAGCCTCCCCAGTTAGCTGAGGTGGACACTCTTGGTGCACCCCTTTGTGGGCTGTGTGCACAGTCTTGTAGGTAAGCCTTGATTGTTGTTGATATCACTGGGAGGGATTGACCTCTATCCCAGTTGACTATGAGGATCAGCTGTGTCTAAAGTGGGAGAACTTCTATGCTGCAGACACCCTTATGAGACAAGACTTGCTTCAGTGGGGCTTTGGTGCTGAGTCTGCCCCTGAGTGTGACCTTTATGGATCTGAGGAGTTGTAATCTGGATGATTCCACTCTGACCACTGGGTACACTGGCTCTTGGATCTCCAAGGAGGTGCAAAGTCAGCCACTGCCTGAGGCCACCCAGCAGGAACTACAGAGAGATCTGCAGATTCTTCCTCTTTGTTTGCCCAGATGAAGCCCAGCTGTGAAGCACTGCAAGCTGCTGTGGAGCTTTGGGCCTTCTTTTGGAAGTTCTTGGGCTCTCTGACCCAGCTGCAGTTTGTTAGGTAATTTTAGATTACAAAAGGCCAAGCCATTCATATGCAAAAGCCTCTGTGTACAGCTTGGGTGGGGTTGTAAATTGTATAGGTAGGGGTCTCAGGGAATCACCAGGGCAGAGCAAACAGCATTAGCTGACCATCAGCCCTGCCCCAAAGAGGTTCTCAGGTCTCTGTCCCATTGCCCCGTGCAGGAACAATGATTGCTGTAAGCACCTCTGAGAGAAAGCCACCCTCATGCTCCTGCCCAATGCCAGACAGTCCAATTTCACCTTGTATGAGTTTGGGTCCCCAGAGTTTTTCCCAGAACTGGAGTTCAGAGCAGTCAGGAGCTTGTATTTCCCTGAAGATTGAAAAAGATAGTCACATACTCAGTTGTCAGCCCTCTCTGTGTGCATCTCCGTACCTTTGCACTTTACTTCCACAGCTCCTCTGAGTCTCAGTGTGCTTTTCTCTAGAATTTCCACTTAGCCAGCCTTTCTATGGTTCTAGATGATGTCCATTTTGTCTTTTAGTTGTAGTTTTGAAGTGGTTGTGTGAGGCAGCAAATTCAGGTGTTTACCTTATCCGCCATCTTGGTTTCTCCTATAATACCATCTTGCAATTAAATCTTTTCTTTAATGTACTTTATTAAATTTTTAGAGAGAGGAAGGGAGAGGAATAGAGAGTTAGAAACATCAATGAGAGAGAAACATTGATCAGCTGCCCACAACCAAGGTACATGCCCTTGACTGGAATTGAACCTGGGACCCTTGAATCTGTAGGCCGATGCTCTATCCACTGAGCCAAACCAGTTAGGGCTAAATCTTTTCTATGTGAAGGAAGGGAAGTAGTGTAAGCTCTCATATATCCAGGCTTTCTATACTTTAATAAACAATAAAAAAATTATTTCAACAAAGCAAAATTAAACCCTAGCTCTTGACAGCATTGACCTAAAACAATACCAGAGAGTCAAAAATCCCTAACAATGTGATGGGATCTAGTGGCCCACAGAATACACCTAAACCATCTTGTCTGCCTTATAATACAAGCCCTTTGGAAGGATAAGTCCCATCAAGACCCAAGGCCCCCAAGTACCATCCACCCTCTCCAGGTAATAGCCGGGGGATAGTTTTGACCCACTCTAATCCAGGTATCATTTTCCATATAAAACTGAAAACAAATTTAAAAAATGATCCCATCCCTAAGAAACTGGTTGGCCCTTTGTTTAGCTATTTCTATTACTTATCTTTGGCCCTTGCTTGTTAAACCTCCTAATATGATTTGTTTCTTCTCACATAGAGGCTATAAAACTCCAAATGGTCCTCCAAATGCAGCCCCAGATGGGAGCAACTGCCTTTTATCATAGACTCCAAGATCGGCCTCCTCCGATGGGTCCCAACAATTGCTCTCTCACAATGCCCCCTGTCAGCAGTAAGTAGCCAGTGTAGTTAGTCATCATCACTCCTCCCAACAGCAGTTAGGGTCTCTTAATTGGAGCAGGACTGAGAGGGTTAATTTTGAAACGGAGGCAGATAGGGCAGGGACCCAGTGGAAAACAAAGGCAAGTGGAACACAGGCAAGAGCAGACACAGCAGTTTGAGCCAGCCTAATCACAAAACCCAACCAAGCAGAAATAATAGAATGTTTCTGGACTCAAAGCAGGAGGCATGGGAGAACAAGGAAGGGCCTGTAGCAACAAGATATACCAATGCATAGAAAGAGAAAAAGTTCAGCATAGGAACAGAGAAAGAACACGGAAACAGGGAAAGTTCAGGTTTGTTGCTGGGCAAAAACAATGAGGGACTCAATCAAGTGATGACACAGGTAGATATGGAGCATGCTTGGAGCAAATATATACCTGTGGACCACAAAGCTTTAAGGGGCAGCCCATGATTGGGTCGCCCTCTCCTTGCAGGGCATCTGAATCTGCTTATAATAAATTTTCCACAGTTTTGCTTAAATCTTCTGGTCTGTGAAGCTTATTCTTCAGCGACAGGAGACACCATGCTGAAAAAATACCTTGGCTCACCATTCTGGTTATCACTACCTCTTTAAAATAAATAAATAAATAAATAATATGTATGTGTGTATGTATATATATATATATAAAATCAACCTTGGACCTAGGACTCAAACTAGGAATGTGGTTGAATATATATGTATGTCAGAGAGAAAGGGAGAGGGAGAGGGAGAGAGAGAGAGAGAGAGAGAGAGAGAGAGAGAGAGAGAGAGGGAGAGAAACATCAACAATGAGAGAGAATCATGTATCAGCTGCCTTCTAGAATGGCCCACACTGAGGATCCAGTCAGCAACCTGGGCATGTGCCCCAACTGGGAATCAAACCATGACCTCCTGGTTCAGAGGTTGATGCTCAACTGCTCCACTATACTGGCTGGACTCTATTACCTCTTTTAATTTTCACAATGATCCTCTGAGTTGGTTGCTATCATCATTTTTACTTTTGATTGTTGGGGGAAGAATTAGAATAATGGGGATTATCTATTAATTATAAGATTTATTAAACACTAGAGGCCCAGTGCATGAAATTTGTGCACGTGGGGGGGTGCTATAATACCCATTGGGGGTCTAGGGAAGAACTCCATTGTTTGGGCAACAAGGTTGTTAATCTTTCCACAACAATAGGCAATTCTTGAATGAAAGTGAACCATATTCCTAGGTTGAGTCCCAGGTCCAACATTGATTGTCAGGTTCAAGGTTGACTCCCAGGACCCAGGGGCATACAACTCCCAGCCAGGTTAGTATGTCCTTTTTCAATCAGAACAAGGCAATCATAATTAACAAAGCATGATTAATATTTCTTTTAACTATATCTAGTCCCCGATTTTCTATTTTTGCCCCTAACATTTCCATCAGCTTTTGCTTTATTTCAATACTGTGCAGTTAGAGGCAAAAAAAATCTCATGACTCTTGTATCTTTTGGGCATGATTCTTTATTATGATCTTTGCTTTTTTCCTTTTAGTGCTTTGAACTTTGATTCTATTTGGTATAATTGGAATATTTCTATACTATTTTACATTATTATTGTTATTATTATATTCACCTAATGTATCTTTTGCCAATCCTTTATTTTCTACTTTCAGAGTTATTTCATTGTGATGTTATTTAATACTCCTATCTGAGAGACTTTCTCTTTTAAGATCACTGATTATTAATAGTTTTGGTCTTTTATAATCATTACGAGAGGCCCAGTGCATGAAATTCTTGCATGGGGGTGTGGCCCTCAGCCTAGCCTGCACCCTCTCCAATCTGGGACCCCTCAAGGGATGTTTGACAAATCCAGGACTGCTGGCTCCCAACTGCTTGCCTGCCTGCCTTCCTGATTGCCCTGAACCACTTCTGCCTGCCAGCCTGATCACTTTCTAACCACTCCCCTGTCAGCCTATTTGTCCCTAACTGCCCTCCCCTGTGGGCCTGGTCACCCCTAACTGCCCTCCCCTGCAGACCTGGTCTCCCCCAACTGCTCTCCCCTGCAGGCCTGAGTCCCCTGCTACTGCCATTCCCTACAGGCCTGATCACTCCCAACTTCCCTCCTCTGCCAGCCTGGTCACCCCTAATTGCCCTTCCCAACAGGCTTGATCGCCCCCAACTGCCCTGCCTTGCAAGCCTGGTCCCTCCCAACTGCCCTCCCCTGCTGGCCATCTTGTGTCCACATGGGGGCAGGATCTTTGACCACATGGGGGCAGCCATCTTGTGTATTGGAATAATGGTCAATCTGCATATTACTCTTTTTTTAGATAGGATAGAGGCCTGTTTCATGGGTGGGGGCCAGCTGGTTTGCCCTGAAGGATGTTCTGGATCAGGGTGGGGATTCCCTTGGAGTGTGGGGCAGCCTGGGTGAAGAGCCTGTGGTGGTTTGCAGGTCAGCCATGCCTCCTGGCAATCCAAGCGGAGGCCCTAGGATCTGGGATTTATTTATTTATTTTCTACAATTGAAACTTTGTAGCCTGGAATGAAGCCAAGCCTCCTGCTTGCTCCTTGGCAGCAGCCATTTCTGTTTTGATTTATTTATCTTCTATAATTGAAACTTTGTAGCCTTAAGCGGAGATCAAGACAGGCCAGGGCTGCAGAAGTGTGGCTTCCTCCATTTCCAGGGCAACCCTAACACCCTGCTCTCTCCAGCTCCGTGGCTGCAGCTATTTTTGTTGGGATTTATTTATCTTCTATAACTGAAACTTTGTAGTCTTGAGTGGAGGCCTGGGCCTGCCAGGGTGTGTGGAAATCTTGGCTTCCTCCATTGCAGAGGAAACCCAAGCCTCCCTCATGCTTGCTCCGTGGCCTCAGCCATCTTGGTTGGGGTTAGTTTAAATACTCACTCCTGATTGGCTGATGGGCATGGCTTGTAGGTTTAGCAGAGTGATGGTTAATTTGCCTATTTCTCTCTTCTTAGATAGGATATTTTGCTTTCTTGCTATTTTCTTATTTTCTTCTCTTTACATTTTTTGTTATGTGGACAAAAGGGGCCACATGCTCACCTGACAAGCTCAGGGAAGGCCTGCATGGCAGTCTTGCACACTTAACGATCTAAAGTAACCACAAACGATGGTCTGAAATTAAACTTTAACTAAAGCAGTTATGGTGGGTAGTCACATCCTAGGCTGGTATCTTCCCTGACAAGGTCAATCTTTATCTTAACTGAGCTTATTGTCTTTTTGCATCTATGATAATGTATCATTGATCTGTCAGGGTAACTTGTAATTTCCATTTTTTCCAGACTGCCCAGGGTGCAGCCAAATGCCTGGGCGCCAGGAGAGATACCACAAATTCTTTCATTGTTATTGTTATCATGTTGATTGTTGACTGTTAACTATCCTGTGTCTATCATTTTACTCTTTATCCAATCCCAGAGGTTTTCCCACTTTCCTTTCTCCTGTTTCTCTAACCTACCACCAATGCATTTCATGTAATCCACCTTCTTTGATTGTAATGTATAAAAATAAATGGAAAACCGCCATTCTCTGGAATATTATCCCAATCCATTAAGATTCTGCTTCCCGGCAATTGGCGACAGTTTGGCTCAAATAAACTCACAAAAATTCTTTACAGTTTTAATGTTTTTATGCCAACAGATAGACATAGTTGTCTTTTATTTCATTTATAGAATCATTATAACATACACACTATGTCTATTCTTCTGGTGATTAATCTTATTTATAAAACATTTTAATTTGATTTTTGTCAAAGTAATACTTTCACATAAGTTTAAAAAAGTAGGTTGAGACAGAAAAAAATTAGGTATATAGGGGCAGGACTGTGGAAGAAGGAAATGAAACCGGGACCCCAGCTAGGCAGAGTTACTAAGACACCCCAACTGGGGTGGGAAAGAAGGGTGCGCCTGAGAGGCATGAACTTTAAAATGTTTGGATGTTACTAAGACAGACAGATAACCAATCACAAGGCAGTGAGGCAAGCATATATACAAAAAAGCAGGCACTTTCCTCCCTTATCCCCCGGCACAGCACACAACGGATACCTGACATTCCTGTTGTGAGGGAGTACCTCCCCATTGCCCATGTGGCTATGAACATGTGGACCGCCACACAAGGACTGATATACTTTAATTAGCTTGGTTGTTGAACTACTCCCAAGTATAACATGAAAAGGAAGCTCTGGACACTGGCTGACTCCTAGAACCCCAGCTACACCTTTTCCAGGACTGGCTTCTCCCAATAAACTTTGGTTCCATTAATTATTTTTGTCTGTGACTTCATTGTTTGAAAGAACTCAGACTCAAAACACCCACACTTTTGGTTTCAAGGTAGTGCTACAACCTCATAAAGAAAATCAGAAGTTCTCTGTAACAGTTCTCCATAGGGTGTACTACACATTCTTTCCGAGATATGAGAGAGGACAAAGGATGAGCTTCCAGACAATATTGGGAGCTAGCTGTCTCATTTCTCCTGGGGTGATAGCCCAGAAAGGTTGCTCTGGCTCCACCCTGTGGCAGGCACCTCTCCTGGCCACTTTTTGGCACAGCACCCGCTGCTTCCACTCTGGTGTCCCAACCTTTCCCCTGGCCATTCCCACAGAGTTCCCTTTTGCTCTGTATGTTCTCTTCTAAAACCCCTCTACAGCCACCCTGGTCCCTGGCAGCAGTTCTTCATTTTAAGTTCTTTCCATCCCATCTTTTAGGGACTTCTCACCTTCTGGTCCACAGCAAACACTAACTATCCCTTCTCATTTTCTAGCACTGTAACAGGAATGAATGGGAGGCAAGAATATGGTCTCAATCCATCATATTGAGACACATTCTCAGTATTTCTTTGTTCATTAGTGAAAAAATTAACATGTTTAGCATTGGGGGCAAGGAGGGGACTTCAAATTTGCTTAATAAGATCAAATGAGGAGAGGAAGTAAGTTGGATCCTTCGACTCCCAAATCTAGGCAGTGTGAATGGGGATATTGTCATGTCATAGCTGGCATTCCAATTTCTGCCTTTCAAAATCCCTCCCTCTTGGCTTACTATGTCCTACCACCCCACATCCACTGTTCTTTCCAGTTCTCATGCCTGTCATGACTTGAAATAGGAACCATTTCAATAGTAACTTTCTTTAAAGGTGTGAGAGTAGATAAATAAATCAATAAACAAGTTACTGAATTGGGGTATATCATTCAACAAAATCCAAGGGATCTTTACCCTCAGTATCCTGAGGAGAATGTGACTTTGATTTTGAACTGAAGATTGTACCCCAAAGATTCTTGCTATAATAGAAGAAGAACATGGCCTCTGAGCAAAAGCAGAAATGGGTTTGCACCCTCATGCTGCTCTTACCATTAGTTTACTTTAGCCAGTTACCCAACCTCTTCACCTCTCAATTTCTTAACCTGTAAAACTGGAATAAAAATATTTTCTCTGAAATTAGGCACTACTGTTACCTCATACACTGTAGCCTGAGTCACTGTAATCTCTCACTACGATTTTGCAAAAGCTCCTGAATGGTCTTCCTGCCTCCATTGCTGTCCCCCTCCGATCCCCTGCCACACACACACACACACTCTGTCCAGCCCAGCAGCCCAGCAGATCAGGTCATTCTTTGAGACTGATTGGCTCCCTCATTTCTCTCCATAGGAGAGCTGGTCTATTACTACCTCTCTGGACTCCTGTGCTAGTACACTCCTCTCCTCTCCACACACCTGCAGGACAGGCCTTCTTGGTATCCCTCCACCACACTAGGCAGCTTCTACCTCCAGGACCTTGGCACTGACTCTACTCTTTGCCTTTAGGGACTTCTCCAGATACGCACAGGCTTGCTTTACTAGCATGTCACAGTTTTCAGCTTTCACCTGATATTTCTTCTGCATTGCTTTTTTTCTCTTAGCAGTTAGCACTATGTACATGCTATATATTTTACTTACTAAGTTTGCTACTTTTTATTTCTACAACTAGAATGGAAGTTCCATGAGGACAGGGATATTTTAAAAATATATTTTATTGATTTTTTTACAGAGAGGAAGAGAGAAGGATAGAGTTAAAAACATCGATCAGCTGCCTCCTGCACGCCCCCTACTGGCGATGTGCCCGCAATCTGTCCTTGACCAGAATCCAACCTGGGACCTTTCAGTCCGCAGGCTGATGCTCTGTCCACCGAGCCAAACCGGTTTTGGCAGGACAGGGATATTTTAAAAATTCAGATTGTCACTATCCTACCCACAGGAATCATTTCTAGTCCATCATAGATGCTCAATGTACATTAGATGGAATGTTTGTAAAGCAAAACAATATAGCAGAGCAGTGAAAAATGCAGCTTCAGGAACCAGATTCGACGGGTTCCAATTGAGCTCTCATATTTACTAGGCATATACCCTGGGCAAGTTGCTTAACCTCCCGGATATCATCTTTACTATGGAACTGGTACCACTATGTATGCATAGAGTTGTTGGGAAGATTAAATTAGTTAATACATGTAACTAATTAGAACAATGATTGACCCATAGTAAAGCATCAATAAGAAATACCTATTGTGATCGACATGTCTAGCACACAGTTCAATAGTTCTAGTCCCAAGTTCAATAGTACTTGTGATTATTATTAAGCTCAATCTGTAAATCTGAGGACTTCAGAGAATGAGCAGATTTAAGAGGTGAAGGATGAAGTTATCTGATTAGAACTAAAAAAGCCAAGTTGTGAGCTAGCAGAGGACTCTGTAGCTAAGCCTACCATCTCTAATTCAGCTACAAATATGCAGCTTGTGCTAATACCATCTAACTCCAAACAACTGATTAAGCACCATATGCCTGAAAGAGAAATGGCGCCAACAGGACAAGGGTTCACATTGTGGTCACAGGGTTGGTGAACTCAGAAGGCTCAGTTCACCTCACAGGGAGTGTGGAGTATAATTAGCCAGAGAAGAGCACAGAGGCCTTCTGTTGGAGTCCCCTGAGCAGCCTTGTCACAGCTGAATGAGGAGGCAAGTACAAGATATTATTAACTGTCCCATACTCAAAAGCCCATAAAAGCAAAATTGTCCTGTATCAGCAAATTCCATTGCAGACATATCCAGTGACAGAGTAATTCCTGAAAGCAAAGGAGCTATGAAACACATGATTCTTACACAGCGAGATGAGCACACTGCCTCCCCTTCTGACTGTTTCCTCTTCTGATGCTGAGTTTGGGTTGTGGGGGTTGGTGTAGACAATTGCTGATCTTAAATTACATTAGTCATTAAGTAATATAAAGGAATTATAGGCCTTTTTATTATTTGATGTTCATACTTATAAAATGATAATGGAGTAATGGAAAGATCCCTAGATGAATTTCTTTTCAAATAACCAGTTTTACTTCTCTGAGTGGCCCTCGATTCTCATGTGTCATGTTTAATGGTTACTCTTGTTTCAGCTGGCTATTGAGACATTATGGACATATAGGTCTTTTCATAAAAGCAATATCATCTTTGTATTTTAAGCAAAGTGGCATAGTGCAACTTTTCAAGAGTCAGGGAGACTTATTATATTTTAAAATTAGATATAGAAAAGAAATTCAGTTTTTTAAGATGTGAATCACCAAAAAAAATTTTAAGTATTATTATAAAAGTAAAACAGCCCTGGCCAGTGTGGCTCAGTAGGTTGGAGCCCATTCAGTGAAAGGTCACGGTTAAATGCAGTCAGTCTGTTTATCTCTCACCTCTCTCTCTCTCTCTCTCTCTCTCTCTCTCTCTCTCTCTCTCTCTCTCTCTTCTTTTCCTTTCTTCCTGTACATTCCCCCCTCTCTCAAAATCCATGGATGAGTCCTCAGGACAGGATTTAAAAAAAAAAAAGTAAAACAGGTACATGAAAAAGTTCACACAATATTAAAGATCATGACACTGCCCAGCCATTCAGTCTCACATCCCAGAAACTAGCTTTCTTAATAGTTGTCTGAGTAAACTTCCAGAGACTTTCTAAGTATTTGTGTAACCACATGGCCCCGCTTTTCACTTTTTTTTCTTTTAATTAACAACAGCTTTTGGAGAATTTCATAAGAGAAAATATATCTAGCTCATGAATTCTAACAGCTGCATAATATTGCATTTTATGGACTTACCACAAATTTATTTACCTTCACATTGACTTAGTACTTCTCTTCTCTGAATGGCCCTCAATTCTCATGTCTCATGTTTAAAAACTATTTATAGAGAAACCAAGATGGCGGCATAGATAAACCCCTAAACTGCTGCCTTGCACAACAATTTCAAAACTATAACTAAAAGACAAAATGGACACCGTCCAGAACCACAGGAAAGCTGGCTGAGTGGAAATTCTACAACTAGAAGGAAAGAGAACAGCACATTTAGAATCAAAGGAGCTGCAAAAGGCTGAGTTACAGAGGCACGCAAAAAGGATTGGCAGTTGAGTGCACAGCTGGCTTTCTCAAGTGGGAGGGAGATGGAAGCTCCCATCTGTGCTGAACTCCAGGTCCAGGCAAGATTCTGGCGGGAATCTGGACTGTCGGGGAAAAAAGAAAAGAACACTGAGATTCAGGGGAGCTGTGGGAGGAAGAGGTCTGGAGGCGTGCAAGTGCAGAGAGGACTACTGCTGAGTATGTGGCCAGCTTTCTCACTTGGGAGGGAGATGGAAGCTCCTGACTGCACTGAACTCCAGTTCCAGGTGAGACTTTGGGAACTCAGATTCATTAGAAACTGGACTGCCTGGCAGCAGACAAAACTCAAGGGAGGCTTTTTCTCAGAGGTGCTTGCAATGATTACCGAGGTACACTGAGACCCAGGGGCCTTATAGGGCAGGGCTGATGGGAAGCCAAGGCTGTCTTCTCTGCCCTGAGACTCTGCCCCATTCAAGCTGAGCACAGATGCTTTTGCAATTTTACAAATCTTATCTTATAAGGGTTTCTCCAGCACAAAAGTTCTCCAGGTGTAGACACAGCTAATCCTCACAGCCAATTAGCCAGTAGGTCAATTCCTCCCAGTAATACCAACCACAATCAAGACTTAACGACAACAAGTCTATGCACATAGTCCACAAAGGGGTGCACCAACAGAGTCCACCTCAGGTAACTGGGGAGGCTGAGACATTGGACCCTATAGGACACATAGCACACAAAGCTACTCTACCAACTCAAGGAAGCAGTGAAAATATGGAGACAAAGGAACAGATCACAAATGAAAGAAATGGAGGAAAGCAAATGACTGGATATAGAGTTCAAAACCATGGTTATAAGGTTTTTCAGGAAATTCCTAGAAAAGGCCAATAAATTTAGCAAGACCCTCAAGGATATGAAAAAGGACCAACTCGCCAAAACCGGTTTGGCTCAGTGGAGAGAGCATCGGCCTGTGGACTGAAAGGTCCCAGGTTCGATTCCAGTCAAGGGCATGTACATTGGTTGTGGGCACATCCCCAGTAGGGGGCATGAAGGAGGCGGCTGATAGATGTCTCTCTCTCATTGATGTTTCTGACTTTCTATCCCTCTCCCTTCCTCTCTGTGAAAAATCAATAAAAATATATTTAAAAAAAGAAAAAGGACCAACTAGAAATTAAGCATACACTGACTGAAATAAAAAATATGATACAGAGATCTAATAGCAGACTAGGGGAACTCAAGAATCAAGTCAAAGATTTGAAATACAAAGGAGCAAAAAACACTCAACTGGAAAAGAAAAAAGAAA
The DNA here is from genome assembly GCA_011751065.1 of Lasiurus cinereus. Taxonomy (NCBI): domain Eukaryota; kingdom Metazoa; phylum Chordata; class Mammalia; order Chiroptera; family Vespertilionidae; genus Lasiurus; species Lasiurus cinereus. The sequence continues at coordinate 13,899,951 of JAAGEH010002534.1, read as the reverse complement.
AAATAATCCAAAAATTTGAAGATAGTGTAAGGAGCCTCTGAGACAACTTCAAGTGTACCAATATCAGAATTATGGGGGTACCAGAAGAAGAGACAGAGTAAAATACTGAAAACATATTTTAAGAAATAATGACTGGAAATTTCCCCCACCTGGTGAAAAAAATAGACTTACCAGTCCAGGAAGCGCACAGAACCCCAAACAAAAGGAATCCACACCAAGACACATCATAATTAAAATACCAAGAGCAAAAGACAAAGAGAGAATATTAAAAGCAGCAAGAGAAAAACAGTTAATTACCTACAAGGGAATATCCATATGATTGTCAGCTGATTTCTCAACAGAAACTATGCAGGCCACACGGAAGTGGCAAGAAACATTGAAAGTGATTAATAGCAAGAACCTCAATTACTCTACCCAGTAAAGCATCATTCAGAATTGAAGGTCAGATAAGAACGACACAGATAAGAAAAAGCTAAAGGAGTTCATCACCACCAAACCAGCATTATATGAAATGCTGAAAGGTTCTCTTTAAGAAGAGGAAGAAGAAGAAAAAGGTAAAGAGAAAAATTATGAACAACAAATATATATCTATCAGCAATTGAATCTAAAAATCAAGTGAATAAAAAATCTGGTAAACAGAATAAACTGGTGAATATAATAGAATCAGGGGCATAGAAAAGGAGTGGACTGACAATTCTTAGGGGGAAAGGGTTGTGTGTGGGGGAGGAAGAGACTGGCCAAAAATTGTACACCTATGGATGAGGACAGTGGGAGGGATTTAAGGGCAGAGGGTGAGGTTGGAACTGGTAGAGGAGAGCTATGGTGGGGGCGAGGAGAGGAACAATTGTAATAATCTGAACAATAAAGATTTATTTTAATTAAAAAACTAAATAAAAATAAAATCAATAAAAGCTAATTGTAGGTCTAAGCGATTTTAAATTTTTAAAGTGAGTAGGGATTACCTATGAAGCTTAGCAAAAATGAGGGTTTCTGAGCCTCATTCTTAGCAAGTCTGATGTGTATGTCTGTGTGAATACAATAATTTTGACTTTTTAATAGGCACCCCAGGTTATTCTGATGCAAGGTGTTCCTAATACTACTTTGAGTATTGAAACAAACTAGAAACCTCATTAATTCCAGCAAACCATTATAGAGCTCTTGCTATGCTCCAAAATCTGTTCATGCGCTGGGAGTACAAAGAGAAGTAAATTAGCCAATGCCACAGCTTGAGGGACACACAGTAGAAGTGCATACAGGATGCTGGAGCTGGGGAAGGAAAGACTTATGTCACGGGAGGCTTCATAAAGAATGTTACAGCTGAGGAGAAGAAGCGTAGAGTAACAAGGGTTGTCCAAAGACATGGAACTGGAGGTGGTGTAGAGATAAGGTAGCAGACAGAAGGAATACCATGTGAATAATCATGGAACTAAGAGAGAACAGAGGAGGGAATCCAAGATGGCGGCATAGGTAAACACCTACACTGCTACCTCGCACAATAATTTCAAAACTACAACTAAAAGACAGAACAGACATCATCCAGAACCACAGGAAAGCTGGCGGAGTAGAAGTTCTACAACTAGAAGGAAAGAGAGGGGCTCACGGAGACCCAGAGGAGCTGCAAAAAGCTGAGGTACGGAGACGCGTGCGTGGTGCCAGAGTACCTGGCTGGCTTTCTCTGGTGGGAGGGAAACAGAGACTCTCAAAGGCATTGAACCCCTTATCTTATGACACTAAACCCCGGATCCAGCCGAAACTCATACGGGTGGAGTTTGGACTGTGAAAAGGGAGAAGTGCATGGAAATTTAGGGGAGTCGCAAAAGATCAAAGGCCTGGTGGCGCGCACGGCACTGCGCTCAGGACAGATTGCTGATTGTGCCGCTGGCTTTCGCGAGTGGGCGAGAGACAGACCCTCCCAACTGTGCCACTTCTGACTCCACTAAGCCCCTGTTTTGGGCAAAACCCTGGGAACCTAGACTCGTGTGGTCCTGGTGCGCAGGGAAGCCGGAAAGGCAGCGGTTAGAGGCACTGCGGGCTCGTGCACAAGGACCGCTCCAGCGATTACCCAGTCACGTGAGACTCAGGGGCTGTGGAAGGTGGAGCCAACTGGAAGGCAAGGCGGTCCCTTAAGCCCTGAGACTCCACCCCTCCCAAGCTCAACAGAGGCTTCTGCAGCTTTGCACATCTGGTATCATAAGGCTGAATCCAACACAGAAGTTTCCCTGGCATAGTGAAAATGCTGAGACAAGGGAAGGGATTACAAACAAAAGAAATGGAGGAAAAAAAATGACTGGATATAGAGTTCAAAACCACGCTTATAAGGTTTTTCAAGAATATGCTAGAAAAGTTGGATAAATTTAGTGAGACCCAAGAGAAGATGAAAAAGGACCAACTAGAGATGCAAAAGGACCAACTAGAAATTAAACATACACTGACTGAAATAAAAAATATTATACGGAGTCCTAACAGCAGACTAGAGGATGGCAAGAATCAAGTCAAAAATTTGAAATATAAAGAAGCGGAAAACATTCAACTGGAAAAGCAAGAAGAGAAAAGAATCCAAAAATGTGAAGATAATGTAAGGAGCCTCTGGGATAGCTTCAAGCGTACCAACATCAGAATTGTGGGGGTGCCAGAAGAAGAAAGAGAGCAAGATACTGAAAACCTATTTAAAGAAATAATGACTGAAAACTTCCCACATCTGGTAAAAGAAATAGACTTACAAGTCCAGGAAGCACATAGAACCCCAAATAAAAGGAATCCAAAGAGGACCACACCAAGACACATCATAATTAAAATACCAAAAGCAAAAGACAAAGAGAGAATATTAAAAGCAGCAAGAGAAAAACAGTTCATTACCTACAAGGGAGCACCCATACGACTGTCAGCTGATTTCTCAACAGAAACGATGCAGGCCAGACAGGAGTGGCAAGAAATATTCAACGTGATGAACAGCAAGAACCTACAACCAAGAATAATCTATCCAGCAAAGCTATCATTCGGAATTGAAGGGCAGATAAAGAGCTTCACAGAGAAGAAAAAGCTAAAGGAGTTCATCAACTCCAAACCAGTATTATATGAAATGCTGAAAGGTACTCTTTTAGAAGAGGAAGAAGAAAAAGGTAAAAGACAAAAAATTATGAACAACAAATACATATCTATCAACAAGTGAATCTAAAAATTAAATGAATTAAAAATTTGATCAACAGAATAAACTGGTGAATATAATAGAATCAGGAGCACAGAAAGGGAGTAGACTGATAATTCTCAGGAGGACAAAAATCATAAAGCATCAAACAGACTGTGAAATTACAGCAGAAAGATTAAAGTTAGGTGAGGTAGATAAGTGATCAATCAGAAGACTTGTATGCATGCATATAAGCATAACCAATGATCACAGACACTGGGAGGTTGGGGTATGCCTGGGAGGGAGGGGGGGCAATGGGGAGATATTTATAAAAAATTTATAAAAAATTAATTTTAAAAAAGAGAGAGAGAGAGAATAGAGTGGAAGGGTCTACTGGAAAAAAATGGTAATAATGGTCACATCACTGAGTGTACTATGTTAAGGAGCTTACTTACCTGTGGTTACGAAAACTGTGAATTATTTTCAACGGGGTTGAACTTGCATTTTAAAAAATAGCTGTAGCTACAGTATGAAAATAGATTCAAGGGTTCATGTACTTGGTGGTACAGAGATTCATCACAGCCCAGTTAGTGTGGCTGAGTGACTGAACATTGACCTATGAACCAGGAGATCACAGTTTGATTCCAGGTCAGAGCACTTGCCCTGGTTGTGAGCTCGATCCCCAGTAGGGGTGTGCAGGATGCAGCTGATCAATGATTCTCTCTCATCACTGATGTTTCTATCTTTCCCTCTCTTTTTATCTCTGAAATCAATAAAAATATATTTAAAAAATAAATCAGTAAAAGCTATCACAAAATCATTTTAAAATGATAGATTTTGAAAATGTATAAAAATAATTTTAAAATGTAAAAAAATCTTATAATTTTAGGTAGAGAAAATACTATTTAAAAAACAACAACAGGGGCCCTTAGAAGCTATTAATCTTTAAAATATACATTTTTAAATATATATGTAAAGATTTCAGAGAGGGAGAGGTAGATAGAAACATAAATGATAAGAATCATTAATCTGCTGACTCCTACATGTCCCCTACTGGGGATCAAACCCGAAACTTGGACATGTGCTCTGACCAGGAATGCAATCATGACCTCCTGGTTCATAGGTCGATGCTCAACCACTGGGCACATGGACTGGGTGAGAAGATGCTTTAAAAAAAGAGAAAAGAATGCTAAATTGGAAAAAATAAAAATGGAAAGTTCTGTGTGTATAAAAAATTAAGGAAGATCAAAATACAAACAATAAACTGTGGGAAATGTCTGCAGCACATGCCATAAGAACTTATTTCTTTCCTAAATGAAAAGTTTATGTGAATCAATGAAAACAGAAATACAAACAAACCATGAATAACTAGTTCTCAATCTACAAATGGCTTTTAAATATTCAAGTATTATGTTTAATCTCACTTGTAATAGAATGTATTGCAAAAAGAAACTATACTAAAGTACCATTTTCACCTTACAAAACCTTAAAAAATTTAAGAAAAAATACTCATCAAACAAATATAAGAAATTATAAGATCATGAACTGATAAAATGGTTGTCATACAGGCAAATGTAAACTCCAAATGTACTAGGGACAGGCATGTATGCAATTGCACACATGGAGAAATATCTAAGATATTAATTGATAACTTATATATATAAAAGCCTAAGCAACTGACCAACAGAATGACCAAACATCGGTCGCTATGATGTGCACTAACCACCGGGGGGAAGATGCTCAATGCAAGAGCTGCCCCCTGGTGGTCAATGTGCTCCCTCAGCCAACCTTCCCCAGTGCCCCCACCCCATCCCCTGTCCCCAGCTGGCAAACCTCCCTCAGTTCCTCTCCCCATCCAGTAGGTCTCAGCCAGCCCAGCCCTAATCAGGATTGGGTGAGACAGCCCCAATAGGCCAGGCCCGAATTTCATCTACTGGCCCTCTAGTAACTCAATAAGGTTCAAGTTGATAAACAATATTTTCACTATGATCCCATTCACATAAAAAATGTTTTTAAATAACTTCACAAAATTTGAACAGTTTTACAATGTGATATGTTTACAAAGTAAACAAAAATAAACAAAAGTATCTACTGGGGTTTTAGGCAGGCATATCTTCTTTTCAAGTAAATATAGAACAAGCTTTGGATTCATACATTGCTGAATTTCAATCTTCCCACTGAATGATTAGGATTAAATAACTTAACCTCTATGATCTTTCATTGTCCTATCAGAAAAATGAATTAATACCCATTTTTAAAGTTTTAGGGGATTAAAGAGACAACATTGAAGTACCTTAGCATGATGCCTGGTGAAGAATTTGTGTTTAATTAATGTCAAGTCTCTTTTCCTTCCCCCTTCTCTTTTCTAGCCCTCTCCCTTTCCCATCACGTGAGACCACTTTCCCACTAGAGAATTATATTGGCCTCAGAAGTTGGAGGGTACTTAATCAAGAGAGATCATGAGAGAGTCTTTAGCTGAGTTAACTTTATGGAATTTAAAGTCACCTGAGACAGTCCCAGCAGAGCTTGGGAGTAAAGGTGGCCTAGGAAGAGCTAGAGTTTCAAGTAGAGGGAAGAGAAGGTGACCCAAGCATTTTGGTTACAGAGAAACAGTGCTGGACAGTCAGAACAAATCAGTAGGAGGCCAGGTCAGCTGCAGGAACTTGCAAAACATAATTACATCTGCAGCATGTTTTCAGAAATGTCTCATTAGATAATAGGAGGAGAGTAATAGGCAGCTTGAGGATTCTCTGCTCAGAGCCAGACTAGGAGCAATGGCCAATGTAGAATCGAGGACATAAGAGTTCCAGCTGTACCCATGTATGTCAGAGGACCTTGAACTGGAGCCAGAGACCAAATTAAAGCCTTCCTCTGGCAATGGCCTATGGGACTAATGAAAATATTCACCAGTGTTGTTTCTCAGCTTTCAGCACTGCTCTGAGGAGGCAAGAAACCTTAAAGGCAGACAGATAAGTGCCTCTCTAAGAGTTTCCTACCTGTGAAGAACCAGGAATTAATTTTACAGCAATCTCTTTACAAATGAAATCAAAACTCCTTAGGAGCCCAGCTGGCATGGCTCAGTGGTTGAGTATCACATAAGGTCACAGTTTGATTCCCAGTCAGGGAACATGCCTGGGTTGTGGGCTTGGTTCCCAGCAGAAGGCATGCTATGAGGCAGCTGATGAATGCTTCTCTCTCATCATTGATGTTTCCATCTCTCTCTTCCTCTCCCTTCCTCTCTGAAATCAATAAAAATATATTTTAAAAATACTGCTTAGGAACATGAGAGGGAAAGGTTAGCAATTCCTTGCTTCTAAGAACAAAGATCAATCCTATGAAATGACCTCCATAACCTATATGTATTAGTAAGGATTCTCCAGAAAAACAATATATAGATATAGATATGGATATAATTTTTACAACAATTAGCTCACATAATTATCGAGTCAAAGAAGTCCCATGTAAGCTGGAGAACAAGAAAAGTCAGTGATGAAATTCAATCAAAGGCTCAAGAACTAAGACAGTAGATAGTATAACTCCCAGTGTGAGTCCAAAATCCCAAGAATGGGATGGGGGTGAAACTATGATGTAAATCTGAATACAAGTCCAACGACCAATGAACCAGGGGCACCGATGTCCAAGGGCAAGAAAAGATGGATGTCCCAACACAACAACAGAGCAAATATCTCCTTTCTCCACCTTTTCGTTCTATTCAGGTCCTCAATGGATTGAGAGGAGAGTGATTTTATCAGTTTACCATTTCAAATGTCTTACAGAAACACCCTCAGAGTCATATCCAGAAATAATGTTTTACCAATTATCTGCGCATTCTATATCCCAATCAGACTGACAATAAAAATAACCATCACACTAATAAATAGCCCCAAGCATTACTGGCAAGTGATTTGTTGGAAAATTAGATAAGTAAAAGATCTTCTCTCAGGATAAGAAAAAAAATAGGTTTTTTCGATTTGTTCTTTGATTTCAAAGAGGTTGTGATCGAGTCAAAACTAGAGTCAGAAACAGGCTATCTGGTTTCATCCTCAGAACTGTTCTCTCCCCTTCCAAATCCCCCTCATACATGATATTCTTATCAATCACCGTGGTTTTAAATATCACACATAGTAAACAACTTCTCCTCTTGGGCTACAATACTATCTTCTTTCTTCTACCCCACCTCAGCATGAATGCCTTCCTCATTTTGCTTGGGTTCTGAGGTTTAAATTTTTTTTCATAAAATCTCTACTTAGTATATAATTACAGAAATAAAAATAAGAAGCCATCATGAACATAGATGCAAAATTTTTCAACATAATATTTGCAAACTGAATCCAAAAGAATTATACACCATGACCAATTGGAATTTATCTTAGGTCTATAAGGCTAGTTCAACATTTGAAAAGTGAGTAATGAGGTATCACCTCACACCTGCAAGAATAGCTACCATCAATAAATCAACAAATAAATGCTGGCAAGGATTGGAGAAAAGGGAACCCTAGTACACTTCTGGTGGGAATGCAGACTGGTGCAGCCAAAATGAAAAACTGTATGGAGTTTTCTCAAACAATTAAAAATGGAACTGCTGTCTGACTCAGTGATCTTACTTATGGAAATATATCCTACGAATACTGAAATACCAATTAGAAAAAATATATGCACCTCTATGTTCATAGCAGCACTATTTACAATATGTAAGAATTGGAAACAGCCCAAATACCCATAAGTAGATGAGTGGATTAAAAAAAGATGTGGTACATTTACACAATGGAATACTATGCAGCAGTAAAAAAAATAAGGATCTCTTACCCTTTAAGACAGCATGCATGGATTTGAGACCATTATACTAAGTGAAATGGGAACACAGACTCATGACAGGACCTGAAAAAAGAGAAATGTTGCATGATATCACTTATATGTGGAATCTAATAAATAAACTGACAAACAAAAAAGGGTCCAGGGCATGGATGCATGGAACAGACTGATGAATCTCAGAGGGGAAGGGAATGAGAGGGACTGGTAGAGATTAATCAAAGAATATATATATATACACACATACTTATATATATGCATAGTCCATGACACAGACAATTGTATGGTAAGGTCCTGGGGGGTGGAATGGGGTCTAGGTGAAAGCAGGAAGTAAGAAGAAAATAAGGGACATCTGTAACACTGTCAACAATAAGAAATAAACTAACAAAAACATTTTCAAGAACAAAATAAATAAATAAACTGAAGTGCTACATAAGCTGCGGGATTGCAGCGACAATGTGAGTGTGCCCTTTGCACCAGTTCCCCATGTGTAGGAGGCTTAAACTTGCAAGTGGGAGACAGCAGGTCAGGGGATGGACTCATCTGCCTACAGGATGTAGAATAGAAATTTCAGGAAATGAGGTAAGTCTTTCAAGGACAGGATTAGAATTTTTGAGGAGTTTATTGCTGTGCTTTCCTTCCCAATAGGAAGGGATCATTTGAAGCTATCGTGGAAAGAAAATGGACTTTGGAGTCATGCCAGGACTCAGTCCTGGCTCAGCTCCTTTCTATCTACATGACCTTTAGCATGTTTAATAACCTCTCTCTGAACTTCACTTCCATCCTGTAAAATGGGGGAAAGAGCAATGCTTTCTTCATAAAGTTGTAAGCATAGACTAGACATTTAATAATTAATCTGTGTGTGTTTTTAATGTGTCTTTATTGTTTAAAATATTGCAGATGTTCCTCCTTTTTCCTCCACTGACTCACTCCATCCCACTCCTGCTCCCCAGAGAGTAGTCATTTAATAATTAAACTTTATAATTTCTCTTAAGTACTCATATTTTCCTCTACCTATTTATAAATACCAGGTTTGCTATTTTATTTTTTTGTAATATATTTTATTGATTTTTTACAGAGAGGGAGAGGGATAGAGAGTTAGAAACATTGATGGGAGAGAAACATCGATCAGCTGCCTCCTGCACACCTCCTACTGAGGATGTGTCCGCAACCAAGGTGCATGCTCTTGAGTGTAATCGAACCTGGGACCTTTCAGTCTGCAGGCTGATGCTCTATCCACTGAGCCAAAATGGCTAGGGCCAATGTTTGCTATTTTAATGTCAATAAAATTAAATTAAATTAATATAAAAAGATATATCTGTGGTCACCAGGACATGAATGTCCCCCATACTCAAGATCAGGGTTTCTCAACAGTGGCATTGTTGACATTTTAGGAGAGATTACTCTTCATATGCTATCCTGTGTATGTTTTGCAGATGGTCAGCACCATCACTGGCCTCTACACAGTGGCACTTACTCCTGTTGTGACAACTAAAAATGTCTCTAGACATTATCAAATGTCCTCTGGGAAAAATTGTCTCCAATTGAGGATCACTACTTTAGGGGACTTTTCTGAGAACTAATGGGGAAAATTGTAAGGCAGGGTACTGGGATGGCTATTCAGTTCAGCTTGGAGCTTAGATGAGATAACTCTTTAAGAGGATTATTTAACTATCACCTGTCAGAAACACTACCTGAAATATTAGAAGATAGACTATGCTCATGACAGGGTAGTTTGGTAGTTCAGTTCATCAGAGTCAAACCAGGAGGTAATTAGATAACAGATAGACCTGCTAACTAAAGGCACAGAGGGTATTTGCTAAGCTATGGGGAGCTTGGATGAGTAATGAGATCCACAATGACCTTGTGATTCACCTGACATATGTGTAATACAAGAATTTGCTGAGAGTTTCTCACCTTATTCTAGGGGAATTGGACTCAGCCCTATTTTATAGGAATTCTCCTGTTCATTATTGAAATAAAAATTCCTCTAGGGTAGAAACCAGCAGCTGTTTAAACATCATAAATATGTTATGCTGGAATTTAGAATAGAAAGCAATGAGCAACATTTCCCATGAAGACCACAGAGGCCCCTCCAGAAGTTAAAAAACAGGGACTCTTGGACAGCGAGCTCCACAAGGTTCCACCCTGAGCAGTGTGACCTAAGAGTATCATAGTTAGCCACTGGATGCCATTTCTCCTCTTTAAGTCAAACTCTTTAAAGTCTTCATTTAAAATCATATAGAAAGATTTATGCTATAAATAAACACGAAGTGATGATAACTTTGAACCTCTGATTCTACATCATTTATTTGCTTCACAAATATTGGTTTTAGTACTTGTTTGTTAGGCATCGTCTAACTATTGGAAATAGTAGGAATCAAGATAGCTCAATTCTTTCCCATTTTATTTGGAGTAGGGTATAGGACAAGCCTCAGGCCAAATAGTAAAGTAGGATTTGTGTCTTTCTAGTCTTCCCCATCCTTATACTAAGTATCAAAGGTGCAGCTTCAGTAACAAGGTTCTAGTGAAACACAGATTCTAAGAGTTGGGTTCAAATCAAATCTTGATTGTACCATTTGCTAGTTTTCCAACTCTATAAAAATACCTAATTTCTCAGTGTCCAATTTCCTTATCTATAAAGTAGGAAATATAATATCTGTATTGTGAAATGAGTAAGAGGATTTTAATCATTTATAATCATTAATAGCTAAACTTGTAATAAAACAACCGCACGTTCATTCAAGAACTCGGTGCTTCATGCCATCTTTTGTTTGACCAGAGTCCCAACTAATGTCCTTCACCCATTGTGCCTTTCAAATCAGATTTTCCTAGACTCTCAGAGCTTGCATTGCAGGACACTTGAATTCTCCCACTCAAATTCTAGTCCTGTTTCTTGATTTCTCAGTTTGGAAAATAAAATAAAAGGGAGTTAGATTTGGGGGGTGCAATAAACTTGTATTAACCTTGCTTAATTGGGTAAAAAAATGCCCCCAAACTAACAGCCTAGAAAGTCATATTATAGAAAATAAAGACAGCTCAGAAAAAGCTTACTTTTTATAAAATGTGATAACAATTCAGGACTCAAAAGAAATGAACTATAAAAAATAAAAGAATACCAACAACAAGATTAAAAAAATAATAACTGAACTGTAAAAGCTAGACACAGAAGAACCTTTCACTAAGTAATGGGTTTTATTGGGAGGTGGGAGGAGAAGCATTTTCTCAAGTATCGTCAGAGGCCACTGCTAAGTGAGACCTGGCCAAATTATAGCAAACATTTTCCTTTCAATAATGTGAGAACAATGAAGAGTTGATAGACTTTGGGTACTAGAAGTGGGGCTAATTAATTGTGCTGACTTTGCAGGTATAATACCCATAAATGTCATATTATTTTTGTGAATTTAGCTCACTGTGGGCATAACATTTATTTGAGGTCATTCGGTTTGATTTAGATCAAAGATAACAGATGGGCTTTGTTGTGAGTACCAATCAGATCATGTGGTAGTGGCCACCTGGGGCAGTGTATGGAGAAGGCTGTGCACAAACTCAGAGAAAAAAGTGCTAAAGTGGACTATCAATGACTGCAATGGGCAGTTAGAGAAGTAACATTGCAGACTGACATTGCAGATTTATGTCATCTTCATGTTTTTCCCCATTAGATAAAAAGCAGACTTTTTTAGAGCTCAAGAAAGGTTAGTCAATAGATAGCTCTAAATAAAATTACCTCCATACAAAAATATACTTGTATTTATTTCTTTCAACATATAGTAATAGAGTAACTATTATATTCTAAATACTGCTGGATGCTGGGAGAAAGGAGATTATAAGAGATATGCTCTTTATCCCTATGTGTCTTAGGTGGAAAGCAGGACCTTGAATAATAATCCAAATGAACATAGAATTGACAACTGAAATAAACATGCTAAAGAAAAGTTCAGAGAGCTATGAATGTAGAATGAGAGGACTTAACACTTTCTCAGAGACTCGTTTGGAATATATGATACATGGCTCTTCTGGAGAGGGTGCTTTTCTCTGTCCCTCTGTGACAAATGAAACATTTTAATTCAATTGAAAAATATTTATTGAAAGCCAAGTGCTGAGTTAGATGTTGAAGATACAAAAATTAAAATGGCATTGGCATTTTCTACATTCACTTCACCAGTGATCTCTCCAGCCCCAAGGCATTGAATATGATCTGTAAATTAATGTAATGACTCCCAAAAGTGTATTTCCACTTGGGACCTCATCGATTGCTTTCATAGCATGTGCACCTGCATTTCTAATAGAAAACTTGCTATTCCCTCCAGTCTACTTCCCACTCAATGTTTTCCATTTATTAGTAGTCAACAGTAATACCATCCATCTTTTGCTTGCATTAGAACACTTATAGCCATCCTTGACCCCTCGTTTTCTCTCACAACCCACATCCAATTCATCAACAAAATTAATCATTCTTGCCTTTGAAATAGTTACAAAATGCAGACATCTCTCATTACCCCCACTGAAAATACCCTGGTCCAATATCCATCATTGCTCACTTAGTTTATTACCGTGGCCTCCTAACTGATTCTCCACCTCCTGTTCATGCCCTCTTCAGCCTATTTCCCTCATAATCTAGCCTCCAGTCACCTCTTTGACTTCACCTTTTACTCTCTCCCCTTTGTTTTTCCCTTTGTTCATGTACTCTAGTCATACTGGCCTCCTTGGTGTCACTCAAATATTAAGCACCTTTTAGCCTCATAGCATAAGATACAAAGTATCTCTGTCCATATTCTAAACACCTCACTCACCTCTTTTAGGTTTACTTAAATGTCACCTGCTCAGAAAAAGTGGCTTTTGGAGCACTCTTTCTAAAAAGTCAACTCCCCTGCCCCAAACACCTTCAAGTCCCCTTCCTTCATTTATTTTTTTGCTTTAATATACTATACATTTTGTTCTTTTCTCATCTGTCTTTCTCTGGGCTGCATATGACTTCCATATACTCTACGAATTTTTGCATTTGTGAGCTCCTTTGTCTATAATTTTTTTAAAACATTTTCTTTGAGAGTTCCAGGCAAGACGGTGAAGTAGGTGAATGTTGTGCTCTCCTTCTCTCATGACCACATTAAAGTTACAACTAAATTATAGAACAATCAAGCTGAAGAACCATCTGGAGACTAGCTGACTAGAAGTCCTATAAGGATAAAAATAAGAAACCAACCTTGATTCCTGGTTGAGATTGCCAGGAATCAAGAGGTCACTGGTTTGTTCCCTGGTCAGGGCACATTCCCCAGGTTGTGGGACCCATTCCCAGTAGGAGGTGTGCAGCGGGTAGCCAATCTATGATGCTCCTCTCTTATCAATATTTCTATCTCTCTGTCCCTCTTCCTTCCTCTTTCTCTAAAAATCAATAAAAACGTATTTTTTAAAAAAAGAAAAAGAAACCATGTGAAACATACAAGAAGGATGGAGACACAGAGAGAGCTGGCCCACACTCATATATGGCTGTTGTGAATCTGGAGGAATATTTCAGCTGCAGAAGTTCTCCTTGAGGAGTGAGGGGCTCCAGTCGCACACTGGGACCACAGCTTGGAGCTTCAGAAAGAGGAGCCCACACAACACCTGGCTGTGAAGTCAGCTGGGATTCCATCTGTCTGGGTTAGTCAGAATGCTTCTGGAAACACAGACATACTCTTAAAGAGCCTGCACAAATATTACTTGCTCTCAGGTACTCACCTTAGGCTCTTGTGCAGATGCCAGACACATGGAGAAAGGGCTTCAGGGCAAGAGTTGGAAGGACAGCTGCCATTGCCCCTGTGTTGGAGCCTCCTCCCATATGATCAAATCTGAATCTGCATTATCTTAGTGAACTCTGCAAGCTCTATCCTGATGAGTCCCTGAGACCTAGTCCCACCCAACTTGTATACAGCCAGCCTCAGCCCATGCTACAGTTAAAAAAACAAAAAACAAAAAACTCTCAAAGGTCTGTCTGTAGGCTCCAGGCCAAAAGTGGCTGACCTCAGTGTGCCCTGTGCCATTAGGCTCAGCACTGGTGCCAAATCTGAATCTGCATTAACTGGTAAAAACCACTTGCCCCACCTGATTACTTCCTTAGACCCTGCCTCACCCAATTCAAATACCACCGAAGGCTCTTTCAGCAGCTAAGCCTTAAGGACAACGTGTGCCTTTGGCTGAACTCAGGCATGGTGCTGGTGGTAGCTGACCTCAGTTATGAGCTAGTCACATGCAGCTGCTGACATTGGCCTGATTCCCAAACCAGACAAAGACATTAAAAACTTTATGGGTCAATATCCATGATGAACATAGATGCAAAATTTCTCAACAATATTAGCAAACCAAATTCAGCAGTACATTTAAAATATTAAATACACTATGATCAAGGTAGATTTATTCCTGAATACAAGGGAGGTTCAGTATCTATAGATCAATTAATGTGATATACCATATGATAAACCAAATGTGATATGCCAATATGAAGGATAAAAACCATATGATAATCTCAATAAATTAAGAAAAAACATTTGACAAAATTTTGTTTATGATGAAAACTATCAGCAAAGTAAGGATAGAAGAAACATATTTCAATATAATAAAGGCCATATATGGAAACTCAGAGCTAATATCGTGCTCAATGGGAAAAAACTAAAAGCATTTTCCTTAAGATCATGAAAAAGACAAATATATCTACTTTTATCACTTCCATAGAACATAGTATTGAATGTCCTAATCACAGCAACCCGACAGAAAGGAAATGCATCCAAATTAGCAAGGAAGAAGTATGGTCATTATTTGCAGATGACATGGTACTGTATATAAAGAAGCCTAAGGATTCCACCAGAAAACTACTAGAACTGGTAAATAAATTCAGTAAAGTAACAGGATACAAAATTAATATTCAGAAATTGGTTTCATTTTTATACACTAATAACAAGCTATCAGAAAGATAATTTAAGAAAACAATCCCATTTATAATTACATAAAAATTGAAATAGCCAAGAATAGGTTTAACCAAGAAGGTAAAAGACCTGTATTCAAAAACTATAAAACATTGAAGAAAAATGAAAAGATATACCTTGTTCCTGGAAAAGATGCATTAACATAGTTAAATTGTCCAGACTTCCAAAGCCATCCACATATTCAATGCAATCTCTGTCAAAATACCAATGGTATTTGTCATAGAAAAATTAATCCCCAAATTTATATAGAACCACAAATGACCCTGAAAAGCCATAGCAATCTTGAGAAAAAAGAACAAGTTGGAGATATTACACTACCGGATATTAAACTATACCACAAGGCTATGGTAATCAAAACATCATGGTACTGGCATAAAAATAGACATATAGATAAATAAAACAGAATACAGAGCCCAAAAGTAAATCCATGCTTATTTGGTAAGTTAACATATAACAAAGGATACAAGAACATACAATGGGAAAAAGATAGTCTCTTTAATAAATGGCATTGGGGAAACATTTTGCATGGACAGATACCTCCAAAAACATAAAACTAGTCCATCTTCTTACACCATGTATAAGAATAAAGTCAAAATGGATTAAAGACTTAAATATAAGATCCAAAACCATAAACTTGCTAGAAGAAAACAGGCAATAAACTATCTAACATTGCTCTTAGTAATATTTTTGCTGACATATCAGCTTACACAAAGGAAACAAAAAATAAACAAACGGGACTACATCAAGATAAAAAGGTTTTGCACAACAAAGGAAGCCATCAACAAAAAGAAAAGACAGCCTACACAATGGAACAATGATACATCTGATAAGGGATTAATATCTTAAATGTATAAAGAACGCATCCAATTCAATACTAACAAACACACAATCAAATTACAAAACTAGCAGAACACCTGAATAGACACTTCGCAAAAGAGAAGATACAGATACATGCCCGATGGCCAATAGATACATAAAAACATGCTCAATATCACTAATCATTTGAGAAATGCAAATTAAAACTACAATGAGATATCACCTCTCACCTGTCAGAATTGTTATCATCAATAAATCCACAAATAACAAGTGTTGGCAAGGATGTGGGGAAAAGGGAACTTGTGTGCATTGTTGGTGGTAATGCAGATTGGTGCAGCCACTGTGGAAAACAATGTGGAAGGTTCTCAAAAAATTAAAACAACAACTGGCTTATAATTTATTAATCCCACTTTTAGGTATATATCTGAAGAAACCCAAAACACGAATTCAAAAGAATATATGCACCCCTATGTTCACTGCAGATTAATTACTATAGCCAAATATGAAAGCAACCCAAGTGTCCATCAATGGATAAGTGGATAAAAAAACGGTAGTACATATATACATGGAATATTACTTGGCTATAAAAAAAGAATGAAGTCTTACCATTTGCAGTGGGAAATTTATAAAGTTTCTTTTTCAATTACAGTTTACATTCAATGTTATTTTGTATTAAATTACCATTATAAAAATAGAGAATAAATCTAAGCCCTGGATTGCTCTGTACACAGCCAGCACCAAAGTTGCCTTCTCCCCATGAGCAGTGTGCCAGTGGCTCCCTGCAGGGCAGCTTCCTCGGAGCAGCAAGCACCACTGCTTTTCAGGAGTTATCCTTTCCAGGCCTTCTCACACATGGCCATGTGCCCAGCTGTCCGGCCAGGCTCCAGCCCCAGGCCTGCGCTCTCCTGGGTCCCTGAGGGCTGTTCCTACAGCAGCAGCAGCAGCAGCAGCAGTGATGGCGGGGGCTCCCTCCTCTTCCCCCTTCCACGCCCCCGCCTCCGCCCCCAACATTCCTATCTCTTCCTGCCCTCAGCCCCATGTGCACCTGGGGTGATGGCCTTCCCGGTCATGCATTTGCCTGTGGTGGCAGTGTCCCTCCCAACCCATGTTGGACGCCCCCTGGGGGCGGCAAGTGCATACCAAGTCCAGGGCTTGGAGGGCAGTAGCAAAGGTTCCCCTCACAAAAAGAGCAGATGTTATAACTGTGGGGCCATTGGCCACTGCTCTGAGGATAGCAAGCTGCCGTTCATGGATGTCAATCGGCAAGGTACATGCCCCTCCAGCAGAAAGTCTGGACTCCACAGATTGATATTTTTCTAAGTAGCGATGTATGCTATTAGTAAGCCATGAAGATATGTGGGAAATTAAATACAAAGCTGAAAAGCCTAGCTCAGTGGTTCTCGACCTTCCTAAGGCCTCGACCCTTGCATACAGTTCCTCATGTGGTGGTGACCCCCAACCATGAAATTTTGGTACTGTTATGCATTGTGATGTAAATATCTGCATTTTCTGATGGTCTTAGGCGACTCCTGTGAAAGGGTCGTTCGACCCCCAAAGAGGTCGCGACCCACAGGTTGAGAACCGCTGGCCTAGCAGCTGTTGAGCTTAATATTTTTAATTCAAAAGTGCCTACCTACCGTGGGCAAACCAACCATAGGCATGTATCAGCCTCAGTTTTATAGTGTATTGCATGTTTGAAAGTTCCTAAGAGAACAGAATTCAAAAGTTCTCATCACAAGAAAATAAATTGTGTAACTATGTATGGTGATGGATGTTAGCTAGACTTATTTATTGTGGTGACCATTTTGCAGAATGTACAATTAATCACTTATGAAATGTTTGTTATACATCAACTAAAAAAAATTCTGGATTGAAGCTTGATATCAGGATTGGCCTAGTGGGTATCTCTGCAGTGACCTCCCCCACAGCCCCCATCATGGCTCTACTCCTCCCACCCCTCGCCCCTGCCCCTGACTGCAATGCAGAGACCTCTGTCTCCAGAAGAGCATTGTTGTAATTGGTCCTTCTTGGTTCACAGGTAATTCCAGGGCAGCTATGTGGGATCAGAATCAGGAACTGAAGGTTGGAGTTCTCCAATCTAGTTCCACCAGTGTGACCATTGACAACTCTGGGCGAGGGAAAATGTCGCCTTTGTTTTGTTTTGTTGTTTTGTTCCTAAAGTGATTAGGCACTAATTTCTGTGTGTGTGTGTGTTTTTTTTTAAGGATTGCACTACAGAAAAATGTAAAATGATGTTGATCTCTCAGTTCTGGGAGACAAACTCCCTTAGACCAGTCAGTGCAAACTCTGTGACCTAGTATACTACAGAGCTCTCAGTAGTCCCTCTTTCAGACACTGTAGCAGTTTCCAGTTTTTAATTTTTTTCCCTGGAAATAAACTACATTATTAAGTTTAAAAAGATCATAACACTCCAGTTCTCCTATCACCTTATTCATATGAAAAAGGGTCTATTAATCCAAAATTAGTTAGAAGGAAATTAATCTTACACTAAAGCTTAGTTCTTTAGTTGCTAAATTGGATGAGAAAATGGTAGCAGCAGTTTTGAATCATATCACTTCTCCTGGAAATCCTACAAAGCAAGGATCACAACAGCAACTACACGCAAAGTACAAACTATATCCTCGAAAAAAGTGAACACACAAAAATTCCAAATCACACTCAAGTGTGGCCAAAACATGAGAGTGAAGGAAGGACCTAAGAAGCAACATTAGTGCGGTCCTAGAGTTGGGAAAAATGGGCGGGTGGGGGTGGGGGGATGGATTGGGGCAGTGGACCAACTCACACACTGACAGCTAAATTGACTCTTGGAATCTGAGGTCTTGCCCTGATGGGGATTGCCATGAGCAGGCCTGAGATAGAGGGAAGGCAGAGGGAAAAAGCATGGGAAGGGCCCAGGGAAGACTTGAGATGACTAACTCAGAGAACACTACTCTTTAAAAAAAATAAATCTGCTGAAACCGGTTTGGCTCAGTGGATAGAGTGTCGGCCTTCGGACTGAAAGGTCCCAGGTTCGATTCCGGTCAAGGGCATGTATCCTGGTTGCGGGCACATCCCCAGTGGGGGGCGTGCAGGAGGCGGCTGATTGATGTATCTCTCTCATCGATGTTTCTAACTCTCTATCCCTCTCCCTTCCTCTCTGTAAAAAATCAATAAAATATATTTTTTAAAAAATAAATCTTAAACTCTACATATACTTTGATTAATAGACACACCCATGCAACTCATACTTGATTCAAGTCTAGGAAGGACATTTCTATCACCTGAGAAAGTGCCCCCATGTCCATACTTAGTTGAATCCCACTTATTCCAAAGCATCCAGTGTCCTAAGTGTTGTGTTTTTGTTTTGTTTTGTTTTTGCTATAAATTAGTTTTGCCTGTTCTAGAATTCATTTAAAAGGAATTATGTACTACACACACCTTTGTATCCAGCTCAGCATAGTATCTGTGAATAGAGAACACTTTTTTTTTCTTTTTTTTTTAAGGAAGAGGTATGTGGAAAGCAGAGGCTGAGTTTCTTGTTAGTAACAGCTGCGGAAGTTCACAGCCGGCAGTAACCGCTCTTGGGAGCCAAAGGAGGCGGAGCTGCAGAGTGGGACCATGTTTTCCAGCACTGAAGCATCAGAAGAGCGAGCATTGGAGCAAAGCAATCTGGAAGACTACTTTGGGTCCTCCCCTCACTCCACATGCATATTTCGCTACTGGTTGGTCTGGAGAAAGACAGAACATTCAAATACATGTAAGCAAAGCCTCCTAACAATAAAAACAAACAGAAGGAAAAAAATGTTGTCACAAAACAAATTAAAACCATAACTGAAAATTTCTTCATGAATGGGAAAAAAACACACCTAAACTTTGACAGTTAAATTGACTGAGAATGGGAACAGGAAAAGAGAAGACTAAAATTATATGGACATGAAAGTGCTTGACATGGCCAGAAAAAGTGAGTGCATTGGTGAGGCTGGACTATAAAATAGAGGGGGTGGGGGGGAAATCATACATTGTGCAAAGAAATCTTCTAGAAGATAAATTACGGGGTATTTAGTGACTACTCTAAATGAGTTTGTGCTTTATTTGGCCAATAAGCAATGAAGGATCATTTAAGGGTTTTGAGGAGAGTGAGCTGATACAGTCTGTGCCTTTGGAGTATAACTTTATTTCTCCAAGTGAAAGATAAATTGTAGAGGCAAGAGAGCTGATGAGTTAAGAAACCCCTGTAAAATTTCTGTTGATTTAGTCATTTATCACCTATTTATTGAGCGTCTATGATGAGCAAGGCACCGTCGTAGCAGTGTACCACACAGAGTCCCTGCCCTCGGGTAGCTTGCCCTCTAGCAAGGTGAGACCTCTAACATGAGAACACTGGCATCCTGCCAGGAAATTACAGGTGCTGTGAGGGAAAATAAAGCCAGGGTAGGCATACAGAACGGTGCTGAGGGGAAGGGGCAGTCGAAAAGAGCTGAGACCCAAACAAAGTGAATAAGTGAGCAGGGCGTCTATCTCCATGAGAAGTGCTAGGACATTGGCAGAGTCGGGAGCTAGGAGTGGGTGCTAAATCAAACCAGCCAGAGACTCTCTGTGGCTAGAATATTTAAGCATGTCCTGGTATGAAATAGAGAACCCCAATGAAAACACTAGGTCCTAGAGGTGGAAAGGTTAACTGTAGGAAGATACTGAGGAAATAGAGGCTAGGAGGCTAAAGGATTTGAAAGCCCTCAGTGTTCCCTGGGCAGATTTGATCAGGGCAATGGTTTTTAGTTCCTGGCATCTATTTTTTCACCACACATTAGGAAGAAGCCCAACTGCACTAGAAGATAATGGGAAGAAGGACAATTCGACCACCCAACGCCTTAGGGAAAAAAGAGCCATGACTTGCTGCAGGAACATGCTGTGACAGACCTTCTCAGGCTTAAAAGGGATTCTTAGGCAGAGATGACCCTCTTAAAAATTATCTCCCCTCATATGTTCCTCATAAAATGATACAGCAACTCTGGAAAATAGTTTGAAAAACTAAACATATACTTATCCTACAACTTGGCAATTGCATTTGTGGGCATTTATCCCAGAGAAATAAAAACATATGCTTACACAAAAAACCTGTACATAATTGTTCACAGTGGCTTTATTTGTAATGATTAAGAAGTGGAAACAAGCAAAATGTTCTCAATAAATGAATGATTATACCAATTATGGTACTACCATACTATAAATCACTCAGCAATAAAAAGATATGAACTATTGACGCACATAACTACTTGGATGGAGCTCAAAGACATTATGCCGAGTGAAAAATCAATTCCCAAAAGTCATATATTGTGTGATTCTATTTATATAACATTCTATAAATAACAAAATTATAGAGACGGAAAATAGATTAGTGGTTGTCAAATGATGGGAATAATGGGAAAGAATGGGTGAGTATAACTATAAAGGCACAAGGGAAATCATTGTGGTGATGGAATAGCTTTGTATCTTAACTGTAATGTTGATTGCACAAATGTATGTATCAAACAAAATAGAACTATGCAACACATTTGTATGGATGTCAAATCCCTGGTATTAATAATGTACTATAATTTTGCAAGCAGCAACCATTGGGGAAACTGGTGAAGGGTGCATGAAATCCATCTCTATTGTTTTTGCAACTTCCTGTAATTCTATTTCAAATTTTTAAAATATACATCTATTTTAAAGACTTCTAAAATATTACAGAGTATCTCTGGACCTGAGGGAAAAAATATTGTCAGTTATTTCTGATTAGTGGAACTCTAATAAAAGTTTATTTTAATAAAACATGCTTCATAGCGTGGTTTAGAATTTTAAGTAAACTCTATAATAGCATGGCTTTTCATCAGAAATGATCTCTAAAATATGCTTCTATAGCTTCTAAAAGAGTCTGACCTTATAGCAGACACTGGTTCAAGATAACTCAGGCCAATAAGCTTTTGCCTGGTAGCCTAAGCAACTGCCTCTTCTCTTTATTCTTTTAGGTTGAAAGAGCTCAGTGAGGCTTGCATTCCTGATAATTTCTCAATTCAAGGTAGTTGTCCCATTGTCATATTTATGACCCATGGTTTGAGGCCATCGATATCTGATTGGATTTAAAAATATTCCATTGGACGAGTTCTCCACTTTTGGAAATCTTATTCAAGACGCCCAAAGCAAGTTTTCTCTTATCTTCCTCCCCACCCCCATGCCCATTTCAATAGGTTGTTTCTTCCACGTGCCACAATGTGCGACTTGTAGTCGTAGCCCTTTGGTCATTATCAATGGGTTATAAATTTTAATACTATTTCTTCTACTAAATTTTAAGTTTGTTTGTTTTTAATGTTTTTATTGTAATTTATCAATCTGTCTTCTGTTTCTTTCTTTTTTCTCTTAATCCTCAACCAATAATATTTTTCCATAGATTTTTAGAGAGAGTGGAAGAGAGAGGGTAAGACAGAGAGAAATATAGCTGTGAGAGAAACACCTCAATTGGTTGCCTCCTGCACAGGCCTGGGCCAGGGATGAGCTTGCAACTAAGGTATGTGCCCTTGACTGGAACCAAACCTGAGACTTTTCAGTCTGCAGCCAGTGTTCTATCCACTGAGCCAAACCAGCTAGAGTAAAACTTTAAGTTTTTGATGGTAACAGTATATTTTCAAAGTATCTATTATAATTCTTATCAGAAAATAAGCAGTAGTCCTGGTCAGTTTGGTTCACAACCTTGGGAGCTTCCTAGGTGAAACTGAGGGATTAGAGCATCTGCCTGGAGACCGAAGGGTTTTGAGTTCAATTCCAGATCAATTGCATTTACCTTGGGTGCAGGCTTGATCCCCAGCCCTGGTCAGGGTGTGTGTGGAAGGCAACTAATTGATGTGTGTCTTTCTCACACTGATGTTTCTCTCTCTTTCTCTCTCTCACTCTTCCTCCCACCCTCTCCTTCTCTCTCTCTCTGGCTCTTTCCCCCTCTTCTCTTCCCTCCACTTTCTCTGAAAAAAATCAATGGAAAAAAATACCCTATGGTGAGGATAAAAAAAAGAAAATAAACAGCAAAGAAAACTTCTGGTCAAGATGGTAGAGTGGGTAAATGCTGTGCTTGCCTCCTCCCATGACCACATCAAAATGACAACTAAATTATCCAACAACCATTATGTAAAATCAGCTGCTGACTGGCTGAACAGAAGTCTTATAACTAAGAATATAAAGAAGAAATCATGTCAAGACTGGTAAAGGGATGGAGATGCAGAAGAGCAGGTCCCACAACCATGGTGTGGCCAATAAGCATGGGGAAGGACATCTCAGCTGCTGAGGTCTTGCTTGAGGAAGGAGGGTTCCCAGCCCCACAACAGCTCCCCAGCCCAGGGAACCAGGACCAGGAGGAGGAGTGCCCATGACATCTGAAAAACAATGGGGATTGCATCGGAGTGATATGGCGGTGTGCTGAAGACGTAGGCACTGCTCTTGAGAGGCCCAGGTACAGACTTGCTAGATCCCAAATGCACTCACTCTTACCTCAGCAGAGGGACAACAGCTAGAAAAGTGTTAGGGGCACACAGGGAGGAACAAAATTGACTAACTTCCTGGCAAGGGCTGGAGGAGCAAGTGTGGGGGCAGCTCTCTGCTGGCATGGAAGTGCTGGCAGGCACCTTGTTTTTTTTGTTGTTGTTGAACTCTCCTCTTACCAAGTCAGCCAGGTTCAGGTGGTTCCAAATCTGAGCTAACATCATTTACGTCACCCTGGTGATATTCTGAGACCCAACCCCACCCACATGCTCACTTGTCCCAAGGAACTTCCAGATGTTTTTCTCCACAAAGGGCCTGCCTTGGTTGATACTACAGACTTCAGTAGGTCTCTAAAAGATCCACACTCACAAACAAGTAGCGACTGGGCTTGGCATACCCTTTACTACTTGAAAAAAAAATCAATGGATTTTTTTCCAGACCAGTCTTTTTCTTTTATAAAAACACTAGAGGCACAGTGCACAAAATTCATGCATGGGGGTAAGGGGTGTCCTTCAGCCAAGCCTGCAGCCTCTCCAATCTAGAACCCCTTGAGGGATGTCCAACTGTCCATTTGGACATCCCTCTCACAATCCAGGACTGCTGGCTCCCAACTACTCACCTGCCTGCCTTCCTAATTGTCCTTAACTGCTTCTGCCTGCCAGCCTGATCACTCCCCTGCCAGCCTAATTAATGCCTAACTGCTCCCCTGCCAGCCTGTTTGCCCCTAACTGTCCTCCCCTGTTGGCCTGATCACCCACAACTGCCCTCCCTTGCAGGCCTGGTCCCTGCTAACTGCCTTCCCCTGCTGGCCATCTTGTGGTGGCCATCTTGTGTCCACATGAGGGCAGGATCTTTGACCACATGGGGGCAGTCATCTTGTGTGTTGGAGTATATTACTCTTTTATTAGATAGGCTAGAGGCCTGGTGCACGAGTGGGGGCCAGCTGGTTTTCCCTGAAGGGTGTCCAGATTAGGGTGGGTGTTCCCTTGGGGTGTAGGGTGGCCTGGGCATGGGGCCTGTGGTGGTTTGCAGGCTGGCCACGCCCCCTGGAGACCTAATTGGAGCCTCTGGTATCTGGAGCAGAGCCAAGCCTTCTGCTGCACAGCCATTGAAACTTTGTTGCCTTACGCAAAGGCCTGGACGCTTGGCTTCCTCCATTACTAAGGGCAACCCATGCCTCCCTCCTGCTCTCTCTGTGGCCATAGCCATCTTGGTTGGGTTAGTTTATATGGTCGCTCTGATTGGCTGGTGGGCATGGCTGGTGGGTGTGGCTTGTTAGTGTAGTGGAGGTATGGTCAATTTGCATATTACTCTTTTATTAGATAGGATATATGTAATAGTATCCTATCTAATAAAGATGGGATATGATAATTGACCCTCATGCCATCACAAACATAGCGGCACCCACAGCCAATAAAGAGGGAATATGCTAATTGACTGCCACACCTTCAAAGATGTCAGCGTCCACAGCCACAAGATGGCAACACCCAGTCCCTTCAGCCCCTCTGGGGTAACAGACACACCTTCTTCTTGAGTTCCCCAGTCCCCTCAGTCTCGCAGCAACCCAGGGCTGGCCCGAGTAATAGGCAAGCTTTAGATGGCTGCCCAGCTGCCCAGGGTCACCTGAGGCTCAGGTAACCAGGGCAGGCCAAGGCTTGCGCTGCTGGCAGTGGCAACAGCAGAGGTGTGATGGGATATCACCTTCCCCTGATCACCAGGTCACCTCCCACCCCTGAGGGCTCCTGGTCTGTGAGAAAGGGCAGGCCAGGCTAAGGGATCCCCTCCTCCAGTGCATGAAAAAATTAAGGAAGAGCATGGTAAAGAGGTTCAAGATTACTGGGCAGTGATAAGGGGTATATGTGGATATATATAGATATATACGGATATATATATATATATATATATATATATATATATAGCCCTCCTCACTGCCCAGTAATCTTGAACCTCCTTACCATGCTCTTCCTTAATTTTTTCATGGTGGCACTCATCAACTTCTATACATACTATACAATTACCTTATTTATTATTTTTGTCTTTCTCTCTCTGCTACAATAAAAGCTACAGAGAAATGAAAAATCTAGTCTATTTTACTCATGTATATGCACTAAGTACCTGTTACTCTGCTGGAGGCATTGTGAGTACTAAATATGTCTTAATGAAGTGAGTTAATTAAATGTCAACCAACTAAAAATAGACTTTGCAGGCATTATGGGAACATGCCCATGTAACAAACTCTAACCTATATTTCCATTTTTCGCTCCTATTTTACTACTTGAATTTTCTACACTTCAGTCCATGAATAGAATACCCATGTTCAGGTAGTTTTGATAAAAATAAAATACTAGGAGAAAATATTAGGCATGTTTCCATAAAAAGCATTTTTGCCTTTAGGTCACTTTTCCAAATTATAATGTATAAAGGGAGGACCATTTATTTATCTTCTGCAATCATTTCCAAGTTGATTGCGTACATGGTGTCTAAGAAGTAAAGATGGAATAGCACCATCTGCTGTCAGGCTGCTGATCTTGACAAAATGACTTATTTGGGCTTTTCTGGGAGTACTAGTAGTTGGTTCTCTAACACATTTTAATACTTAGCTTTTTGAACTTTGTTCTGTTCTATCGAACATGTCTACTTCCTTTAATTTGGGAATCTAAATCCCTCTTAGATTCTCTTCTTCTACAAAAAAAATAAGTTTGTTTTCTAATTATCACCAAAAAAGTTTGCCTAAAAGTTTGTTTGATATTATGTAACTTAAATATAGTACAAATAAGGAAATGATTCATCCATGGAAATTTAGAAAATTTTATATTGCATCTTTAGAAAATTAAGAAGAGTATTGAGGTAGTGATTCTAGTTTTTCTGGCACAGAGTCCATTAAATAAAACCAGGAATAATTTATTTGACTCTAAATGTCATTAATTCATCCAACAAGTATTTATTGAGTGCCTCCTGTGTGCCAAGTACTGTCACAGGTGACAGTGATTCAACAGAACCCAAAACTGACAAATTCCCTGTTTTCAAGGAATTTACACTCCACTTACTGGTTGTCCATTTGTTGTTTAGCTTGGGGGAAAGAGTGTCAATGCTTGCTCTCCTAGAAGCTGATATTCAACTGGAAGAAAATACACAATAATAATAAATAATAATATATAGCATGCTGAATCGTGTTCTGGCTTGAATTGTGTCCTCCCAACATAAGTTGAAGATCTAACCCCCGGTACCTCAGAGTGACCACATTTATAAACAACACCATCGCAGATGTAATTAGTTAAGATGACATCACAGCAGAACCCTTAATCCTTTTTAAAAGGGAAAAGTTGGACACAGAAATTCACACGAGGAGAATACCATGTGAACGTGGCTAAGATTGAAGTGATGCACCTACAAGTCAAGGAGACCAAATATTGACAACAAACTACCAGGAACCAGGGAGGAAGTATGGAACAGATACTCTCTTAAAAAGAACCAACTCTGCCAACAACCTGATCACACTCTTCTAGTCTCCAAATCTGTGAGGCAATACATTTCTGTTCCAAGTGCCCAGGTTTGGATACTTTGTTATGGCAAATCTAGGAAGCTAATGGAAGAAACAAGAGTATATAGGCTGCAAGTAACAATACCGTGACTCTGGGAGTGACTTCCTAATGCATTGGGGAGGGGATTCTCTTGTACTGATGAAAATGTTTTAGAACTAGTTAGAGATGGTTGTTGCACAATATCCTGAATGTCCTAAATGAAGCTAGATTTTACACTTTAAAATAGTTAATTTTGTGCCATATGAATCTCACATCATTTTATTAAATAAAGTGTGTGGGGAAGGCCTCTCAGAAATGGTGGAATTTTAGTAAAGAAAGAAATAAGGATTGTGTCTGGCCGATGTGACTGAGTGGTTGAACATAGACCTATGCACCAAGAGGTCACTGGTTCAATTCCTGGTCAAGACACATGCCCAGGGTGGCAGGCTTGAACACGGTAGGGATCATGCAAGAGGCAGCTAATTAATGTTTCTATCTTTTCCCCCTCCCTCTTCATCTCTCTCTAAAAATCAATAAAAACATTTAAAAAATAAGTATTGTTTTGTCCCTATTTGTATAGTAGATGCTCAGAAAATGCGTTTAATGAACATTAAAAAATGGAGATAAAAAAGAATTTTGTAAAGAAACCAAGATGGCAGCATAGGTGAACACCTAAACTGCTGACTCACACAACAATTTCATAACTACAACTGAAAGACAGAACAGACATCATCCAGAACCACAGGAAAGCTGGCTAAGTGGAAATTCTACATCTAAAAGGAAAGAGAAAAGCACACTGAAACTCAGAGAAGCTGCAAAAAGCTAATGTATAGAGACACGAGCATGGAGAGGACAGGGCAGAGTGCCTGGCTGGCTTCCTATAGCGAGAGAGAGATGGAAATTCCTGCC
This sequence comes from Lasiurus cinereus, assembly GCA_011751065.1. Classification (NCBI taxonomy): domain Eukaryota; kingdom Metazoa; phylum Chordata; class Mammalia; order Chiroptera; family Vespertilionidae; genus Lasiurus; species Lasiurus cinereus. Next base: position 13,872,307 of record JAAGEH010002534.1, on the reverse strand, counting down.
TGCACTGAACCCCAGTTCTGGGCGAAACTCATATGGGGGAGTAGGGACTGTTGTGAAAAGAGAGGAGTGCAGGGAAACTTAGGGGAGCCGAGAAAGACAGAGGTCTGGAGGTGTGCACGAAAGTGCCCCCTGAGAGAACTGACTGCTAATTGTGCTGCTGGCTTTCTCTAGCAAAAGGAAGACAGAACCTCCCAACTGCACCCAAATCCAGATCAGACTGCACTGAACCCCAGTTTCGGGCAAAACCCTGAGGAGCCAGACTCATACAGGGCTCCAAAGCACATGGAAACTCAGGGGAGCTGGAAAGACAGAGGTCTGGAGGCCGAGAAAGAGACTGTGTGCAGAGAGGGCTACAGCGATTACCGAGGAACACTGAGACCCAAGGGCCACACAGGGAAGGGCTGATGGGAAGCTAAGGCTGTCTGCTCAGCCTGAGACTCCAAGCCTAGCACAGAGGCTTTTGCAGTCTTGCAAGTCTTAAGGCAGAGTCCAGCACAAAGTTCCCCAGTGTTGACACAGCTGATCCTCACAACAAACTGGCTTCTAGGTCAATTCCCTCCAGTGATAATAACAACAATCAACACAACAAAGCTGTACACACAGTCTACAAAGGGGTGCACCAAGAGAGTTCATGTCAGAAAACAGAGCAGGCAGAGCTACTGTGCCATCTAGGACACCTAGCACACAAAACTACTCTACCAACTCAGAGAAGCAGTGAAAATGTGGAGACAAAGGAACAGATCACGAACAAAAGAAATGGAGGAAAATAAACAACTGGATATAGAGTTCAAAACCACAGTTATAAGGTTTTTCAAGAATTTCCTAGAAAAAATGGATAATTTTAGTGAGACCCAAGAGGAGATGAAAAAGGACCAACTAGAAATTAAACATACACTGACTGAAATAAAAAATATTATACAGAGACTTAACAGCAGACTAGAGAAATGCAAGAATCAAGTCAAAGATTTGAAATACAAAGAAGCAGAAAACACTCGACTGGGAAAGCAAAAAGAAAAAGGAATTAAAAAATGTGAAGATAGTGTAAGGAGCCTCTGGGACAACTTCAAATGTATCAACATCAGAATTATGGGGGTGCCAGAAGAAGAGAGGGAGCAAGATATTGAAAACCTATTTGAAAAAATAATGACTGAAAACTTCCCACACCTGGTGAAAGAAATAGGCTTACAAGTCCAGGAAGTGCACAGAACCCCAAACAGAAGGAATCCAAAGAGGACCACACCAAGACACATCATAATTAAAATACCAAGAGCAAAAGACAAAAAGAGAATATTAAAAGCAGCAAGAGAAAAACAGTTAATTACCTACAAGGAAGCACCCATACATTGTCAGCTGATTTCTCAACAGAAACTATGCAGGCCAGACGGGAGTGGCAAGAAATATTCAACGTGATGAATAGCAAGAACCTACAACCAAGAATACTCTACCCAGTAAAGCTATTATTCAGAATTGAAGGGCAGATAAAGAGCTTCACAGATAACAAAAAACTAAAGGAGTTCATCAGCACCAAACCAGTATTATATGAAATGCTGAAAGATACTCTTTCAGAAGAGGAAGAAGAAGAAAAAAAGTAAAGATAAAAATTATGAACAACAAATACATATCTATCAAAAAGTGAATCTAAAAATCAAGTGAATCTAAAAATCAAGTGAATTAAAAATCTGATGAACAGAATAAACTGGTGAATATAATAGAATCAGGGACATGGAAAGGGAGTGGACTGACAGTTCTCCTGGGGAAAGGGGTGAGGAGTGTGCAGGAAGAGACTGGGAAAAAAATCATACCTTTATGGATGAGGACAATGAGGGAGAGGTAAGGTCAGAGGGTGGGGTGGGAGCTGGGTGGAGGGGAGCTATGGGGGGAAAAAAGAAGAACAATTGTAATAGTCTGAACAATAAAGATTTATTAAATAAAAAAATAATTTTGCCTTTTAACCTGTGGAATTTGAGCAGAAGTGTGATTTACATTTTATAAAAATCTTTTCATGGTGAACATTTTTAAGACAACATATAAAGGAGGAAAAGCTAAAAGCAGAGAAAGAACTTGGGTGATGATTGCAATCATCCAGATAAGAGACAAGGTGATAGCAAAGGAGGGGATGAGACTCATTTGCTTGAGGACTTGGATGTGGTAGGAGAGAGAAAGATGGATACAAGCATGATACCCAGATTTGGAGGCTAGGCAAACAGAGGAATAAAATGGTCCTTAACTGTGATGAGAAAGACTCTGGTGGAGCAAGTATAGCGCAGGTGAAGGTGAGGACAGGAGTTCAATTTGGAGCATGTTGAGTTCATCAAAATAACTTCTGAACAAAAATAATGTTGATGCTGAATTTGAAGTGATTCCCACTTTGGATCCTTATTCAGTATGCAAAATCAACACTTTGCAACTGTGAAGTAAGAATTGCTCCATGTAATGCAAAAGTACCAAAGCAAAACAAATGTGAGTGACTCTCTGGTGGTCTATTGAGAGCAGAAACAACAACTTGCCCTATATCTTGAAGTTTTGTCTCCCAGTAACTATTCTCCACTCTTCCATAATAATAGTATATTTTTGCTGGTACCTGACTCCCTGCGACAAAGACTTTCTCCAGCTGCCTGTGTAACAAGGAGGCCCTGATTAATTCTGGCCAATGGGATGCAAGTAGAAACATCAACCAGGATCATTTTTTTTTTTTTGCCAAAGATTATAAACTCATATTTTAATTACAAGTAGTATGAAATCACATGTAAAAGTTATAAGATTATAATAAGGTATTTCAAGTCAACAAAAAACCCACTGGAAGCCATGAATAATCACAGTCCTATGCAATCTTCATCTTAAACAGAAAAAAAAAAGCTTATTGCTGAAAGTATTATGTCTGTTCCCTTTTTCTCTCCATTGACTCTTGTAGCCCGCGTCTACCCCAGGCCCTATCTTTTTTCTTTAATAGACAGGCTTTTGGTTATATATATACTAGGGGGGGGGCTGGTGCACAAAATTCGTGCATGGGAAGGGGTCTCCTCAACTCAGCCTGCATTCTCTCCAATCTGAGACCCCTCAGGACCCCTGGCTCCTAACTGCTCACCTTCTTGCCAGCCTGATCTTCCTAACTTCTCTCCCCTGCTGGATCTGATCCTCTTAATTGCTCTCCCCTGCCTGCCTGATCGCCTCTAACCTCCTCTGCCTTGGCCCTGCCAATATAGACTCCCTGCCGGTTTGTGTCCCTGATCCAGGTTTGTATTCCCAATCTGACCCCCACAGTCCCAGCACCACCATGGCAGGGCTTGGGGCTGCAGGGTGCCAGACTCCCTGCATGTTTGTGTCCCCATCCGACCCCTGGCAGCCCCAGTGCCACCATGGCGGACGTGGAGCTGCTGGGTGCCACTGCCTGGCTGCTATGGGCGTGGCCATCTTTGTTGGGTAATTTGCATACTCACTCCTATTGGCTGGTAGTGTAACAGAGTGATGGTTAATTTGCATTCTACTCTTTTATTAGATAGCCTATTTTTATTGTCTAGCACAGACAAACTGGCTGAAGAAGCATAAACATTGTACATTTCTACCATCTTCAACAGAATATGAATATTTATTTATTAAAAATACAAAAGGTCAGTAGCTGTCTGGCTGCTGAGGAGCTGACCTTGCCACACAACTCCATAAGCCATGCCTCAAGCCCACCACCCTTCATGGGCACCCTGGCCCCGCCATGGTGAAGGTGACGTTCAACTCGGCTCTGGCCCAGAAGGACGAACACAAGAACAGCGAGGAGGTGCTATCATCCCCCCACCCCCCCCCACACACACACACCCAACGCCGTGGTGGTGGATTGCAAGGACCCAGATGAAGTGGTACCAGTTGGCCAGAGAAAAACTTGGTGTTGCTGCATGTGTTTTGGACTAGCATTTATGCTTGCAGATGTCATTCTAGGAGGGGCATACCTGTACAAATATTTTGCACTTCAATCAGATGACATGTACTACTGCGTAATAAAGTACATCAAAGATGATGTCATCCTAAATGAGCCTTCTGCAGATGCCCCAGCTGTTCGCTACCAGACAACTGAGGAAAATATTAAGATCTTTGAGGAAGATGAAGTTGAATTTGTCACTGTGCCTGTCCCAGAGTTTGCAGACAGTGATCTTGCCAACATTGTTCATGATTTTAACAAGAAAATCATGTACTATTTAGATCTTAACCTGGATAAGTGCTATGTAATTCCTCTGAACACTTCCATTGTTACAGCACCCAGAAACCTACTGGAGTTACTTATTAACATAAAGGCTGGAACCTATTTGCCTCAGTCATATCTAATTCATGAACACATGGTTATCACTGACCGCATTAAAAACATTGATCACCTGGGATTATTTATTGACTGTGCTATGACAAGGAAGCTTATAAACTGCAATGCAGAGATACCATTAAAGGTATTCAGAAACATGAAGTCAGCAATTGTATCATAGTTCAGATTTTGAACAAATTTGGCGTGGAAACTTTAATTTGTTCTTGAACATTCAAGAAAAACTTAATCTCACAGCATAGCCATACTCTTTGTATTTTGTGCAGTGATTATTTTTTAAAATCTTCTTTCATGTAAGTAGCAAACGGCTTCACTATCTTTTCATCTCATTAATTCAATTAAAACCATTTCCTTTTAAAAATATTTTCTTCTTTCCAAGTGTGGTATCTTTTATCTTTTCTTTTCTTTTTTTTGAAAGCAATTCAGAGTAGCTATTGAGATTGAAACTCTGTGTGTGTGTGTTTTTAATTGTTGCCAGTATTACAGATGTCTCTTATTTCTCCCCTCACTTTTTTAAATAAATCTTTATTGTTCAGATTATTACAATTGTTCCTCTTTTTTTCCCCCATTAGCTTCCCTCCACTGGGCTTTTACCCCTTCCTCTTCCCTTACCTTTCCCCCATTGTCCTCAACCATAGGTGTATGATTTTTGTCCAGTCTCTCCCTGCACCTCCCTCACTCCTTCCTCCTGATAATTGTCAGTCCACTCCCTTTCTATGCCCTTGATTCTATTATATTCACCAGTTTATTCTGTCCATTAGACTTTTAATTCACTTGATTTTTAGATTCACTTGTTGATAGATATGTATTTGTTGTTCATAATTTTTATCTTTACCTTGTCTTCTTCTTCCTCTTCTGAAAGAGTACCTTTTAGCATTTCATGTAATACTGGTTTGGTGCTGATGAACTCCTTTAGCTTTTTCTTATCTGTGAAGCTCTTTATCTGTCCATCAATTCTGAATGATAGCTTTGCTGGGTAGAGTAATCTTGGTTGTAGGTTCTTGCTATTCATCACTTGGAATATTTCTTGCCACTCCCATCTGGCTTTCATAGCTTCTGTTGAGAAATCAACTGACAATCGTATGGATGCTCCTTTGTAGGTAATTAACAATTTTTCTCTTGCTACTTTTAATATTCTCTCTTTGTCTTTTGCTCTTAGTATTTTAATTATGATGTCTTGGTGTGGTCTTCTTTGGATTCCTTTTGTTTGGGCTTTTGTGTCCTTCCTGGACTTGTAAGCCTATTTCTTTCACCAGGTGGGAAAGTTTTCAGTCATTATTTCTTCAAATAGCTTTTCAGTATCTTGCTCTCTCTCTTCTTCTGGCACCCCCACGATTCTGATGTTGGCATGCTTGAAGTTGTCCCAGAGGCTCCTTACACTATCTTCACATTTTTAGATTCCTTTTTCTTTTGGCTTTCCCAGTCGAGTGTTTTCTGCTTCTTTGTATTTCAAATCTTTGATTTGATTTTTGTGTTCCTCTAGTCTACTATTAGGTCTCTGTATAATATTTTTTATTTCAGTCAGTGTATGTTTAATTTCTAATTGGTCCTTTTTCATTTTCTGTTGGGTCTCGCTAAATTTATCCATCTTTTCTAGAAAATTCTTGAAAAACCTTATAACTGTAGTTTTGAACTCTATATTCAGTCTTTTGTTTTCCTACATTTCTTTTGTTTGTGATCTGTTCCTTTGTCTCCACATTTTCACTGCTTCTCTGAGTTGGTAGAGTAGTTTTGTGTGCTAGGTGTCCTATATGGTCCAGTAGCTCTGCCTCCCCAGTTACCTGAGGTGGACTCTCTTGGTGCACCCCTCTGCAGACTGTGTGAACAGCCTCGTTGTAGTTAAGTCTTGATTGTTGTTGTTATCACTGGAGGGAATTGACCTACAAGCCAGTTTGTTTTGAGGATCAGCTGTGTCAACACTGGGAAAACTTCTGTGCTGGACTCTATCTTAAGACTTGCAAGACTGCAAAAGCCTCTATGCTCAGCTTGGATGGGGCAAAGTCTCAGGGTGAGACAGACAGATTTGGCTTCCCATCAGCCCCTAGTCTCAGTGTTCTTTGGCAATTGATGCACCCCTCTTTGCCCAGTTTCATGGGCCTCCAGATCTCTGCCTTTCCAGCTCCCCTGAGTTTCCTTGTGCTCCAGGGACCCGTATGGGTCTGGGTTCCTAGGATCTCGACCAAAACTGGGGTTCTGTACAGTCAGACCTGGATTTCAGTGCAGTTGGGAGCTTCTGTCTTCCTCCCGCTAGAGAACACCAGCGGCACAATCAGCAGTCAGTCCTCTGTGTGGGCACTTTCGCATGCACCTCCAGATCTCTGTCTTTTGCAGCTCCCCTAAGTTTCCCTGCACTCCTCCCTTTTCACAACAGTCCAGACACCCCCACATGAGTCTCGCCCGGAACTTGGTTTCAGTGCTGTGGGAACTGGGGTTCAGTACGGTCAGGAGTTTCCTCCCGCTAGAGGAAGCCAGCCAGGCACTCTGCCCTGTCCTCTCCATGCGCATGTCTCTGTACCTCAGCTTTTTGCAGCTCCTCTGAGTCTCTGTGAGCCCCTCTCTTTCCTTCTAGTTGTAGAATTTTCACTCAGCCAGTTTTCCTGTGGTTCTGGATGATGTCCATTCCGTCTTTTAGTTATAGTTTTGAAATTGTTGTGTGAGGCAGCAGTTTAGGTGTTCACCTATGCTGCCATCTTGGTTTCTTTTTTATCTTTGAATTATTAGTTGTATAAAGTCATAAATCATAATACACTTTACCATATATCTGAGGTAGAGAGATTATAGTTTTAATTATGCATTTTTAAGAGGAGTGATTATCTAAAGAATAGTCATATAAATGCATACATAAAAATGGGCCATTGTGACTTATTTGTAGTTGTTAGTTGGCCTGCTTCTTAGTTGTTAGAGCATTTAAGCACACAATTTAATTTTTCTTTAATTAAAATATGCAATATTTTCAGTGTCATATTTAACTCTTTAGAGCAGTGGTTTTCAACCTTCCTAATGCCATGACCCTTCAAGACAGCTCCTCATGTGGTGGTGACCCCCAACCATAAAATTATTTCCATTGCTACTTCATAACTGTAATTTTGCTACTGTTATGAACTGTAATGTAAATATCTGATATGCAGAATGTATTTTCATTGTTACAAATTGAACATAATTAAAGCATATGGATTAATCACAAAAACAATATGTAATTATACATTGTGAAATATTTATTTCTAATTACAAATAAATGAAATTTTGTCTTGAATTGTGGTGTAGCATGGGCAACAGTCTTCATATAACAACAGTAAACTACATTGCTACATTTTGCTACACCGAGGAGCAGTGTGTTGGTTCCTAAGACCACGGGAAATAGGTGTTTTCCAATAGTATTAGGCGACCCCTGTGAAAGGGTCGTTCGACCCCCAAAGGGGTCGTGACCCACAAGTTGAGAACCACTGCTTTAGAGTATAATTTCCACCTCAGTGTTTTAATTGGCAGCCTTCACTTTTCTGGAGTCTGTGAAAAAATTCACATAAATATAGAGTGGAGGGGTCATTTCAGTCATTGCAGTATCAATAGCACCTGTAACAGGCAGTTACTATACTTAGACCTTTTCTATCTTTTGTGCCCATAAGGCCACATACAGGTTAGTCTTTGCTGACTTACCCACCTTACAAAGTCTAGTTTTTGATCTCTTGGAACCAGTCACTACCTTGAGTAAAGAAGAGAGGGACTACTTTCTCAAGGATCCTCAAAAGGAGGTTAGGCATTTGAAGTTTTTGCAGAGCTCATCTGCCATGCTATAGCTGGATGGCTATATCCCAGACGGTTATGTTTTTGTTTTCTAAAGATATTTTTTTATTGGTTTCAGAGAGGAAAGAAAAGGGAAGAGAGATAAAAACACCAATGATAAGAGAGAATCGTTGTTTGGCTGTCTCCTGCACACCCCATACTAGGGATCCAGCCAATAGCCTGGACATATGCCCCTGACTAGAAATTCAACTGTGGTCTCCTGATTCAACCATTAAGCCATGCTAGCTGGGTTCTTTTGCGAGAGAGAAATGAACTCTGTCCTATTTATATTTCTTTTTCAGATATAACCACATCTAATTTTAACTAAAACAATTAGGAATCGGAGCCAGAGAATATTCAATTCAACCTCTTATAGATAAGGAAACTGAAAATCGGAGAGATACAATGATATGATCTACATAATTCTATGCCCATAGGACACAAGTAAGTATTAGTTGATCTCCCGAGTTTTAACTTTGTGTGCTAGCCACCACAGATACTTCTCTTCAATTTAGATTTTCTAGGGTAGAAAGCATTATTAGATTTAAAGCCAGTCTCTCCATAAAGCTTCCCCTTTGTTGATCACCTTCTGGCCCCAGGAAGTAAAAGATATACTAGAAATAGTGCCAGAGGATAGATAAGCAAAGTCAGTATTTTTTAAATGACAAAGAAAATTAATACTAATAATATCTACCATTCATTAAACATGTCCAATTCACAGGTTCTGTGCCAAGGATGTTACTAAGATTTCTCATTTAATCTCACAACTGTATGAAGTATCATTATTATCCTCATAAGAGGAAACTAAAGCTTCAACAAATTCATTGACTTTACTAAGTGTTTACAATTAGTAAAGAAACACAGTGACCTAAAGGTGATTGGCACCAAACTCAATAAATATAAATGCTCAGTGGATAGAGCATCGGCGTGCGGACTAAAAGGTCGCAGGTTTGATTCTGGTCAAGGGCATGTACCTTGGTTTTGGACACATCCCCAGTGGGGGGTGTGCAGGAGGCAGCTGATTGGTGTTTCTCTCTCTTTGATGTTTCTGGCTCTCTATTCCTCTCCCTTCCTCTCTGTGGAAAATCAATAAAATATATATTTTTTAAATAAAGATAAAATAAATATAAATTAAAGCTCTTGTGCCATCTGACCAGTCTATTTCTTTGTAACCATCTCTTTGCCAGTTACCAATAGAAAGCTCAACTTTAGTACATTGTACTTTCTATAGATTTACTTTACCTCTGCTACATAATGATTTTCTTTCTGCCAGATATATACTCATAATATACAGTGTACAATGTACATTGTAGAAGACAGTGAAATTCTTTATTCATAAACAGAGCAGCAGTTATAGCCTCTATTTAGACATCTTTATTCAACTTGAGTATTTGCAGAAATGAGGAATGCACTACCTTCTATCCATGTTCCTGCAGCATTAACTTTAATTTGTGGAAGAAAGGAACTTTTTGAGGAAAATGAAGGTTTCTCCCTTTTATAAAAGTGTTGGTACCTACTGAATTAATTACTGTATAACACAAAGGCTAAACCCACTGCTCTCTCATCACTCCATAAACCCTTCACTTTATTCTTAATCTCTCCACAACTCCTTTCTTGTCCCTTTATTTTTAACATACCCCTCATCTGGAAACAATGATATTCTCCTCAAATCCTCTCTCATCTCCTACTTCTTACTCAAGACTGGTCAGAAGTCTCCTCTTTTGTAAAGCCCCTCTACCTGCCCACTAAAAAGGTTACTGGCTCTGCTCTGTGCCCTGCCATGCATGGTTCAGCTCCCTCTTACACTCTTGCCCTCATTATATCTGACTTATCTGCTCATTTGGCTATTTCCTACACTAGACCAACAGCAACACAACAACATGAACATGTCTTTTACTGTTCTCAATCCTTAATGCTTTAGTTAGTTCTTGGCATATAGTAGGTAGATAAATATTTTTTGAATGAAAGAAAAATCCAATGGAAGAAAATGGTATGTTAATGCATTATTCTCTGGATATAGTAAACTAATGACAAAACTTAAAATAATAAGGAATTTGGTATCATTTACTTTTTATAATATTTAATTCAAAGTTAACTTGATATATAAAGCAAGGATTTGCAAAAAATAAAATTTCCCTCAAACACTTTTTGGCCATAAATAATAAGAGAATACGCTTTTTCATTAGATTTTAAGGGGTTTGATGGTTGTGAATTTTCTTTTGATGATATGCAGATATTTTCTCACATGAAATCCTAATGAAAATTTCAATGAGCTAATAAATTATCACCTTTTACTTCTGTAAATGATAATCCTTTCTAGCCTTGCAAAAATGCCAGGTGTTGAATGATTTTTATCAAAACTAAAGAGTTTATTGCCTAAGGTAGCTACCAATTGCCTTCACCAGATGGGCATATTAAATTTATGAGCACACAATATAAACATAGAATATATTTTTTCTCCTGTTCAACTGATTGAGTATTCATATAATTTCTTGTATATTTTCAGAAAGTTAGTCTTCAAATTATTCTTCTAAGAATGAAATCTTTGAAATTAATCAGAAAGGATTTTAAAATTGTGAGAGTAATAATATGCTACTCAGTATTAATACCATTGAGATGATTAGCTATTACATAGCACCTTGTCTTGAATAATAATATATGGTTTCAAAAATATCTTTTCTTCCCAGTCTAGTACTGAATTTTTTCCACCTGTTTATCTCTAGAATAGTGCCCATATCCTAGAATTAAAAGAAAAGACTAAGTACAACATGCCAATATTCCTGACACAGAATAACTTGGAAAACTGAAAACGACATTTCTTCCTTTTATGAGCATATTTCTGTCACCTAAATGCCTCTGATCGTTTGTAAGATCATAATACTCCTACATCCTCCTATTCAAAAATTCAACTTAGATATTTATTTTATTTCCACCATATTTTTCTGATTTCTATTCATCCTGCCTTTTCTTTATTTTTCTTTTTAAACCTCTTTCTTGTCTTGTAGTAGACAAGTATCTTGATTCAACTTCATCTTTTGTTCTAAGAAAAGAGTAATATGCAAATTGACCATACCTCTGCTACACCCACAAGCCAAACCCACTGGCCAATCAGAGTGAGTATGCAAATTAACCCAACCAAGATGACTACGACCACAGAGAGAGTAGGAGAAAGGCTTGGGTTGCCCCTAGCGATGGAGGAAGCCAAGCTTTCCGCACCGTGACTAGCCCAGGCCTCTGCTTAAGGCAACAAAGTTTCAATAGCTGTGTGCAGAAGGCATGGCTCTGCTTCAGGCTACAAAGTTTCAATTGTAGAAGATAAATAAGTCCCAGATACCAGGGCTTCTGGTTGGGTCATTTGAGGGTGTGGCCAACCTGCAAACCACCATAGGTCCCTCACCCATGCCCCAAGGGAACCTCCACCTTGATCTGGGACACCCTTCAAGGCAAAACAGCTGGCCCCTACCCTTGCACCAGGCCTCTATCCTATCTAATAAAAGAGTAATATGCAGATTGACCATTACTCCAACATACAAGATGACTGCCCCCATATGGTCAAAAGATCCTGCCCCCATATGGACAAAAGAGGGCCACCACAAGATGGCCAGCAGGGGAGGGCAGTTGGCAGAAACCAGGCCTGCAAGGGAGGGCAGTTGTGAACAATCAGGCCAGCAGGGGAGAGCAGTTGGGAAGAACCAGGCCTTCAAGGGAGGGCAGGGATGATGAAGCCTAAGGGGAGGGCAGTTAGGGGTGACCAGGCCTGCAGGGAAGGGCAGTTGGGGGGATCAGGCCTGCAGGGGAAAGCAGTTAGGGATGACCAGGCCCATAGGAGAGGGCAGTTAGGAGCAAACAGGCTGGCAGGGGAGCAGTTAGGCATCAATCAGGCTGGCAAGGGCATGGTTAGGAGGTGATCAGGCTGACAGGTAGAAGTGGTTAGTTGCAATCAGGAAGGCAGGCAGGTGAGCAGTAGGGAGCCAGCAGTCTTGGATTGTGAGAGGGATGTCCGACTGGCCATTTAGGCCTGATCCAGGTGGGATAGGGCCTAAACGAGCAGTTGAACATCCCTCAAGGGATCCCAGATTGTAGAGGGAGCAGGCTGGGCTGAAGGACACCCTCCCCTGTGCACAAATTTCATGCATCAGGCCTCTAGTATTCTATAACCATGCTGTCCAATACATATGTAATGTGGGCCACATATGTAAGTCTAAACTTAAGATTAATATGTATGTGTTTCTTATTTAACCCAATATATCTAAAATGTTTTCAAATCAACATGTAATCAATAATCATTTTACTTTTTTTGTATTTAGATTTAAAATCTGGTGTGCATTTTACAATTAGAAACCTCTCAATCTGAACTAGCCACATATCAATGCTTAATAGCTACTTGTAACTAACAACTACCACATTGAACAGTGTAAGTCTAGAATATACTTACTCTCTTTTGTCAGCCGTAGGAAAATTTCATTAACCAAGTAGCAGCTTGTAAATGGGACAAAAACAATAAAAAACCTTCAATAATACTACCATTTGCCTAAGATTATTGTTATCTATTCAGGAATTATTTCCAAGGTAGGAGGTCAAGATCTTCATACTGTGCCTTTATTACACATTAAATCAACAAAATTCTGTTATGTCCTCCTAAAATCAGGAGCTCTGAGTCACTACATAGAATAGAAAATATATTTGCTAGAAGACAGAAATCTAAAAATTTTATTTTTCAGTTTTTGAGATTAACAATTAAGAGTCTTTCAATTCATTATGGATAAAAGCATGGCATTGGCATACATGGAGAGAACAGGATACCATTTAATCATATTGACATCACCAGTTCTCTGGTAAACATAATAAATCTCCCAGTGACAAGATTATTCCTCATTCCATGAATGCATACTGAATAAAGGACACAAACTAACTTAGAATGTTCTGAATGGTCTCTACTCATTCTGTGTGCATGTCTTGACCACATACAAGCATCTCTAAAACTTAACTTGCAGCGCAGCAAAGTTTCAATGGGACTAATTTCAGTGTAAACATTGGACCTATCTTATCCTCTCATTTTGGTAACTGCACAAAGGTAGAAAATAAACTATTGAAATAATTCAGTTTCCTGTTGACCAAACCTATTTCCACCTGTCAGAACAATTGTTCAAAATGTCCCTCATATAAATTATTTTAAGTGAATCTGTTTTAAAATGACCAAATGTGAGCCTCAACTGCCAGCAATTTGACTAGGAATACACAGGATCTCTCTTCTCCCTTTTAGAAGCTGTACTTACAGCGGTGTGAATTTTTTAAATATCATTTTCTATTGTGTAAGATGAATCTTGTTTAAATATAAATACTGTAAACTTTTAAATAAGTTTTTACAATTCATTTTGATGTTTTTTCCTTTTTTTTGATTTTATGATTTTAGTGAGCTTTTACCTTTATTAAAAAGAAGAAATAACTGCTCTCCCTTGCCAGCCTGGTCACCCCTAACTGCCCTCCCCTGCAGTCCTGGCCTCCACAAACTACCCTCCCCTGCAGGCCTGGTTGCCCCTAACTGCCCTCCCCTGAAGGCCTGATTGCCTCCCCACTGCCCTCCCTTGCAGGCCTGGTCCCTCCAAACTGCCCTCCCCTGTCAGCCATCTTGTGGCCATCTGTGACCACATGGGGGTAGCCATCTTTGACTACATGGGGCAGCCATCTTGTGTGTTGGAGTGATGGTCAATTTGCATATTACTGTTTTATTGGATAGAATGGAATAGAATAGAGAACCCATAAATAAACTCTTGCCAAAACCGGTTTGGCTCAGTGGATGGAGCATCGGCCTGTGGACTGAAAGGTCCCAGTTTCAATTCCGGTCAAGGGCATGTATCTTGGTTGCGGGCACATCCCCAGTGGGGGCGTGCAGGAGGTGGCTGATCAATGTCTCTCTCTCATCAATGTTTCTAACTCTCTCTCCCTCTCCCTTCTTCTCTGTAAAAAATCAATATAATATATTTTAAAAAATAAAATAAAAAATAAATAAACTCTTGTTTACATGGACAAGTGTTTTGTGTGTTTTTTTTTTAATATATATATTTGGGGGAGGAGAAAATGGCGGCAGAGTAGACAGATGTGTCTGGAGCTTTGTCGCTGGGCAGAGGGAGAGAGAGCGGCTGAGAGTTGCATTGGGAGTATTTGTTGGCAAGCTAAGAGTCAGTTATCCTCCAGCAGAAGGCGGAGAACTGCTGGAAGGGGCTCTCCCGGCCAGGCAGCCCCACTGCCACTGGACTTTTGTCGGCCAGAGCCACCAGCGCGAACAAGGAGCCCGAGCCATCTTGCAGTGGGAGGTGGATGTCTGCGGCGGTCTGAAGCCTTCAGCTGGGCACCCATCGAGCAGCCAGGGACCCAGGGACCCAAACTCTGCTCTCCAATGGGCGCAGACACGCGGCGGAACCAGAGATCCACAAAGCACATGGACAGGTCAGATTGCGCCTGAGATAAGGGGGAGGTAGATGTCTGCCCCGGTCTGAAAGCTGCGGCTGACGGAGGCACCCACAGAGCAGCCGGGAACCCAGAGCACGGCTTCCCAGGTGGCAGGGACGCGCAGGCAGCGGATTCGGAGATCCACACAGCGCGCACGGAAGGGTCAGATTTCGCCTGGGCCAGGGTGAGGTCTCCTACACCCCCCCGCCCCCCCTCCCCCCCGCCCGCACAACAGAGACGCGCACAGTGTGGGAGCCGGGCTGCGGAAAAGCTGCCTTTGGAGAGGTTCGCAGAGGTGGTGAGGGCGTGATCCCTGAGTGTGAAGGCAAACCCTCTGAGCTGTTGACAGAGAAGAGCTCTGGAAAACGACATGGTTTTGTTTTTGTTTTTGTTTTTTCTGGGGCAGAGGGACAGCCTGGGAGTTACTGCAGTGTCCTGGATGCAAAACCCCCACAAACTGGCTTTGAGAACCACAGAGTAGCAGGATCTGAGCACAGCCTAGAGAGGTCCTGTGCTTTGTCTCAGAGATCAATTCTGAAACACTGCCACCCAGTGGATGACACACAAATTGACTCTCACATAACCACAAAAGAATAAAGAGATTAAAACACCAAGAGGGGAACACAGGGAGCTGCAGTGCCTTCCCTGCTGAGAAACAGGAGTGCCAAGCAGAATAATAGTGGAAGTGAATGACCATTCTATTTTTCTTCTTTTTTTCATTTTTCCTTTTTTCTTTTTTTCTTAATTTTTAATTTTTTATTTTTCATTTTCACATATTTTAATTAAAAGAATATTTTTTTCTTTCCACCTCAATTGATTTTACCTTTATAATTATTACATTTTTGTTTTAAACTAGTATTATTAATTACTACTAGTACTTAACCGTTTTGGAAAAAAAAAACACAACTGTCATTTTGTTTTCTCTTTATTTTATTTCGGGATTAGAGTTCTACATTCTATTTTCATCTTTCCTTTAGCATCATTTTACTCTATCTTAACTTTACCATTATGCCAACACTCTCTTCCTAACTTTCCCCATTTTGTTGTCTTGTTTCTCTTTCCCTTTTCCAACTTTAGATTCTCCCTATTTTTCTCTTTACCTGGTTAAAATTTCACCCCATTTATATGTCTAATTTCAAATCCCCTACTACAAGTCCACACAAACCTCTCTCTTCTTGTCTTCACTAGCCAAAAAGTTGCTTTTTCTCTATGTCCTTTTGTTGCTATTTGCCTGAAAAGTGATTATATTGATTTTTTGAAATTTTTTTGTGAGATTGTTTTAGTTTATTCTACTTGTTTTATTTTGTTTTTTGCTTGCTTTGTTTTCTACCTCTCTTTTCCCTCACCTCCCTCGATACCAGTTGCTATTTGCAATTTGCCTTAATCTCTAGGTACTGGTTGCTGGCCTTCATTGGGATTAGTGACTGTTCTATTCGAGTTGTATCCTGACTTCTATATTTTGTTCCTCTTTTCTGTCTTATACACTTTCCTTTCTCTCTGACTTTTTTCTCTTCCTTTTTCCTACTCCTTCTTCTCCTTTTTATTTTCTTATTTTATTTTATTTTTCATTTATTTATCTTTTTTTTTCTCACTCTCCCAATTTGATTTTGGCATTTCTTTCTTTTCTTTTTTCCTCATTTTTCTCTTCTTCTTTCTCTATTTACCCATAATTTGTCCTTCATTGGCAGTCACCTTGTTTGTGATTATTAACATCTTGAATACATTTCTACTCAGTGCCTTGTATGCTGTACCTGGTCGTGTTCTAGTTTGTGCCCTTCAATCAACGTAGGAAAGAGAACTACATAACTAGACACCCGGAGAAGAAAGATCATGAGCACAAAAAGAAACAGCCCACATAAGACAGAAAGGCAGGTTTCACCAGAAAAGGAAGTAAACGAAATAGAACCAGAAATAAGCCTACCAGAGAAAGAGTTCTGAGAAATGATCATAATGTGGTTGAAAAGAATGGAAGACAAATTTGACAATATGAGTAAGAGCCAAGAGGAAATGAAGAAGAACCTAGAGGAGATGCAGAATAAACAAGAAGAAATGAAAAATGACATCACTGCTATAAAGAACTCAATAGAAAGCATCAAAAGTAGACTAGAAGAAGCAGAGGACCGCATCAGTGAGCTAGAAGACACGGTAGGAAAAAATACCCAAGTACAGCAGCTTCTAGAAAAAAAAAGTTAAAAAGCAAAAGGAGAGTCTAAGGGAACTTTGGGATAACATGAAACAAAACAACATCCGCACAATTGGGGTTCCAGAAAGAGTGGAAACTGAACAAGGATTAGAGAACGTGTTTGAAGAAATAATGACAGAAAATTTCCCCAATATAGAAAAGAAAAAACCCACACAAATCCAAGAAGCTCACAGAGTCCCAAGCAAAATGAACCCCAACAAACCGACACCGAGGCACATTATAATTAAATTGGCAAACACCGATGACAAAGTAAGAATCTTAAAAGCAGCCAGAGAGACACAGAAAGTTACCTACAAAGGAACCCCCATAAGACTATCTACTGACTTCTCAACAGAAACTCGTCAGGCCAGAAGGGAATGGAATGAAATATACAAAGTCATGCAAAGGAAGGGTCTGAATCCAAGAATACTGTACCCTGCAAGACTCTCAATCAAAATTGAAGGTGAAATCAAAAGCTTCACAGACAAAAAAGGAATAAGGGAATATATTACCACCAAACCAGCAATGCAAGAAATGTTAAAATGTCTGCTAGAATAAAAAGAAAGAGGAAGTGAAAAAGGAACTCAGGGGTAAGGACTAAAAATGGAAACAGATAAGTACTTATCAATAATAACTTTAAATGTAAACGGATTAAATGCTCCAATAAAAAGACATAGGGTAACCGATTGGATAAGAAAACATGATCCATATATCTGCTGTCTTCAAGAAACCCACCTTAGGAAAAGAGATGCACACAGATTGAGGGTGAAGAGATGGAACATGGTATTTCAGGCAAATGGAAATGAAAAAAAAGCTGGGGTTGCAATACTTATATCTGACAAATTAGATCTCAAAGTGAAGGACATAACAAGAGATAAAGGACACTTCATAATACTAAAGGGAACAACCCAACAAGAAGAAATAACTCTGGTAAACATATATGCACCCAATATAGGAACACCTAAATACATAAAAAAAAACTCTTGGAGGATATTAAGGGAGAGATTGACAGCAATACAATCATAGTAGGAGACTTTAATACCCCACTGTCACCATTGGACAAATCCTCTAAACAAAAAATCAGCAAAGAAACATCAATCCTAAATGACTCACTAGACCAGATGGAATTAATTGACATCTTCAGAACATTTCACCCCAAAGCCACAGACTATACATTCTTCTCCAGTGCACATGGGTCATTTTCAAAGATAGATCATATGTTGGGTCATAAGAAAAGTCTCTTCAAATTCAAGAAGATAGAAATCATATCAAGCATTTTCTCAGCCCATAGTGGCATAAAACTGGAAATCAACTATAATAAAAA
>JAAGEH010002534.1:13735946-13829271 GCA_011751065.1 Lasiurus cinereus | reverse complement strand
GAGTGGACTGATAATTCTCAGGGGGAAAGAGGTGAGGGGTGTACAGGGAGAGACTGGACAGAAATCATACACTTATGGATGAGATCAATGGGAGGGAGGTAAGGGCAGAGGGAAGGGTGGGAGCTGGGTGGAAGGGTGCTATGGAGGGGAAAAAAGAGAAACAAATGTAATAATCTGAATAATAAAGATTTAATTTAAAAATAAAATAAAATAAAAAGAAATATCCTATATAATTTAAGGCTAAATATGCATATCTACTAAACAGCAAAATGACGGATCACTATTATGTGCACTGACCACCAGGGGGCAGATGCTCAATGCAGGACCTGGCCTCTAGTGGTCAGTGTGCATCCACAGAGGGAGCACTTCTCAACCAAAAGCTGAGCTCATGGCTGGCGATTGCAGCGGTGGTGACAGAAGCCTCTCCTGCCTCCATGGATGTCCGACTATGTTACATTTTGCTTCTACCTGGAGGCTAATAGTCACTTCTCCTGTTGGCTAAGGATGACGGCTTAGGCCCACTCCCCAGGGGTCCTGTTTTTTAATCCATTTGGGGGAGCATGCCTAAGCCGACAGTCGGACATTCCCCAAAGGCTCCCAGAGTGCGAGAGGGTACACACAAGGCTGAGGGACTCCCCTGAGTGCACGAATTTCATGTACTGGGACTCTAGTTTTTAAGTAATGGCCAACAAAATCAGAAATTTCTTCTTTGAACAACAGTCTTTTGTCTTGCACAAGGCAGTTTTAAATTGGATATTTCCAGAACAGATCAAATTAAAAGTGGTGGCAACTAACATCACCAACCACAAAAAATTACTTTATTCCTAACCAAGAACTTGACTAAATATTAAGGGTAATATAAATATCCCCCATGGTCAGCAACAGAGGAAAATGTTTGGGCTAATTTAATAAAGCACATCACACACAAACATATCCCACCATCCACAATACACTCTCATTCACTGACTTTTCAGCAAAGTTTAAACTATACAGATTCAAATTAAAAGTTTGAAAAGTACTTTCAGACATTTACCAAAGTAAATCACAGAAGAGAATAAACCTACTAGTCAAGAGATTTTAATCTGAACAAATAGTCTGCAATTGACATTTAGGCACTATCTAACACAAACCTTGCTTTCCTTTTCCTCATCAAGTTAAAGCCTATCTACTTGAAAATGGACACTTCTCCAATGGGCTCACATACACATGTAACGTATCTTTTTCTTTCAGTTTTTTTTCTTATTTCAAGAAAAACAATTTTAAATATAATAATGTTACATGCAATAAACCTTAATATTTCAAGAAAAACTATTTTAAATATGATGTTACATGCAATAAATACCAATTATTCAAGAAAAATGATCTTACATATAATATTACATGCAATAAACATTAATATTTCAAGAATAAAAGGTTTTAAGTATAATATTAGCAAAACTATACTAACATAGTATATTATAAAAATTGTAGAAAATATTAAAAACCTGCAAATAACAGAATTACTTCTATTATATTCTAGAATATTTTCCCTCCTCTGGCTCTATTTTTGTTTATCAGTTTATGTTGTTCATTATATTCCACAAATGAGTGAGATCATATGATATTCATCTTTCTCCAACTTGCTTACTTCACTTAGCATGATGCTTTTACAGTCTATTTTGTTGGATATGAGTATTGCTACTCCAGCTTTGTTTTCTTTTCTATTTGCATGGAAAAAATTTTTTCAACCCTTCCCTTTCACCTTGTTGGTGTCTTGTTTTGAGGTGGGTCTCTTGTAGACAGCAAATAGTTGGGTAATGTTTTTGTATCCATTTGATTACCCTATACCTTAGGAGAATTTAAGACTACCCTACACCTTAAATTGGAGAATTTAATCCATTTACATTTAGGGTTATTATTGAGAGGTACTTATTTACAACCATTTTAATTATGTAAGGCTAAGTTTCTCTCTCTCTTTTTTCTTCTCAGCAATCTCTTATAGAAATCCCTTTTGCATTTATTATAATGCTAACTTGGTGGTGATGAACTCCCTTAGTCTTTATTTATTATTTATTTATTTATTTATTTGGGAAGCTCTTTATTTGTCTATCTATTTTGAATGATAGCCTTGCTGGATATAGTAATCTTGGTCTCAGATCCTTGCCTTCCATTACCTTGAGTACTTCATGCTATTCCCTTCTGGCTTATAGAGTTTCTGATGAGAAACCAGGTGTCAACCTTATGGGAACTCTTTTGTAGGTAATAGTTTTCTTTTCTCTTGCTATCTTTAAGATTATTTGTTTTTGATTTTTGGAATTTTAATTTATGATGTGTCTGGGTATGGGTCTGTTTGGGTTCTTCTTGTTTGGGGGTTCTCTATGCCTCCTAAACTTTTTCCTTTACCAGGTGAGGGAAGTTTTCTATCATTATTTATTCAAACACCTTCTCTATTCCTTTCTCCCTTTCTGCCTCTTCTGGCACACCTACTATTACATTTCACATTGTCCCACAGCTCCCTTAAGCTGTCTTCCTGTTTTTTTAATTTGTTTTTCTTTTTTGTTCGCTTATTGAGTGATATTTTCAACTCTGTCTTCTAATCCACTAATTTGATCCTCAGCTTCTCTGATTTGCTGTGTATTCCTTCTAATGTGTTTTTTATTTGTGTTATGTCATTCTTTATCCCACACTGTTCTTTTTTCATAGTTACTATAACTTTTTTCAAACTGTTGAGCATTTTTAACATCATTACTCTGAACTCTGTTTCAGATAAATTTCTTATCTCTTCTTCATTTGTCTCTTCTCCTGGAGAATTTGCTAGTTCTTTCATTTGGAGGTTGTTTCTTTGTTTCCTCATTTTGGTTGTTTGGGTTTGTGACTGTGTATTAGGTAGATTCTCTTTACCTTCAATCTCTAATGCAAGACAGTGTTAAAGGCTGTTTCAGACTAATTGGATCAGGCAAAGACTCAAAGCCCCCAGAGACTGCCTGTCTACTGACTAATAGAATTCGGACTTGAATTGCCCCCAGGCAATCGCCCTCATGCATGTCCAGAGTTTTTTTTCAACAGGGTGGAGCAGTTGCTTCTGCCTGGAGGCTAATTATTACTTTTAATTTCTTAATTGGCCTCAGGGCAAGGTGTTTTCCAATAGGGTATGTTAACTGTCTTCCCCTAGGCAAGGCAAATGTCTATGTGGGAAAGATGTCCTTTGCTTGGTGAGGGAATGACTCAGCCTAGGAAACTTGGGGTGTTTGCCTTCTGAGGTCTATTCCCTGAGTCCCCAGTCCTGGGTTCTGCTCTCACAGCTCCAGTCCACTTCACCCTCCCTCCACCAGAACACAAAGTAGGTGGCTCCAAAGGGAATTTTTGTGCATTGTCCCTTTAAGAGGTTGCCCAAACTTTTAGTTGCACCTCACTGCTTTTCACAGCTAGATGTTATGTGGGTACCTTCCTCAGTTTTGGTGCCCTATGCTGGCAACCCCAGCTTTGGGATTAGACCCCAGAGTTCTCAGTGGCACTCCTCACCCCCCTCCACTCCCTCCTCCCCCCCCCCCCCCCCCCCCCCACCGCAGCCCAGAGCAAAGATCTCTCCAGAACTTCAGTTTCCATCTGTGGGTGCCCAGCCAGCCCTTTTGTGCCTCCACCCCTCCTACCATGTGAGTTTTCCATGTATTATTCATGAAGCCTTTCCATATTTCAGTTGTAATTCCAGCTTATTCCTGGCAGCATGTCCGTGCATCCTCCTACTCTGCTGGCATTTTTAATCAGCATATGTAACATATCTTAATTGTCACTATTAATTTATTATTGAAGTTTGCAAATTGTTTCTGTTCATTAGGCTTAAGAGAATTCCCCTATCCTCAAGGTGGATTAGGCTTACTTTCTTTACATTCTCATGGGTATCAATCAATTATATGATTTTTCAGGGCATAATGTGAAAATGGCTGAAAGCAAATGTTTATTTTTCAATAATGTACTCTGCATTTCTCCTTCAGCCCCTGTGGGAGGCTGCAGAGATGGCTCAACCTCATCACCCCAGCCTATAGCAGGCCCTTTACATCTAACTTTGCAGTGGCCTTCTGAACAGGCAGAGTGACCTACCACCCCTGATCCTGTCTCAATCATGTGACTTGCTCTGGACAAAGTAGACTTGAAGGCTAAAATTGGGCTTGGCATTGGAATATTCTTTCCCATGCACTTCTACTATTGACATGAAAGGGACATGCCCACAAATGCCAAGGAAAGAAATAAGAGACATAAAGAGCAGAGCCAAACTGCAGATATGTGAGCAAGCACCGTCTAGACTCTAGATCAACTAAGCCCAACCTAGATCAGCTGAATTGCACAGAAGCATGAAAAGAAAATGTTTACTTTCTGGGCTGCTGCGATTTCTGGTTGATTACTATAAAGCTGTATTGTAGCAAAAAATATCTAATAAGGATTAAATCCTGGAAATTAGGGGAAAGATTGTTCACTCAATTTTTTAAAATATTTTTACTGATTTATTTTTATAAGAGAGAGACGTAGGAGAGGAGAGGGGGAAAGAGAGAGAAACATCTATGAAAGAAAATTATTGTTCTGCTGCCTCCTGCATAACCCCTACTGGGGATCAAGCCCCAAAACTGGGCATGTGCCCTGTCCAGGAATGGAACTGGCAATCTCTTGGTGCATAGGTCAATAACCAATCATGGAGCCACACTGGCCAGGCTATTTACTCATTTTTAATGAGTGAATGCACAGCTACATTTATAACTAATACATTTAATAAATATCTAATGAGGGTTTACTGTTTTGCATGCTAGCAATATGCAATCAAAAAAAATTCCCATGGGAAAGACAGAAAATAAATACAAAAGGTAATGTCCAGTGGTGAAAGATGCAATAGAAAAAACTAAAGCATGAGAAAAAGATAGAAACAGAAGGTGTTATTATATAGGTAGTCAGGGAAGGACTCTCAGAGCAAGTAAAGTTTAAGCAAAGGTAAGATGGATGTAAGAAGGTAAACCTTGTGAATATCTAAAACAAACTTTTTTAAGCGGAGATGAGTAAGTTCAAAGGCATTGGGGTGTCATGTGTTTGGTGTACATAAGGAACAGCTCGGAATCCCATGTGACTGGAGTGGGTGTGTAAAGGGAAGAGGAACCAAAGGTTCTATAAACAAGAACACTGATCAAAGAACATTTAAAAATAATAGATACATTTGAATACAAAAAAATGAAACCATAGATAATACCACAAATAAGGAAATAAGACATTGAAATTAAAGTAAAAATGACAGTGAGAAAAAAATAGTTTGCAGCATATATGACCAAGCATCACTATCCAGAATGCATAAAGAATTTCAAGTCAACAAGAAAATGAAAAAACAAACAAACACCTGTATACTAGAGAAAGCATATCAACATGGAATTTATTAAAAGGAAATACAGATTGGCAATACACAAATTAAATATGCTCAATTTCACAAATAATAAGGAAGATACCACTTTTCATCATCAGATTCCTACAAAAAAATTAAATTTAACAAGAAAGTATTAGAAAGAGTGTTAGAAATCAAATGTCCTCATATCCTACTTGGAGGAATGCAAATGATAACAATGCCTTTGGAGAGAAATGTGGTAAAATGTGCGTTATTCTGACCTGGCACTTCTACTTCTCTGTGACAATATAGATGAAGCTCTATAAGGTAATTGTCTGGATTCAGACTTTTTCTTTGCATGACTTTGTATATTTCATTCCATTCCCTTCTGGCCTGATGAGTTTCTGTTGAGAAATCAGTCCCTATTCTGATGGGGATTACTTTGTAGGTAACTTTCTGTCTCTCTCTGGCCACGTTTAAGATTCTTACTTTGTCGTTGGTGTTTGCCAATTTAATTATAATGTGCCTTGGACTCGGTCTTTTGGGTTTCATTTTGCTTGAGACTCTGTGAGCTTCTTGGATTTGTGTGGGTTTTTTCTTCCCCATATCAGGGAAGTTTTTTGTCATTATTTCTTCAAACAGGTTTTCTATTCCTTGCTCAGTTTCCTATGTTTCTGTAATCCCTATTATGAGGATGTTGTTTTGTTTCATGTTGTCCCAAATTTCCCTTAGGCTCTTCTCCTGCTTTTTAATTTGTTTTCTAGAAGCTTCTCACTTGGGTATTTTTTTTCCTACATTGACTTCTAGCTCACTGATGTGGTCCTCTGCTTTTTCTATTTTACTCTTGATGCTTTCTATTGAGTTTTTTACAACAGCAATGTCATTTTTCATTTCTTCTTGATTCTTCTTCATTTCCTCTTGGTTCTTACTCATATTGTCAAATTTGTCTTCCATTATTTTCAGCCACCTTATGACCATTTCTCTGAATTCTTTCTCTGGAAGGTTGCATGCCTCCATTTCATTTACTTTCTTTTCTAGTGATGCCTGCTTTTCTTTCACATGCAGTTGTTTATTTTTCTGCCCATGGTCTCTCTTCTCCAGGTGTCTGGTTATGTAGTTCTCTCTCTCTCGTGTTGATTTTAAGGCACAAAATACAACACAACCAAGTATAAACCACAAGGAACTGAACAGAAATGTACTCATGATATTAATAACCACAAATAAAGGTGATCACCAGAGAGAGTCAAATTAGGGAATACGAGAGAAAGATGAAAAGAGAAAAGAAATTGAAAAGAAGAAAGAAAAAATGCCAAAATGAAATTAGGAGGGAAAAAAAAGAAAAATGAAAAAAAAAGTAAGAGAGAAAAGAAAAAGAAAGGGAACAAATTATATATATGGGGAGAAAACTCTAATAGAACAGCCACTAATCCCAACAAATGCCAGCAACAAGTACCTGGAGATTAATATAAACTACAAACAAAAACTAATATCAAGCAAGGTGAGGGAAAACAGAATTAAAAAACAAACAAAAACAAATCAAACAAAAAAACAAAACAGAACAAAAAGAATAAGCAAAACATTCTCACAAAATGTATAAAAAATCGTTATAATCAACATTCAAGCAAACAAAAACAAAAGGACAGAGAGAAAAATAATTTTTTGATAGTGAATACAGAGAAGAGAGAGGTATGTTTGGACTTGGAGCAGGGGATTGAAAATTATATATAAAGTAAGGTGCAATTTTAACAGGGGGTAAAAAGAAGGAATAGGGAAAATCTAAAGTAGGAAAAAGATCAGAGAAACAGACCAACAAAAAGGGAAATGTTAGGAAGAGAGACATTGCATAAAAGTAGAGTTTGGATAGAGTAAAATGATGCTAAAGGAATGATGAAAATTGAATGTAGAACCCTAATCCCAAAGTAAAATAAAGAGAAAATAAAATGACACTTTTTTCAAAAAGATAGAATAGTAGTAGTAATAATACTGATTGAAAATAAATATGTAATATTGGTAAAATCAAGTAAGGAAAAAAGAAAAAAATTAGTTTCTTAAGTAAAAGATGAAAAAATTAAAAATTAAAAAAATAAAAATTAATAAATAGAATGTGCAGTAGTGAAGGTCACTCACTTCCTCTATTGTTCTGTTTGGCATGCCTGTTTTTTAGTCAGGATAATATTGCAATTCCCTGCATTCCACTCTTGCTAAGTGTTGTAAACCAGTCCTGGTTTTTAAGCAGGCAGTGTGTCTTAATCTCTTTATTCTTTTATTTGTGATTACACAACAGTTAATTTGTGAGTCAACCCCTGCGTGGAAGTGTTTCTGGATTGACCTCTGAGATTATAGGACCTCTCTAGCCTGTTCTTAGATCCTGCTTTCTCTGTGGCACTCAATACTGGTTTGTGGGAGTGGGCTGCCCCAGAGCTGGTCCCCTACGGTCACTCTCTGCTCCAATCCCCAGGTTCCAGAAAAACAACTTTCCCCTGCAGTCTCCCAGGGTGTCCCCACCTGGCAGATCCTATATACTGGGCTTAGCAATCAGAAGCAAGGATCTGAAGAGGAAAGAGAGCATGTCTGCACAGTTCCCCTTCCCCCTCATGTCCAAGCAGCCAGCACACTTCAATAACTCTCAGGCTGTCCTTCTGTGTTAGATCAAAATGTGTTCGTTTCTAGACATCTCCTCTGTTAGCAGCTCTAAGGATTCCCTTCCACATTCACGAATCATGCCAGGCCCAACAGCCACGAATTTCTCTGCTGCAGACTTCTCCCTGTCCTCCAGCTCCCCCAGTGCGCATGTTCTCTATCCTGCAGGACCAGAGACCTCACCTTATCCCAGGTAAAATCTTACCTTTCCTGTGGAGTGTAGAGCTCCTATGAATTCAAGTGTTTGTAGCAATTATGTACTGGTATTCTGGGGTGCTGCAGCTCTTTGGTTGCTGCCACAGTTGTAGATTTTCAGGCTTCCAATAATGTTCACGTTCCCCCTTCAAGATGGCGCAGTCTCTGTGTCTGCACTGGTGGCTCTGGGAGAAAAACCCAGCAGCAGTGGGGACTTCTCGGTCAGGGGAGCCCCATCCAACAGTCCCCCACCTTCTTCTAAAGTATAGCTGTCCCTTAACTCTCCAACAAACACTCCCAGTGTGACCTTCAGCTGCTCTCTCTGTCTGCTCAGGGACAAGACTCGGGATATGTCTGTCTATTCTGCTGTGACTTTTTTTATTTTGAGGTGTACCCCTTTGTAGGCTGGCTGCACATTCTTGTTGTAGTTAAGCCTTGATTGTTGTTGGTATCACTGGGAGGAATTGACCTCCAGGCCAGTTGGCTATGAGGACAATGTATCTACAATGGAAGAACTGCTATGCTAGAGACACCCTTATGGGGCAGGACTTGCTTCATCGGGGCTTTGGTGTTCACTGAGTCTGCACCTTGAGTGTGTGGCTTATGGATGTGAAGAGTTGTAATCTGGAATGGTCTCACACTGACCACTGGGTTACACTGGCTCTTGGATCTCCAAGGAGGTGCAAAGTCAGCCACTTCCTGAGGCTACCTAGCAGGAGCTACAGCAAGATCTGCAGATTCCTCCTCTTTGTTTGGGGTTTGGAAGTGCCCAGATGAGGCCCAGCTTTGAAGCAATGAAAGCTTCTGCTGCCAGGTCTTAGGCTTTTTTGGGAAGCTTTGGAGCTCTCTGACCCAGCTGCAGTTTGTTAGGTTTTTAGATTGCAAGAGGCCAGGCCATAATATGCAAAAGCCTCTGTGCACAGCTTGGGTGGGATTGTAAATTGGGAAGGGGGTGGTCTCAGGGAATCATCAGGGTGGAGGAAATTGCAATGGCTGTCAGTCAGCCTTGCCCCAGAAAGGTCCCCCGTGTCTGGGTCCTGCCACCCAGTGCAGGAACAACGATCATTGTGAGTACCTCTGAGAGAAAGCCTGATTCCAGACTGTCCTGTTTCTCCCCTTATGAGTCTGGCTTCCCAAAGTCTCACCTGGAACTGGAGTTCAAAGCAATTGGGAGCTTATATCTCCCTCCCGATAGGAAAAAACAACAGCGCACCCAGTTACCAATCTCTTTCGTGCTTGCCTCCATACCTCTGCACTTCCGTATCTCCTGCCAGTCTCAATGCGCTTTTTTCTTTCCTTCTAGTTATAGAACTTCCATTCCGCCAGTTTTCCCATGGTTCTGGATGATATTTGTTTTGTCTCTTAATTGTAGTTTTGATGTGGTTGTGAGAGGCAGCAAGTACAGGTATTTCCCTATTCTGCCATCTTGGTTGTTTTCTCCACTTATTTGATATTTTTGGTGCATCTTCCAATCTCTAGTAAAACAGATAATGAGGAGTAAATGAAATTTCCTAACAGCCAGTGCACTGATACAGATACTCACATATACAGCATACAGAGAGAAATATCTTATTGATGTAAATGGAATGTTCTACGTTTCCCTTCACATGCAGGTTGCCCAATTGTCCTCCAGGGGCATTATGATCTATTAGCAATGATGAGAAATCTGCTTTTGTTATCAAAT
Source organism: Lasiurus cinereus (assembly GCA_011751065.1). Lineage (NCBI taxonomy): Eukaryota > Metazoa > Chordata > Mammalia > Chiroptera > Vespertilionidae > Lasiurus > Lasiurus cinereus. Next base: position 13,819,417 of record JAAGEH010002534.1, on the reverse strand, counting down.
TGTCCTTTATATTTTCATTTATACCCCCAAATTAATTTTTGTACTACTGGAAGACTGTGTATTAAACGTACATAGGGGAAGTATATTTTGGAGCATATCCAAAATAAAGAGGTATATAAGAGGTTGAGTCCTGAGTCCCGAGGATTAAGATCTTCACTGCCCTCTGCTACTTACCACAAAGTGCAAAGTGTTAGATCTCAGACTTAGAGTGTTTAGACAGAAGCTGTCTTCAGCATGGAAGGCACATGCTCACAGAATTGTGAAACCCCAGGATAAAATTGGAATTTTGAGCATCTTTCACATACCCTTGTTATATTTTCTTAAATCAAATTTCCTCCTCTGAACTGCTGTGCTCATTGCTCACTTAAACTTCATAGGTATCTATTTTGGAGTGTAAGTCAATTTTTACATAATTATTATCAATTTTCTTAGTTACATAAAATATTTGATGTCTTTTATATGTATCTCAATTCTCATTAAAAACAGTAGGGAATGTTTATCAGTAGGATGAGCTCTTCCAGGACAGGTATATTTGGGGGCCACCTCAGACCCACCCTAAACTTTGGGTCAAGGGGAAGAGATACTCTGAGACTCTGACTGGGGAGCAGGTGCCAAAAAGATGGGTGGTTGACTCAGCCTGTTTCTCCCAGTGCCTGCCAGGGAATTTAAGAGGCACCAAGCCCCAACTTTACTGTTTTCCCCAAAAACCTAGTGAGGAGGTAAAGACCCATCTCTGTTATATCTGTTTTTGTTAAGGAAGGGGTTGGGAATATCTAAAGGCTCTTTGGCCTCTTCAGTTTGTAAATAAACTATATCTTTGAGAAAAAAAATTATCTAAGAATTGATAATTTTCTGAGAAGTCTAAAATAAAAATGATCAGGTGCTAAATATTGATTTTTTTGTCTTCTGGGTCAGTTATAAGTTTGTGGATATTTTTAATTTGCAATACTAAAAACACAACGTAAGCATTCCTCTTTTACAAAATAAATTGGCATCCAACTTTTAAAAAATATCTCTAATTAGGTTGATAGTGAAGGTTATTGAGGAAAATAAAAATGAGATGTGGTCCCTATATACCACCCTGTGGAGGTGAGGCTAGAATGATACTGCAATGATTCAGAGTGGCAGTGCCTTCCTACCTGTCCCCTTTGCCCAGAATTAATGCCAGCTTGTAGCATCATAGAAGCTAGAAGAAGAAATTATGCATTATTTCCCTATGGGCATAAAATATCAAGTGAATCAGAATGCAAGGGAAATTCTGAGTTGTTTGTTTTCCAGTTTAGAAATCTCTAGATCTGTTGAAATAGAGTTATACAACTCTGGGGTGATGTGATAGTTTGTAGTCATAATGAAAACAATAAATCATTGTCTCTATCTTTATGGAAATTTACAATTTCCTGCATGGGAGAGGAAATCTGAGGGCCTTACGAACTGTGCTAAACAGGAGCTTCAAGAGTTTAGGAGGCAAAGGAGAGAGATTATCTCCAAGAGCAGAAAGGCCTAAAGTAGGGAGCAGTTTGTGAGGATCCAAAGAGTAGACTGAATTTGACAGGTAAACATAGGGGCTAGGAACGAAAGAGTATTCCAAGCAGAGGGAATTCTGAAAAAAGAGATTAAATTTAAGATGTTCAGAAGTTTTCAAATGGATTAGCTTGGCTAGGCTTACCCTTTGGGACTGAAGTTTAGAAAGCAGGCTGCTATTAGAAAGGCCAAGAAACAGTGTGTATTTTAACGTATTTCTATGCCAGAGAAATTTTGAGCTGGTATCTAGTTCATTCAGCCTAGCACTGTATTTTGTTTGTTTGTTTGTTTGTTTGTTTGTTTTTTGGTTTAGAATTTGCCTCTTTATTAATAACACAACTGCAGAAGAGGTGAGGGAGACATGGGTGCCATAAGAGTCAGGGGAACCAGACAAATAGATCACTCAGGCTTCTGAACAAGGATGGTATTCTAGGATTCTCCAACACTGTAAATATAGGTGGTTCAGGGTAGCAGGTGGTGCATTCCTTAGCACTGATATCTCTCATTCCTCCAATCCTTGGCTCTCCTGTTCTTTTTTCTTTCTTTCATGTTTTAAATTAATGTATTACATGTGTACATATCTTCCCATTCCCCCCTCCCCACCCTTTTCCCCAATGGATGCCCTCACCCCCGTGTCTTGCGTCCATTGGTTATGCTTATATGCATGTATACAATTCCTTCAGTTGATCTCTTATCTAGCCCACCTCTCCCTAACCTTCCCACTGCAGACAGTCTGTTTGATGCTTTACTGCCTCTATATCTATCTTTTTGTTCATCAGTTTATAATGTTCTTTATTATCCATAAATGAGTGAGATCATATGGTATTTTTCTTTCATTAACTGGCTTATCTCACTTAGCTTAATGCTCTCCAGTTTCATCCAGGTTGCTGTAAATGGTAAGAATTTCTTCTTTTTTATGGCAGCATAGTATTCCATTGTGTAGATGTACCATGGTTTCCTGATCCAGTCATCTGTGGATGGGCACCTAGGCTATTTCCAAATCTTAGCTATTGTAAATTGTGCTGCTATGAATATAGGGGTGCATAAATCCTTTCTGATTGGTGTTTCTAGTTTCATAGGATATATTCCTAAGAGTGGGATTACTGGGTCAAATGGGATTTCCATTTTTAATTTTTTGAAGAAACTCCATACTGTTCTCCACAGTGGCTACACCAGTCTGCATTCCCACCAGCAGTGTACCAGGGTTCCTTTTTCTCCGCATCCTCGCCAACACTTGTCGTTTGTTGATTTGTTGATGATTGCCATTCTGACAGGTATGAGATGGTATCGCATTATCATTTTGATTTGCATCTCTCAGATAATCAGTGACTTTGAGCATGTTTTCATGTGTCTCTTGGACTTCCTTTTGTCTTCTTTTAAAAAGATTCTGTTTAGGTACATTGCTCATTTTTTTGTTGGATCATTTATCTTCTTTTTATTAAGTTGTATAAGTTGGCTGTAGATTTTGGAGATTAAACCTTATCAGTGATACCATTGCAAATATGTTCTCCCATGCAGTGGGCTTTCTTGTTGTTTTGTTGATGGTTTCGTTTGCTATGAAAAAGCTTTTTATTTTGATGTAGTCTCATTTGTTTATTTTTTTCTTTAGCTTCCATTGCCCTAGGAGCAGTATCAGTGCAGAAGTTTCTTTGGCATATGTCTGAGATTTTGCTGCCTATGGATTCCTCTAATATTTTTATGGTTTCCAGTCTTATGTTTAAGTCCTATATCTATTTGGAGTTTATTTTTGTGTATGGTCTAGTTGGTAGTCTAGTTTCATTTTTTTGCATGTATCTGTCCAATTTTCCTAACACCATTTATTGAAGAGACTGTTTTGACTCCATTGTATGTTCATGCCTCCTTTGTCAAATATTAATTGAGCACAGTGGTTTGGGTTGATATCTGGATTCTCTATTCTATTCCATTAGTCTATTTGTCTGTTCTTGTGCTGGTACCACACTGTATTGAGAACAGTGATTTTGAAATATAGCTTGAAATCTGGTATTGAGGTCCTATCAACTTTATTCTTCTTTCTCAGCATTTCTGTGTCTATTCAGAGTCTTTTTTTGTTCCAGATGAATTTTTGGATAGTTCTTCCTAGGTCTGTGAAATATGCCATTGGAATTTTAAGGGGGAATGGATTAAATTTATAGATTGCTTTGGGTAGTATGAACATTTTAATGATGTTTATTCTCCCAATCCATGAACATGGTATATTCTTCCATCTGTTTATGTTTTCCTCTATCTCTTTTCTCAGTGTCCTGTAGTTTACCATGTATAGGTTTTTATCTCTTTAGTTAGGTTTATTCCTAGCTATCTTAATTTATTTGGTGCAATGGTAAATGGGATTGCTTTTTTAGTCTCTCTTTCTGTAAGTTCACTATTGGTGTGTAGAAATGCCATAGATTTCATGGTGTTAATTTTGCATCCTGCTACCTTTCCAAATTCATTTATGAAGTCCATTAGTTTTTTGATGGAGTCTTTTGGGTTTTTTATATACAGTATTATGTCATCTGCAAATAAGGACAGCTTTACTTCTTCTTTTCCAATTTCAATGACTGATTTCTTCTTCTTGTCTAATTACAATAGCTAATACTTTGAGTACTATATCAAACAGGAGTGGTGAGAGTGGTCATCACTGTCTTGTTCCTGTTCTTAGGGGAAATGGTGTTAGTTTTTGCCCATTGAGTATGATGTTAGCTGTGGGTTTATCATATATAGCTTTTATGATGTTGAGGTATGATCCTTCTATTCCCACCTTGTTGAGAGTTTTTATCAAGAAGGAGTTGGATTTTGTCAAATGCTTTTTCTGCATCAATTGATATGATTATGTGATTTTTACCTCTCAATTTGTTTATGTGATGTACCACTTTTACTGATTTGCGGATATTGTATCATCCTTGCTTTCCTGGGATAAATCCTACTTGGTCATGGTGTATGATCTTTCTGATGTACTGCTGGATCTGATTTGCTAAAGTTTTGTTGAGGATTTTGGCATCTATGTTCATGAAGGATATTGGCCTATAATTCTCTTTCATTGTGTTATCTTTATCTGGTTTTGGTATTAGGGTGATGCTGACTTCATAGAATGAGCTTAGAAGTGTTCCTTCCTCTTGAATTTTTTGGAATAATCTGAGGAGGATATATTTTAATTCTTCCTTGAATGTTTGGTAAAACTCCCCTGTGAAGCTGTCTGGCCCCAGGCTTTTGTTTGCTGGAAGCTTTTCGATGACCGCTTCAATCTCTTCCATAGTTATTGGCCTATTGAGATATTTAGATTCTTCCTGATTGAGTTCTGGAAGGTTATGTTTTTCTAGGAATATTTCTATTTCCTCCAGGTTGTCCAGTTTGTTGGAATAGAGCTGTTCATAGAATCTTTTTAAAAAAATTTTTAAAAAATATATATTTTATTGATTTTTTTACAGAGAGGAAGGGAGAGGGATAGAAAGTCAGAAACATCAATGAGAGAGAGACATCGATCAGCCGCCTCCTGCATGCCCCCTACTGGGGATGTGCCCACAACCAAGGTACATACCCCTGACCAGAATCGAACCTGGGAATCATCCACAGGCTGACGCTGTATACACTGAGCCAAACCCGTCTCGGCTGTTCATAGTATCTTTTTACAATCCTTTGTATTTCGGTGGGGCCTGTGGTTATTTCACCTCTTTCATTTCTAATTTTGTGTTTGGATCCTCTCTCTTTGCTTCTTGGTGAGCCTGGATGGAGGTTCATCAATTTGGTTTATTCTTTTAAAGAGCCAGCTCTTAGTTTTGTTGATCTTTCGTATTGTTTCTTTGGTCTTTATGTCTTTTATCTCTGCTCTGATCTTTATTATTTGATTCCTTCTGCTTACACTAGGCTTTTCTTGTTGTTCTCTTTCTTACTCTTTGAGTTGTATGGTTAGGTAATTTATTACCATTGTTTCTTGTTTTTTTTTTGCCATAGGCTTGTACAGCTATGAACTTCCCTCTCAAGACTGCTTTTATTGTGTCCCATAAATTTTGGATTGTTGTGTTTTCATTGTCATTTGTTGCCATGAAGTTTTTTATTTCTTCCTTGATCTCACTGGTAACCCAGTCATTGTTTAATAGCATGCTGTTTAGTCTCCATGTGTTTGATTTGTTTGGATTGTTTTTTATTGTAGTTGATTTCCAGTTTTATGCCACTGTGATCTGAGAAGATGCTTGATATGATTTCTATCTTCTTGATTTGAAGAGACTTTGCCTATGACCCAACATATGGTCTCTCTTGGAAAATGACCCATGTGCACTTGAGAAAAATGTATATTCTGTGGCTTTAGGGTGAAATGTTCAGAAGATGTCAATTAATTCCATCTGGCCTAGTGAGTCTTTTAAGATTGATGTTTCTTTGCTGATTTTTGGTTTAGAGGATTTTTTTTTAATGGTGATACTAGGGTGTTAAAGTCTCCTACTATGATTGTATTGCTGTCAATCTCTCCCTTGATATCCTCCAGTTGTTTTTTGTTTGTTTGTTTGTTTTTTATGTATTTGTGTGCTCCTGTGTTGGGTGTATATATGTTTGCCAGAGTTATTTCTTCTTGTTGGATTGCTCCCTTTAGTATTATGAAGTGGCCTTCCTTATCTCTTGTTATATCCTTCACTTTGAGATCTAATTTGTCAGATATAAGTATTGCTACCTCAGCTTTTTTTTTTTTTTCATTTCCGTTTGCCTGAAAAACTTTTTTTCATCTCTTCACTCTCAGTCTGTGTGCATCTTTTTTTCTGAGGTGGGTTTCTTGTAGACAGAAGATATATGGGTCATGATTCCTTATTCAATCCATTACCCTATATCTTTTGATTGGGTTATTTAATCCATTTAAATTTAAAGCTATCATTGATAGGTACTTATTTGTCGCCATTTTTATTCTTTACCCCTGTGTTCCTTCTTCTTTTCCTATTTCTTTCTTTCTTTCTTTTTTACAGCAGACCCTTTAGCATTTCATGCATTGCTGGTTTGGTGGTAATAAATTCCTTTAGTCCTTTTTTGTCTGCGAAGCTCCTGATTTCATCTTCAATTTTTATTGATAGCCTTGCTGGATACAGTATTCTTGTATTCAGACTCTTCCTTGTATGACTTTGTATACTGCATTTCATTCCCTTCTAACCTGATGAGTTTCTGTTGAGAAATCAATCACTAGTCTTGTGGGTGTTCCTTTGTAGGTAAATTTCAATCTCTCTCTGACCTCTTTTAAAATTCTTACTTTGGCTGAAACTAGTTTGGCTCAGGGGATAGAGCATCAGTCTGCAGACTGAAAGGTCCCAGGTTCAATTCCGGTCAAGGGCATGTACCTTGGTTTTGGGCACATCCCTAGTAGGGGGCGTGCAAGAGGCAGCTCATCAATGTTTCTCTCTCATTTATGTTTCTAACTCTCTATCCCTCTCCTTTCCTCTCTGTAAATAATCAAAATATATATATATATTTTTTAAAAAAAAGGATTCTTACTTTGTTGTTGTTGTTTACCAATTTAATTATAATGTGCTTTGGGGTTCATTTTGCTTGGAACTCTGTGAGCTTCTTGGATTTCTGTGGGTTTTTGCTTCCCTATATCAGGGAAATTTTCTGTCATTATTTCTTCAAACAGGTTTACTATTCCTTGCTCAGTTTCCTCTCTTTCTGGATCCCCAATTATGTGGATGTTGTTTTGTTTCCTGTTATCCCAAAATTAGGCTCTCCTCCTGCTTTTTAATTATTTTTATAGAAGCTGCTCTAATTGCCTATTTTTTCCTACCTTGTTTTCCAGCTCACTGATGCAGTCCTCTGCTTCTTCTAGTCTACTCTTGGTGCTTTCTATTGAGCTTTTTACAGCAGTAATGTCAGCTTTTTACAGCAGCGAGGGAAAACAGAAGCAATAACCAAACAAAAACAAAGCAAACAAATACAAAACAATACCAAAAAGAGCAAGCAAATAATCTCACAAAAAAGCATAAAAAATCAATATAATCAACATTCAAACAATCAACAACAAAAGGACAAAGAAAAAAACAGTTTTTCAATAGTGAAGACAGAGAAGCAAGGGGTATGTATTGACTTGGAGCAGAGGATTGGAAATTTGATTTATAAGTTGGGTAAAATTTTAATGGGGGTAAAGGAAGAATAGGGAAAATCTAAAGTAGAAAAATGAGAAGGGAATTAGAGCAACAATAGGGGGAAAGTTCGGAAGAGAGTGATGGCATAAAGGTAGAGTTGAGGTAGAGTAAAACAATATGAAAGGAAATATGAAAATAGAATGTAGAACACTAATCCCAAAGTAAAATAAAGAAAAAAATAAATGACACTTTTTTTTTCAAAAAGATAAAATAGTAGTAGTAATAATACTGATTGGAAATAAAAATGTAATAATTAAAAAGATAAAATCAAGTAAGGAAAAAAGAAAAAAATCAGTTTTTTAAGCAAAAGATGAAAAATTAAAAAAAATTAAAATTAAAAAATAGAATGTGCAGTAGTGAAGGTCACTCACTTCCTCTGTTGTTCTGTTTGGCACACCTATTTTCCAGTCGGGACAGTATTGCAGTTCCCTGCATTCCACTGATGCTAAGTGTTGTACCCAGTCCTTGTTTTTAAGCAGGCAGTGTGTCTTAATCTCTTTATTTTTTTTGTGATTACACAAACGTCAATTTGTGAGTCAGCGAGTCAGCCCTTGGGTGGAAGTATTTTTGGGTTGACCTCTGGTTCTATAGGTCCTCTCTAGCCTATGCTTAGATCCTGCTTTCCCTGTGGCACTCAATATTGGTTTGTGGGAATGGGCTGCCCTAGAGCTCGTTCTCTGATCCCCAGGTTCCAGGAAAACAACTTTCCCCTACAGTCTCCTAGGGTGTCCCCAACTGGATGATCCTGTGTAATGGGCTCAGCAATCAGAAGCAAGGATCTGAAGAGGAAAGAGCACAAGTGTTTGAATTCCCCTTCCCCCTCATGTCCAAGCAGCCGGCACACTTTAAAAAAAAAGTCTCAGGCTATTCCTCTGCATCAGATCAAAATGTGTTTGTTTCCCCTCTGTTAGCAGCTCTTAGAACCCCTTCCCACATTCACGAATCACTCCAGTCCCAACAATCCCAGATCTCTCCAGGCGCAGACTTCCTACAGTCCTCCAGCTCTCCCAGTGTAGATGCTTCTCTGTCCTGCGGGACCAGAGATGTTACCTGATCGCAGGCCAAATCCGAGTTTTCTATGGTGGAGTATGGAGCTCCTCTGAATCCATGTGTTTGCGCCAATTGGGGACCGGTGTTCTGGGGTTTGCCAAAGCTCGGTGGGTTCCGCACTTGTAGATTCTCAGGCTTCTGATAACATCCATACTCCCCTTCAAGATGGTGTGGTCTCCACATCCAAGCTGGCGGCTCCAGGAAGGAACCCAGCAAGTAGTAGGGGCTGCCCATCAGAAAAGGCCTGTCCAGCAGTCCCCTGCCTTCTCCTGGAGTATTGCTGTCCCTCAACTCATCAACACTCCCCGTGTGACCCTCAGCTGTTCCCTCTGTCTGCTCAGGAACAAGGCTCCGAACACATCTGTCTATTCCGCCTCCATTTTTTTTCTCTCTAGCACTGTTATTTTGTATGTGGAAAAGGAAATTAAAGAATTGATTTATTCTCTCCAAGATCAGACAGTTCAATTTGGAATACAGATCTTTTAGCAGTCAAGTCATCTTTGTAGTAAGTTTTGTCTTTCAAAGACTTCTTATTCTCTAGCCAATTTTTAAAAATATTACCACTAAATATCAATTAACTTACTTTTTGAGGTCTGGTTATTTATATGGAATATTAACTATCCATCTGGTTATGAGTTAAAAACACACATAACTAATCTTTTCATAAAAATTGTCAGTGATGTTGCTGGGCACCCTCCCCACATTCCCCTCCATCTTTCCTAACCTTCTATAGCCCCATCTGCAGGAAAATATCTAAGCAAATAGCTAGGACTCAGTGTATGTATATTTTTTAATTTAAAACAAGTCTTGAAAAATCACCATTTATATATGTTATTTCTAATATTATGTTACACTCTGAGTTTTCAACATGGAAAATTAAAACTAGAAAAGTGACCTATTATTTCACTACCTAACTTCTTTTGACTTGTTTTACAATAACATACAAATACATCACAATAAAATTAAAATACTGTAGAAAAACAAACTAAAAATAGTAAGAATTCTCCCTAGTTTGCTCCTAGGCCTTTCTCCAAATATATACATCACTAACAAATTCTTGTCTGTCTTTCTAGAAAAAAAATTGTTTACAATTGTAGATGTTTTTCTTAATGTAACACTATGCCTTTTTTTAAATTTTTCTTAAAAATATAACTCAAAGCTTTTTTGGTATTGCAGCTTGCAGACCTATTTCTTTTTTCTCTCCCTCCCCAAATCCCTTCCCCCCTAATATATTTTTATTGATTTCAGAGAGGAAGGGAGAGAGAGAAAAACATCAATTATGAGAATCCTTGATTGACTGCCTCCTGCAGACCCTTTGCCCCTTACTTCTTTTTTTTTTTTTAAATATGTTTTATTTATTTTTTTACAGAGAGGAAGGGAGAGATAGAAAGTCAGAAACATCGATGAGAGACATCGATCAGCCGCCTCCTGCACGCTCCACAGTGGAGATGTGCCCGCAACCAGGATACATGCCCCCAACCGGAATCGAACCTGGGACCTTTCAGTCCACAAGCCGACGCTCTATCCACTGAGCCAAACCAGTCTCGGCTAATTATTTCTTTTTAAAAAGCTTTATAATATTCCATTATAAGCATGTTTTGTTATTACAAATAGTGCTTAACAATATCTTATATTTTGGATGTTTCTGTGAGTGTAGTCACAGAGTAAATTCCCAGTAGTAGAATTACTAGGAAGAATGATGCCATTCCCCAGTTAAAAACCCTTATACATATTTTGCCTGAATTACCAGGCTATAAAGACCTGGCTCCTGCCTGCCTCTCCAACCTGTCAGATATGATCTGGGGAAACAGAGGCCTTTGCTCTTAATTGTACAATTTTAGTCCGCCGGGCTTTTGGACTTCATTCCTGAACACTGCAACAGAGAGTTGGCTCTTTGTAGTAGTTTCAACTCCAAGTTATCTTCTTAAGAGGCCTTCAGGGTTTAAATGAGCAATCCCAACCTTTCACATCTTAGCACTTTACTTTCTATTAAGTCATTTTGTCTTCCCCACTGAAATTCGAGCTTCAAAAGAGCAGGACCCCTGTCTCTCTTCTTGCTCACTGAGTCCCAGGAGCTCAGGAGAGCACAGGCTCCAGAAATGTCTGGTGAATGACTGGTCAAAGGATAAGTGGATTGAAAATGACCTGCTGAATACAGGATACCCAGTTGCCTTCCAGATCATTGCCAGTATTCACTGCCACCAACAGTGCCTGTTCTGTATACTCTCAATAGCACTTAGTACTATCAAGCACTTACCATTTTTGCAGTTGTCCACTTTAAATGTTAAGAAATAGAGTGATATCTCTCACTTTGAAGTCATTTCTCTTTAGACACTATTAAGAACAAATCACATATTTGTTTTTAACATAGCTCCAAATCTATCTTTGGAAATAAATAGGCAATCAGAAATTATTGGAATAAGAAACATGGTAAGTAAATGAGAATTTCTCAGACTAGTTTGAAATTGGTGTGATGACTAGTAAGAAAACATAATTTAAAAATAAAATCCTTTAAAAACAAGAGTAGGACTTATTCTTGCAACATACAATAAACTATTTGCTGGATTTTCCCCCCTCTTCTTTCTTCATAGTTTTTCAATCAATCTTTCATTCATTTTACAAATATTTATTGATTGCCTAGAACCTGTGGGAAAATCCTTATCTCATCAGACCACACCCACCTTCCAGCTCAATGGAGCCAAGTTCTTTGCCTTTTTCTCTTCACTGAGAATTGTACTGTAGAAGTCTCTAGAACAACAACACTGGAAAATTTCTTGCATGGAATCTTTGAGTGTCAACTTATAAATGAATTTGCTAATCATCAACCAGTCTAGTCCTTTGATGTATATAATCTTGTAGTGGATTTTTAAAACTCCTTTAATTTCTAATTATACCCTCCTCCTTGACAGAGCTGTTTCTCCTAGTCCCCACTTTTCGATGGTTTCCAGGCACTTGACTTTGCACGAAAATACCCTGTTTTGGACTACCAAGGGAGTGGGAAGCCACCCACAAGAGAAGGGGAATTTTCTTCCAGGTCCTAATGTCCACCTAATTTTTAAAGCATAGGTTCCTTATTGTTGTATTTTAAGCTTACAATTACATCCATGGATTATATTTCATTTTTCCTAATTTGTGGGAAATGAATGGAGGGATGGGCCGAGTGAAAAACACCTTCTCTCAGAAAAGGAAGAGGGGTGTATACAGAAGCTGGGACTAAAACACTGCTGTGAGACTGGGGTTCAGTAAGGGTCAACATTACATTTCGTACTCTCCTCAAACAATTCTGTCCCACCTACCCGGAAAATAAGTGAAGGGAAATTCCTCATGGATGGAGATAAAATGTTCGCATTGGACCAGTTAGCTCAGTTTTTCTATCTGCGAACTTCTTCTCTCCCTTTCCCCCGCTTTGTCTCTCTCAGTTCATTAACTCTACCCCTCCCCCTACCCAAACCCTCCACCAAACCAGTTTCCCTCTTCGGGCTACTCCTTTTCACTCTGGACTTTCCACCATCCTCAGCCTCAGCATCCCAAGCCGGCAAGTGATTTAGGAGCTCTGCTGGCCGCCCGGCCCCACGTTTAAGTGAGTCAAAAACCTTAGCTCTGGGATGGGAGACCTGGAGGGATACTTGCGGGAGCAAGAGGTGGGGAGCCCGTTTCCTTCACGGACAATCTCGGCTCACATTTGCCTGGCGTCCTTTCAAGACAGCTGGCAGGGTTTACTATTTCCTGTCGCCTACTTGCCAAGCTCGTGGGCTCGCGCGCCTCCGGGCTGCGCCCGCACGCCGAAACTACGTTCAAAGGTAAGGTGAGGCGGCCCACGAGGTCGGTATTGGGGACTGTGGCTGACCTTGAGGCCACTTTTTCCCTCTCCACGTCCTTCTGCCCCCTCCTCAGTCACCTCCGCACAGGCAAAAAGCCCCCGGGGCTCCCGGTAGGGGGGGGGAGCGGGAGGGGGAGGTCTCGCGCGCTCTCGCCCTCCTGCGCAAAGGGTTAATTTTTCCCATCGCACGAGGGGGAGGAGATTTCCCTGTAGACAAGTAAAAAGGGTGATGGACAAACGTGCGGGCACTAAGACCGCAAGGCATTCATTTCCTCCTACGGTGGGTGCGGACGCTAGGAGGAGGCGAGCCCCAGAGCGCGGAGCTGGGAGCCGGGCGCAGGCAATGCTCAGCCCTGGATGTAGCTGAGAGGTTGGGGGAGACCGGCCGCCGCGACCCAGCGGCGAGGGCGGACCTGGGGGGCGGGCAGGGGAAGCTGAGTACTTGAAGCCTAGCGCTTTACAGATTATTTTATTTTGTGTAGAGAGCACATAGCGACTCCGAAGATCAGCCCCAATGAACATGACAGTGTTGACTTTACAAGAATACGAATTCGAAAAGCAGTTCAACGAGAATGAAGCCATCCAGTGGATGCAGGAAAACTGGTAGGTGATGCTTGCGCGTGACTCTGGGTCCTGGAGCCCCGCGCGTCTCTCCGGCGTGCCTTGCTGGCCGTTCCCCGCCCGGGCGTGAATGGAGCTGGGGATCGCGGGCCGCAGAGACGCCGGCGCTGCCTGGAGCGCGGACGTCCGGGTGCCCCTGTGCGAACCGCGGCCACACAGGCATTTCGACACCGGTTATATAACATGGAACACATGGGTGCGCACGGAGAGTGGAGGTGAGCGCGGCAGAGAAGCCACGGTCCGGGCTCCCTAACTGTGCCGCCTCCTGGCTTTCGTCTGGAGCGGCGTTTTCTCGCTCGGCCTCCCGCAGTCGGAGTCTGCGGGGCGGTGGGGAGGGGAGCCCGGTCCCCGGCGCCGTTTAACCCCACCCCGCCCGACGCCCGCGGCTCTCCGGTCCTCTGCCTCCATCCCTCGTGCCCTTCCTTTCTCCTTGCAGCTCGCCCACTTCTCTGCCCGCCCTGCGCTCCCCGGCCGTGTTCCTCCTCTCGCGGACCCCTTTTCTCCACGCGGGTCCTTTCCGGTTTCATAAAGAGGCGGGGTTTGGGGGAGGGGGGGGAGATGAGGGGACAATGAAAACAGAAATAAAAATGAATGAACCCCGGCGAGGGGAGGGAGCCACGCCATTAAGTTTCTGTTTTACGGAAACGCCTTTTGGACACACACACACACACACACACACACACACACACACACACACACAGAGTTCTAGTTCAGTGGGCGGCTGCCGAGCCGAGTGGGGGCGGATGAAATCCCTGGAGTGCTCTCTTCCCCGGGCAAACTTACAACAATCCGGGAGAGCATCGTTCTGTTTACGGGCTTCCCTCCACCCGTCCTTCTGAAAACCCCCGTGTGGGAGGCGATCCTGTGTCACTTTGCAATATTTAACAGGGCACGGCGTGCGCACCTCTCTCCCTAGCAGACGGAGGGAGCCGCGGCGGCTGCCTGCCCTCCTCCCCTCGGCCCCGGCCCGGCTCTCAGGGAAGTGCCGGCCGAGCGCACTCGGAGCCGGGCAGTGGCCCGCCATCCCCCCGTTCCCTCCACCCACCCCCACCCCCCGTTTTGGAAGAGATCGGAGGCTGGGGGTGCACAGAGACCCTGCCACCATGTCCCCCACCCCCCCGACCTGCCTTCCCTTCCGCGTCTCGGCTGTGGGAAACCAGAGACGCTGCGTGCTGGGGGCCCGGGCGGGTGGGTGCGCTGGGAGGGCTGCCGGGGGTCGGAGCAGAGTGGGGGGTCAACTTCCCTTCCTCCGGCCGCAGGAGTAGCTCCTGGCCTCAGGTGATTGGGCCGCCGCTCTCGCTTCCTCCCTCCCGGCCCACCCGCTGGCGGATAGGGGCGCCGGGTCCAGGGGGCGCGGGGCCCAGGGCGCAGGGGGGCGTTGGGGTCCGGAGGCCCGCGTGGGGCCAGAGCGGAAGCCAGGAGGGGTGCGCGATCCGCCGGGAAGTGAGACGGGTGGGCACCAGGGGCGCGCGGCCGGGGCCCCTCCTGGCCGCCCAGGCCGAGAGCGCCAGGGGTGGGTGGCGGCGGGAGGAGGCTGCACGCCGCGAGGCTTGGTCGCGTGGAGTCTAGACCTCGGAGGCCGCGGCGCTGAGAGAGCCGAGCCCCCGAGCCCGCACCTTCTCCATCCAGATGCACTTCCCCTTCCCGCGTCAGGGGTGGCGCGGAGCCGCCGAGGGCTGGGCTCTGCTCCGCGGCCGTTTGTTCTGCCTCGGGTCCCCCTACTCGAGCCCACCTTCCTCCTCCATTAGCCCAGTTTTCTAAGGCCGGCGTGTGTCCGACCTGCTGCTCTCGGGTTGAGCCTGCCTTTCTGGAGTCGGCTGCCCCTCCCGCCGGCTGCCCTCGCGCACCGTCGGCCAGCCTTCCCTTGCACCATCGCCGCCTAGACGGCCTCTTGTTTACTTTTTGCCTTTTCTATGAGGTCACTTTCTATGCCTCCGTCAGGTACCATTTCCCGCCTCTTTTCTCCATCAGCAAGTACACACTGAGCCATACTGGGCCTACCCCTCAAGGGACTGACTGAAATTGGCAAAAAAAAAAAATAATAAAAAAAATGTGCCAACTTAGCTTCCACTGTTGGGCTCTGAACGCCCTTTCCTTCTAGCTCTTTATCTGTACTTTTCATCTGGCAGTCTCTTTCCTGACATATATGTGTGTGTGTGTATATATATATACACCTATACATAAATATGTATGTATAGGTGTATATATATATGTATATATATATGAATATTTGCAGGTATGTCTGTGTCTCCTACCTGACCATCAGCTCTTGAGGGTCTATAGTTCTTGTTTCATCACACTCTAGATTATCCTGAGCACCTCACGAATGCTTTATACATGGCAGATGCCAGGGAAAATGCTTGCCTAGTAGGTTATAAAATGATGATAGGTGCCCACTTTATTGCCAGCACTGCCTGTTAATATCTGAAACTTAGCATATTTGGCCTCCCCCTGCTTTTTGAATACCATGTCATTGTCCCTTGCTAGGATTTCCCCCTCCCTGGCTTTTTGTTTCTTTGTTGATTTTTATGTTCTTCTGGGCTTATTGCAATAAAAATAAATAAACAAACAAAAATACCACAAATAACAAAACAAAAATGATGCTGGCTGTACATCCTTCCTTGCAAGTCTTCTTGATCCCAAATTGCATTGCTTCTTTTATTCCAGAGTTTGTGTACCCAGTTTTATAATCTCCTTCCCATAATCCCAATACCGTAGCCAAAAAGTCCTGGTGTATAAGGAAATGAAAAATTTCTCTGTTTCCCTTGTCAACAGGAGAAGGGATCGCCATAACCAAGGCTTAGACCCTGTTAGGGGCAGGGGACATTTAAGAAACCACAAGGTCTCAACTTTCCAGGCTACTTAACTTCAAATGGTTTGAAATAACTTCAGGAGGAAAGTACAGTGTTGTGAAGCTTCTACTATGTCTTTTGAGAAATCATTTGCAGTTGTCCTACAAAATATTTTCTAGACATAGTCTCAAATAAAACTTGTTAATTTAGAGAATTATAATTTATCTCTCAAAAATGAGCTGTACTGCCTTTTGAAGAATTTTCTGTTTTCATTTAAGAGGACCTTAAATAAGGGTAGTTTATGAAAACATATCCTATAATCCATATTCATTACCTTAATATAATGAAGCCCCTGTTTTGGAAAAGTGTGGTGTGAACACTACAGATCCAGCTGAGGCAAGCTTATCAAGTTTATTGCTGCTTTAACAAATGATAACCCTCTATTCATTGCTCTAGACACAGAATAAACAGTACAGACCTTTTAATTTTTTTAGCAAATAATTTTAGCTATAACATATTAGAAAAGCAATTGAAATGCAAGGTAACACATTCCCTTGAATAGTCATCCTGAGCCTCCTCTTAAAACTGCATGTCAAGTTAAAAATACCAGGGGTAATATTCTCTGGAAAATGAGAGTTTACTACATGAGGTAGAGGGAAATGCCTGCTTTTAGTTCAATAGCATTTTTGAATTCCAGTTTTACACTGAAAACTCCTTGTGATTTTACAACATAGAAAAGGGGCATTTTTTCCTTTTATGAGATGTCTGGCCTTTACCTGCTCTTCTCACTAATGGCTGACTTATTTTTTTCTGAAGGCTTCTTGCAAGGAGCAAAATCACCCAGGACTGGTAAGGCTACATAAAATTCATTCAGTAAGAAGAGCAGCTGGGCTCTGCCTTCTCTTTCAGCAGCCTGGCAGGTCTGTGCTCAGAGCAGTGGATGCTTCTTGCTCCAGTTGTAATTGTCTGGCCAATGATGATTATCTTCTGATGTCGGCTGACATGGTGTTCACCAATAGGAAAGCAGGAGGCCTGTGCTGACTGCTGTAACATTAAGTCTGTGAGCTGACGTCACCGCAGGGCTTGCCCCAACCTCCTGAAACCCTCCCCCGCTCCCTCTGGCATCCTCCACATCCAGCCTTTCAATGCTTTGTATATTTTTCTGACTTTCCCCCCCTCCCTCCTCTTCTGGTGATGTTATAAGAGTTTTATATTTTGTGTCCTGTATTATAAGGTTTATAAGATAGTGTTGGAATTTTTAGAATTAAATAGTGACTAGCTAAGGAAACTTTTATACACTTTTTTTTTTTTTTACGAAGGGAAAAAAATTGAAACTGTTTAAAAGAATTGCATATCCACAGGTTGTTTCTTATATGTGAGGTTTAGAAAGTAGAAAGCTGTATAGTTTCAGTATTAAAGGGCATAAGTATTACAAACCTGTTTTAATATTTTACTCAGTACAACATCAAAATGCCTATCAAACTGTAAAATGCAGGCTGTTTTTTCTGTGGTGATGATTGCTTTGCATTGATCCCTAAAATTTTTCTGCAACCTGCTGTATGCATTTGTAAGAAAAATGGCTGAAAAATAATGCAAACTGGTCATGAACCAAAAAAGGCCAGAGTTTCATTTAATCAGTGTCACTAAGAAAATACAAATTTGGCCAGTTGTCTAGGAAAGTAATGTGTCCACATTGTACTTATTATATTGCTTGCCACTAATTTTGGAGAATCACAGTTCATATTAGCTTTAAGATTTCAAAGTCTGGGGTGTGAGGAACTTAATCTGTCAATTCAGTAAACCAGAAAGCACTGGGATATTGGCGTAATACGTGCTTGTTAAGAATGAGAAGACTGCCCTACCTGGTTTAGCTCAGTGGAGAGAGCTTTGGCCTGCAGACTGAAGAATCTCAGGTTCCATTCCTGTCAAGGTCCTTTTTGGGCTAGTTCATTGCAGGGAGGGGTGGGGGTGGGGGGCCGGACGGGGGAAAGGGCATGCAGGAGGCAGCCAATCAATGTCTCTCTCTCTATTCCTCTCTGAAATCAATGAAAATATATTTTAAAAAATATATGATTTATGTTCTAATCCTAAAAAATAATACAATCTTAATTGGACAATTTTATCTGAAAACTTTCATGTGTCTTTAAAGAATTGATGTATACTTATGGAGTCTTTGATTTTTTTATTTTAATATTCCCAGGATAATGCAAATTATTTTTAGGTTATATTATTCATTTATTTGTTTTAGTTATAAGTAGTATATGATAACATTTTTACATCAGGGCATTTTCTTTATTAAATTGAGAGTTAAATTATGTGATCTAGAGAAGGCTGCTTGTTGCTTTTAATGTTAGATGATAATTCTGACATTAGGTGTCAGTATCAAATTGGATTTTAAAGTCAACTCACTTCAGAGTTAAAAGTTACTTTTCATTATACTGTATCCTTAAAGAGAATCTTTCAGTTTAGTCAGTGGAAGAGCTGTGAGGGGGGTGGAGACTTACAGATACTTAGGAGGGCATAAGATCACCAGCATAATCAGTCTTTAGCCAACAAAATAAAATGGAGTGTAGCACTAGTCAAGAATTCATCTTTGTTTCAGTGCACTGGATGTTTTAGATACAAGTATTTTCTGAAATAAGTTATCCAAAAATTGTCTCAATGACCCACTTAATTTTTTAATGTATGGACACAGGTGATCCAAGCTATCCTATATTACTAGGAACCAGACAATACTCCACAAAATTTGCCTTAGCCCTTAACCTTCTCTAGCTTCAATCCACAGCTCCTAGAAAAGTTTACCTAGAATAGTTACCTATACTACAAATATTTCTATAGATAACCCCAGGAAATCAGAATGAAAATCTAACATGAAATACTAAGATAGAATTTTATTTCTTTATTCATATACTGATTGAGTGCCTATACAGGCAAGTACAAAGGTGCTGTATTGGCAAAGGTACATGGAAGTTTTTATAAAACAGCATTCTTTACTATATTTAACTTAAAATAATTTATTTTAAAGATAGATTATTTCTTTTTATAAAAATTATTGTCCTAGAGTAAAAAAAAATAAGTTTTCTTTTTTTTCTTAACCTTTCTAATGCTGCAATCCTTTAACACAGTTCCTCATGTATTTTAATTTTAATAATTAAAATTATTTTCATTGCTTCTATATAACTGTAATTAGGCTACTGTCATGAATTGTAACA
Organism: Lasiurus cinereus; assembly: GCA_011751065.1. Classification (NCBI taxonomy): domain Eukaryota; kingdom Metazoa; phylum Chordata; class Mammalia; order Chiroptera; family Vespertilionidae; genus Lasiurus; species Lasiurus cinereus. The sequence goes on along the minus strand of JAAGEH010002534.1, from coordinate 13,800,291 downwards.
TAAATATCTGTGTTTTCCGATGGTCTTAGGCTCTACAGCAGCGGTTCTCAACCTGTGGGTCTCCAGCCACAGGTTAGGAACCCCTAGCAGGGTTGCCTAAGACCATCGGAAAACACAGATATACATATTTTTAATTTAATAAATCTTTATTGTTCAGATTATTACAATTGTTCTTCTTTTCCCCTAATAACTCCCTTCCACCTGGTTACTACCCCACCCTCTGCCCTTACCTCCCCGCCACTGTCATCCATAGATTTACGATTTTGGTCCAGTCTCTCCCTGCACCTCCCTCACCCCCTGACAATTGTCAATCCACACCCTTTCTATGCCCCTGATTCTATTATATTCACCAGTTTATTCTGTTCATGGGTTTTTTATTCACTTGATTTTTAGATTCACTTGTTGATAGATATGTATTTGTTGTTCCTATTTTTATCTTTACCTTTTTTTCTTCTTCCTCTTCTTAAAGAGTTCCTTTCAGCATTTCATAAAATACTGGTTGGTGTTGCTGAACTCCTTTAGTTTTTTTTTCTTATCTATGAAGCTCTTTATCTGATCTTCAATTCTGAATGATAGCTTTGCTGGGTAGAGTAATCTTGGTTGTAGGTTCTTGCTATTCATTGCTTTGAATATTTCTTGCCACTACCATCTGGCCTGCATAGTTTCTATTGAGAAATCAGCTGACAATCGTTTGGGTGCTCCCTTGTAGATAATTGTTTTTCTCTTGCTGCTTTTAATATTTTCTCTTTGTCTTTTGCTCTTGGCATTTTAATTATGATGTGCCTTGCTGTGGTCCAGTTTGGATTCCTTTTGTTTGTGGTTTTGTGTGCTTCCTGGACTTGTAAGTCTATTTCTTTCACCAGGTGAGGAAGTTTTCTCTCATTATGTCTTCAAATAGGTTTTCAATATCTTGCTCTTTCTCTTCTGGCACTCCCATAATTCTGATGTTGGTATGCTTGAAATTGTCCTTACACAATCTTCATATTTTGGATTCTTTTTTCCTTTTTGCTTTTTCGGTTGAGTGTTTTTTGCTTCTTTGTATTTCAAATCTTTGACTTGATTCTTGTGTTCCTCTGGTCTGTTGTTAGGTTTCTGTATAATATTTTTTATTTCAGGCAGGTATGTTTAATTTCTAGTTGGTCCTTTTTCATATCCTTGAGGGTCTTGCTAAATTTATCAGCCTTTTCTAAGAAATTCTTGAAAAACCTTAAAACTGTGGTTTTGAACTCTGTATCCAGTCATTTGCTTTCCTCCATTTCTTTTGTTTGTGACCTGTTTCTTTGCCTCTGCATTTTCGCTGCTTCCCTGAGTTGGTAGAATAGCTTTGTGTGCTATGGTAGGTGTCCTATATGACCCAGTGGCTCCGCCTCCCCAGTTACCTGAGGTGCACTCCTTTGTGGACTGTGAGATAGCTCTGTTGTAGTTAAGTCTTGATTGTTGTTGGTATCACTGGGGAGAATTGACCTCCAGGCCAATTGACCGTGAGGATCAGCTGTGTATATGCAGGGAGAACTTCTGTGCTGGAGACAGCCTTATGAGACAAGAGTGGCAAAATTGCAAAAGCCTTTGTGCTAGGCTTTGATGGGATGGAGTCTCAGGGCTGAGCACACAGCTTTGGCTTCCCGTCAGCCCTGCCCTATGAGGCCCCTGTGTCTCAGTGTCCCTTAGTAATCGCTATAGTTCTCTCTGAGTGCACTCTCGGGTGCATACCTCCAGACCTCTGCCTTTCACAGCTCCCCTGAGTTTCTGTGCACTCCTTTTTTCCCGACAATCCAGACTTTCCCTGTATGAGTCTGAGTCCCCAGGATCTCACCCAAAATGGGTTCAGTGCAATCAGAACTGGAGCACTCAACGCACACGCCTCCAGATCTCTCTCTGCCTTTCATGGTTCCCTAAGTTTCTGTACTCTACTCTCTTTTCCCTACAGTCCGGACTCTCTCTATATGAGTCTGGGACCCCAGGGTCTTGCCTGGAACTGGGATTCAGTACAGTCAGGATTGGGGTTCAGTACAGTAGGGAGTTTCCATCTCCCTTCTGCTAGAGAAAGCCAGCCAGGCCCTCAGTCGCCCGTCTTCTCCATGTGCGCGTCTCCGTACCTCAGCTTTTTGCAGCTCCTCTGAATCTCTGTGTGCCCCTCTCTTTCCTTCTAGTTGTAGAATTTTTACTCAGCCAGCTTTCCTGTGGTTCTGGATGATGTCCGTTCTGTCTTTTAGCTGTAGTTTTGAAATTGTTTTGTGAGACAGCAATTTAGATGTTCACCTATGTCGCTTTCTTGGTTTCTCCTAAAATAAAAGAAGTTTCAATTTTAAGATCATTGAGCAAAAATCATCCCAAAATGCATGTCCATTTAAGGCATCTAAGTTCAAGATTTTACATTTATGATATAAAATATCATTTTTATATTGAGTACTCATGATTTTTAGTTTTAAGGTTCTTTACCTACTATACTGTATTGAACTGAAAACTTTTAGGAAAACTTTTGTTTATTTAGTCATTTATTGTGAATTTTCTGAAATTTAAATTTGCTTGCCAAGTAAAATACACAACTGAAAAAGATTGACACTTATCTTTGCTGAGATAAATAAGGCATGCTGATTAGAAGCAATTTTGCTGGATAGATGCTCATAATTTTTTAACTCTTATTCTATTTCCTTCAGGATTTCATATTTTAGTGTGTTTTTTTTCTAAAGTTTTTGTAGAAAAGTTTATAATTGCAATTTGATAAGGAGAATTATCAATGATACAATATATTTTGGGGAGAAGAACTTGATGTTTATAATCAAGTTTATGATCACATATTTTAAGTATAATAAGTATAACTCCAATTTTTTAAAGATACATTTCAGATGTTCTAGCTCAATCCCCCTTTTTTTTTTTTTAATACCAATTCTTGGAGGTAGTTTTCTTTTTAAATGATCATTTGGGTTCTGAGGCTGAAGTTTTTGAATTGACTATTTGTTAACACTTAATGGACAGTATAGAAGGTCTTTCTTTGAAGACTGAAAAGATGAGTGAATTGCATGTACATGTATATATGTGTATACATATACTTGTACATATACACAAACATATGTTAAAGTGACTGTTTAGAAGAAATAAAAATAAAAACCAAATCTGCATTAGAGACCTTTTCTTGATATTCACATGCTGAGCCAAACATGTGTGTGTGTGTGTGTGTGTGTGTGTGTGTGTGTGTGTATATATATATATATATATATATATATATATATAAAGTATATTTTATTAGTTTTTTACAGAGAGAAAGGGAGAGAGATAAAGAGCTAGAAACATTGATGAGAGTGAAACATCGATCAGCTGCCTCCTGCACACCTCCTACTGGGGATGTGTTGCAACCAAGGTACATGCCCTTGACCAGAATTGAACCTGGGACTTTTCAGACGCTCTATCCACTGAGCCAAACCAGTTAGGGCTAAACATATGTTTTTAATGCCATAATTTCATTGACAAGTTTGTTGTTGTTTTTTAAAACTCGTTAAATAATACAATTTCAATAGGTTATTTAAAACTGCAAAAAATTGATCATTTAGGTTTTGAATTTGACCCAATTACTAGTATTAATAAGTTTCTTGGTCTTTTAGACTCACTTACTTAGCTCCTCTCATTCATAGAGGTGGTGTTAAAATGTAAGTTTTTAAAATACTAGGCCCACTTTGACTGAGATAAAAGACTTTTACAAGTTAGTTCAGTGGAATTCAGCATTGAGCATTTCATGATCTTGTGTTAGGAGGCTCAGTGCGGGGCGGGGGTGGGGGGGAGGTTTACTCCTGGAATTTTTTTTAAATGTGTGAGACCTTTATTAATGTCCATCAGATTCCTTAAGAATTTAAAAGCTGGACTATTTGTAGTTATTATCAGTGTTATCTATATATATAAAAGCCTAATATGCTAAGTGTCTGACCAATTGGTCAATCCAACTGCTTGACCAGTTACTATGATGTGCACTGACCACCAGGGATGCTCTGACCAGTAGGTTAGCTTGCTGCTGTGATCCGGCTGATTATACTGGACAAGATGGGCCAGACATGTTCTGGAGCCCTCCTGCCAGTCGCCTAGATCTGCCCTATGGGGACTGGATAGGGATTGGGTGAGACTGGATAAGGACTGAGCATGCTCTGGAGCTACCCTCCTTCTTTAGTCACTACTGTTAAATAGCTGCCCTCAGTTTGGAAATAAACAAACAAAAAAAGTGGTTTGGGATGTCCCTCTCTAGCCTTTAAAATATTTCTTCTAGTTAATTTCCTTTCTTTTTTTTATGTAATATTTTTTTTAAAATTAAATCTTTATTATTCAGATTATTACATTTGTTTCTCTTTTTTCCCCTCCATAGCACCCCTCCACCCAGCTCCCATCCCTCCCTCTGCCCTTAGCTCCCTCCCATTGATCTCATCCATAGGTGTATGATTTTGTCCAGACTCTCCCTTCCCCCCTGAGAATTATCAGTCCATTCCCTTTCTGTGCTCCTGATTCTATTATATTCACCAGTTTATTCTGTTGATCAAATTTTTAATTCACTTAATTTTTAGATTCACTTGTTGATAGATATGTATTTGTTGTTCATAATTTTTTGGCTTTTACCTTTTTCTTCTTCCTCTTCTAAAAGAGTACCTTTCAGCATTTCATATAATACTGGTTTGGAGTTGAACTCCTTTAGCTTTTTCTTATCTGTGAAGCTATTTATCTGCCCTTCAATTCTGAATGTTAGCTTTGCTGGATAGATTATTCTTGGTTGTAGGTTCTTGCTATTCATCACGTTGAATCTTGCTTGCCACTCCCGTCTGGCCTGCATCGTTTCTGTTGAGAAATCAGCTGACAGTCGTATGGGTGCTCCCTTGTAGGTAATAAACTGTTTTTCTCTTGCTGCTTTTAATATTCTCTCTTTCTCTTTTGCTCTTGGCATTTTAATTATGATGTGTCTTGGTGTAGTCCTCTTTGGATTCCTTTTCTTTGGGGTTCTGTGTGCTTCCTGGACTTGTAAGTCTATTTCTTTTACCAGATGTGGGAAGTTTTCAGTCATTATTTCTTGAAATAGGTTTTCAGTATCTTGCTCTCTCTCTTCTTCTGGCACCGCCACAATTCTGATGTTGGTACGCTGAAAGCTGTCCCAGAGTCTTCTTACATTATGTTCACATTTTTGGATTCTTTTCTCTTCTTGCTTTTCCAGTTGAATGTTTTCTGCTTCTTTATATTTCAAATTTTTTACTTGATTCTTGCCTTTCTCTAGTCTGCTGTTAGGACTCTGTATAATATTTTTTTATTTTAGTCAGTGTATGTTTAATTTCTATTTGGTCCTTTATCATCTTTAGTAGGACCTTTTCCATCTCTAGTTGGCTCTTTTGTATCGCTAGTTGGTCCTTTTTCATCTCCTCTTGGGTCTCACTAAATTTATCGAAATTTTCTAGCATATTCTTGAAAAACCTTACAAGCATGGTTTTGAACTCTATATCCAGTCATTTTTTTTTTTTTCTCCATTTCTTTTGTTTGTGATCCCTTCCCTTGTCTGGGCATTTTCACTATGCCGGGGAAACTTCTGTGTTGGATTCAGCCTTATGATACCAGATGCAAAACCGAAGAAGCCTCTGTTGAGCTTGGGAGGGGTGGAGTCTCAGGGCTTAAGGGACCGCCTTGCCTTCCAGTCAGCCCCGCCCTCCACGGCCCCTGAGTCTCACGTGACTGGGTAATCCCTGGAGCGGTCCTTGTGCGCGCACGCACCCGCAGTGCCTCTAACCGCTGCCTTTCCAGCTCCCCTGCGCACTAGGACCACACGTATCTAGGTCCCCAGGGTTTCGCCCGAAACAGGGGCCCAGTGGACTCAGAAGTGGCACAGTTGGGAGGGTCTGTTTCCCGCCCACTCGAGAAAGCCAGCAGCACAATCAGCAATCTGTCCTGCACGCAGCACCATCCGCGTGCGAGACCAGACTTGATCTTCTGCGACTCCCCTAAATTTCCGTGCATCTCTCCCTTTTCACAGTCCAAACTCCCCCCGTATGAGTTTCGCTGGATCTGGGGTTTAGTGTCGTAAAATAAGGGGTTCAATGCTGTTGGGAGTCTCCGTTTCCCTCCCGCCAGAGAAAGCCAGCCAGGTACTCCGGCACCCGCTCTCTCAGCGCGCGCGTCTCAGTACCTCGGCTTTTTGCAGCTCCTCTGGGTCTCCGTGAGCCCCTCTCTTTCCTTCTAGCTGTAGAACTTACACTCCGCCAGCTTTCCTGTGGTTCTGGATGATGTCCGTTCTGTCTTTTAGTTGTAGTTTCGAAATTGTTGTGCGAGGCAGCAGAGTAGGTGTTTACCTATGCCGCCATCTTGGATTCCTGTGCCTAATTTCCTTTCAATGTGCATGAATTTGTGCACCAGGCCTCTAGTTATTACAAAAAGAGGGTAGGAAGCTCAATAAAAGATACTTTAAATATTAAAATCTGTAGTTTCTCAATTTTATGACTTCTGATATAGACAAAGGTCTTAGATTTTCTTCATTCTGGAGTAATGATACTAATAGTTGATACTTATATAGTTGTTTATTGATTGCACGTGTTCTTTTAAAATGTTTTACATACATTAACTGTTAAATCCTTCCAACCACCCTTCAATGTATTAATTTTTCAGTTTTACACAGGAAATGAGGCACAGTGTAAACAAGTTGGAATTTGCATGTAGGGATTAACTAGAAGAGAAATGGGCTTCAGGCCTGACTTAAGTTTTGGTTACTCATGCCCTGATCAATTTTTTTTTTTTAATAGGAATAAATATTGAATCAGTTAAGCAATGCACTGCAAACTTGTACTTGGCCTGTTTTATACTTGCAATAATTTCACAAGTGTCTGATGTCTTCTGATTTTTCACTAAGTGGATCCTGAACACTTATAGCCAGAATGACTACAAAAAGCACCCCTTAATGTTATAATGAACAATAGATAAATATTTCAGTCATTAAGAAATATTTTCTGAATATCATTTGTTTCATATCTATCAACACTTTTATAATTGGAGAAAGACATGCCACTTTAATGATGCTTCTATCATAAAAAAAAAAAATCCAGTTTTGTTTTAAAGAAACCATGACATGGATTTGGAACGTTTCTTATAAACTACACTTCCATCTGTTTTTCCCATTGGCTTCATACACTGAGCATGGTTTCAGACTCTGGGAGCTCGTTGCCATCTGGTACTGCCTACAGCCAGGCTTTCCTCCAGGCAGCTTTAGTCACTATGTTAAATAGCCGCCCCCAGTTTGGAAACAAAACAAAAAGTGGTTTGGGATATCCCTATTCTTAGATGTCAGCTCCTACAATGTGAAGAATTACAAGAGCACCTTTTTTTTTATTGTTTATTAGTTTTAAATTTTTTTCCTTATTTTAAAGAAAGAAATGTTTATTATAATAAGGAGAAATGAAAACATGAAAAAAAATAGGAAGATTAAGGAAAGAAAATGTCTTCAGGTTTTATCCAGAGGCAACCACAGTTATTTTGCCACCTTTCCTTCAGCCTTTCCATACACGTCAGCTCACTCAGTATATACCTCCTGGGGAGTGAGTGTACCTTGCTGTGCCAGGGTCTGACAGCCCTGGGCACTGGCCACTTCATTTACATCAATTATGTCAAACTCTCAGTCTGCAGGGCTGCATGCCTCGTTTATTTAGCCTGTATTAGCCTTTAAGTTTGACATGCTTGGTTTACATGCTCTCTCCGTACAACTTTTTATGTTGCTCTTTTCTCCCCTTTACATTATAAATGTATTTCAGGTCACTAAAACCTCTCCGTAAGTATAATTTTTAGTGGCTATTTCATATTTGATTGTTTGGGCTTAATTTAGGTAACCAATCCCTTTATGTTAAACGTATTAAATCTCTAGTTTTTCCCTATTAGATATAGTACTCTGATCATCTTTGTATATTGATCTTTTCACTTCTCTGATAAACTTTTTTTGATAAATACAAACTAGCATCCAGGAGAATGACTCTCTTCAAGGTTTATGATAACTACAGCCAGATAGATGTCTGGAAAAGTGGAACCGATTGACACTCCACCAGGGGAGGAGAGTTTTCAGGCCCTTCTCAGTATTGAAGATGATCATATTATTAAAAAACTGATAAGTTAATGTGAAAAGTGATATTTCATTGCTTTAAGTGATATTTGCTTCTAGTAAGTCTCAGAGATTTACTTGCCTTTGTTTTCCATTTGTCCTTGTGCATTTTCTGTACCTGACATTTGCTAATGAGCTATTTGCCTACACTTGGGATATTATAAGGATACTAGAAACCCATTGTATGATATTTGTGCAAGAATAGGCCTTCCTTCCCTTGGCTTCACTCCCAGCCACCCAGGAGTCAGCACATCCCGGCAAGTCCTTACTTCTGTCTGGAACACCACTCCAGTAGCTCCCTCGGCTGCCCTGCTTCTCCTCATAGCAGGCATCCCATCCCTCTTGCCTGCATATGCAAATTAACCTCCATCTTTGTTGGGTTAATTTACATACTTACTCTCATTGGCTGTGGGTATAGTGGAGTGATGGTTAATTTGCATGTTTCCCTTTTATTAGGTAAGATTAGCCTTTTGTCCAACATGATTAGTAGTTGCAAATAACTTCTCCAGAATCATTTCTCTGGCCTCTAGTATGTTAACTTCCATAGTTGGGAGCATATCTAACAACTAGTTTAGTACATGAAATATTCTATTTCCATCACCATCTTACTTAAGAGAAATACCTGTGCTTATCTCTCTGTTTGTGGAGTCAATAGTCTCAGGGAGGAAGGGAAGGAGAAGAGAAGAGGGCTCCTTAATTCTGTATCCTGGGGCCCTGGAATGTCTCCTAAGACACCACCTTCCCCGCCTTCCTTCTCCATTCCTTCTTCTCCCAGCATCCTCCTCCAGCCCAACGATGCCCGCAGCCTCTGCTGGCAAATGGAAGGGCTGGAAATGCAGTCGATTTTAGCCTTTGTCCCAGGCCTAGTTCCTCCATGGAGTTATTTTCCACTACCACCCCCTCCCCCAGCACCTCCACTGGCGCATTTGGGCTAAGCCCCCTCCATTCTGCCTGCATTGGAGAAATGTTCCCGGTACCAGAAGGAATGAAAGGACTGGGGTTGGTCTCCATGACAACTGGGAGAAAGAGGAATAACTCTGGAAACCTAATTTCCTAACTCTGGAAATTCCAGTTTCTACAGAAAGCTACCCCAGATGGAACCTACAAGAACCAAGAACTCTTCCAAATCCCAGTGCCCCGCATTGGCTATCTTTCTGCCTCTCCCCCCGCTCCACAAAAATAAATGGTCCTCCTTGACCAGAGGAAGCTTCTGTCCAAGTCTGTGAGCTCCCATAAATCATCCTGAGGAATCAAAGAATCATCATCACCCAAGGCTGCCAAGATGAACCTCAACATAAAACACACCTGAAATAGGTGTAGTGATTTTGCTGTCCGCGAAGTGCCTATACATCTCAGTTATTCTTCCCATTAGCATTTGGATGGTGAGGCAGCTTACCCATCGGCACACAGATTTTTAAAATAGCAGAACCTGGACTTCTGGGAAGGTAAATACCCTGACTTTACCTTCAAAAGAAGGAGTGGACTCAGTGAAATGCTAATACATTCCTGGAAGGCTTTTTCTACTCTTCACTGCATATGTGAGTCTTCACTCTCTCTAGTGTATTTGTGAACTTACTGACAATCTGTGACTATCATTACAGTTTATCCAAAATAACAAGTGAAGCACATACTACTGCAGTCGGGCAAGATTTATACAACCCTACATCAAAAATGCAAGTAAATTGAGCAAAAGTAACTAGACACAAAAGAACATATATGGGTGTGGACAAAAGTAGGTTTACAGTTGTTCATATGGAAACATTTATAATACAAGAATAAACAATAATACAAGAATAACCTCTTGGTTCATCTATTCACAACTGTAAACCTACTTTTGCCAACTCCTGTACTGTATGGTTCCATTTTTATGAAGTTCAACATTTATAAATGATGTTAGAAGTTAGGGTAATGGTTATTCTTGGGGAAGGGGGAGAGTAGTGATGAAAGGATACCAGATAAGCTTATAGAAGGCTGGTAAGGTTTGGTTTCTTTGATCTAGGTGGTGGTTTTATGGGATCTATTCACTTTCTAATATTTCATCAAGATGTTCACTTTGTTCACTTAGTTTTCTGAATGTTATGCTTAAGTAAAGAGGGGTTTATTAGTCTGCTAATTTTGGGACTCTTGCATTGATTTTTCTTTTTTCACAAGTGTTGCCGTGAGTACTCTCTGTGCTATTGCAGGATAATGGTTAACCAGTGTGGCTGTGCTCAAGCTCTGGTTCTACCACAGGGAAACTGAGTGACTGCTTCACTAACAGGCTAATTAGTGCCTGTCTGCCTCAGTCCCCTGGGACTTGATGATAGTAATGGGAGGGGGAAGAGTGACGATGATGATGATGATGTTGATAGAATCTACTTTAGCAGGTTGTGAGGATTCAACAATTTATTATGCATTAGCCCTTAGAAGAGTGCCGAGCATATACATTTTTATTATACCTTTATTGTTGTTTGCACCACAGACTGTGGAATCTAGAAGGAATGAGAAAATTAAGTTCCCAGAGTACACCCCAATGGCCTTGCAATGGATCCTCCAAGTATGACATAAAGGAATCACTACCAAGCTGTAGACACTGAGGGGGAAAAAAGAAAAATGTATGACATCAACTCCACTTTTTAGAAACCTATAATCTACTTTCAAAGATTCTGGCAAAAGAAAACATTGTTAATATAAATGTGGCTTATAAAAAGTGTGGGGGCCAGCAGTGTGGAGAACATTTGGAAACATTTTCAGAAGCTCTGTTTTATCTTCGATAACAAATAACAGTATAAAGAAGAGCCAGTCCTGATACTAGACACTGGTTACTATTTATTTCCTACAAAACACCTGACTATCTCATTTAATAACTTATTCAGCAAAATTATGAGAGTGTCTATATATTTCCCACATGAAAGGTAAAACACTGTATGAATAAGTGAAAATGAAAATGATAGTGGCTGAAAATTTTGGAGTAAAGAGCAAGTCTTTGGTTGTTATTCAAAGATTTTTTTTTTTGTTCAGTGAAAGAGTCAAGGCTGTTTGGTTCCTTAATGAAGTAAAATAAAGACCATAAGACATCAGTTTTCTCTTCAATGCTTGACTTATGGGAGGCCTGTGGTACGGAACTCTTGCAAGTGGAGTCCTCTCTTTAAGGTTCCCAGTTCTCTCATCCTTGAGACAGGGAAGTGCATCAGGAGTTCACAGGGAGTGGGTGAGCTTCTTCCACGTGCTTATTTGTCCCCCTTTAGCCCCTGTTAGAGGAGGTCATCAAGAGGAGTGGCTGCTTGTTGACCCTGACCCCAAGCTGGACCTGGGCAATCAGAGGCTCCTTACCCGCTCACCTGTCCATGGAATGTTAAGTTCCACCTGCTACTGGCAGCCATATCAGGGATGCAGCCTTGAGAGAGCACTGTGTTGTTAAGACCATCTAGACTGTGTATGTGACCGAACCACATTAAAGGCCACTTATATCAATGTTAAGATTATGGCAGGAGGTGCGGATATCTACTCATTTTTCAGCACTCAAGACAAACCTCATAGGTTGAGACCCCGTGATTTATTAAGCCTGTCACCTACCAGGATTAACTGGCTGCCTCTTTATATGCTTTCACTTTGTCCTCTGTGTACGGGGGCCAGTTTTGAATGTCACCTGGGGAACTCCTGAGGTTACAAACCGAGAGTTCCCCATCCCAGCCTGGGTGGGTATTGAAGCTGGCAGCTGGCACCCCTCTCTGTGACAGGATGGGGTGTGATTGGAGGAGTTTTATAACTAGCCTCCTAGCAGTAGTACTTAAATTATAATGGATTGTTCCACTTGCTGGGCCCCTATCAACTGTAGGTTTTTCCCTTTTTAGACCTAGTATTTCAGGTATTTGGAATTTGTGATACTAACAATAGCAGTTTTGACTTTGAGAATGACCAAAAGCAATTTTAAATTTTTGTTGAGGTCACATTTGAGAAGTGTTTGTTTGTCAGAGCAGTTATGTTGTGCTTTCTCTTGTCTGGTCAGTGAGAACTCTGCTAAAGACAGAGACGTTATGCCCTTGTGAAAAATGGCCCCACCGAGGAAAGCAACACTTGGTACTGACTATAAAAGAAAGAGAATATTGGGAATAGGTCAAGGAACATTGTGAGGCTTAATCAGGAGAAACTGATAGTCTCTGTAGTTTTCTAGGTTTGAATAGGTGGTTTTAAGGAGTGTTCTTCAAACTTTTTGCTTACATCCTCCTAAAAAGAAGGTTGAAAAACGATACATTGCCTCACACATTTAAAATTTGTCACCATAAGTTGGCATACACTAATTTTTGATAGCGATAGAATAAATAAGATGAGGATTGGCTAGAAAGATTTCATGATGTGATAAGACAGGTTTATTTACTTTATTTGAATAATACAGTGTGAATCTGAAGTAAATAACATAGCATTTTTGTGCATGGTTTTATTTAATTGGTAGCTCCAAAAACATTCAGTATTCCATGTTGATAGGTTTGAAAGAATCTAGAGACACTAGCCGATTCAGAACATCCCAGTCTTCCGAGGGTCTAATCAGAAGAAAGAAAAATGAAGATTCGCATTTTTACTTTGTTTTGGGGCTAGAAGGAGAGAAATGGGTAGGCTATCAATCCTTTGCAACTTTGTTTTCTTGACAGCAGAGAAGGTTATTGTCATTAGGACTAGTCTCCTACTTGGGTAAAGCAATTCCTTATTGTTGACTTGGTCATTTTTTGTCAGAACCTGAGGACTTTAACTTTAGCAAACTGCTTTTAGTCCAGTCCACTTGGGGTAGCTCTTGACTGTTTGAAGGCTCTTCTCCATAATTGACCTGAAAATTGTATCCTTTCATTAGTTCTTTATTTTTATAATCCTCATCTGAGGATATGTTTACTGCTTTTTTAGAGAGAGAAAGAAAAAGAGAGAAAAACATTGATCGTGCCTCCTGTATATTCCCCAGCTTGGGGATGCACCCACAATCTTGGTATGTGCCCTGACCTGAATCGATCCTGAAACCTTTTGGTGCTTGGGACGCTACTCCAAACAACTAAACCACCCACTCAGGGCTCCATTAGCCTTTATTACTTCTAGTTCTGACTCTAGCTGTATGTTATTTCCACTTCTGCATGACTGTGTAGTATGCATTTGAGATCAGTACATTTTCTCTAGGCTTTCTTTTCTAAGCCACTTCTCAGACATCACTTGCATGCATTCTGCTAGTAATCCACATGGGTGCTTTTGAAAAATAAAAAATTAGGACTCCCACACTTTTGATTTGAACAAATACTACCTACTAGGAAACTATTGAAATTTATTAAAGCTTACTAAAATTTGGCACACATACATGAAAATGAGACAGTCTGCATAGCAGTGGGGAGGACGAGCTTTAATTTAGTATTCTGCTACAAAGTCTGTCACATGGAAATCTGGAACATTACAAAGCGCTCACTGTGCATGACATTCTGGACATTTTTGTAAACAGGGTTGTCTTGGGTTGTAGTTGGTTTTCAGTGACTCTTCCTACATTCATATTTGCAGAAATACTTTTTTGAACCTGTATATTGTGGTTCCTGATATTTTGTGATTGTACCACTTCAGTTGGTATTGGTTCTCCAGTTCTTTATAATTACTGAGTTCTTTTGGGGTTAAAAAAAAAAAAAATGAAAACAGGCTTTATGTCCTGGATCATTGACTAGATATTTGGGCCAGATTCACCTGGACAATTTATTTCTCCCATGAATACACATGGACGGGCTTTATATCTCAGAGATTCAGATTTAGCAGGGCCATGGGACCAGGAAATCTGCCTAGCACGCATTTCTCCCTTCTCACCTCTGTCAATGTTAGAAATGTCCAAATCTATAGAAGGTTTTTATGAGTTTACTTGAGCCAAAATGACGAGAATTGCTGGGAAGAAAAATCTCAACAGATTGAGAAAATGGTACAGAGACTGGCAGTTTTACAGTTTATTTTATACATTAGAATAAAAAAGAGACATGGAATCCACTGGTGGTAGATTAGGGAGGTAGGAGAAAGCAAAGCAGGAGATCTCTGAGATTGGATAAAGAGTAAAACAGAGACATCGCTTATTTTACATTGGTGGGTACAGTATAGTTAACAGTGAACACTTACAATACATAGACACAGTATTTGGGAGATGAAAATAACAATGAGGGGGCCTGTGGCATTATACTGTGGTGGGAGGTTGTACCCTGAGGGAATTACTCTGACATTCCAAGGGTGTGGTATTGTAGATGCAAAAAGGCAGTAGATAGGCTCACTTAAGGTAAGGACTGACCTTTGTCAAGGCAGGTATTAGCATAGGATGTGACTGCCCACTATGACTCGCTTTTCAGTTAGGAATTTTTAAGTTCAAACCACGCTGTGTTTACTTTTGGTTTCTGAATGTGTGAGGCTTGCCATGTAGGCCTCCCGAAAGCTTGTCAGGTTTAGTTCGCTGCCCCTTTTCCATTCACACCTCTAATTCAGAACCAAGTCCTGTGTGATGGGCTCTCAGTTCCATTTCTGCGCATTCATTCCCATTGCTCTCCTGCTTTCTTTCTCCTCACTGACTTTCTACATTCATCTTTTCCTGGGCTTTCAGCATTATCTTAAGTCACTGATTCAACCTTATCACTGGCAATAGAAACCTTCACTGGTTTTCCATTGTCTATTCATTGTCTACAGGTGTCCAAATTCTCTTGATAGATTTGAAAGGCCAACAAAATCTGGCTCCATAATATGTTACCTATGGATAGCATCTATTCTTTTTTTATGGTTTGCTGTCACTTTGCTTTTAGATTTAGATTTTCTCTTCCAGCTTTGAAGTCAGTTCCTATCACAGAATTTGACTTATAGTTGCACGCAAAAGTTTTCTCTTTTCTTGTTTGCCTATTCAATGTGTGTTGAATAGATGAATGCCCATATGCATGTTGTCACAAATTACCCTTCTGTTTAGCTGTATTGCAGAAGCTGTTCATTCACTTTCAAATCAAATGTGTCTAATTTATTAGCTAGTACATCTTCATATTGCCCTTACGTGAGTCAGAGAAGACTGTCTAGTATCTTATTGAAACAATATTAAAAATACTACTTTATTCTTTTCATCTAATTTTATTTTTAAGAGGAAATGTATTGATGTAGCATGACTGATTCTTAGTCAAAGACTGCCTTAAAGTGAGTGAAGAGAGTGGGATTACATGCATAAAGGGAAAAAAAACAACAGGAAAAAATAATACTCAAATGATAAAAAGTAGTTGTTTAAAGATGATAAAATGATGGTTATTATTTCTCCTTTTGCTCTTCTGGTTTTCTATAATCTTTTTATATTATATTCTGGATATGTATGGGCTATGAGATTATGCATATGGTCTTATTCCGTTTTTTGCATCAACTATAATGTACTTACTATTTTTATAATGAAAGATAAGTTTCATTTTACAATGGTATTTTATCTGAACTGGGTCAGACACATTTTTAAAACTAAAACAGTTTTTAAAAATATATTTTATTGATTTTTTACAGAGAGGAAGCGAAAGGGATAGAGTGTTAGAAACATCAATGAGAGAGAAACATCTATCAGCTGCCTCCTGCACACTCCCTACTAGGTATGTGCCCCCAACCAAGGTACATGCCCTTGGCAGAATCCAACCTGGGACCCTTCAGTCCACAGGCCAATGCTCTATCCATTGAGCCAAACTGGTTAGAGCAAAGCATTTTAAAGTAAACATTAAAATAAGCAATACAATTACATAGAAGGGCAATTTGTGACAACATTGGGCTGCAAATTCTTACTCCAAATTAATATGCTTAGATTAAGGTAGAGACACGTCATAGTGTTGATGTCACAAAAACTTTCTAATAATAAATTACACTTTTGGTTATATTTAGTAGGAATGTGTCATGTAGAACTACGAGAGGAAGATAAAAGAATTAATTTGACTTTAACATTACAACTTTTATGCCTAGGCTTCAGGAAGTATCTAATAGGGCAAAGGTTCCCCAGGGACAATAGTCATCTAACCTAATAGAGATAAAGGATTAAACATAAACCTGTCCCTAGAGAGAAGAAAAATGAATAGGATAATTGGCTCAGGGACCTGGCGTCACCTGGAAACAGATGCTCACTCATAGCTGAAGTACATCATTAATAGTCGTAATCCAGTAGTGCAGAGTGCCTGGGAGATTGTGTCTGAGTTGGAGGAGCTAGAAAGATTTTGTTATTCTCCAAGGTGAAGGTTTTAGAAAGCTAGTCTAGTCCAGAGTCTAGGCTCTGTGGATCCTGAGAACCTGGTGTGTCTGATCTGATAGAAGTCTCAGGGATCTATCTGGTTGGGGGCAGTGTGACAGCTTTCTCACAGAGCTGCTTTGTAGAGCTGATCTTACAGTTCTGGGGATTGCCGGGGACTCTTGCTTCTTCTGTACTAACTCTTTGCGAATGTGGTGTGATTTGTTTTGTAATAGTGTTTTGTGAGTTTTATGTTACCTGTATCTAGGAAGACTTGCTATTCCACACTCGGCTTTTCTACTCTGTTGTCTCAGCACTCACAGGAGAAAGAAAGGGAGATTGGAGGAGAATGGTTCTAGATCACATGGGTACAATGTTTTAAAATTTCTGTAAATGGGATGATCGTTTGGTACTATCCCTATAAATTCAGAAAAAGTTTGCTCTAAAGCCATAGACAATTTAAATAAGTATTCTTTTTGGATTCAAGCAAACAAATGATAGCCCTGACAGTGTAGTTCAGTTGGGTAGAACCAAGGTTGTGGGTTTGATCCCCAGCGAGGGCACATACAAGAATCTACCAATGAATACATAAATAAATAGGACAAATCAATGTTTTTTTCTCTCTCTCCCTACCTCTCTTCGTAAAATGAATCAATAAATAAAAACAAATGACAGGTTAGAAATATCCTAGAGGAGCAAAAAAGAAAATATTAACTACTAATGAAAATATTATATTTAATATGTTTTAAGTGTACTGGACTTGATTTTTCTAAGATTTTCTAAGAGTCTTAAAAATACTATTTCTTCAAAAAATAATATATATATATTTTTTTAAATCCTCATTCAAGGATGTTTTTATTGATTTTTAGAGAGAAGGGGGAGACAGATGCATGTGATAAAGAAACATCGATTCACAACATTGAAACATGAGTTTTCACATTAGGAGCTTTTGATAAGCTTTTAAAGATTAAAATATTCATACATATACTATAAACACTCCTTATTTACATTTAATTTGTTTTAAAAACAGTCCACTGTATTAAAATGCATAGCGGTAAAAAAACTGTTATGAACTAGTGGGCTTATTCTTTTTAAATTGAGCAAATGTTGATTCTAACATCTTTAGTTCTGCTGTGACAGGAAGAAGCGGTCAACACTCAGTAACCGCTGTCTGGGCTCTGAATGTGTTATTTCATGTGGATAATTCAGGAAACCAGAGAGTTGATTTTTTTTGACTTGGCATTAAGTAGATGAAATAACACTCAAAAACAAAAAAGACTACCATGTTTTTTAGAATTATCTCATGGCTAAGTAGTAGGAAGCTTGGCCTCAGAGCTATACAGCTTCCTCATCTGATATTTCAAAACTTGCTGCAAACAGATGCCCCCTTCAAGATTGAATTTTACTTAGTGGAAAGACTATGTAGGCTGTAGGCTCTGTTTTTATGTTTATAGTTTATCATATCTAAAAATATGGTAATAAATTAAAATTTTTTCTTAGGTAGTTACACTGCAACACTCCAATTGTCTTGTTTATATGCAACATCTAGGAAATTTGGAATGTAGTCATTTTCTGACTACAAGGGTTGCTATAAACTATCTTTTTTTAAAAAACATTTTTTTATTGATTTCAGAGAGGAAGGGAGGAGATAGAAATATCAATAATGTGAATCATTCATGCATATATTATTTTGCTTCATCATATGCACTTGGAGGCCTAGAATTATGGAGAACTGCATATAATCTTCATTTATTTTTAGGATTTTACTTAATGTAGAGAAGTATTATGATTCACTTTGATAATGCAAAGATGTCTTCTGTCACAGAAACATTTTTAGAAGTAATAAAGATATCAGTTGTAGTTCTGGCTATGTCAAGTAACTTTAAATAACATTGTAGAAAATTTTAGGAAACAAAAAATAAGAAAATAAGTGTCCTCTTGAAATAAGCACTCACATTTGGGGGCAAATATTTTCTCTTTCCATCAGCCCATCTCTTTATTTTTCTTTTCACAAAAAGATTTTCATAGAGTTTGCACTATGTTTTTCTGTAATTAGACTTTTTAAAAAAATATAGAATGGATATTTTTTGTTATAACTTTACCTAAATTGTAAACAGGAGAATTGTTTCTTAAATGTCATGGACTAGCTAACATGTGAAAAGCCTGAGATGATACATATCACTCTTTTCAATTAAAAAACAAAACAAAAACTAGTAGCTTTAAGAGAACAACAACAACAAAAAGATACACCAAATGATATTTAAGTGGTTTCAGTCTGACCAGTGGAATAAAAACTCAATAAATTTCAGGTTATTTTCTTCATGGATTATACCTTCTTTGGATAATACTCATCAGTTTGCTGTGAAGAATATACCCACCAATCATGGAAAACTGTGTTGAGGTGCTTTCAATTGCAAGTAGCAAATGTAATTAAACATAAACATTTAACTTTCATATAAAAATAAGTCTGATTGGAAATCTCTGTGGTTGTTCAGTGATTTAATGATGTCATCAACGATCCAGGTGCTATCTGAGTGTCTGTCTTGCCATTCTTAATGTTATCTGCAGTGTTTTCTTCACAGTCACCAAACATCTGTCCTTACTCTAGCTGCCAACCAAACATCTGTCCTTACTACAGCTTCCCAAAGGGAGGGAAAGCAACAAATAAACCTTCTTCTAGGTCTCTTCTTTATCAAGGAGAAGCTTCCAAACCAACTTACCCTTAGTTAGTTTTGTAAGGATTTGTTTCAATTATTACTATTTCTTCATCTCACTGGCCAAAGCTTCATCCCATTGGGTCACGGGCTTCACTCCTGGACCATTCACTGGTAAAGAGGGATTGCTTTTCCTGCCCTTAAACTGCTAATAAAGAGATCCATGGCCTTGAGATGCTTGTACTACTCATCTTGCTTTGTTTCTCAGGCCCAGGCATGTTGCCTTACAAACAATATGAAGTGAAGTTTTCTGTTCGCAAAGAAGAGGGATGGCTGTTAGGTTGTCCTCAACTGTGCTAGTTTAAGAACATACACCCCGAGAAGAAAGAAAAGATTTAGGTGTGCTATAAAATCATTTTGGTACTTTTTATGGGACTCTTCACAAACAGAATGGTATTATTACATAGTGGAAACACTGATTTATGTGTAGTGATGTTAAACTATTGTGTAAATTACTCCCTAATCTCCAAAGATAGAGTTCTAAATACTAACCTTCTAGTGGAAGTGAAAGAATAATTTCTAAACAAACGACAAACAAATGATTAAGAAAGAACAGTTCTACCCATTGCATCACATGAGATCTCTAAACTTTGAGTCAACAATGACAAAGTACTGAGATCACTGCTCTCAGAATGTATCATTCATCTCCTAAACCTCAGTTTCCTCATCTGTAAAGTGAGGAAAATAGTAATACTGACCCCATAGCATTGTTGACTTGACTAAGTGATTTAGGTATGCCAGGTATTCACTAACACTCTATAAGTTTCAGAGTATTAGTTATCATTGATGCTAAAGGTGTCAGTATTTGACATTTTACACAGTACATTCACGTTCTCTCATGGTCCCTTCATTGCAACCCTTTGAGGTAGGGAGTTCCACCCTCATTTTATAGGTGAGAACATTATACTTTTATGTCTCAATCATGAATGAGCCCAACAATGATTCTGTTTGTCTTTTTAGTTTAATTATACATTTTACTTCTGCTTCTTGTAAGCAGAAATTATGCATGGAATGTACACATTCTGAAATTACATGGTCCATAAGATCCCATTAGAAAAACTGAAGAGAATGTTTGGTTAATAGATAGCAAGTAAGGAGTTAATTGCACCCAATAGAAATAATTATGCTCATTCACTGCATTAAATTTCTTGGGATTGATTTTTATACATAAATATATTAACCCAGCTGTGAGTGTATAAATATCAGTAAAGCTTGTGGTATATATGTTACAGGTCCCCTTGCTTTCAATATATATTTCTGTGTATTTTATGGCTATGATTAGTGTAATGGAAGGTAAGTGGATCCAGTCTCATGAATATGTGTTGACACTAGGATGCCAAGCTCATAAGGAAGAACCCAAGCTCTCAGGAAGTCATTTAATTTTGACTCATGTTCAAAATTGACAGCATTTATTGTTATAAAAAGTGTGTAATTTGTTCTACCTTGTGTGGCTCAGTTGGTTGAATGTCCTCCCTTGCACTGAAAGGTCACCAGTTCAGTTCCCAGACAGAGCACATACCCAGGTTGTAGGTTCAATTCCTGGTCAGCCAGGAAGTCAGGGTGCATTTGGAAGGCAACTGATTGGTGTTTCTCTCTCATATCAATGCTTCCCTCTCTCTCCCTCTCCCTTCCTCTCTCCTAAAAAAATCAATAAAAATATTTTTTTTAAATTATGTACTTAAAATGACTTTATATCTGGATATGTTAGATCATTTAATTTGCATTGAAGGTAATGTCATTTCACCTTATTTTTTTGCCAAAGCATTTGCATTGAAGGTAATGTCATTTCACCTTATTTTTTTGCCAAAGCATCTTAACCAAGGGAATTTTTCACACTTCAGGAAGCTGTTTGGCAAAGTGCAGCCATGGGCTGAGTGACATGCCCTATTGCATAATAGGGTAAATTACATTACAGCAGCTTCCTGCAGATCTAGAAATCAGGTAAAGACTTTATTCTCATTGGCTCTAATAAATGCTCAAGAGAGTTTAGAAGTGTTTCAGACATGGTTGCTCTAGGATAAGAAAATGACTAGTTGGGATATCATCAGAGGCAATAAGGGAACCTAGAACTGTTACTGCTGTCCTGTGACTCCCACTCATAAAGCGAAGGGGTCTGCAGGGATCACATTCTGGCTGCTTCTATTACTGCCTGCTCTTGGGTTTTGACAGCCTGAGTTCATATTTCCCTGTTTGTGCCGATTCTCACACCTGACTAAGCCACACAACTATTTGTATAGTTGAGACAGGTCAGAGGTGTTACGTGACTACACAGATAAGCAGATAAAGATGAAATGGTATACTGCAGGGTGATGCCTGCTTATACAGACTTTCTGGTTCATTCCGCACAGGGAGGCACATTGGAATGTGTCATCTGAACAAATGCAGTGTGAAAAGCCAGTGTGACTCCAAATTCTGCTTTTCCTCTTTTTCTTTGAGCCTGAAGAAAAGCAGTTGTGGAGATTGGGCAGTGTTGGTCAGCCAGGGAGTCAGGGTGCGTTTGGAAGCAACTGATTGGTGTTTCTCTCTCATATTTTCACGTGCTCCTCTGCATCATGTAGCATAAGGCTCAGATGAAAAGTCCCCATATTGCAGGGGACATACACTGAGAATTATTATGATCTCTGAAGACATAATAATCTCGCCAATCAGTGTGTGTTTATATATAGAGAGGCCTGGTGCATGAATTCGTTCATGGGTGGGGTCTGGCCAGCCTGGCAAAGGCGAGGGGACATGGGCAGTTGGCTGGCTTCCCTGCTGGTTGAACTCCTGGTCGAGGGGACAATTTGCATATTGGCCTTTTATTATTATGGGATATACACTGAGTGGCCAGATTATTATGTGTTCAGAGATCATAATAATATGGCCACTCAGTGTATGTCCATAGATTCACTGTGAGAAGACGGAAAGCCCTTTGCATTGTGCACAGTAAAAAAACACAAAACAACAACAAAAAACTAGAAATTTCAAGTTCTCAGGCTAATGCAAATATTTACTTTTGCAAGAATTTATTTTTTAAACTAAGTAAAATCAAATTCCATTTCTCAGAAAGAAAGGTAATCGCTCAACGAAGCAACAATAAGTATGGATTATATTTGAGAGGGCTCTTGCTTCCCAGATTTTAATCCATTACCTAGAAGAATTGGTTCTGCATAACTCTAATCCATGTTTCTTGTAGGAGATACTGTCCATTCTCATTATTGACCTATAAGTCAGCATGGCTAATTTGTAAAACATAAATACACATACACACAAGCATATGCAGTTAGCATAATTTTAACTGCACGTGTATCAAATTTTTAAATGTTATCTTTTGAAGATGGGATTAAGTCAGAGAACAAAAAGTGTGTCCCAGTGCACCAAGTGGCAAATTTCTTTACCCAAACGGAATCACCAGGGGGGAAGGGATGAATCGGATCAGAAGTTGGTACAGGCGGAGCGTCTCAGATGTGCTTCTGGATTGCTTCCTGGGTAGACTGTAAAGTCTGTAAGAACTTGAATAAAGACTGGTTCTTTATATTTATGGATTTCAGCTTTTTTAGATTGGGTAGATCAGGGTCTGGAAGAGTCACTAGAATCTGTAGAGGCCCCACTGGTTTTAGGGCAGTCTTCTGGGCAGCTTCATGTGTGGCCGGGTTCCCTCTTGCTTTTGTGGGACCCCTTATCTTGTAAATAGCACTATGTACATGAACCATTGTAAATGCATACCTGCTATCAGTAAAAACTGTTACTGATTTTTTTGTCTTTTTTTTGTCTACCAGAGAGCCTGAAACTGGGTGACTCGAGTATTTGATATCCAGTGCTCTAGTGTGTTCTGGAGTAAAGCCTTGACCTCATGTGGAGCAGTTAGGATTAGTTACTGCTTTAGGGTTAATTTATTTGCTTTTCTGATAAGCATAGCTATGGCTGCTACTGCCTGGAGGCAAGAATGTCACCCAAATCAAAGGGATCAAGTCTTTTGGATAATAGGCTACTGATCTTCTCTAAGGGCTGAGACTTTGAATGAATATATAGAGGTGAAAAGACTTAGTTACATCTGGTAGAACTAGTTGGCCCATTATCCTTGTTCTGCTTATGTCTGTCTAATTGCCTTATTTATTACCTCAAGGATCCTGGCTCTGAATTCTTTAGGGAAAATGGACATTGAATTTCTTCCTGGGGGGCTGCTTCATACTGAGAAGGGATGGAGTTTTCCTCAGAGCCAAGAGATCCTTGCTGTTTGTCAGAGGGACAATGAGGCCTGGGCATAGAAGGAGGTGGGCTTGTGACCTGGCAGAGACAAACTGTAACAAATGGTCTGGTGAAAGGGAAAGAAAACATTTCAGTTTTAATAACCTCTATTGAAATAGAATTTTTCTCCTTAAAATTTCCTATATATTTATTGAAAGAGCCAATTCAAGACAAATTTACCAACTGTATTTAATTTGTCCTGATTATTTGCATAAACACAACAAGAATGGCAACCATCTACCTTTGCCAGCCAGAATTTCATGATTGAATCTTAGTGAGCCCCATAGGGCTAGGAAGCCAAGCCATTCAGCTGCCGTCTGGCCTTGCCTGCAGTATCTGCTGAGTTAGGTGAATCCTTCACTTGCAGTGACTCCACCTGGGCCCATGCCCTAGGTTTTAAGGCTCATCTTAGTAGCCCTCCTACTCATTGCAACCCAGAGTGCTTGAGGGTTCTGCAGGGACACAGAGGCATCCTTATTGCTCCCTTTTTAATCTGACCAACCACCAGTGATGATAGGGCATGGGCCTGACGCTCCAGCACCAGCCATTTTCAGGACTCTCAAGCAGGATACGAGGCTTTTCCTTGGCACTTTTATTGGCTTCAAGTCTTTAGAGTTCAGACAGGGCTCTGTAAAACATAATACTCCCAGTCAAAGTTTCCGGTCAAGAAAACCACTTATTGAATTTATGCAAAGAAATGTATTGTCATGATTTATTAAGCATTGCCAAATTTCAGAGGAATTATATAAGGAGAAAAATATACTGACCTGCTTTAAGATCTTCTGATTTTCCTTGTCAGTCCTTTCTATGGATTCTTCAGAGTAATATAACTGTCTTCAAATGACAAGGAGAAATTTAAAATGTGTTTATATTCAAGTAGGGGTCCCCCTACTTGACTTGTCCTTAAAATTTCATATGGTCTCTGGGAGGGGTTTAATGCCCTCTGAGAAAGGACTAAGGGAGCTTTATTGCTTTCCAGGGTTTCACATGATACAGGACCTCACAGGGTCTGTAATTCCTATAACAAGGGGCTGGTACTCACCACTTCCTTCTGTTCCAAACAGGCCTTCCCCAGTTTCCTAAAGTTGAGGTTTGTGCCACACCTGACATGGTTATGGTCACACAGGCCTGTAAGACAGTATTCAGGCTGCCAACTGTCTTTCAATAGAGACCAAAACCAAATGGGTATTTTTCTTGCCCATTTGGGCCCTTGCCCTTTTAGCAATTGCATTCAAATCTGTAAGGTTAATGCAATATTATTAACACAATGAAGTATAATATTGGCACTGTGGCCACCTTAGGTAGCCAAATCTTCTGCTACCATATATGACACATAGTAGGCCTATACAAATACCTTAGGGAAACGACTAAGGTCTATTCTTGACCTTTTAACTAAAGCAAAATTACCTTTGTCTTTCTGGAGTCATATCCATGAAGACGCAGGCATTATATAAGTCTATTATATAGCCCACTATCAGGGCTGTGCATGGTGGCCAGTTCTTTCTAGCCACAAACACGGCCTGTCTAATTTCTTAAAATTTATTCTGGCACAGGAGAAAGTTGTTTTGCTGTTAACAGGCAGCTTAACCCCTACACAGCTGGGCTTGGACATCTGCCTAGAAAGCTGTAACTTGTAAGTTTAACATGCGGCCTTAGATCCTTCCAACCCAACAGGGTCTCTGCCATCCCTCTCTCTCTTGGAGAATCTCAAAGTCCTGAAGGCTCCCCAGTCCAGGGAGGGAGAGTGCCTTTCCGTTGCTCTTTGACTTCAAGCTGCCAGTCCAAAACAGCCAGAGTTGCAGTTAGAAACAGCTTTGCATATTGCAAAGCGCTTCTGTGGCAGTGGCTTGGGTATTAGGCCCCTTGTCTTCCCACCAGTCCCCTTTGTGGCAGAGCAATGACCAGGCCTCTCCCAAGGGAGTGTACTGGAGGGGGATCTCAGCCCCTCCTCTTCCAGCAGCAACAGGTACTGAATCCTTTCAGTACATTTGCAAACGGGGAGCACTCACTAGCTCTATCTGCTGCTTTTACAGATCCTGGGCTTGCTGCTCTATTATTGGGACTGCCAGAAGACTAGTAGCAGTTACTGGCCTCTGGTTTAACTGTTGTAGCCAGCAAGCCGAAGGCCTAAGTCTTATATTACTTGTTGTAAAATGCTTATTACTCACTGGGCACCAGGGGGGCAGCTCTAGTATCAGATAAATGTCTGTTGTTCCCTGCTTTTCTTGCTGCTGCGGCTTCTTCCAGGGTCACTGCAAGCAGATCAGGCATCCAGCCCCCCTTCTTTTACTTGGCTCTTGGGGGCTGAGTCTGCCTAGCCACCAGTTTTAAATCACCAGGGCAGCTAGATTAATTATGCTTGTAGAAAACTTGCGACCTTGAATCTAGTGAAGTTCTGATAAGACACCTGGACCAGACCCCTACGCCAGCAGAGTGGTCTGCAGCTAGTAAAAATCAACAAAAACCTATCTCTCCCTGCTTCATCATTAACTGCTGATACCCCCCCTCTCATCTTTTCTGCATTAACCATTTACTCTGTCCCGAAATGAGGCAAATGGTCTGAGATCCAGTATATTTAGGCTTTTTACATTTAAGGATACGTTTTTCTTTCTGTAACCGTTGGTTTCCCGCATAGATTTTTCCTGTTTATTCTAAGCCCCTGAAGTATCTTAAACCTTCCTTTTTTACCACTCTTGATTTCTCCGACCATTCCCATTCCCCAATCCAGTTGCTTGTCTCCCTTTTCTACTGTGAGTCAGAGGAAGACAATTCCTATAAAAGGGAGAAATAGAAATAATGGCAGTTTCAGAGAAAACTACAGACTACCGAGGTAGTAGTCCTCCCTTTTAAAGGCTGTGGGGAAAAATGACTCTTAATTAGTCTGTAAAGATAGCGGATGAGGATAAGGGTGTGTAGGGAGATTTTTTGTAAACTGAAAGCCTGACTGGCCTCCTGAAAGAAAAGATCTTTAATCCAGTTACCGATGCTATCAGAATCAGGATGAGGGAGGAAGGGAAAGACCAGGGTATGTCCTCTCGAGGATCCTAATAACTGAAAACAGCACGTCAAACAAAACATATAACCACAAAGACAACAAACCACACAAGACACACAACTAGGGTTAAATAAATAAATAAAATAAAATAAACACGTCAATAATGACTCCAGCCTTAGTTCAGCCTTAGATGGCTCCCGTTAGACTACAATGTCACAGGCAGGGACAGGGCCTGTAAATCTCTCCACCCTTCGGAGTTGTTAACCCTGCCTCTGGAAGTCTCCAACCACCAAAAGAGATAAGAAAGCCATAAATAAAAGTTCTTTGTTCTTTGAAATGTCACAAATTTATACCTTTAAATTAACTCTAGGACTTTAAAGTTTCAATTTAATATAGGAAATTCACAAATGAGAGCAAACTGAAACCTTTACTTATATAAAATTAGAGAGAAATTTTTATTAGCTAAATGGGCTGATTCCCTCTCTGACAGAGAGCAAAAAACTCAGAAAAAGAAATTCCGGTAGCTGCTAAAGACTTTTGCACTCGGTCATAGCAGGTTCACCCTATCCTTAAACAAATTAAACAATAGAAAGAGATAACAAATACTTTCCTGTGTACAGCCAGAAGGCACAAAGTAGCTTCTGCCTCACACAGACCAGTTAATGAGCAGATAATTATGCCAAGACAAACATCCATACTCTCATTCTCAGTAGACTAGCCCAGATAGGAGCTGAGCAGATAAATGAAACAATGCCCATCTCCCCAGATGGTCTTGGGGGCACTCCTGGCACCCATGCCCCAGAACAGAATTCTCAACCAATATCTTGGTGAGAACCTACCGGAGGAATTAAGACTGCATCCAGTCCCCCTTCTCAGTAGCAAATTGGCTAGTCTCACACACAAACAAATAGCAGAGTGAACTCATAATTCCTTAATCAAATTTGAATTCACTCACCTCTAGAGTTCTACATTTATATACTACCTAGTCTGAGTTTTTGACTTCTACCAGATATTTACCCAGGTTAAATAGGCCACCTGACACCTGATCCTGATTAATTTACCTGAGGAAGCTACAGCTTCCTGGGAGGTGATCAAGCTCCCCCTTCTACTCACTTGGAATGGACCGACTGGTAGGATCCCTACCTTACAGATTCTGTTGACAGGTCCAGAAGTGTCTGTCCACTCTCTCCAGATGCTGGCTGGTTCCTGGACTGAGGTCTGGGAGGGACTGGAATCCCCCGGTTCAATTCTGATAAATCAGCAGAATGGTAACTCCCCGAGGCCTATCCATTTCTCCTGGGCCCCAAACCCAGTCTACTCACCAGAGACTAAAAAGCCAAGCATGGGTTGGTTTTCCCGGAATCTCAGGGAACCAATAATGTTACAGAGAACCGGAATAATCAAACAATGCTCAGAGAGTTTGGAGTTACATTTATTATGCTCAGATCCAGAGGAAAATGTTTCTCAAATTCTGGGCCCCAACATGCAGAAATTTTCCCTATTTGTATGTTTTCATCTTCTTTGTCTCCCAAATATGGGATGTTTCCTGCCTCTTTGCAAGTTCTTAAAGGGCCCCTATGTGCTGAAGCCTTGAGACCTCAACTAAAGGCTGGCCTGATGCCAGCACTGATCATTTTGTCCGTGAAGGTTTAATGGCCTCTCTGAAGTGAGAATAGTCTCATTTTCCTTATTATTTAAGCAAGCTAACATTTACAGAAGCCAAATAGCAAGGTTAAAATTTCAAACAGCAGTTTTTATATAAGATGGATGCTTCAATAAGGCAGAACAAATATTCAAGTGCCAGAATACAGGAATATAGGAACTCTGAAAAGAAAATCACTATGTCACGAAGTATTTCAAAAGATCCCATTTAGAGGCAGGCACCTTGAGAACGAGAAGCAAGTTTACTTTTAAGGGAATAGGAAGGGAATATTGTATGCTTTCCTATGTACTAACTAACCATGGTGGCTTAAAAGATGCTGGGATTAAGAAGCTGTGCAGTTCTATTGCTTCCTGTACGCCTGGGCAAAAGTAGAAGCACAAGTACTTAGAAGATTTCTTGTTATCAGAAAAGAATGATTTGTGATTTTTGGATTGGAACACACACTGTACCCCTGGGCAGGATGGTTCCCCAGATTCTTTGCTGGGGTCGAAGAAAGAATCCCCGGACTGAAGATGGTCTAACAAAGGTGGAGATTTATTGAAGAACAAATACAGACTCCCATGTGGAGAGGGGGAAAGAATCTCACAACAGAAAAGGGGGAAAAGTCCTGCCAATTTCTTATTTCCAGTTTATAAAGCCTGCAAGTCCCTGTGTCCAGATATTCCCTTTTGAATTGGTTACTATAGTAACTCCTGAGGCCCACCTCCCTTATTGTCCTGTTCCCTTGGGGCTTTTTTCCTCCTTTATTTTGTAAATATAGACCCTTTGGCTCCTTCCATTTCCCTTGTCTTATGTAAATATACTTCTCCCAGTCTCTCTTGTCCTATGGAAATGTAACTGCACCTGGCTTCTTTGTGTTATGGAAATGTACCTTCTCCCAGCTCTTTGTCTTATGGAAATGTACCTTCTCCCAATCTGTAGCCCTGATTTTTTTTCCATGAACCCCCCAATTCTAAAAATTCCCAAAACTTGCCTATATTCCCTTGGAATTCCTATTTCAGAAAGCTGCTATCTTAATTCTTCAAGAGCGCTAGATGATTTTCTTGTCTGTAAGCTAACGAACAAACCAAGCTCCTAGAAGAAAGATGTATAATAACCTTTGGAGGAAATTCAGTGATATAATGGCTGAGAACAGGAGAACCCGGTGACCTCCTTTGGGAGCATGCTAGAACTCACAAGGAAAAGATAATGTTGGCAGTATCTTCCCCCACAGATCAGCTCTGAGCTGGTCTTTTGTTAATAAGCTGTCCCACGAGTGCTGGGGCTCTCTGTTCTTGACAGAGGAGGGAGTTGGGATATTGAAAACAGGATGACCAGTTGATACTTAGTCTTCTTGCTTGGAGAAGGCCACCCCTCTTCTTACCTCCCCTGGTGGACCAGAGGGTACAGGCCAAAGCTGCAGGGCTCTCCCTAGGAATTTCTCTTGGATTCTTTCCAATGTGTGGGTAAATGTTTGCTTTTTCAAAGCAGGTGTTTCCTGGCAACCTCCACATTCCTCATTTCATAAGCATCCTGATAATCCTGACAGGAAGGCATATAATTATCTTGTAGTTGAGGAAACTGAGTCTCAGACACGTGATTCACTCACCTGTGCTCACAGCAAGTGTGTGGCTGAACTGGGATTAGATCTCCAGCATGCCCACTTCCGAGACCAGCAGCCATGCTCTTCCCGGCCAGCCACGGAGCTTCAGGCTAAAGAGAATGGTTAACGCACACCTCTGCGAGCTGGACAAGCTGGCTCATTCCTACCCACCCTACTAACACACGGGACAGAATAAATGTTAGTAGCTATGAGAGGAGGCTCAGCCGGGCTTGAGGTTTACATGGGTTGTGGAGAGAGATTGGGACATGAGGATAGATTGGCATCTGGGAAGCCAGGCTGAGGAATTGGAGTTGCTTTGGTTAGGCAGGAAGGAACAACGTCAATGAGGTAGGGACATAATAGTGGGAGTGTGCTCTTCTCTCACAAACCCAAAATATATTTAGGGTGAACTCTATGAAATTGACAACCCACATTATGGCCAATGAAATGACAGTGTTTTCTGGTTTAAATAAAACAGAGTCCCTGGTATTGCTGTAATCCCATTCTCATGTTTCACATCCACTTTCACCTGAGATGTTGGAGAGTGATGCCGTGAGTTCACTGTTGTTTGCAGATACCAAGCAAACAATCTTGTCCGACTAGTTAGAAGCCGGTTCTCTTATTTTATGAAAGGTCAAACCTGCCGCACAGGTTTAGACATTGCCACAATGTAGACAGGCACTATAGAGATGAAATGCACAGCAACATCACATGCTGCATTAGTTTTTGGAAATTCGTTTTAGAAACGAGCAGCCTAGTGGCCTGCCTTCCATCCTGTTTTCTTTCTCCTGGCAGATTTTGCTGGCATCTTGCTGGTACACTTGTGATGGATAAATTATGTGAACGCATTTATCTAGTGCCTGGGTCATAACACTCCTGCTATAAATGCAATTTTCTTCTCTAAGCCATGGCCCCTACTTTCCCTACCAGGGGAACCTGTCATCAGAGAAGCAGCCTGGCACCTGCGGATTCAGACACACTGAACTCTAGATCTCCTTCAGAGCCATTACATGGTTTGGAGAACTTGAGCACATTCATTACATTTGGCCTTCATTTTGACACCGAATTTTTGGACTGGAACCCAGATTCTTGTCCGCTGGAATCGAAGAATGAATCCACGGACAGAAAGTGGTGATTTATTGAAGAACAAGCACAGACTTCCCACGTGGGATGAGGGAAGAGTCCCACAGAATGGACTCCCACGTGGGGAGGGGGAGGAGCCCCACTGAGTACTTTTTCCCTATGGCTTATATAGGCTGCAGGTCCTGGTGCCTTGATATCTTCTCTGATTGGTCACTATTCCCTTAGACTGGTTACTATAGTAACTCCTAAACTCAAAGGTCGAACCTCACTGCTCTCCTTCAGTGTTTCTCTCTTCCCTTTTGGGCTTTCTTCCTCTGAATGAAGGGCTTCCTTCTTTTTATTTTGTAAATGTGATCTTTCTTGGCTACTTCCAGTTCCTTTGTCTTATGGAAATATACCGGTTACTGCCTCCTTGTCTTAGGGAAATGTAACTGCACTTGGCTTTTTGTGTTATGGAAATGTATCTTCTCTCTGTCTGCAGCCCCTTGCTTTTCCCATGGACCCCAATTCTAAAAAATCCCTAAGTCTGCCTATGTCCCCCTAAAATTCCTGCTTTAAATTTCTAAGCATGTGATGAAATAATCAAATTAGGCTATGGTAATAATTAAACTAGATAGGTATATAAATTGCTTATAAAATGCCCAGCATTTATAAGCCCACCATGAATGGTAGCTTTTTTTTTTAAGGTTTACTTGAAATATTTGCTTCCCAAGTCTTTTTTTAAAATATATTTTATTGATTTTTTATAGAGAGGAAGGGAGAGAGATAGAAAGTCAGAAACATCGATGAGAGAGACATCGATCAGCCGCCTCCTGCACACCCCACAGTGGAGATGTGCCCGCAAGCAAGGTACATACTGTCCCAGAATTTATCTAAGGACGTAAGCACAAGTGGCCAAGAGTATCCTCTGCCAATAGAATGGACTTATACGGATGACTCAAGGCACTTATTAAATATTGGCCGAGCATAAATTACACAGGAGACAGACATGCAATGCACGAATCACACGCGGTTTATTTACCAGAGTCCTGGTGGTTTCCAGACCTCGGCAGGCCACCCGGAGATCCACGCTGACAGACACACACACTGGACGTTAGACGTTTCAGCTGCAGCTCGGCGTCTTGTAGAGGCCTTGGCTTGTGGCTCAGGTTCGGACACAGGGTCCACGGCAGAGCTCAGAGTTCAGGCAGGATGCAGGAAGGGGAGCGGAGAGCGACAGTCTGGAGGAGCAGACAAGTGGCTCTAATCTCCTTTGGAGCTTGCTCTCTTTTATGTGCTCAAGCAGACATCTTCAGTGTGTCTTATCAGCGGGTCTCAGGTGTTCTGCTATCTGGTCTTTACATGTGGGGTACAAACTTTTATATCTCTTACATGCACATCTCTTTTAAGGGCGTTCACACTTCATTCCACTCTCTAATATGTCACACCCAATTTCTTATTTTATATTTGTATTCTATCCTTATTATTATTACTATAACACATACCCCCAACCAGAATCGAACTTGGGACCTTTCAGTACGCAAGCCGACGCTCTATCCACTGAGCCAAACCGGTTTCGGCAAATGGTAGCTTTTATTATGACTGTGAGCAGTCATTATTATTTTGCTTAGTTTTCAGCATAATAGCAGAGTTCCTAATTAGTAATACTTTTTAACTTCTCATGAAACATTTAGAAAAATTGTGTTACAACTCTGCCTCAAGACTCTTCATTGCTCCCAAACTACCTATTGCATTGGCTCAAATTTTCAGCCTGATACTTGAGGTTCTTGGCAGTTGTGACCTCAAATCACCATTCCAGACTCCTAACTATTTCTCTCTTTTCCTACATATTCCATCTTATTACCTGGCAGATGGAACCGCTTCCTATTTCTCAGTTTTCCAGCCATGCTTTTCGTCTTGTTTCTCTCACTAGGAATACCTGTCTCCTTTCCCTACCTCTAAAAGTTGCCAGAAAACCCAACTCTATGCTCCTACCTTCAGAAAACCATGAAAGGTTTTTAAAATGGTTTTTATGTTTGTATTTAAAAACCTCTAACTTTTGTTTAGCTCTGTCAGATATTCTTGTAATAAAGTTAGTTGTCACGTTATCACTCTTTTAGCATTTTATACTCATTGATGATAAGGCTTGACTTTTAAGCCAGCCAGCTACAATATTTAGTGAGTTTAATAACTTTGCAGAATTTAATTTACTCAGTTTAGTGAATGGGTTATAGAATAGAAAGAACATGTCTGCTAGTGCTTAGCAGAGCCAATTACTAGACACTGAGAATTGCAATGGAGAAATGTTGTCTGTTTTCTTATGAATGGCCCCATCCAGGAGAATGGGAAGATGATGCTCAAAAGCCTGAAATCCCTGATGACGATTGTGTGTAGGTTACAGATTATAAAGGGCAAAACCTCAAGATTTTGATGAGAGGTTCTGGGTTGTATTGAGAGCTGAATGGTCAGAAGTGGAGGAAAAGGAATGAACCATTTCTTTAAGTTGAGGACAGTTTTAGGTTTGTGCTGGTGTCCCTGTCTGGCTTCATGGAAAAGTAGCCAAGAAGCTAAGGAGTGTTCCACCTTAGGGCTCAGGAACTGAAAAATAACAGAGATCATGATGTTACCTTTAGCCTGCTTGAGGTCCTGACCTTGTAACCATCACTCAGCTTCAGACTACTGTCTTCGGCTGCCTCAGAGCTTGCTGATTATCCTGGGGGAAGGCCTCTGAGGGAAGCGGGGAGAGGATTTCTAGAGCTAGGACTTAAAACTAAATTTAAGTCCTAGTTGAGCATCGACTTATGAACTCAGATGGCTTAGTTCCCAATGTGGGTATGTGCAGGAGGCAGCCAATGGATGATTCTCTCATCATGGATGTTTCTATCTCTCCCTTTCTCTTCCTTTCCCAAATCAATAAAAAATAGATGTATTTTAAAAACTAAGGACCCTCGGTTTCAGTGGTTTGTTTAGGGCTTGGTATCTGCCAGACTCTTTCAGGGCAAGACCCCTGAGAGGCATTAAGCATGGAAACAAATATGTAAACAAAATAATGTTAGATGCTGATAAGCGCTATAATGAAAATAAAATAGGAATGTGATAGTGGATAACTCAGGGTCAGAGGGCGCCATTTTATCTAGAGGGTGAGGAAAGGTTTGGAGACATCTGAGATGGACAGGCTAGCCCGGGAATGTATGGGAGAAGAGGGTCCCACACAGGTCACCATGGATACAAAGCCCTCCTCAGAGGAGCCGTGGCTTTGCACCAGAAGGGCTTCTGCTTTCTGTTTTATTTTGTTTTTGAACACCTGTCAGATTGATTGCACATTTGTCAGGTATTTGAGTCATATCGGATAGTTTGGGTTCATTTTATTCTCAGTATGGTGCTGTATTATTTCTATCTAAGTGATCTGGTTCATACTTGTTCCCAGGAAGCTAGTTTTTCTCTGCATGGCCTTGAACACAGAACATTAGTTCAAATCTCAACTCTGTCACTTACTATTGAGGTGACCTTAAGTAAATCATTCACCCCTTGAAGACTCAGGTTCCTTGTCTTGAATGAGTATCACAGTAACTGCTTTTCAGAGTTGTGAGGATCAGATTTGATGATGTATGTCAAGTGCTTGACATAGTATATTAGAAGTTCAGTAAAGGGTAGAATTTGTTGTCATGTGTTGTGCTCTGGGTACCTTAAGATATGTTATTAGTATGGCGTTACAAATCTAGATTCTGAGCTGGTGTTCCTATATCATTGGAATTAATTTCAGTGATTAAGCATTCATGGTTGTGGAGTTTTCATCTTAAGAAAGCAAATGAGGCCCTGGTCAGGTAGCTCAGTTGGTTAGAGCACCATCCTGATGCACCAAGATTGTGGGTTCAAACCCTGGTCAAGGCACATACAAGAATTAACCAATGGCT
The DNA here is from genome assembly GCA_011751065.1 of Lasiurus cinereus. NCBI lineage: Eukaryota > Metazoa > Chordata > Mammalia > Chiroptera > Vespertilionidae > Lasiurus > Lasiurus cinereus. The sequence continues at coordinate 13,765,842 of JAAGEH010002534.1, read as the reverse complement.
GCATAAATAAGTGGAGCAACAAATTAATCTCTCTCTTGCTCTCTCAAAATCAATAAATAAAATTTAAAAAGAAAAGAAAGCAAGTGCACCTTCCTAAACACAGAAGCCTGGTCAGTCTTGAGTGAAGGTGCCTGTATCTCCTCCTACCCTCCAGAAGCTGCTTTGATGAAAGAACCAAGGTGATTGACAATAGAAATTATAGCATGTTAAATGAGGTGGAGAAACTGCCAGGAAATGTTTCCTTAACCACAATATGACTCTGTATTTTTAAAAAATATTTTTATTGATTTCAGAGAGGAAGGGAGAGGGAGAGATAGAAACATCAATGATGAGAGAGAATCATCAATCGGCTGCCTGCTGCACGCTCCATACTGAGGATCGAGCCCACAACCTGGGCATGTGTCCTGACCAGGAATTGAACCAGGGTCCTCCTGTCCATAGGTTAACGCTCAACCTCTGAGCCATACCGGCGGGGCAACTCCATTTGTCTTTAGTTCAGAGTCTTAGATAGAAGCATTTCAGAATCTTCTTTGTTTTTTATTTGTAGCATAACATAGGAAGAAAAATGGCAAAAAGAATTTCTGGAGAAAAAAATCATACAAAATATCTATTTTTCCGCAAAATGGTTCATTACAGCTCTTTGAATTAACCATATAAAGCTTTACTGAGTCTGACTAAAATTAAGGAAGAACTTTGATATTTAGTTGTGTATTACCTTTATAAATTCATTGTGGATAGTCTCTTAAAAACATTTATTCAACATTCTACTGTTAACTTTTTTAGTTTAGTTCCTTAACTATAATTTTATTCATTTAAAAATAAGAATGGTTTAAAATTAAAAATGTACACAAGGGTATGTGCACTGAAGGAGTAGTCACTGTGAAAGAATATACCCTTCCCACAACCACAGTGCCTCTCCCTGTGGGTAACCAGCAGTTCTATACACATAAACACAATTACACGTACAGCTGATTCTCATTGTTTGTGGTAGTTCTGTTGTATAAAGTTACCACAGACACCACATTAACAAATACTGAACCATTGCACTTGGGAAAAAGCAGTATTAGGTTCCTACGAGTCTCTGGTCACAGCATTTTTGACAGCTGATCAATACATAACATTGTTTTATGTGTGTATCTGTTTAAAAATGCCTTATATAATTTACAGTTGACCCTTGAACAATACAAGTTTGTACTGTATAGCTCCACTTACACAGATTTTTGACAGTTACCTGCATTGCAATTGACTCATGCAGCTTGAACTCAGGTTGTTCAAGGGTCCACTCCCTGGGACTGGGAATCTGTGAATCCAGAGGGCCAACTGTAGTTACACAGTCTTTAGAAGGTTGAGGCCCCTCACTCTTCACGTTGGAAGGGTTAATTGTATGCTATTCATTCATTAACATTGAACTTACAGGCAGTGGCACTCTAACTTGTGCCTAAATGAGGTTTATCTTCACCCACGGAGTTTCTGCATGAGGCACATGACAACTTTTGCTTAGGAACACTAAACAGCATTTCAGCATTTAGGGTAATTTTATTAATTACTTTTAATCCTCACCCGAGGGTATGTGTTTATTGATTTTTAGAGAGAGGAAGAAAGAGAGAAAAACATCGTGTGAGGGAGAAACATCCATCAGTTGGTTGCCTCCCATAGGCACCCCAATCCAGGATCAAAACCACAACCTAGGTGTGTGTTCTCCGACTGGGAATCGAACCTACAATCTTTTAATGTATGGGAGGATGTTCTACCCAACTAAGCCACATGGCCAGGGATTGGGATCATATTAAACGGCAAAATTGCTTAAAAAAAACAAAAAACACAAAAATGCAATAGACATGGCATTAAATAAGACCTCGAAAGAATACTTCTTTGTAGCATGAGTGCCAACAAGAGGCAGAGAGACCATTGCCTTGTTTGATTGTAGCTGGGTATGCAAGACATATCATGAGACTCAGATCTTTCACCATTCTGTTCATGGCCATAAATGACCATGAACATACTTTGAGTATTGATTTTGAGGTTAGAAATAAACTCTGTTGAGTAAAAGAACTTGCAAATACAGGATCTATGAAAAATGAGGATCAACTATATCTAGCTATGTATGTGTGTCTGTCTATATGTATTAATTTTAAACAGATGGTAATATACAATTCATAATGTTCTATATATTGATTTCTTCACTTAACACTACATCTTAAACATTTGATGCATGCATATAGGAAAGTGATGAAAATCAAGGTATCCAGTAACGTTTATGTGTGTGTGTGTGTGTACGTTTAGTGAGTAGTAAACAAACCCTATGTGCTGTTAAAAAAAAAAGACTTTAAATCTTACTTGTTTTCCTTTATGTACCAATTTCACCATATTAAAAGAAGTCTTGCAAATCAATAAAAAAAAGATAAATAATTCCATATGGTAGATAAAGGGCATAAATAAAAAATTTAAAACAAAGGATATGTTTCTTGGCCACTTCTTTCAGAAAACATCTGGGGAAAATGCCTAAATGTACTCATAACTGAAGAAATGAAAGAAAACAGCAATGGCACCACTTTAATCTTTTTTATTGAGACATTAAAATTTCTGAGCCATCTCAGCACTAGAGAATGTAGGAATGTGGGGGAAAAATATAAATTCCTATACTTTTTGTTTTGAAGATAATTTTACATTGTCTATTAACTGTTAAAAAGACTGAGGTAGAATCTTGTGCTAATGTGAAAAGATTTCAAAGATAAATTGTCATAAATAAAAAACATCAAGAAGCATAAAAGCATTAAAAAATTAATGTATGCATATATTAATACACATAATTATTCATAAAAATCTGAGGAGTGAAATTTTTTTCCTATGGAACTCCCCCCACCCTTCCCTACCCCCGTACATGCCCTCACCTGAGTCCTGTATCCACTGGTTATGCTTATATACATGCATACAAGTCCTTCAGTTGATCTCTTACAGCCCCTCTCCCCACAACCTCACTGCCTTCCCGCTGTAGTATGACAGACAGTCTGTTCATTGCTTCTTTGCTTTGTATTGTTTTTTTTCCCCCCTGATTCTTTTCTTTAAAAACATCTTGCCTCTGGAGGCTAGAAATAAACCTACAAGGACAACAACAACAACAAAGTGTTTGAGTCTTAATTTCAATGTCCAATAGTTCTGAGTCCCAGTTTCAACGTTAAACAGTTCCTTATGTGTACATGTCAGCAATGGTATCTGCATGGTAGACAAATGGTGGCAATGTAGGTCTGACCTTCTCTGGTTTGGTCCTAGGCATTCTGTAGCGATGCACAGCTGCTGACTGCTTGCATGGCAAGGCGTCATCAGCATCTTCCATCTCTGGACTGTTTCTCCTCTTGTCTTCGTGGTTGGAACAGACCTGTCAATTCCTCTCTGTTGCAGGAGTCCACTTGGTCTTGGAGTTGTTTTCTGAAATTATATAAACATATTCTCAACCAAAGGTTAATAAAGGAATCTTTTCTATAAAATTGATTTGGGATCCTTTTTATTTTTGCCCCAATGATTTTCCTTTGGTTTATTTTGACACCATGTGTGTTTTTCATGGGTTTCTTGCTATTAGCATCACAAATGAAAATTAATTTTCTAAGGTAAAAATTTTCTAGATGTACTTTACTTACCAGATATTTTTCTTTGCATGATATTATCCTACCATCCCCTCTTTTTTGACTAATGGAGACTTTTGTAAATTTTTTAATGCAATCTTGATAAACTTTAAATTTTATTTTTTTGCACAAAAATATGACTGCTTTATGTTCATTGCATGTTAAGAAATTTTACCATGAGATGCACTACCAATAGAAATTTTTGTTAATACTTTAGAAACCGCTTTTTGTCCAGTACAATTAAATTTTCTTGAATATTCACTTATTTCAATTAGCCAATTTAAATTAATCTGAAAGCTTGATTACTCTTTTACTATCAAATTTACTATCGACAATGTTAGATTACCCTGTTAATATTAGTGGAAAGGATTATTTGCATTCTTGAGTAGGCCCTGAGCATTCCTGGTTTTAGGCTGAATTTAGCTATAGGGCAGCTGCTGTTGGCCAAGTCTCTGTCTGTTACCTGGGTCCCAATCTGAGTTGGGTCAAGTCTGTTTGTTACCTGGGTCTCAGTCTGTGCTGGGTGTGGGAAGAGCAGCAGCCACGGGGGCAGGAGACCTCCCTCAGAAGGGGTGAAGGTTCAGGCCCCTACAAGGTTGAGGGGATTAGGGTCTGTGCCCCACCTCTGTTGACCCCCAAGTTCTCTCCTGATGACCCCTCTGCTACTGTATCTCTTAGGTTGTTCCTTCACTGAGGAATCTTACCTGTCTCTGGCTAACCAGTCATCCTCTGGGACCAAGTAGGGTGTTGTGAGGTTCAGTTCTGTCTCCTTGGTTGCCTATGCCCCTGTGGACTCCATGCCCAACACCTACCTTGGTATCCCCTTGCCTGCTGGCGGGGCCCCCAGCACTGATCACATTATATTGGGGAACCCAGGTTTCTTTTCCAAGGAGGGCTCAGCTCTCACCATTGGGCAAGAGATAGACCATTATACCAGGCAGCTCGAGGCTTCAACCTCAGCATGAATAGAAAGCTCAGGCAATAACTGAGGGCAATTGGCAAAAAAAAGTTAGAGGGGCGAGTATAGAATACTTTAGTGCCTCCCCAGTGCCTTAATTCCTTCTGAAAGGAATGCCCTTTTTTAAATTGTTGCCAAACATTCAAAGAATTAATTAGTTTGTAATTTTGTTTGGGATAATTGTATAATATGCTGTTGTGAAATATCAAGAATTATACTGACATTGTAGAATAACATCATGTAAGGATATTCTTTGCCCTAGGCCAAGGAAGGCAATTCAATTTCAAATTGGCTGTCAATTTCTTTTTGTAGCTTTATCTAAATTTTGTCAGGGAGACAAAACCACAAATGACTTACTTTAGCTCAAGTGGCCAAATATATTGACTTTCAATTACAATCCTTATGACATTTGAAGGAAACTTCTCTTTATTTCCTTCCGAAATAATTTCCGGACTACAGAGAGTTTCATTTAAAAATCTTGTCACATGAAACAATTTCTCTTATGGTTATGGTGACCGCTAATATGGATTAGGTTTAGTATTTTATTATTTTTTTCCTTGTAATTTATTTTAATTTTTATTTTTTCATATGTCCTTATTCTCCCATTACTCCACCCACCCCCCGCCCTCTACTCATGCCCCTCACCCTATTGTCTGTGTCCACTGATTAGGCTCATATGCATGTACGCAAGTCCCTCTGTTGATATCTCTTCCTTACTCCCACCGACCCCCACCTTCCCTGAGATTTGTTCTGATTGACGTTTCTCAGTCTCTGGATCTGTTCTTGTTCATCAGTCTATGTCATTCATTATATTCCACAAATGAGTGAGATCATGTGATATTTATCTTTCTCTGCCTGGCTTATTTCACTAAGCATAATGCTTTCCATCTCCATCCATATTGTTGCAAATGGTAGGAGCTCCTTCTTTTTTACCACAGCGTAGTATTCCATTGTGTAGATGTACCAGGTTTTTAATCCATTAATCTGCTGATGGGCACTTAGGCTGTTTCCAAATCTTAGCTATTGTGAATTGTGCCGCTATGAACATAGGGGTGCATAAATCCTTTCTGATTGGTGTTACTGGTGCGCGCCCCCAGGCCTTTGATCTTTTGCAACTCCCTAAATTTCCGTGCACTTCTCCCTTTTCACAGTCCAAACTCTCCCCGTATGAGTTTCGGCTGGATCTGGGGTTTAGTGTTGTAAGATAAGGGGTTCAATGCCTTTGAGAGTCTCCATTTCCCTCCTGCCAGAGAGAACCAGCCAGGTACTCCGGCACCTGCTCTCTCCATGTGCGCGTCTCCGTACCTCAGCTTTTTGCAGCTCCTCTGGGTCTCTGTGAGCCCCTCTCTTTCCCTCTAGTTGTAGAACTTCCACTCAGCCAGCTTTCCTGTGGTTCTGGATGATGTCCGTTCTGTCTTTTGGTTGTAGTTTTGAAATTGTTGTGCGAGGCAGCAGTGTAGGTGTTTACCTATGCCGCTATCTTGGATTCTCTCTGTAGTTAAGTCTTAATTGTTGTTGGTATCACTGGAGGAATTGACCTGCAAGCCAATTGGTTGTGAGGATCAGTTGTGCCTACGCCGGGAGAACTTCCGTGCTGGAGTCAGCCTTATGATACAAGGTTTGCAAAATTGCAAAAACCTCTGTGTTCAGCTTAGATGGGGTGGAGTCTCAGGGCTGAGCAGACAACCTTGGCTTCCTGTCAGCCCTGCTCTATGTGGTCCCAGGGTCTCAGTGTCCTTAGATAATCATTGCAGCCCTCTCTTCTTGCACCAGACCTCTACCTTCCCTGCTCTCCTGAATTTCTGTGTGCTCTGGAGACCCTTAGGAGTCTGGCTCCCCAGGGTCTCACCTGAAACTGGGGTTCAGTTCAGTTGGGAGGTTCTGTCTTCCTCCCACTAGAGAAAGCCAGTGGCACAATCAGCAGTCAGCCCACTGTGTGTGTACTCACACTCGCCTCCAGACCTCTCCCTTACGCAGCTCCCCTAAGTTTCCATGCACTTCTCCCTTTTCACAACAGTCCAGACTCCTGCCATATGAGTCTCACCTGGAACTGGTGTTCAGTGCAGTTGGGAATTTCTGTCTCCCTTTTGCTAGAGGAAGCCAGCCAGGCCCTCCACTGCCCATCCTCTCCACGCATGTGTTTTCATACCTCAGCTTTTTGCAGGTCCTCTGAGTCTCCATGAGCACCTCTCTTTCCTTCTAGTTGTAGAATTTCCACTCAGTCAGCTTTCCTGTGGCGCTGGCTGATGTCATGCTGTCTTTTAGCTAGAGTTTTGAAATTGTGCAAGGCAGCAGTTTAGGTGTTCACCTATGCCGCCATCTTGGTTTCTCTCATCACTTCTCAGGATGTTTTTAATATTCTCCTTAGCAAATATATAATTCATTGAGGAAATTGATCTTAAGGGTAAGTATAGAGAACGAAGAGTAAGACAGTGTGGTGAAAGACAATTTAACAAATACCTTATTTATAATAATAAAAGTGTAATATGCTATTTAGACCAGACGTCCTTCTGGACGAAGCTGGGGCTGTAAGGGAAGCCTAGGTTCTGGGTACTGGAGGGAAGCTGGTGCTGGCAGCTGTGAGAAAAAAGGCCTACTCTTGCATGAATTTTGTGCACCAGGCCTCTAGTAGTATATATAAAAGTCTTATGTGACAGTTCAACTAGTATCTATGACACACCCTGATTACCAGGAGGCAGGCACTCAATGCACAGGCATGGAAACATGTAACAGACTGATGAATCTCAGAGGACATGGGGCAGGGGAGAGGGTAGGAAGAGATTAACCAACAATCTTATATGCGTATGAGAGGCCTGGTGCACAGATTCCTGCACCGGTGGGGTCCCTTGGCCTTGCCTGTGGAGATCAGGTTGAAACCAGCTCTCTGACATTTTCCAAACGGTCCTGGATTAAGAGAGGGTGCAGGCCAGGCTGACGGATCCCACCGGTGCATGAATCGTGCACTGGGCCTCTAGTCCTATATAATAAAAGTCTAATATGCTAAGTGTCCGATCATTTGAGCACTCACTATAACATGTACTGACCACCAAAGGGCTGATGTACTTTGAATGGTAGGTTAGCTTCCTGCTGGGGTCCAGCAGATCGGAACTGAGCAAGACGAGATGGACACACTCTGGAGCCCTTCCATGGTCTCTCCCTGGCCCCAATCTTGCACTGGACCTCTATAGTTTTATGTATTATTCAATCATCAAACCTCCTCCCACCCCCAAATACGATGTAATATTATTTAGTTTCTGACCTGCTCAAAGTAGAAGAACCAGATGCTTTTGTCTGACATTGCATGTACCAAAGTATTTTCCCAGTATGCTTCAGTTTGCCATAACTTGAGTAGGAACAAGTGAAGTTGATGGCTATTTGATATGAGTGGTAAATAAAATGTTTGAGTCTTCTTATACCCACCTGTATCTTCTGGGCTTTGGCCTTGCTACAAGGAGACTAAAGAGACCCTGCCCTGTCTGTCCTTTTTTTTTTTTTTTTTAGTATATTTTTTATTGATTTCAGAGTGGAAGGGATAGGGAGAGAGAGCTAGAAACATCAATGATGAGGTTGCTTCCTACACACTCCCCACCGGGGGATGGAGTCTGCAACCTGGTTCATAGGTTGACACTCAACCACACCAGTGGGGCCCTGCACTTTCACTTTTGGGCCATCCTCCTTTCGAAATCCGCCACAAAAATAAACACACACACACACTGGTCCAAATGGTGATTAGCCCATTTGCACAGTTTTGCCATGGTCAACTTTAGCCACAAACATCCAGCCATGGGATTTTTTTTTTTAAGGAATAAGTTTGTACTTTTGGTGTGAATGCTGTTTTCAGTTTTATGATACATTTTGTTCCTAGGCAGGCATTTGTTAATCAAATGTTTATTTAATTAGCCAAGGAAATACGAAACCACTGCTTAAAGAAACTAACTCAGTCCTCCTGTCTCTTCCCCCTGAAAGAGAAGCCTGGCTTTCATCACCCACAGAGCCCTCTGTGGCTGTTCATGTGCATAAGGAAGATTTCATGGGTATAGGGGCAGGCCTGGTAGCATCTTAGAAAGCTCTTACCGTTCTCTATTCCCTCTGTGGCAGCATTACATCCTATTCCTTCTTCAGGTAGCATTACATCCTAATCCAGGGCACTTGCTACTTAATCCTCTTTTCTGACTGCCTCCTTCGCCAGAAAACATTTTAACTTTATAAATATTTAGATTTTACCAACCTTGGCAGGTTCAGTAACAGCTACCAGTCTCTTGCATTTTCAAAGTGGCTCTGATGGAATCTTACTTTTCCAGTAGGTTTTGGTTTTCTGTTGTCTTCCTCTTCTTTTCCTACCTTTTTCTTTGTCTTTTGAATAAGTAATTAAAGAAAGGAAACAGGGCATATTTGGAAACAGGCATAATGGCTAAGACACTATTTCTAAGAGACTGATTGTTCACTGTCTTTTTGGCACTTCTGTGTTTTATTATTCTCACTCTGCATTGTAGCAATTGTCATTATTTAGGATAGTACATCTTAGCCTGACTTGCACTTTTCATGTTGTAACCACTTGGGAAGCTTTACAATCGCTGGAAGTGGGGATTAAGAGATGTAAAAACTTGCTCAGAAAATGAAGTAATGAGAACCTGTAACAGTTTAGGAAGATAATAAAACCCGGTGGGTGATGGGGGGAGCTATTTGCCTGCCTAAGTGAATTCTGATTATTTTAAATAACCTGGAATATGTAGCCATTCTGTCATGGCATACTGAGCTACCTCTGGGTCTAGATATGAGGACAGGAACCAGGTCAATTTGGATCTCTGTCAGAAAAGAATAACATTGTGTTAGAGTACAAAGAAATATTCCAAAAAACATCAATAGCATAGTTAAATCCTGATCTTAATGGTACAAATTTTTAAACTTTGATTTTTGTAAAATGTTTTCCGATTTGTAATAGAATGCATTTAAGTATTTGTGGTAAATTTTAGAGTTGTTTTTGTTTTTCAATTATAAACAAAATTTTGCTAAAGATTAGTAATATTTCCTACAATGAGTCCCCAGGACTAATCAGTTTTAGTATCTACATTTTTAGATAATATTTTTAAATACTAGTAACATACTAATAAATACTGTGACTTAATATAGGAGGATTTCTAAAACCTCAAAGTCATTAACAAATACATTTGGGATCATGATTTAATTCTAAACAAGCAATTATAATTATTATCTGAAAACTTAAGGAGGAAAAGTTTTTGTCTGTGTGCACATGGTCAATCTGTACTTGAATTATAGTTTCAAGGGATTTTTAAAAATGTTATCAGTTATGCCCAGCCTTTGCCTAAAGTTTATTGGGGTTAATAAGGTATGTGTATTAAATGCTTATCAAGTGTTTAAAACATGTTACTCATTTACTTCTGAGAATAACGCTGCAAGTAGGTGTTATCTTTGTGGCACAGATGAGGAAGCTGGGGCTGTCACAGAATCAGTAACTGACAAAAGGGGGAGGGTTGCCCTGGCCGGGAGGCTGTTACTTAGAGCATCGTCCCCTACACCAAAAGGGTAAGGATTCAATCCCTAGTTGGGGTGTGTACTCGAGGTAACTGATGTCTCTCTCTCTCTCTCTCTCTCTCTCTCTCTCTCTCTCTCTCTCTCTCTTCCCCCTCTCTCCCTCCCTCTCTCCTTCCCTCCATCTCTCCTCAGGTGAGCATTAACAATGGGGTGGGGAGTGAGGTTGTTCTAGGAACTCTCTGGAAAACCCTTGTCTTTGCTACTTCTACCACAGAGTTAGCCTCACAGCAGCCAGAATAGCCTTTCTCCTCCCAGGTAATTACAAATGAGAGAGGGATTTCGTAGTTAGAGGACAACCTGGCATGTGGTTCTCTATCTCAGTCACCGTGCTGTTGCTTGACTTGACACATCTTCCCCACACAGCGTGACAGGAGAGGCAGAAGTTGGCAGCTGAGAAATTCACACAGAGTTTGGGTGTGATGACAGATAGCTTAAAATATAACCAGAGGGAGGCAAATCAGGTGGTACTAGTAAACTTTACAGTAACAAATTCATATTGATGACACAGGCCTGGTACATTGTATGTTTCTTAACTTTTCTGAATAAAAGAGGAATTGGTATTTATAATAGACAAAGTTAGTGCCTTGGTGTAAAACTGTGGTTGGTGAAAAATTTATTTCTGTTTCATCTCAAATGAGGCAAAGAATGCTGTTGGGTCAGTGGAGACAGCTCAGCCTTGCAAAGCTGCTTACTTTGCATTAAGAAACTACAAAGTAAGAAACCACCCATTTTCTCTCTCCAGCGTTATTTTAGGAATGGCGCTGGAAAGTTCAGTGGATCCCATTTAAAACAGATCTGTTAGACTTAAGTCTATAAGACCATACTTAAAATTCTAAGATTATAGTGATTTTTCTCTTCCTCATTTACATGGAGCATAATGGTTAAAGGTTTTAATTTTTAAGACATCAAAAAGAAAAGTATTTTAAAAATTAGATTTATATGATTCTTCCCCAGTTTATAAAGGAGCATTGAAGGAGCATTTATTATACTTTATTTTCTTTACTTGGCACTTTTTTTTTAACCTGATCATCCTTGGGTATTTAATTTTTAAAAATTCTTCATTTGAGAGAGAAAGAGTGAGAGAAACCTCAACTTGATGTTCCACGTATTTATGCCTTCATTGGTTGGTTCTTGTATGTGCCCCGACCAAGAATAGAACCCACAACCTTGGTGTATCCGGATGATGTTCTAACCAACTTAGCTACTTGGCCAAGTCTCCCTTGTGGATTTAATATCAAAGAACCAATTTCTTAAGAATTGTCACACTTAGAGGGTTTTTCCCATCCTGTTCCACTAGCACTTAAGATTTACCCTGCTGTCGAATAACTATCTATTAAATTAAACTGCTATCTATTAAGGTTTAAAGCTTTCAAGAGAGAAAATAGTCAATGCTGTCATTGTTTCAATGGTAAATATTTTGTGTAAGCAATTAAGTAATATGTAAGGTCTCAGAAGTGACACGAGCCACCTCCTTTCTACAGAAGGGTATACTTTCCATAATTTTACTTTATTGTAGTTTATTATTAAACTTGAAAGGTCTTATCCATGACACCAAGAAACGTTCCCAATATATATTCTGTTTATAAGTATTTCTCATTTCTGCCAGTGTTCTGGCTATTTACTTACAAGCTAACACTAGCTGCTCGTGACATTAAAAAGTGACCAAGGGTACATCAGAGTAGTAATTCATCAACTTCTGCACCATTTCCTGCTCTCTAATAGACCAGTAGTTTTACTTATAGGTTTGACATACCCACTCTGAGAGACAAAAATTGTCTTTGCCCATTTGGAAAAGGAAATTTTGAAAGAAGTGAATGTTAATTTTGAAATAAGGTTTCTGGGACAGTGCAGTAAGGTGCTTTCCTGTTCATCTAAGATTTTTCTGAATTATTTTTAACCATCAAATACACACACACTATAGTGACCTACTTGTCTCACTTCTACTTGTGTGATCCAAGTGTGACAGCAGCATCTCAGGCCTCACCCCAGACGGAATAATCAAAATCTCCGGGTGTTTCATCTGTTCAAACATGCAGGATTTGAGAAGCTGGTAGTAGGAAGGCCAACCATGGCGCTGCCTGCATTTTCACTGAATAAGTTATCTTTCTTGGCTTGAGAGTGTCCTTTACTCTTTTCTGAAAGGAGATCCTGATTCTGGGTGGTAAAGAGGTGAGTTTGGGCAGGTAAAGGTTTTATAACCATAGTAGTGTAACAATTGCAGCTGTATAAAAATTCCAAGGAAGAGAATACAATATGATGGCTGAGTTTCTTCCTCAGCATATTCCTCTTTGATGGTGTCTTCAGCTCATGATCTGCAAAGAGAAGGGTCAGACCAGGCGTGACATTTCAGTAATCTCTAAAGAAAAGTGTGACCCATCCAGTATTAAGCTTTAAAAATATTTTGGAGGGATGTGAAGTGCAAAGAACCAAATCAATACGAGTCAACTGTTTAGAATTCAATTCTTTTCATTTGAATACTATCTTAATTTTATCCTTTTTTAGATAAAGTTCCCCTCTACCGCTAGGATTTCCATACAGTTTAGAATTTAGAGACATTCACAGTTTCAGATAATGACTTCTTAAATTTCTCAAATAAGATTAATATTCACTGGCTGCTTACTAAATATGCCCTGCACAGTCCGTCAACCTGATGTTCACAACACTCGTAGGCAACAACTCTTTTTTCCTTCTCCTCTGATGAGGAAACTGAGAAACCAAGAGATTAAATAGTTTGTCAAAAATTAATCAGCACCTCCTTAATCTATCACCAATGAATTTCATGTAACCCACCTATGTCCCTCCTTTGATTGCAATGTATAAATACAAATGTAACCCCCCATTCTCCAGAGCATTATCTCAATTCGTTGAGGTTCTGCTTCCTGGCATATGTTGACAGTTTGGCTCAAATAAATTCACAAAAATAAAAAGTTAATCAGCTAGTAGATGGCAGACACAGGTATTAAATCCATGATATCTCATTCTAAAGTCCTTCCTCTTAATTATGACTCTAAATTGTCTTCTAGACTTCCTTATGAGTGGGTGAGGGTATTAAATCTCAATTATTATGGCTCTAAATAGTAAAAAACTTTGGTGAATATTTACATAGAAATTTTCTGACATGCCCAAGCACCCGTTCTATTGGTCACACCCAAGTCCTGATCTTACTGGCAACTGATTAATATAATGTATTAGGAAGCCAAAAAATCTCCCTTGTCATGTAGAACTTACAAAACTAAAAGGTATAGAAATTCAATTAAGAATTTTAAAATTTAAGTTTTATTTTTTAAACATCAAAATATATTATCAACAAGTAAGATTAACATGTAAAATGAAAGGGTCATACAATGAATGAGCATTCAAAATTCACTTAAATCATGTCAAGAGTAATGGTTTAAGTATTCTGCTTTAAAAATTTTAAAACATTTTATCTTTATATTTGGGGACTTTTTAAAAAAATTACCTTTCTTAATGAGAAGTAATCTGTTTTAGAGACTGGCTATTGATGAATAATAATGAGTTTGAGATTCCCTTTTGCCAGACGACCAACTTATAGATACATAAAATAATATGAAAATTACCAGCATGCTTGAATATTTATAGGGAACCAGAAAAAAAAATCTAGATCAATATATAAACAAAGAATCCAAAACATGTAAGAGTTTAATTTTTGCCACCTATATGTTCAAGTTTGGCAGTGAGAATGTTTTATAAAATTGAGTTGCATGGATTTCAAGGTTATTTTGGAAGTGTATAAAGTGTAATTTAGAAAAGAAGAAACAGTTCCATTCTGATTGCTACTTTCCAGCAATAGCATAAGTCTCAGTGGAGACTTTTCTTATGTAGGCATGTAAATAATGGTATAAGGAAGATGATTGAACAGGAAAATAGCAGATAGAATTCAAACCCCTGTTTTCTTCCAAAATCTTTTTCTGTCTTTAAAAATTGTCTTTTTCTAGCTCATCATTGTCCTGGTTTACAAACACCTAAGACTGGATAGACTGCTTCACCTCTTTTCTAGAACCAAATCAGAAGCCTTTACTATGGTAAACTGCTCAGAGTGTCCTGAGTAAATGGCTGTTGGCCAGGATCCCTTCTGCCCAGATGTCCTGTGTATTTGGGTTTCTCATCTTGTGGAATGGGGTTGGGAATGAGTGACTGGGAAACCGTCCTTTCCTGGACCCAGGAGGCTGTTTGAGGTTTGTTATTCCTGCCAGTCTTGTCAGCAAGGTACTGGGTTCTGTGTCCTTGTCTTCCTCACGGGTTCCAGCCACCTTGCACAGTTTCTGTCTCTTGCGTCTACTTCAGTCTGCCTGCTCTGCTGCCCCGTTCAGAACACCCCTCCCCCCCCGTCCCGCCCCCTGCCCCACCCTCAACTACCTGAATTCCTCTTCCAGCCAGCACTGAGCTTCCAGCATTGCCATATGCTGGATGCCGGCCTTCTCAGGTGAGGATTTTAACACACTTTGGGCATTTATACTGAAAACAACAGTGTAAGTCAGATCAAAAGGAGAGCGGTGACGGTGACTGCCTGACAGCAAGTCAAGGTTTCAACAACTGGTGGATTCCGGCAGCTATCAATTCGATCTTTGAAGTGCTGGAATTTCCATCTTTAACAATGCATTTTCTTGGCAGACATTCTCTTCATAGTGATTGTTGTCTCATTTGGAATTAGTTGAGTTCTTCAAAGCAGAGAGAGTCTGCTGAAAAAATTATTTTTGTATTTTTGTTGGTGAGGGTCCTCCTGTGCAACACGCTAGCAGGAGAGACATTTACTATCTCCATCCTGGCTTAGATCTTAGTTAAAGATCCTTTCTGCAGAGAAGTACCAGGAGTTGGAAAGGGGAGTGCCACAGCTGACTCAGGAGGAAGGACCTCACGAGTCAATTGTACTCTTCTGGGCTCACCACCTCACTGATGGTTACTCAGGTTCTATTAGGCAGAATGGGATTTATATAAATTTTTTATGTTCATCCTAAAAAAATTGGAAATGAACATAAGCAAATATGATTTTAATGCCATTATTTTATTACATTGTATAAATATACTATAAGTAAATATTGTACCAAGTTTATTGATTTACAGTGGAAGATAGTCTGTCTAGTATCTAAAATATATAACTATTCTCTGTGGCTCTCCATTTCTTATAAAAGTACCGATATCTATAATAATAAAAGTATAATATGCTAATTAGACCAGACAGCCAAACAACCTTCCAGATGTTATTCCAGACATTCTTCTAGACAAAGCTGCAGCAACAGGGGCCAGGGCAGAGATGGTTAGGGGCGATCAGGCAGGCAGGCAAACTGGTTAGGGGTGCAGGCAGGCAGTCGAGCAGTTAGGAATCAGAGGTCCCGGATTTCGAGTTGGACATCCCCCAAGGTGTCCCAGATTGTGAGAGGGTGCAGGCTGGGGTGAGGGAGCCCCTAACCTCCATGCACAAATTTCATGCACCAGGCTTCCATTAAGGATTATAATTTGGGGTGGGATCAAAATGCAGGGAACCATCTAATTGTGTGGGTTATTTCATGTATAATAAAAACTAATAGAGATTGTGTATGACTGTTATCTAGTGGGTCATAGAGAATGCCCCTATGTGGCAGATTCAGTATTTTGTTTTGAAATTTCTATTTCAGTTCCTTGACTTAAGTTTTTCTCAAGACCATTCTTATGTTATGAAAGCAACTTGAGTTCCTGTTATTATTTATGTTGTTATGTTGTTTTCTTGATGACAAGCCAAACTTTCTAATATAATGTTGCTCAAACTTTAATGTGCATCCAAGTTGCCTGGGGAACCCTGATAAATGCAGTATGTAGTAATAGAGATTCTTAATCTTAGACAATGCTGAGAATGCTGGCTACCCTTTGAGGAACAAAGCTCTAATCCTCCTAAGAGATGGCTGGCATCCCTTGGGATGGTTTATTTCTATATAACTTAGCTCTTTTCTTTTGAATCTGGCTTGCATTTACTCTATAGAAAAAAAGGTTAGTATAAACATAAGTGAAAAACAGCACTGGAGTCTAGGTTGTATAAAAAAAATCTCACTTCTGCTTATTTGAGCTGATATTCATGTGCTATGCCAGTTCTAGCAATATCCGGTGAGGTTGTTTGCTTTTGTTTTTCAGTGATATATTCTTGTTGAATCCTGGGATCAGGAGTTTGCTATCCCTCACACAATATTATGGTCCAGCCCATAATAACTGCTGACTTGATAGGCACATGGCAAAGAGAAGGTTATTAGCTTTTAATAGGTAGTTTTAAGGTCTATGGAACTTGACAAAGAGACTAGCCATTCTGTGTATGTTGAGGGGTGGAGGAAAGGAACGTGTATGGAGGGTACTCAGCAAGTCATAATATATTTTAGACAATTTAGCATTGGTTAATTAATAACTTCTTCAAAAGGTAAAACTGCAATTTGAAGATGTATTAGATTGAAGAATTAATTGGTATGTTGTAGGATTGACGGCACACACACAAAAAAAAATGGCAACAAAGATTCCAGCCAAATTATGTGAGAAGGAATTATCTAGAAGTCAATAATTATGTCCCTTACCTATTCAGGGTGAGAGAGGCAATGCCATGATCTCCCTGAAGGAAGAAGGATCAAATTAATTAACAAGAGAGCCAGAGTTCATTTTCACTATTGGAGATTTGAACTTGTTGGGCGTTACATTAATTCATTGAACTATTTGTGCAAAACTTCCTCAGTCAAACTTAACGAACAAACTGAATCCATCAAACGGCTGCAATTCCATAGTTTAGACAGGTGTAGATGGGAAAGAAGCAATGTTCGTAAATTATAACTAGAGTGGGAGCATGAGTAACCTTGTTAAGTCCTGTTCAACAAACAGTTAAGGCAGATTCTTGTAACCCTGGGGCACTGCTAAAAGAGATCCAAGATGGAATTCCTTAGACTGTAGAAATCCCAGAAACAGAGACATGTGGCGGAGCTACCGCGGCAAGGTGACTGGGTCAGACAAGAGCTCTCTTAGCTATGTCTCTCTGCATTTTCAAGTTCCCGTTCTTGAGAGCACTGGAATGTCAAGTATGTGCTGGAGTAGAACTTACTAAATAATCTCCAAAACAGAGGACCTTATAAAAAATAAAATACATGAAAAAATGACAACAGAAAAGCATACCTTTTCCCCTGGAGTATAAATTAGGAATGCAGTTAATATCCTTAAAACATGCACATGGGAATGGAAACTTTTTTGATTTTGAAGTCTAGTACTATGCTATTAAACACAGGACTGGGAAATAGTAAGAAGGAGATAACATGATAGTGACTAGTGTGGCAAATTCCAGTACCAGTTTTATGCCACACATACCTTTTCTTGCATCTGTGGGACTGGTATGCTAACAGCTGGTGGCTCTTGTTTTTACTCAGCAGTACATTAAATGAAAGCACTGTTAGAGAGTAGAAATTTTTGAGCATGCTTCATCATAGTCAACTTAGCCGTGAATCCCAGCTGCACCTCACAAAATAGCCTTGCAAGATAGAACACTGTCAGCTTTTTGAAGAACAGGATGATCCTGTAAATAACATGGTCATCAATAATATGATCCTGACATTAAAAACTGTTTTGTCTTAAATTGCTTGCTCTACAAAAACAAGATGTGGTAAATGTGTTTAAAAGCAGTCCTGCACAAAGGGTCACTGCTGCTCTCTGGACTCTTTGCATTGGGAAAGGCAGAGCAGTAGCCGCTGGGATAATAAAAGCTCCCTAAATTTTAATTTGGTCTGGACTCCAGTGATCGTTCATTCACGTTCTCACCACAACAGCACCTTGAATAGTGAAAGCTTTCTTAAAAATAAAATACACATGCAAGAAATGTGCAGATCTTACCCTCACAGTTTAAACTACAATTTACTATTTCTCTGTGGATGAAATTCTTGAGACTGAGTCACTTCCCAGGTGAGTGAGTGTAAGCATCACAACCTATTGGCATGTGCATTGCCCACTGGCCGTAGTTAGAAACAGTAGTACTAGGAATGTGGTAACTTATTTTGTGTGGGGAAAAAAAAGAAAATAATTCATTAATATTTGAATAATACTAATTTTGATACTGTAATTAACTAGTTATTAATAACAGGAAAGGATCAAATGGAAGGTCAGACATTATAGGCATGTTTCCTGGCAAACACTGGGGGAAAGAACCACATAGGGAAGATGGAGGCATGCCTATAAAGTTGGGGTGACATAGGGAAGAGACTTGCCTGTCAGTCACACCTGGGAATGGAGATGGTTGGCCCAAATGGGCACTGCCACTGTACGAGTGCAAAGATTTGGAATACATAATTGGCTGAACAAAGGAGCTCTCTCTCTTGTGCTTTGAGGACTCCTGGGATTCTTATAGCTCGAGGTGTGTTCTCTTGGTTCTCTTGCTTTCACCCCTCTTGCTTTCACCCCTATGGCCTATGGCCATGCAGACCCCACACACAATGGACTAAAGGACTGTAGCTAGCTTGATACTGAACTGGACCCAGCTTCAACAATGCTGGACACTGGCTCTGATTTTAGCTCTACTGAAACCCCAGATACTTCTATGTCTGGACTAAGGGAAATGGGATTTTGGAAACTTAGAGGTATGATTACATGGAAATAAAAGTTTTTACTGCCCCTAATCCTCTGTGGGAGCCTCTGGAAATGCTTATTCCAGTGGTATCCCAAGAACCCCACTCCCACAAGCAACAGAGGGAGACAAGTTATGCTTCCCTCTCTTAACAATTTGGACAATTCAATTAAAAAATATTCCTGATAATATAAAAAATTCTAGATTTGGTAATCATTTTAGAATCAGAAGTTTCCTGATATCTGAATGAGAAAGGAGGCATCACTCCAATGAGGAAGAAATTGGACAAGAAGCAAAGTGCTTCTCTAATCTTCTCAAGTTTCCTTTTTGGTTGTCTGCTGCCGGTGCTATTCACTGTGGAACGCACAGAGCACTGGCCCTTGATAAGAGCTGGAAAGAAACATAGAACCACTAATCATAAGTGGACTGACAAGGACGGTGACAGCCATGGCTTCTAGGGCACTTTCCCACAGCCCCTGCTGCTGCTGCTGCTGCTGCTGCTGCTGCTGCTGCTGGTGGTAGTGGTATTTGAGCCACTGAAAGAAATGTGGGGAATTTGCTGATTCAGAAGTGGACAAAGAGAAGATGATCTGAAATGCAGAACCAGCTGAGGAGAAGGTGGGAAATAGAGCTATTAAATAAAGTAGGGCTACACTATGATAGTCATTCAACTTCAATGCATTGTTCTCTCCCACAGCAGCTGAATTTCCTATAGTTTTAAATTTTTTCCCTAAAATCCCAAAGCATTTCAGGGTTCTTTTATGCTAATAAACACTAGTCCTAATAAACACTAGTATTTCTACTACTAAAACATTAGATTCAAATACTTCTATAAGGATCCCAGTGATTCTCAAGATAAAGGCCTCTCCCTTCCAAGGGGGTATACAGTTGTCATCTGTGTTGCTTCTGTAGGTATTCCCCAACCACAACACTCCCCAGACCTTCTAATACACCCTTTTTTGGGTGTGTGGCCACAGCAAAATGCTCTTTCTGTTGAATATTTCATGTACATTGTGGGCATCCTTCAGATGGTATTTTTAAAAACTGATTTGACTATCCTTTTAAAAAAAATACATATTTATCCATTTCAGAGAGGAAGGGAGAGGGAGTGACAGAAACATTAATAATGAGAGGGAATCATTGATTGGCTGCCTCCTTCTCACCCCGCATTGAGGATTAAGTTTGCAACCGGGGGATGTGCCCTGACCGGGAATGGAACTATGACCCCCTGGCTCATAAGTCAATGCTCAACCACTGAATCACACCAACTGGGCCTTCAGATTGTATTTTAACAAATACCAGTGTCCCAGACCTTACCCCAAGCAAATCAGATTCTCTAGGGTAACTCAAATATTATATGTTTTTTAAACTCTAATACCATGGAATTTCTAATTCCTTATATTGTGGTGATCCCTAACCATAAAATTATTTTCATTGCTACTTCATAATTGTAATTTTGCTACTGTTAATGAATCCTAATGTAAATATCTGTGACCCACAGGTTGAGTACCGCTGCTGTAGAGCCTAAGACCGTCGGAAAACAGATATTTACATTATGATTCATTTAACAGTAGCGAAATTACAGTTATGAAGTAGCAACAAAAATAATTTTATGGTTGGGGGTCACCACAACATGAGGAACTGTCTCATGTGACAAAGGGTTGCGGCATGAGAAAGGTTGAGAACCACTGCTCTAGATGATTCTAATGTTCCTTTAAGGCTCAGAACCATGCACCTTTAGAGATTAAAATAGAGAACCATCACTTATTCATGCCTCTGGGTGAGTCAATTTCTATGGACTCATTTTTCCCAAACCAAGAGTTATGAAAATGGATGAATATGAATTTTTTTAAAAATAAGAGTTAGCTAATATTATTACAATCTGCCTATTTTTTAAAAAAATATTTATTTTACTGGTTTCATTGAGGTGAGCCATAAAAAACTTAGTTTAGCTCAATATTTTGTTCAGACTAAATTGTAAGTTCTTCAACTCTTGCAGACCACTTGCAGTGAGAGAGTCAAAGGCTTTGTATTCTTCACAGGGCGACGGAGAATAGGAGACTACTGTTACCTATCTTCAATACATTTTTGTTAAATGTTCCTTTACAGATTATCTGTTAAGATAATAATAGCCCAGCTGACATGGCTCAGTGGTTGAGCATCAACTTATGAACCAGGAGGTAATAGTTTGATACCTGGTCAGGGCACATGCCTATGTTGTGGGGCATGCAGGAGGCAGCCAATCAGTGATTATCTCTCAACATTGATGTTTCTATCCATCTCTTCTCGCTTCTGCTCTGAAATCAGTAAAAATATTTATTTTAAAAAAAGACAGTAATAAAAGAGGTTATCGAAGAAACATTAGAAAAAGTGGTCTACCTGGAAGAATTTACTATGGTATTTTTATGTGCCCAAGAGATGACCTTTACGGATAATAAAAGGGTCTGCACAGTATTATTCATGTTTTGTTTAACTTTAGGTACTCTTGAAGACTTTAATATATTTATTTAAAAATATTACCTTTGGTTGCAATTAACCAAGTCACAGAAGGCTCTTTGGCAAGAGGACATGCTCAGTATCACTTAGACAATACTAAAACTTAGAGGGTCTGCTGTTAACTTAAGAATATATAAGAACTCTGGCCAGGTGCTCAGTTGGTTGGAACATTGTCCAATACACCTAAAGCTTGTGGGTTCAGTTTCCAGTTAGGACACATACCTATGTTGTGGATTTGATCCCCAGTCAGTACACTACAGGAGGCAACCGATCGATATTTCCCCCTCACATGATAGTTCTCTCTCACATCGATGTTTCCTTCTCTCCCTCCTCTCCTCTCTCTCCTCTCTCAAATCAGTTTTTAAAAAAGCAAAACATTTCCTTGGGTGAGACTTTAAAACATGTTTTAAAAAATAATTTATATGAATGTTACCTTTTGGTTGCAATTAAGAAGTGCTCAGTATTGAAATCAGAAGAATATCCAAACAATTAAAAAGAACCCACACCTCAGAGTCAACATTTGTTCCTTTTACCAGAATAAGTGATTGAATTTGGTCAGGATCTCTGAGTGCACAAAACCTCAGAAGTGAGGAACAGGATGCAGGTGGCCATGGTAATTGCAGAAATAACACCTGAGTACAGGCTTCCTCTGGCTTTATATTGTGGAAAGAAAAGAAAGACCCAAGACCCCACTTTTCCACCTTTCTGTGAAACACAAAGGATGTTAGAAGGATGTTAGCCCCATCCATCCCCAAAGTGGCATGGCATATGGGACAGAAGTCAGCACCATCCACTGGCCGCCTGGATCAGGGAAGTCACAGATAATCAGCACATGCTGGGTGTCACAGCTGTCCCCTAGGTGCTGAAGTGACTAAAGGGCAGGATAGGTAAAGTGTTCTGCCAAGGAAGGGAAGGGACAGGACAAAGCTACATAAAACACTTAATATTAGTAAACTATTTATAATCAATTGGTAAGTTTTGAGATTTTTTTTGTTATGAAAATTCAGCAATAGTAGAGATTGTTGAAGCTATTTTAAAGATTTTTGAAAGACAAGTTTGGCCAAAGTTGACTTGGAAAAGGGGTCAGAGTTATTTGAAGAACCTGAAAAAAACAATGCTCACTTCCATCTAAAAACTGTACATTAAAAACATTCTGTTGATAGGGTAAGTAGGGTCGGTTACATAGCTGTTCTCTTTGCTTCCAAATCACAGCTCAAAGAAGACCAAGAATAGACACGTAAGAGAAAAAATCCAGGTCCAGCAGGGGATGTGGAAATTTTTTTATGAGTATGATTATTCTCTAAAAATGTATCTATAAGCCAAGAAAAAAAATAATCTTTAACAGGCAAAAGCTGTGGAAGGAAAACAGATTTGAATGGGCAAAGGAATGTCACTGAGCTCTTGAGTCTACCTACTTGTGTCTCCTACTTCTGAATAGTGAAATATTGACAGCCCAGAGCCCCAAGGAGGGGAACTATGTATCACTCCTCACTCAAATCAGCGTGTATTAGGCTCAGTTCCAGAGAATATTCTTGGATTTGATTTTTTTTTTAGCTCCATAAATTTAATCAGTTAAAAAAAAAATTAAGACGGGTTTTCATAGAAACAAAAAGGTTTCTTCATTTTGTTGTTTATTTTCTTTTTATTTTTACTTTACTTATTTATTTTTCTTTTTATTAATTTTTATTAATTTTTTATACATATCTCCCCATTGCCTCCCCCCCAGGCATACCCCAAACCCCCAGTGTCTGTGATCATTGGTTATGCTTATATGCATGCATACAAGTCCTTTGATTGATCACTTATCTACCTCACCTAACTTTAATCTTTCTGCTGTAATTTCACAGTCTGTTTGATGCTTTATGATTTTTGTCCCCCTGAGAATTATCAGTCTACTCCCTTTCTGTGCTCCTGATTCTATTATGTTCAACGGTTTATTCTGTTGATCAAATTTTTAATTCACTTAATTTTTAGATTCACTTGTTGATAGATATGTATTTGTTGTTCATAATTTTTTGGCTTTTACCTTTTTCTTCTTCCTCTTCTAAAAGAGTACCTTTCAGCATTTCATATAATACTGGTTTGGAGCTGATGAACTCCTTTAGCTTTTTCTTCTCTGTGAAGCTCTTTATCTGCCCTTCAATTCTGAATGATAGCTTTGCTGGATAGATTATTCTTGGTTGTAGGTTCTTGCTATTCATCACGTTGAATATTTCTTGCCACTCCCGTCTGGCCTGCATCGTTTCTGTTGAGAAATCAGCTGACAGTCGTATGGGTGCTCCCTTGTAGGTAATGAACTGTTTTTCACTTGCTGCTCTTAATATTCTCTTTTTGTCTTTCACTCTTGGTATTTTAATTATGATGTGTCTTGGTGTGGTCCTCTTTGGATTCCTTTTATTTGGGGTTCTGTGTGCTTCCTGGACTTATAAGTCTATTTCTTTTACCAGATGTGGGAAGTTTTCAGTCATTATTTCTTTAAATAGGTTTTCAGTATCTTGCTCTCTCTCTTCTTCTGGCACCCCCACAATTCTGATGTTGGTACGCTTGAAGCTGTCCCAGAGGCTCCTTATATTATCTTCACATTTTTGGATTCTTTTCTCTTGTTGCTTTTCTAGTTGAATGTTTTCCGCTTCTTTATATTTCAAATTTTTGACTTGATTCTTGCCATCCTCTAGTCTGCTGTTAGGACTCTGTATAATATTTTTTATTTCAGTCATTGTCTCTAGTATGTCCTTTTTCATCTCCTCTTGGGTCTCACTAAATTTATCCAACTTTTCTAGCATATTCTTGAAAAACCTTATAAGCATGGTTTTGAACTCTATATCCAGTCGTTTTTTCCCCCTCCATTTCTCTTGTTTGTAATCCCTTCCCTTGTCTTGGCATTTTCACTATGCCAGGAGAACTTCTGTGTTGGATTCAGCCTTGTGATACCAGACTTGCAAAATCCCAGAAGCTTCTCTGTGAGCTTGGGAGGGGTGGAGTCTCAGGGCTTAAGGGACCGCCTTGCCTTCCAGTTGGCCCCGCCCTCCAAGGCTCCTGAGTCTCACGTGACTGGGTAATGGCTGGAGCGGTCCTTGTGCCCGAGCGCCCGCAGTGCCTCTAACCGCTGCCCCTCCGGCTCCCCTGCGCACAAGGACCACACGAGACTAGGTCCCCAGGGTTTCGCCCAAAACAGGGGCTTAGTGGAGTCAGAAGTGGCACAGTTGGGAGAGTCTGTCTCCTGCCCACTCGCGAAAACCAGCGGCACAATCAGCAGTCTGTCCTGTGCGCAGTGCCGTGTGCGCCACCAGGCCTTTGATCTCTTGCGACTCCCCTAAATTTCCGTGCACCTCTCCCTTTTCACAGTCCAAACTCCCCCTGTATGAGTTTAGCCTGGATCTGGGGTTTAGTGTCGTAAGATAAGGGGTTCAATGCCTTTGAGAGTCTCCGTTTCCCTCCCGCCAGAGAAAGCCAGCCGCCAGGTCCTCCTGCACCCGCTCTGTCAGCGCTCGCGTCTCCGTACCTCAGCTTTTTGCAGCTCCTCTGGGTCTCTGTGAGCCCCTCTCTTTCCCTCTAGTTGTAGAACTTCCACTCAGCCAGCTTTCCTGTGGTTCTGGATAATGTCCGTTCTGTCTTTTAGTTGTAGTTTTGAAATTGTTGTGCGAGGTAGCAGTGTAGGTGTTTACCTATGCCGCCATCTTGGATTCTCTCTCTATTTTCTTAATTAAAAAAAAACACAACACTCAAAAAAATAAACCCCTATCATCTCATTTTCTCCCCTGAAATCTTGCAAGAAGTGCAAGTTTCATTACTATGCAACCTTGGGAGTTAGTATCTCTATCTATCTTTCTCGCCTTGGATACATTCTTATTAGTATCTATGATTATATTTATTTAACTTAATGCGAAACTCCATTTTAAAAAATGGAACACTGAGTTCTTGGTTTAGGTAGTCTATTGGTATTATATTAGAGGCCTAGTGCATGAAAATTCATGCACTTGGTGGGGGGGGGTGGTCCCCTCAGCCTGGTCTGTGTACTCTCACAGTCCAGGAGCCATCGGGGAGAGAGTGGGCCTAAGCCATAGTCTGGCATCCTTCTGTGAGAGATGACTGGCTGGCTGATCAGGGGACAGCACAGGTGATGAGTGACCAGCTCTACTCCCCATTGTGCCAACGCCACTAGTGACCTCCCTCTGCGGAGATGACCCTCAGAGGGCAGATATAGGGATGGCAATCTAGGGATGGCGAGTGGCTGGCCCCACCCTGAATCGCCCCACTGTCACCACCTGTGGCCTTCCTCTGTGGGGACGCGATCAGGGGCTGGCGCCTGCCCCCATTGCCCACCTCCAGTTGCTGCTGCTGCCTCTCTCCCCCCTCCACCTACCCCATCGCTGTACCCTCACTCTGCCTGCTGGCATGTGCTTTGGCTGGCCTGCTCACTGGCCCTGCCCCCCCACCCCCCTACCAGTCATTCTGCTGTTCAGTCAATTTGCATATTATGCTTTTACTGTATAGGATTATGTTTTATAGAATATAATGTATCATTGCATTTTTAATTTTATATGCTTAATCTGTAAGTTTCAAGTCATGGCTAATTGAAGTCACATAAATGGGAAACAGGTTGCTTTGGAGCACCTCCTTAAGATTCAATACAACTCCATTTTTATCTCTTATCATACACATGCCCCCCACCTTCCTGCCTATGATTTACCCACACTGTGACTATTTTTCAGCTCCTTACACAAACCAAGCTGAGTTTCAGGCTTTCTCATATGCAATTCCTTCTCCAGGGAACATTCTTCTACTCCAGGCTGGCCCCTTCTCATTTTGGAGATCTCTATTTGTGTGCCAACTCTTCATGGAGACATTCTCATTCTTCATTAAAAAGAGCTCCCCATCCACATTGTCTCTCCCAGTGCTCTGTTTAGTTTCCCTTCAAAACACATCATAGTGTGTTATTTTTATTTGTTTGTTGGTTAGTGTCTCCCCTACTCATTAGAACAAGCTCTGTGAGGCTCACAGGGATGCTCATCTTTTTTATCACTGTGTATGTATCCAGCACTAGCAGAGGGTCTGGCAGACCATAGGTGTCCAGGAGGTCTTTTAGTGGAATTAATGAAGTATATGTTATTGACACAAATCCACAAACATATTACCAGTTTGCTTTATGACCATGACTCTACAAAGAAGAGAAGGTGGCTTGCTGTTTGATTGATTCTTATTAGTCATGTTTTACCAAATTAAAACTTACTAGTAAGTTGCTAGTGCAATAGTTACATCAGTAGTAAACTATAGAGTATGTTGTATGCTAAAATAGGTGACTCCTCTTGAGAAACCTAAGCCATGGAGGGATGGGGAGAATTGCTCTATGCATTTCTATAATAACGAGCAGCAGTCAAATGGATGGAAGAAAGAGTGGACTCCCTTTGATCTTAGATCTGCTGTTTATTAGTCATTTATTACTTAAGATCTTAAGAGCCTCTGAGAGCCTCAGTTTTCTTATCTATAAATGGCAATAATTTCATATCGTAGGAGTAATGCAGGTGATACACGAGGCAGTTAAATTGTGCCATAGTTATATAAATAAATGTGTACAGTCTTGTTTTGAAATTAATGAAAGAGGGAGCTCAGGCAGCTATCCGCCTGGGAATTCTGGGCAGCTATATGACTTGCCAATTGTGTTATTTCCACAAATTTGCTGTTTGTCTCAGAGTGGTTGTCGAGGAATTTATATAATGTTAGTGAAAGTGTTTTGTGAAGTGCAAAGGGGCATATACATTTATAATCTTAAAACTATTATTATTGGGTTGGAAAAAAAAACAATAGATTCTATTAATAAGAGAAATCTGTTAATAGTGACTGTTAGCTTTTACTTTTTTAAAGTAGCTAGACTTAATAGAAGCAAGAGCTTAACTGAGATGGATAAACCCTGTACAGTAAATAGGTTATAAAACTGGCCAATGCTTCCTCTACCTTTCCACTGGTAGAGGAAGGTGAGTTTGCTCCATTTCTGATTGACTTTGATCTTTGCTTTCCAACTTTGCTCCAAAGAAGGTTAGTCATAATGGTGAACTTCTTAAGAGGAGGCAGCCATAAAATGGAAAACCATTCAAGGCAATCAGCTAATAATCCTGGTTGATAACCAAGATAGGTTTAATCCAGGCTGAGTGAAAGGATCACTAAATTCTAATATTCTTATTAACCCAAAAGCCTAATCTAAAGTTCTTTGGATTTCCAGTCTTGTAAGGAAATCAAATAAATTAGTTTTATTATATTTCTTGACCTATATATAGTACCAAACCATACAATTTTCACAGGTGTGTATACTTTATTACCCATTCCAAGGAAGGGCATAATTCTGCAGACACAGCTCTTTATTGACAAGAACCCATCTGGATATTTCTGGAATAAGGTTTTCTTTTTAGGCCTCTATTTCTTCTCCATTTCTCCCTTTTCTATTCTTCCCCTGCCTTCTCTCTATGCTCTGTATTAGGATCTAGGTGGAAGTGGTGTGGTTGTCATTTAGCTGCTAATTTTGTTAATTCAGTTTCAAGGAGCAGCATTACAAATAAGTTAACATTTGAGGACCTGACATACAATGGTGATATGAAACTCATGAAACCACAACTGAACATGAGCCAGCTGTTCAGAGATTAGGATAATATTATTCAATGTGTATATTGCATGCAGCTGGTGTAATTAGAGGTCAATGGCAGGTACTACAGAATCAGTAAATAAGAAAATACTCATAAACTGATGTGAAGACTACATATCCAGTTTTTGTTGTTATTGTTTTGCATAATGAAATTATAGTTTCCTATTTAATCATCCCCAAAGCCTTATAACTTGATTTAGAAAACTGAGACCAAAATAATACTTAGAATGTCAAATATTCTAGGATCCTATTAAACCACATTTGCAGAGAAACAACAATGCATTGCGCGAAATTTTCTGACGGGCCCATCTGGGAATGTACAATCTCCTTGATCAATGTTTGAAGAAGCACACTACAGATATATTCCATATTAACACAAACTTGACTATTTATATTATCATTAATTAATATGCAGTGATTAAATTAACATTTGAACTGCATATCAAAGTTTAAAAGAAAAATTCATTTTCTTATGTTAATGAAGGTATAGGTTAATTCTTTGAAAACCTCATTCTGAGTTAGGGCCAGCCTTCTCTCTTCCTGGTTCCCTTTGATGTTTCTTCACAGACCTAATGTGCTACACTTTGTTCTTCTTGGAGGACCTTTTCTGAGCACTAAGTTATCTCTGGTGTCTGGTGTGGATCAGGCTCCTGTGCAGGATGAGGTGATTATTTAACTGTTCTTCCAGGCAGCCTTGGTGAGGTGGATTCCAGGAAGAGAGAGGGGAAGGAAGAATGCAGGGGGAGGGGAGTGCTAGATTGCAGTCCTTCCACTGGGTTCTGGTACAAGTTAAAACTTGTCATTTTGGGGCATCCCAGGCTGTCAGTGACTTCCTGCCTGCCATGGCATAGTTCTCTCATCTTCACCTGGTCACACTAAAAGAGTGTCCCAGGTCCTGTTTTCAAAGTCTGTTCATGAATGTAATGAAAGGAAACTATAATAACCATCCATGCTCTTCCATGTGTGATAATTACTACTAGTGAGTAGACTGAGGGCAGGAAATGGTTCAATACCTCCGTTTCCCACTGTGCTGAAAATGATGTGTGGTAGCAGATCGTCTCAGTGATGGAATTCAAAAGGCAGGACTACATTATGAGGATCAGAACCAGATATCAACTGGGAAGTCAAATATATTCTCTCTAATTGTTTCAAACGCTTATTTCCATATATTTCCATTCTCTCTGAAAGGCGTTCCCTGAGGGTCTTCATCTTTCCAACACTTGTAATCTTTAGCAAAATTTCAGTGTTTCATGAACAAGCAAATGGATAAATAAAAAATTACAGGATTTATTCTGTCAAAGTTTTTTAAATGGCATATACACAGGCTTTCTAATGATAGTTATTTTGGCGGTTTAGAGGTTGTTTTTAGAATAAAGTCATGGATTCTCTATTGGGGACAGTCTCTAAAAGCATTCAGCATGGTCCAGACTTTGACATATCAGCTCTCCTACAGTACAGTCCCTAACAAAGCGAGGGACTCAGAAATTGAATTGTTTACTTTTATACCAAGAAGGCTAGGAAAGCACCAAAATCTGCTTGTGGTAAGTGTGTAGGCTGACTTTCCAGAGTTCTCGCTTTGAGGAAAACTAACATTTTTATGTATAACACAAAGTAATGTGTCAGCAAGGCCCGGGGTGGAGCCCACATGTGCCAGTCAAGGGTGCTTTTCATTGAGGAGCAGAAAATTGCTGAATAAGTGTTGAAGGCTTAAGCACAGAGTGGGAAAGCTAAATAAAAATATGAAGCTTTTTTTGTGTTTAAAAAAAAAAATAAAAGGGCTTGTTCTATTTAAAGAGAGAGAAAGAGCACGAGTGAGCCCAACAGCTATGGCTCTAGTTAAATGTCCACCGATAAACCAGGAGGTCACAGTTCTATTCCCGGTCAGGTTTGGGGCTCAATTCCCAGTAGCGGGTGTGCAGGAAGCAGCCAATCAATGATTCACTCTCATTGATCTGTCTATCTCTTTCTTCCTCTCCCTTCCTCTTTGAAATCAATATAAACATGTGGAAGGAAGGAAGGAAGGAAGGAAGGAAGGAAGGAAGGAAGGAAGGAAGGAAGGAAGG
>JAAGEH010002534.1:13690794-13735936 GCA_011751065.1 Lasiurus cinereus | reverse complement strand
AGGAAGGAAGGAAGGAAGGAAGGAAGGAAGGAAGGAAGGAAGGAAGGGAGGGAAAGAGGGAGAGAGCAAGGGAGGAAGAAAAGAAGGGAATTCAGTCAGTTTTAAGTAACTGTGAGATGAGGTTTCTCTAAAGAGTAATCAGAACCCAGAAACATTTTAGTTTACTTGGGTGATTTTCACTTTTTCTCTCTGCCTTGATTTTCTTTCAATACCAAAAGAGTGCATTCAGAAATAACTACTTCTTCTCAACCTAGGACATTGGTTTGCCGGCTCTGTTGACTAATGAGTTTGCCGATCACTGGCCTAGGACTTTGCTCCCTAAACAAATGTGGGATAAGTAAAGACTTAAGAGTTAAGAAAAGGCTTAAGAGAATAAAGGTCAGAGAATGCTAAGGTCCTGGAGCCGCCAGGCCTTTTCTCCTCTTCCCCACCATCCTCTCAGGCTCCTGTGATCCTCTGAGCCTCCCCTCTTCACCTCACCTCACCTCACCTCACCTTTTTCCCTGTTGGTCCAAATGCAATTATCAGCAAGTGTTTCACATACACATTCAGTTCCTGTTCACACCTCACACGGAGTAATATTTATAAATAAATAGAACTGCTTTTGCTCTGCTTTCAAAGTAGGATGAGGCTGTCCTTAAAGTTGAAGGTTTATCTGCACCACACCTAGCACCCAGAGGACTTCGGTCAATATTGACTGAAGACATGAACAAATAGGCACTTCAGGTCCCAATGGCACACTCTCCTTGTTGGTACTTATCTGACTTGAGTGCTCCGTGGCACTTGACCCTCTCTTAATCCTTTTTTTTTTCATACTCCTGGGTTTTCTTCTTGGAGTTTTTTTTTTTTTTACTATCTCTGCTTACTTTTGCTTATTTCTTTTCCACCTCCCACTTAAGTTGTGATGCCTTCCTTCCTGGTAGGCTTCACCTTGACCTTCAGAGTACACCCTTTGGATGACCTCATTCAGGTTCCTGTCTTCAACTACCACCATCCAGACAGACATGAAGACTTCCAAATAGGAATCTTCATTCAGCCCAAACATTACTAAGTCTTACACCCTATAGATCTCTTCCCAGCTCTACCAGTAATTCCTACAGCCCTACCTATTAACTATCTTTATTATGAAAATGCTCCTTCTTTACTGCCACCCACCAAAGTAACACACAGCTTCCAAATCAGACAAAACCAGAAACCCAAGAACCATCACTTCCCCTCTCCTGGCGTTCCTCACCCCCCAACACACACACACATTAAACTGGTTGTTAAGACCTGTCCTATCTCTTCTGTTGAATTCACTTCACTAAGCATAGTGAATGGTTACTCTGATGCGATACCATCTTCCACAGGACATCCCCTTTCTCTGTCTTCACCAGGACAGGCATCTTCTCTGATGAAATTGCAGTTACCTGGCCTCTCCACCTTCCTCAGGTCACATTCCTCCCAGGTGTTTTCTGAGACTGCTGCCTGGTAGACTTTTAAAAACTTGAATCTAACTCTCACCCTCCTTGCTCACTTAAAACCCTCAGTGGCCTCCAACACCTTCAGGATAAAACATTCAAAGTAGCTCGATGGGTATAAAAAGTCATTCAGGATACTGTATTACCTCAGCTTAATTCCTCAACTTCATTTCCTTCTTTCACATCAGGTGCCTTGATCATTCCAAAGTCCTTGTGCAGATTTCTGACACCCCACAGAGTGCTCTCCCCCCCACACTTCCTCCCCAAAGCACCTCTTCTCTCATTTTTCTCTTATTGCTCGACTCCTTTGAAACTGGTTATTTCTGTAGGAGAATTTCATTCCTGCCTTCCTTTTTATGTCTTCTTCCATCCTCTTCACACCTCTTGCATATGTGTAGAAAGCAAAATAAAATTGTTTTTTACTTATCTGTCTAACTAGACTGAACAGTTTGAGATTTGTGCCCCTAGAACATTATAGACCAGTGTTTCTCAAAGTGGGGGCTTCAGGCCCTCCTTGTCAGAGTCACTGAGCTGCTTTGGGGCCCTCCCTTCCACCCTTAGATCTGGAGAATCAAAATTCCTGACTTTTAAGTAGACCCCATGGGTAATTTTCATGAATATATGTATTCAATAAATATTTTTGAAAAACAAATCAGCTAGAGCAGTGGTTCTCAACCTTCCTAATGCCGGGACCCTTTAATACAGTTTCTCATGTTGTGGTGACCCCCAACCCTAAAATTATTTTCTTTGCTACTTCCTAACAGTAATTTTGCTACTGTTGTGAATCGTAATGTAAATATCTGTGTTTTCTAATGGTCTTAGGCGACCCCTGTGATGGGGTCGATGGCCCTCCAAAGGGGTCGCGACCCACATGTTGAGAACCACTGAGCTAGAGGCTTTTATTTATTTATTTATTTTAATTCTCACCTGAAGATATTTGTCCATTGATTTTCAGGCACAGTGGAAGGGAAAGAGGGAGGAAGGGAGAGAGAGAGAGAGAGAGAAAGATCAATGTGAGGGAGACACACTGATTGCCTCTTGTGTGTTCTCCCACTGGGGTTGGAAATCAAACCTTCAACCCAGGTTTGTGTCCTTTGACTGGGAGTTGAACCTGAGATCCTGTGGTCTACAGGCCAACACTGTAACCACTGAACAAACCAACCAGGGCTTGTTCTATTTTTTTATTCATTTACACTATAGTAACTTGCATTTGTCCCTGATAATTCTAAATACTCATTATGTTTATATAAGGCAATTTAATTTTCAGGGAAAAGATTGGTGATGTCATAAAGTAAACTGGAGATTTGGAAATCTTATGGCCAATTTTAAACAATATAAATAGACAATTTGAACAGTTCAGATTAAAAAATAATTCACACAACTAGATTTAAGTAGCCCAAACTCCTAGATCTTTTAGTAAGCATGCCATCTCCCCTTTCTGGAATAGCTTCCCTCCATGGAAATGCAAGTCCTGGTGCATAACACCCGGTGGTTTGCAGGGATTTGACAATCATTGTGGCAGATATTTTATGTGTTTCATTATTTTTCATCTAATGTCTAAGATGTAGCCCCTACACATAATATACTATTTAATGATTTAGGAGGCTTCAACAACTATACAAGAGCCTGTTTGTACACTAAGAATCCAAAGTGCAGCTGGAGCTTCTAGATGGGACTGGGAATGAGAAGACAATGGTCTGTTCAGTGTGTTAGACTCACACACTATCTCCTTGAACAGAAATAAGTACTTACCTGTGTTTTATAGGCATTTAAATGCTGATATAAATACACATTCATGCACAAGTATAAGTTTGCCGTCTAGAATAGCCTAAAATGACCTTCAGTCATGTGCATATACACTTGTCTGAAAATCCTGGAGCCTGCCAGACAGGTTGTACATTTGTATAGCTGTTGTAATCTTTAGCCCATATACTATGTTTGCTTAACTATGCAATTCTTAGTGGCTCTTTTGGCTGGTTTGTGCAGTGCTTATCAATATGTAACTTTAATTTACCTAGAATTGTCCATAAAACATGGACAAGTTTTGTTTTTTTCTGGAAAAATTTTTTTCTCTTGGGCTACTGTGCCACTTCTTTTGCATGTGGGGTTCAGCCTTTTTTAATGCTTGACTAATCAAGCTCAACTAAATGACAGTAATTTTGAACAACATGCCTAGGAAGTGTGTATTAGGGTTTTGTTTTCCTGCTTTTTTTGGTATCAACATAGCTCCCATAGAGCCCATTGGTATCTTATAGAAGGAGACAATACACGTTACTCTAAACATTTACATTTTGGTGGTAATGGCTTGCTGGTTCTCGACCGTGTTAGTAAATCACCAGAGAATTCCACATACTCTCAGTAGCAACAGAACTTGGTTTGTTATATTCAGAGAAGTTTCAATGGAAATTCAGGGTCTTGGATAAAAGTATGGTGGGCTAGAAATAACAGAAAAATCAACAAATAGAACCTTAATGAACATGGGGATTCCCTTGTTTTATTCAGCAAAAGTACAGAGCACACAATCTAGAGTTCATAAGCAGCTCCATGATGCCTTTGGGAAACAAAGCCCATGTCTTTCCCTGCCACTGTCTTATGGCTACCCAGGCATCAGGTCTGTGACGAGGCAGGAAAGTGAAGTGCAAATGAGTAACATTCCAATGGGGCATGTCAACCAATTCAATGAAGCTTTGCCATAGGTTCCACCTGGATATGTCTGCTTGGGTATCATTGCCAAAATTGCATCCCATGTCCTCCCTAGATGAATCTGCTGGAAGGGTATTAGGGAAAAAGGATATTATGGATGGCTGTTCAGTTACATCAAGCTACGCAAACAGCTCACTAATGACTCAGTCCATTGAAACGAGGGTTCCAGTCTAAGGACATCTGTGTAACTCATCAGTTTCTATAATGTCTGCTCTGGTGTCGTGGCATATCTTTAGAGATTCAAGGCTTTCCAAGAGATGATCCTGGGGGTATTCTGTTCTCTCAGCTGGCAAGAAGAGAACAATCCAGTATAGATGTGCCTCCCTTGAAAAAAATATGTAATACAATAACAAGATTTGATCTTTATAAATAATCATTAAACTTCTCTTAAATAGAAAAAGCTCTCCAAATGTTTTCAAAATACACCTTAATTTAAAAACATTTATACATAGATTTTCTGGAGTAAATCTGTTGCATAAAGTAAGATAAATCTGTACTTTTAAAAGGTTTATTTCAGCTTTGAGGTGTGGATGTAAAATCTTAGGAGCCCAGTCATAACTTACTTATCCTCAGGAGTGCAGCCATTCTTGGATGCTCAAAAACATATCTCACCTGAGTTAAGAAGTTACTTTTGCAAATTCTGTCTTGTTGGTTGAGCATGTAGAAGAACGTTTTCTTAGTTCTAAAACTGACATGATTGCATGCTAGTGAATTGACACATGATGGGAGGGAGCATAATTTTATATCTAAGAACATGATAAGCACCAAAAGCAATGAGGAAATACTGCACTTTGCTATGTGCTCTATACTCAAAGATAAGTGTTTGTGTGAAATCATTTGCAGAAGGCACCTGAAGAACCTCATACATATATTTGACCACATAATCAGCTACTATGAAATGACCCCCCTCCCTCTCCCACTGGAAGTGTGCAGACTTGAGAATTACCTGTGACCACATTGCTCATTCCTGCTTTATCTTCAGCTCCAGGCCCTGCCCTATCTAAAACCTGTATCACGTACTTACTCAATACTTACTCAAGCTCCCACTTAGATTTTATCAGTGAACAGTCTTTATATGTCACAAAATCATGCTGACTTCATTCATTTAAACTCTTTGATGGTTCCTATTGCTCTTAGGATTAAAAGGAAACTTTTAAACACAGTTTATAAGAGCCCTCATGATCTTGCTTCTACCTACTTCTTAGACCTTCAGCTCAACACTGTCCAACATATTCTTTGGATTAGAAGGTCAAACACACTCAGTTTCTTACGGTTGGTTTGACCATGCATTCTCTCTCTTGCTTCTGGCTCTTTGCCCATGCTTTTCTCACTGCCCTACCTATCTTGTCTAAATTCGGATTAGAATGCACCCTCATTATCTTTATTAGAGTATTTCCTTATTATGTTTTCCCCCAGTTTTCCATTTATTAGTCTATTACCCCACCCCCAAAGATTTTAAAGTCTCCAGAGGCAGGGAACTTTCACTAATTCTTCTCAATGCCTTACACATAGTTAGCACTTAATAAATATTCATTGAATAGCAATATAAAAGTATGAATGAATCATAATTCCCCTAACTCTCTGACCAGGTAAATTCTTAGTAATTCAGCAAAATTTTATACCACAACACACAAGACTTTGCAAAATTTTATTAATTAGGAGGTAAGTAAACACCTGGTATCTGGTGTTGGGTTCAACCATCATCCTCAAAGCAATTCCTGACAAATTATACTTTCACCTGAAGTAGCACATTATATATGAAGAAACGTAAATATGTTATTCCTAGGTTTCAGGTTTTTGTTTAAAAGGGCAAGGGACTTAAGGTTGATTTAATGTTTTTGTTAAATTCTCACTAAAGGTAAGCTTTAGAAGTGTAGACACAGGCATAACTTCTGGTCATGGTACTGCTGGGGCAACTTATGTCCTGTCTCTGTTGTTGACACATAGTACAAGAGCTTGTTTATCCCTTAAATTTTCCTTTAGTTTTCATCCCTTGTCAAAGTCTTTGCTAGTTGTAATGCACTGATTTCTTCTCTGTAAATATGATATTAGCCAGATGTTTTTTATTTAATTGTAGGATATAATTGAATTTGACATGTATTACAGTTGTGTTATCTCTGAGGTAGGAAATCAAAGAATCCAAAGGGATTGTGGTGGCTGAAGATTTGAAGCTAAATAATCATGCTGATCTTGAAGTAGGTCAAGCTCAAGTCTAAAAGCCGCCTAAGAATTATAATTAAGGGCAGACTTTTAGGGTTATTCTTTGTTCTTGGTCTGTCTAGGTTGCTATAACAAAATACCACAGACTGAATCTCTTAAGTAACAGGAATTTTTCTCACAGTCCCAGAGGCTGGGAAGTTCAAGATCAAGGTACCGGCAGGCCCTAGATGGCTGCTTTTCCTCTTTAACGTTTTATGGAGCTTTCTTGGGCCTCTTTTATAAGAGCAATAATTTCATTCAGGAGGGTTCAGCCCTTATGACCTAATCACCTTCCAAAGGCCCCATATTCTAATACTACCACAGCGGAAATTAGGATTGCAACATGAATGTTGAGGGGTACACAAACATTCATACCACAGCACTTTTCTAGATTCAGAATGTCTGAAGGGGTAAGCTGCAGTCTTAGCAAGCACTTCAGGAGCTTCTCAGGTGAACCACGTTGAGAAACACTTAAGATTAGCTGGTGAGCCTTGGCTGGGGAGGTCCTACGGTTAGAGCGTCATCCTAATACGTCAAGATTACAGTTTCTATTCCCTAGGCAATGCATTTACAAGAAGCAATCATTAAATGCATAAGTAAGTGGAACAAGTTGATCTCTCTCTTTTCCTTCTCTCTCTTAAATCAATAAGTAAAATCAATGAAAAAGGACTCATCCATAACTGCATATGATAAAAACAAAAGCAGGGGTTTGCCTGAATAATACCAAAATTTTAAAAATTAAAAATTAGCTGGTGAAAGTGCTTAGTTACAGAATGTAACCTTGTGCATAGATGACAGAGGGAAAGTCCTCCTAAACTCTTTCCATAGCACCAGTGAGCAAATTAGGAGTTTGGAGAAAACTGGCATCTAATCTCCCACCAGCACC
The DNA here is from genome assembly GCA_011751065.1 of Lasiurus cinereus. NCBI lineage: Eukaryota > Metazoa > Chordata > Mammalia > Chiroptera > Vespertilionidae > Lasiurus > Lasiurus cinereus. The sequence goes on along the minus strand of JAAGEH010002534.1, from coordinate 13,728,688 downwards.
CATATATTCTTCTTCAGAAGGCCTCCAGGGAGCCATCAAGGGGCAAAATTAAATTACTGTAAGTCTTTGGGGTTTAAAGAAAAAGCGATACATTATCTTTGAAATGCTTATATTTTTATTTTTGATGAATTTCTAAAATTGAGATCAGATTATAGTGTATACAGTGTAATTACCTGGTTGAAAATTTAAAACTTCACCTCAGCTCACTTAAGCTCTGAAGTAAAAGACTTAATTTTTTTTAATGCTAATAGATTATTGCTATAGTTACATATATATATTTATTAAAATTCACTTAGTTCCTGTTTTAGTTTAAAAGTTATTTATTTTCATTTGCTTATTTTTCTCTAGAGTTTTTATTTCTACCATAACATTAGGCTTTGCTTCTTAATGTGTACATCTGGAGAAATAATTCATTAAAAAGTGATGTGTGTCCTACACCCACTTGCTGACTTAGGAAGAAAAATGAAATCTATTTCCTGTTCTTATCAGGAATTATATATATATATATATATTTAACCTAAAACCAGTTTGCTACTAAAGCAGAATTAATATGCTTATAGAGAATCGAATTCTATCTCTAGTTGGGGAATAATCCTGGCAATTTTTAAAAAATATATTTTATTGATTTTTTACAGAGAGGAAGGGAGAGGATAGAGAGTTAGAAACATCGATGAGAGAGAGACATCGATCAGCTGCCTCTTGCATGCCCCCTACTGGGGATGTGCCCACAACCAAGGTACATGCCCTTGACCGTAATGGAACCTGGGACCTTTCAATCCACAGACCGATGCTCTATCCATTGAGCCAAACCGGTTTCGGCAATCCTGGCAATTTTTTGAAAGAACTATTCTTTGTTTTGTATATTCAGGTTTGGTTCTGCAAAAGAAAATCCTGAAAGAACACACCTTGTTTATGAGGAAAGTTTAAATTAATTTATCTCTAAAGTCAAGCTACTTTAAATTGGTCTTCATTTAAGGTTCTTAATTTTCTGTCTATGGACTAAATTCAAATTAATCAATTTAGCAGAAAAAATAATGGTCATTTTGGTGTTATTCAAACAAACCCCTGCCTTTGTTTTATCATATACAGTTATGGATAAGAGTTCTTTTTTTCCAAAAAACACAAATTTATTGTTTTGCAATTTTGGAGTCAGAAGTCTGAAATGAGTATTACATGTCTAAGGTTAAGATGTCACCAGGGCTGGTTCCTCCTCTAGAGGAGAATTTGGAGAATTGTTTCCTTGCCTTTTCTTGCTTCTTCTAGATCAGTGGTTCTCAACCTTCCTAAGGTCGCAACCCTTGCATACAGTTCCTCATGTGGTGGTGACCCCCAACCATGAAATTTTGCTACTGTTATGCATCGTGATGTAAATACCTGCATTTTCTGATGGTCTTAGGCGACCCTTGTGAAAGGGTCGTTCGACCCCCAAAGGGGTGGCGACCCACAGGTTGAGAACCGCAGTTCTAGATTGATTAGAATTCTTTGACACGTGATAGCATCTTTTAATCTCTACTTCCCTCATCTCCTCTCCTCTGACTCTGACTCTGATCCTCCTGCCTTTCTCTTCTAAGGACCCTTTTGATTACATTGGATCTACCCAGACAATGGAGGATAGTCTTCCCATTTCAAGGTCCTTAATTTAATCATTTTGCAAAACCTCTTTATGTTGTGTAAGGTAACATAGTCACAAATTCTGGGGCTCAGGATGTAGATATCTTTGGGGGAACATTACTCAGCCTATGACATGAAACAAAAATAATTCTCTCCAGTTTGCTTAGTCATCTGATTGTTGTTTGCAGAAAAAAAAAATTGTGAGTTTGCTGGCCCTTCTAAAATGCCCAACTAGGACTTAACTGGTTTTGCTCAGTGTATAGAGCATCAGCCTGATTCTGGTCAAGGGCATATGCCTGGGCTGTAGGCTTGATCCCCAGAAGGGGACATGAAGGAGGCAGTCAATCAATGATTCTCTCTCATCATTGATGTTTCTCTCTCTCTTTCCTTCTCTCTCCCTCTCTGAAATCAATAAAGATATATTTTTAAAAATAAAAATAAATAATAAAATGCCCAACTAGGTAGAGCAGTAGGAAGGGGAAATCTACACTTTTTGTACAGTTATAATCCAAGGGGCAATATTAGTTAGAAATTCAAGCAAATGACGATGTCCACTAGCACTATCCATTTCTTTTTTTGAAAATATTTTTTAAAATATATTTTATTGATTTTTTTTTTTTTACAGAGGAAGGGAGAGGGACAGAGAGCCAGCAACATCCATGAGAGAGAAACATGGATCAGCTGCCTCCTGCACACCCCCCACTGGGATGTGCCCGCAACCAAGGTACATGCCCTTGACTGGAATCGAACCTGGGACCTTTCAGTCCGCAGGCTGACGCTCTATCTACTGAGCCAAACTGGTTTTGGCTGAAAATATACTTTTATTGATTTCAGAGAGGGAAAGAGAGATAAAAACACCAGTGATGAGAGAGAATCATTGATTGGCTGCCTTCTGCATGTCCCCTATTGGGGATTGAGTCTGCAACTCAGGCATATGCTCTTGACTGGAATCAAACTCCTGACCCTTCGGCCCACAGGCTGATGCTCTATCCATTGAGCCAAGCCGACTAGGGCAGCAGTATCCATTTCTAAGCAGGTGTTCCATAGCAAACGTATAAATGAGAAATTGGGCTCCAAATTCACAGTAAGTTGAAAGATGCAAAACTGAAAAACTATCAAAATGGGGGTGGGGGGCAGATCTCAATTTGATAGACCATCAAATGCATTGTTGCCATTTTCCTGTCTGTCTCATGTAATCCTCTGCTAGTGACCTGAGCACTAAATGCTGGTGTGGTCCACTAATATGGACATAGGTCCTACCCATCCATTTCAAAGCAACTCTAAGGCTTCTCCAGTACCTGTTGCTAAGAGTTCTTGACCACAACACCCCAGTACAGCCAAGCAAGGCTGCTTTTGCCCCTAGTCATACCCATGCTGCATCTTTAATGTGGATTTTTTAATCTGGTACACCTCATGATGAACCTATCCAAAGAGTTTATAACTGAAAGAAAGATTAAACTCTAAACTAGAGATTATATTGTTGGTATCACATACCACAAGAGATTAAAACTTTCTCTATTGGAGCTACTTCTGAGAACTGCCATGAAGATCTTTTCTCTTGGCTGCTGGGCCATTGGACCCCTAGAGCAACTGAAAAGCTGGGATTAGCTCTTGCTGCCCACTTCTCTGCCCAAAGCACCCAATAGAAGCCAAATGAGGAATTAATAGGAAGAGAAACCTTCCAAAGCCCTCCCATAATTTCAGCCCCCTTTTACTTGTGATTAGATTTCTTTGTAAGTTGCCATTTCATGTAAAGATCTAGGGAAGTCATGGGCTCAAGACGTGACTAGAAGTTGAAAACTAATGACATGAAGTCAGCAGGTACACTGTAGATGAAATAGCTGGTGAATATTTGCTCATGATCAGTCAGGTTCACAAAATGGCGGGGATGTGAAATTGAGGAAAGATTCTTGGCCAGTAGCTGTTTTGGAGTAATGAGATAATGCCATATCTATCCTCCAGATGCCCTTTAAATGTCTGATGACATCAGAGAAGTGATGCCAGTTTTACAAATCTGGGTTAGTTCAGAATTCATCTTATGGCTAGGTTTGCTTTTCACCTCACCTCCAAGACAGAACAGTGACTTCATAATACAGTATTGTTATTTCCACTTGCATAGCTGCATGGCCAACCTGCTCTCAGCTCAGAATTGCTGCATTAAACATTTTTTATTATAAAAATGCTATAAGTTACTAAGAGAATGAGCACTGTACAACATTAATGTCATGACATTCCGTCGGCCTTTTAACTGCAGCATAAATCAGTCACGTGGTTAAATTGAATTCCTCTACTGCTACCTAGTAATTAAATAACTATAAAAGGGACCTTTTTTACTACCACCATAAATAGGTCAGATAAAAAAGGTATCTACTCATAACTCGCTTATCATTTTCTTTTAGTAATACCTAATTTGGAAGGCTTATTTATAGGCATATTTTTTGTTGTTGCTACTGTTCCTTGCTTTTACGTAGACCAGTACTTTTAAGCTCAGTTCAAGAGTGACCTGCATATGTCATCTAAGAAATTTGTCCTTCATCCTGTCCAGGAATTTTTATAACAACTAAGTGTTCAGATTATTGTTTCACAATGTTACTTCTCTCCATATTGAAGCTGAGATATGTGGTTTACTTATTTGCATAAAAGCTCTTGATTACTTACATAGTCAGCTTCTGCTATTTTGCTCATTTGTTGCTTCTTAGAGTGCTCACAAAAAGGCTAATATTAAATTCTCAAGCATCCAGGTAGCATATAGACCTTTAGAATGACTAAACGGGACTTTAAATGCCTTTGGCCAGAAAGACCCAACTAACCTGATTTTTGCATTTGATTCCATTCTTATAATATGATGTTTATTTTTCCTGATAATAAGCAAAAGCATTAGGTACCACATGTTAAGTACTTAAGATGTGTCAGATGTTGCCAGGGTCAGTATTTTGATGATTTACAACAAGCCTGAGTAGTGGGTATTATTTTCCCAGGTGTGTGTGTGTGTGTGTGTGTGTGTGTGTGTGTGTGTGTTGAGGCAGATAAAATGTACAGCAATTTACTCAAGATCACAGAGTTAATATGTGACAGGCATGATTGAAATTCAGGTCTTTGTGATTTCGGTAAGTATAATGGTAAGTGACTACAGTAGTTCCTTACAATTAGACATATGAAGAAGGTTAGGGAATAAAAATTTATAATTTTATATAATATTATATAATATTCATACAACTACCACCAAAATGCTCGATATGTTGGCTAGCATTTTATACTTTTAATAATAAAAACACTTTCTACAAATTTAGTTTTATGAACTTTTCATTATTCATTATTAAACTAGGAGAAAAAAATTCATTGCATAAAAGTAAATTAGAAAAAAGTACGCATAATTTTGTCGCCCAGGAATAACTACTTAAATTTGGGGATGAGGTATTTCTTCTGGTTTGGAATTAAACCACATCCTGCTTTTTTTCTCCCATAGTTATTAATATCATATATACTTTACATAACTCAAATGGTTGTATAATAGTCTTTAAGTGGATTTATCATAGTGTATCCCTGAGTTTTTTAGTCTACTTTTTTCACTATTGTACTGCAGTGATTATCTTGCCTTTATCACCTTTAAGGTTGTTTGCTTTAGACAGATTCCATGAAGTAGAATTGCAGGATTAAATGGTGTGAATGTTTTAAAAAGGCTCTTGATAAATTATTTTTCTAAGAGACATATCCTTTTACCCTTCCACCAGCAAAACATGAATCATTGTATTCTCACCTGAGTCAGGTACTATCAGTTTTCTTTTTGCCTATTGGTAGACATCAAGTAGAATCTGAGAGCTTTCTTTGATTATAGTACACTAATCTTGATAAAAATAAATGGCTTATTTATCATCACAATATTAGTATGTTATTGTTGGTTTCATTTTAATTTCAGATTAAGTTGGGCCTTTCACAGAATCTGTCGAGAAATGCATCAGTGAAGCAGAGAGATTCCACTAATGCAGATGAGGGTACAGCTATCAAGTGGAAACTGATGCTATCATAGTGCCAGTCTATTTATACCTGACCATTTTCTCTTTTGCTTACTTCATGCAAACAACTACATTGAGAAAGCAATACATTGGTGTCTGGCCAGCAAGAGCTAAAGAAACTGGATGGTGCTTCCCCAACATTTCTAAGCATTACTTGAAATAGTATGCTATTTCAGGAACAGCATGCCTCAGTAGAAATATAATCCTATTTCCAAAGAGAAGTTTTTTAAAAGGCAATAAAATTGAATTCAGATTAATTTATAGGATTCTTTCGGCTCCTGGCCAGGGCAGGTCGAGGGATTATAGTAAAACAATTCTTACTGTTTAGACTTAGAGTTGAGTGGGTTTGAAGCATAGATTCATAGATGACTTGAGCATTGGTTATCTTTAGTAATCTCCCAGTAATATATTTTTTATTTTCTCATAAAGTACTTATAAAACACAAGATTTTTGAAATATCCAATATATCATTCATCTATTCATATATCAGAAGCCTACTTTAAGGCCAGCACTTGGTATGAAACCTTGGGCATTCAAAGGTTGAGTAAGACACAGTTCCTCTTCTCCAGGATCACAGACCTATAAACATGTATGCAAAATATAAAGAGATAAGTGCTATAATAGGTGTATGTAAAGGATATATAGAAGGACAAGGTAATAAACTTGATTTAGAAAGCAGCCAGGGAGTATCTTCACAGATTAATAGGTGGGAAGGGCATTCAAAGTAATGAGAATGGCATGTATTAAAGGCAAGGTGAGACAAAAGAATGCGATATCTTAAAAATCACAATATGGGGATAGCATAGGGGAAAGTTGTAAGACATGATTCCAGAGTAGACAGAGATAAAAGCATTTGGACACAGTCTGAGAGACCATGTTCAATCTATTTAAATTCCTATAAAACTTATAATCCACCTATGATATTAATGGTACTCCTATTTTAATGACTAAGATAGATGGAAAATATAAAGTACTTGTCTTGGTATGATTCTGTTTCCTTATGTATAGTCTTGTACAAATGTCCTCAAAAACTTCTCAATGCTAGATTTAGAATCTGAAAACACTGGAACATTGTATGTCCTTTTGGATGTTCCTTCTAACTACAGAATAGATAATTCTAAGTGGGCAGGCACAAAACTAGGAAATTGTGTAATATGCCAAAGATCTTCCAGCATATCTTCCCACTAAGTGATACAGGGAATATGGCTGCCAGCTATAAAAAGTGGGCAAACATCAGACTGGAAAGGATTTGTCAGCTTCCAGTATGCAGTGACTTTGGGGGAAGTATTTCTTCCCTTATTTCTCCCCATTAAAAATCAATAGCCTTGTGAATATGGCATAAAAAAAATACTTTCTTGGAGAAAAAGTAAATTTCAAGTGTAACAGATTGCGTTTTTGAATGTCAGAAAGTGGTGGGGTGAGAAAGGGAGCTGGTAAAGGTGATGATTCAGGAACCGCTGCTGCTGAAATGATCAGCTGAGAAATAGCATAACATCCTCAGTAAGAATACAAGGTAGCGGTTAAGTCCACAGGTTCTGACACTTGACTGCTGGGGATTTAATTCTAGCACTGTCACTTACATCAGTGGGTTCTTGTACAAGTTACTTACCCTTGTTCCTTAGTTTCTTTATGCTCAAATGGTTTCTTTGAACTATAAATGAAACATCATATATCTCAGGTGCTTGGAACACTGAGAACAGTATCTGGAACATAGTAAGTTGTCTTTACTTTGATCAGATTCAGAAATATTTGTGATTCCAAGCCAGCCTTCAACCTGGTGTCTTTTATGGAGCAGTAAATTTCTGTTATAGACATTTATGTAGAGAGCTGCAACTTGTGGGGGCTCAGTAAACACTGAAATGTTATAGCATATAGGTATCTATCTCCTTTTTTATGTTTCCTATCTCTTAAAGTTCTCACTGAGCTCATTAAGCATTCTTAAAATCATTGTTTTGAACTTTGTAGCTGGTAGATTGCATTTCTCCAATTTGTTTAGTTCTTTTCCTGGAGTCTAGTTCTGTTCTTTCATTTGGGACATGTATCTCCATTTCGTTTGCCTCTCTGTGGTTGTTTCTATGTATTAGCTAGAGCTGCTATGTCTCCCATTCTTGGTAGAATGGCCTTATGTGGTCGGTGTCCTGTAGGGCCCAGTGGTGCATTCTCCTTAGTCACCTGAACCAGGTGCTTCTGGTACAGGTTGTGTGTGTCTCCTTTTGTAGTTGAGCCTTGGTTTTTGTTTGATACATCACTGGGGATGGAATTGACCTCAGGCTGATTGGTTAGGAGGAATGGCTGAGACTACAGTGGAGAAGCTGTTGCACCGGGGCTGACCCTACAGAGTAGAATTTGCTTTAGCAGGCTCTTGTGACTGCCAAGTCTGCCCTTTGGGTGTGTCATTTGTTGAGGTGGTTGGGTGGTGCTCTGGTGTGGCATGAAGCTTACCACTGGGGATATTGGTTCTAGGACCTCTTGAGCAGTGGAAACCAAGATCACCTACTGCTGGCACCTTACCTTAGGCCATTTTATATGAGATATACAGTGATCTGCAGATGATTGCCATTTGTTCTGGGCTTGAGGTGCTTTGGAGAGACTAATTTGTGAACTGAGGCCTGCTGCCATTAGTGCCAGATTTGGGGATACTTAGCAAGAATTATGGGGCATGCCAAAGCCAGATGCTGAATAGTGGGGTTTATAAACCTCTGAGAGATCTTACGAAAGTCCATAGCATGAGCTAAGACAGGCTATTTGAATGAAAAACCTACTGAAGTGATATGGGTGTGCTGCAAGTTGGGTGGAGGAGGGTCTCAGGGAATCACCAGGACCAAGAATCCAGTGTGACCCAGGTCGATCGAGACTCAGATATGGCACCTGTCTGTTCCTGCTGGGGAAGGGCTCAGCATAAGTCCTCTCCTTGTGTCCCTGGTGCCTTTTGAGCTACTGCTCAGTGCTGGAGTTCAGAGCGAGTGAGTCTTAAGTTCACTGCCAGAAGTTATCTGGAGTTTTCTTCCCAACCCTGGAACCCTGGGCTGGTGAACCTGGTATGGGGCTGGGACTCCTTGCTCCTCAGGGGAGCATGGACTCCTTACTCCTCAGGAGGCACCCCACAGCTGAGATATCCTTCCGGATTTTTTTAGGGGGGCAGAAGAGGGGTAGACAGCCTGTTCTGTGTCTCTCTGCCTTTCCTACCAGTTTCCACATGGTTTCTGTATATCCTTAGTTATAGGACTTAGGTTTAGCTAGATTTCAGGCAGTTTTCAGTGATGGTTAAAGCTGTAGTTTAGTTGTACTTTTAATGTGGTTGTGGGAAGAAGCAAGTTTACCTTTTCCACCATCTTAACCCACCTTAGGTCTTTGGAATTTCTCAAATTGGTTCAAAATGCTTTCCTGAAAGATGCATCTAAATAAACATGTATCAAATTCTTTCTTTTTTTTTTTTTAACTTTTTTTAAGGTGGGAATTCTTTCCATGTAAGCACAGCTAAGTAAAAAATATTCTTATTCTTAAGTCTTGTTGCTTAGTAAATCACTGCTGACAAATAAGAGAAGTAAAAAAAGAATGGTAAATGCAGAGGCTCAGGTTTGCTATATATTGAGATTGCTAGCTATTGACATAGCGTACAAATGTCCATTTCCCCCTTCACTACCCCCCCCCACCCTCCCACACCTGAGTAATCTAAAGGACACACACCCTCTTAATGCACCTTCCCAAGGGGAATGCTCTTGGGAACATGGAAGACAAATCACTCTTCCATTTCAAAGAAACCATGAGTCACATTCATGCTTGTCTCCCCTTAAGCTTTTTTACCTCCTTTGGAAACTGATTGAAGAAAAGGTTGCTATAGGCAGTACTGTCTTTCCTCAGAACCCCTGCTCAATAAATCCCACTCTACCTTAGTCATGGCCCAGCATTCACCTGTCATGCAAGTGAAAATCTCTCTGGAAAAATGACATAAGTAAATATAAAGTCTCCCACCTGGCAGGTTTCATTCTGCTTCCTCTGTAGAACCTAATGGTGGGTACATGATAGAGAGTTGCTTTCTGTCTGGCTAATTCAGCCTTGTACACAGTCATCCCAAGAGAATCAGTGTTTCCCAACATGGCGAAGTGTGGGAGGAGCAAAGGTCTGAGAATAGCTCATAAAAATAACAAGTAATTTGTCCTAAGATTTAGAAAGCAGAACACTTGATTTTGTTCATTACAATTGTTCATTACATTATCATATGATAGCAGCCATTTCATCATATAATTCTGAATCTTACAAAATAGAGGCATTCCTACTCTTAATTTTAAAATGTGTGTCATAGAGAACTCCATTGTTATCCAATTGTCATGCTCTAATGATTTACAAGAGATGGGGTAAATATAAGACCAATCTGAGTCATAAGTTCTGATAGTCTAATGTATTTTTACAACATGGTCCCATCTAGGGCTAAGTTAGGATTGTCTTTCATGGAATTAGCACATACTCTAGGATTGGTTAGTTGAGGGATGACTGGAAATAACTGGAATTCTATTTCAAAAAGAATTCGAACACTTGCATGGGGAATGGGGGTTGTCTTGGCAACGGTTATTCTTCATTTCAGGTGATTTATTTCTCTTGCCCAGACAGAGATTGTAAATTGCAGTTTGGGATGACATTCAGGGCAAAGACACATTGCGGTCAATTTATAAGAATCAATCACTCCAGACTTCATGGGGCAGCAAGGCTGTGGTTTCGTAGCAGGCAGAGTTAGTCCTAATGCTGGAACTGCGAAGGGAAAAATTGATCCAAATTGGTGGTTTTGTCTGGTTTACAAGTTAAATGGAACTGATCTGAAATGAGAACCTTACTCTGTTCAGCTCTGTGCTTGGAATCTGTTCGAAGCAATTCAGCCTGAGTGTATCTGAAGCGTAGGTGATGTCATCCCAAACAGTGAGCATGTTTTTGAAGCTATATCACATTTTAACCTCTACTCTCTTTAGTTTTGCAGTTTCTCTCTTCCTAATCTCTTTCTTTTATTTCTCTTGGCCACAGTGTCTCTTGGCACCATTGACATTGGGGCCAGGTAATTGTGGTAGAGAACTCTCCTGGGCACCATCCAGGTCCTCTACACACTAGATGCAAGTAGCCAACCCTCCTCTGGTTGTGAAACCAAAAATGTGTCTACACATTGCCAAGTAGCCTCTGAGGGCAAACATCATCGCCCCCAAGGAGAACCCCTGGTGCAGATGAAAAGAGAAGTGGTCCATAGACTGAGACCAGGGAGCTTTCTGAAGTTTAAAGACCTGGGAGGTGGTGAGGGAACCAGCAAAGAATGGAAAGAGAGCAGGTGGTGAAGTTGGAGAAGTAAGAGAAAATAGTGTCCCAGAAACCAAATGAAGAAAGTGTTCTAGAAAACAGGAAGCCACCATCTGTGTCAAATGCTGCTCCTGGTTATGGATTTAACAATAAGAATGATGAAGTGTAAGAACTACTGGATTGCTGCAAATAAGAACATGTACTTGATATAGCGTGTAACATATATTTTTAAGAATAAAATTCAAAAGATGGTCACAAGGCAAATAATCTTTATTGTTATAAAAGAGTACTAGATGGCAATTTAGAGTTTGTAAACAATTAGGATAAATTGTGTATGTACTGCCCAGCTGGCGTGGCTTAGTGGTTAAGTGTTGACCTATGAGTCAGAAGGTCATAGTTTGATTCCCGGTCAGGGCACATGCCCAGGTTTTGGGCTTGATCTGGGGGGATGAGGATGGAGATCCGCGGCGTGCAGGAGGCGTCCGATCAGTTGATCAATGGTTCTTTCTCATTGATGCTTCTATCTCTCTCCCTTTCCTTTCCTCTCTGAAATCAATAAGTATATATTTTTGGAAAAAACTGTATTCATATTAATAATTTCTTTAAAAAACTATATTTTACTAGAAATTGTAAGCCTTGATCCCTAGTCCAAAGTATATAATAAATACCCTATCATATAATATGTGGTATATGGTAAGGAAGTATATGATAAGTTATGTGTTACCAATAAGAGCTTGAGTACTGATATTTGTGAGTTTAAATATTTATAAGTAACTTCAGGACAATTCATAGCAGTGTGATTCAGCCATCTGCATTCATTCTAAAATTCTTTCTTGGGTTGGAGGGAAGGGGCTGGCTTTTTTTTAAATTTTTATTAATTTTTTATACATATCTCCCCATTGCCCCACCTCCCTCCCAGGCATACCCCAACTCCGCAGTGTCTGTGATCATTGGTTATGCTTATATGCATGCATACAAGTCTTTTGATTGATCACTTATCTACCTCACCTAACTTTAATCTTTCTGCTGTAATTTCACAGTCTGTTTGATGCTTTATGATTTTTGTCCTCCTGAGAATTATCAGTCTACTCCCTTTCTGTGCTCCTGATTCTATTATATTCACCAGTTTATTCTGTTGATCAAATTTTTAATTCACTTAATTTTTAGATTCACTTGTTGACAGATATGTATTTGTTGTTCATAATTTTTTGTCTTTTACCTTTTTCTTCTTCCTCTTCTAAAAGAATACCTTTCAGCATTTCATATAATACTGGTTTGGAGTTGATGAACTCCTTTAGCTTTTTCTTCTCTGTGAAGCTCTTTATCTGCCCTTCAATTCTGAATGATAGCTTTGCTGGATAGATTATTCTTGGTTGTAGGTTCTTGCTGTTCATCACGTTGAATATTTTTTGCCACTCCCGTCTGGCCTGCATCGTTTCTGTTGAGAAATCAGCTGACAGTCGTATGGGTGCTCCCTTGTAGGTAATGAACTGTTTTTCTCTTGCTGCTTTTAATATTCTCTCTTTGTCTTTTGCTCTTGGTATTTTAATTATGATGTGTCTTGGTGTGGTCCTCTTTGGATTCCTTTTATTTGGGGTTCTGTGTGCTTCCTGGACTTGTAAGTCCATTTCTTTTACCAGATGTGGGAAGTTTTCAGTCATTATTTCTTGAAATAGGTTTTTAGTATCTTGCTCTCTCTCTTCTTCTGGCACCCCCACAATTCTGATGTTGGTACGCTTGAAGCTGTCCCAGAGGCTCCTTACATTATCTTCACATTTTTGGATTCTTTTCTCTTCTTGCTTTTCCAGTTGAATGTTTTCTGCTTCTTTATATTTCAAATTTTTGACTTGATCCTTGCCTTTCTCTAGTCTGCTGTTAGGACTCTGTATAATATTTTTTATTTTAGTCAGTGTATGTTTAATTTCTATTTGGTCCTTTATCATCTTTAGTTGGACCTTTTTCATCTCCTCTTGGGTCTTACTAAATTTATCCATCTTTTCTAGCATATTCTTGAAAAACCTTATAAGTGTGGTTTTGAACTCTATATCCAGTCGTTTTTTTTCCTCCATTTCTTTTGTTTGTGATCCCTTCCCTTGTCTCGGCATTTTCACTATGCCGGGGAGACTTTGTGTTGAATTCAGCCTTATGATAGCAGACGCAAAACCGCAGAACCCTCTGTTGAGCTTGGGAGGGGTGGAGTCTCAGGGCTTAAGGGACCGCCTTGCCTTCCAGTCGGCCCCGCCCTCCACGGCCCCTGAGTCTCACGTGACTGGGTAATGGCTGGAGCGGTCCTTGTGCGTGCCTGCGGTGCCTCTAACCGCCGCCTTTCCAGCTCCCCTGCGCACCAGGACCACACGAGTCCAGGTCCCCAGGGTTTTGCCCGAAACAGGGGCCCAGTGGACTCAGAAGTGGCACAGTTGGGAGGGTCTGTCTCCCGCCCAGTCGTGAAAGCCAGCGGCACAATCAGCAGTCTGTCCTCCGCTCAGCACCATGCGCGTGCGAGACCGGACCTGATCTTCTGCGACTCCCCTAAAGACTCCCCTAAATTTCCGTGCACCTCTCCCTTTTCACAGTCCAAACTCCCCCCGTATGAGTTTCGGCTGGATCTGGGGTTTAGTGTCGTAAGAGAAGGGGTTCAATGCCATTGGGAGTCTCTGTTTCCCTCCCGCCAGAGAAAGCCAGCCAGGTACTCAGGCACCCGCTCTCTCAGCGTGCACGTCTCCGTACCTCAGCTTTTTGCAGCTCCTCTGGGTCTCTGTGAGCCCTTCTCTTTCCTTCTAGTTGTAGAACTTCCACTCAGCCAGCTTTCCTGTGGTTATGGATGATGTCCGTTCTGTCTTTTAGTTGTAGTTTTGAAATTGTTGTGCGAGGTAGCAGTGTAGGTGTTTACCTATGCCGCCATCTTGGATTCCCCCTCTCATGTAAATTTGATTATGGAGACAAATTATTACCTGGAATCTATACCAGGAAATAATCTTCATCACTGTTGAGCTATTTTTGCCCTAATCCAGAAATTGCCTTTGGGGTATGTTTTCTCATTGGTTTACTTATCCCCTTTCAATTTTATATCCAGGGGAAAGTTAGTGCAACAGTATGTTTGTTTGTTTGATTGATATGTTTTTATTGATATCAGAGAGGAAGAGAGAGGGAGAGAGAGATAGAAACATCAATGATGAGAGAACCATCAATGGGCTGCCCACACTGGGAATGGAGCCTGCAACCTGGGCATATGCCCTGACTGGAATCGAACCATGACCTTCTGATTCATTGGTCAACACTCAGCCACTGAGCCATGCGGGCTGGGCGGTGTAACAGTATGTTTAATTAGCCAATATTTAGCCTGAAACCATGTCATTTTTCCCCTTGATAGAGTGCTTTGGCTTTTTTATAGTTGTTTGAAACAACGAATGTAAACTAAAACTCTTTGTAAATATGAGGAACAGGATCATCTTTCAGTCCAAATGCTTAGACCTGAGGAGAGAGAAAGAAAATACTCTCAGATTAGGATATGTTGATACTTGTTTGTATAGTTGTCTGTGCAGCTGTCATTTTGATTTATATCTGGGAAAATCCTGTCCTAATTGGACTTAATCTTGTAAACCTAAATCCGGTTTCTATTCCATTGTGAGTAATCCTATGCTCTTTATAACATTTGTCCACTTCTGATTTCAGACTCCATCTCTTAGGTAAAATTGTTATCTATAAGGACACTCAGTGCGTCTTCAGGATGAAGATAAGCAGGAAACAGATTGTTCTACTTGACTCTAATTTTCATATTTTATAAAATGTTTATTTTATATTTCTATGGTCAGTAGGCCATTAGAGTGAATGACAAGGTTTTGTTTTGTTTTGAAGTTTGCAGCCTTGACACAAGCCCAGAATTACATGTACAACTTCTGATCCAAGAAAATTTCACATTCAGGGGGAAAAAGTCACTAATACTTCATTTACATGATATAATAGATTTTAAGACTGTAAGGGGTCAAGTTTAATCTGGTGGCCGCAGTCCCTCGCCTGCTCTTATTTAATAGGAGCCATTACAGAATTTTAGCATTCTTCTGCATTAGCATTATTCTGTTTTAAGAGTAATCTTAACAGGAGAGCATTTCTTCATTGGAAATTCAGATGAACGCTTCGTATTTCTTTAAACAAAGAGCATGTGTTTAAGGGAATTAGCACAATGAAATTGCTGATGAAACCACTTTCTGGATTGTACTCTGCATGCTGTCTTTCGGAATGAAAACTTATTGTTTTATAAATGGCCAATTAGACTTTAATGTCTTATCATAACTAGTATCAGTGTATATTATATAACACAGTTGCTTGGAAATTCTAATTTGAAGTGACAATCAGTACAGAGAATTGGGGTGAGAATATTTTTTTAAATAAATCTTTATTCTTTATATTATTACAATTGTTCCTCTTTTTTTCCCCCCATAGCTCCCCTCCACCTGGTTCCCACCCCACCCTGTGCCCTTATCTCCCTAATCCTGCCCACTGTCTTCATCCATAGGTGTACAGTTTTTGTCCAATCTCTTCCTGAAGTTTCCTAACCCCTTTCCCCCTGAGAAATGATAGTCCACTCTCTATGCCCCTGATTCTATTATATTCACCACTTTATTCTGTTCATCAGATTTTTAATTCACTTGATTTTTAGATTCACTTGTTGATAAGATATGTACGTGTTCATAATTTTTATCTTCACCTTTTTCTTCTCCTTTCTCTTCTTAAGGAATACCTTTCGGCATTTCATATAATACTGGTTTAGCAGTGATGAACTCCTTTAGCTTTTTCTTATCTGTGAAGCTCTTTATCTGCCTTTCAATTCTGAATGACAGCTTTGCTGGGTAGAGTAATCTTGGTTTTAGGTTCTTGCTATTCATCACTTTGAATATTTCTTGTCACTCCCGTCTGGCCTGCATAGTTTCTGTTGAGAAATCAGCTTACAATCCTATGGGTGCTCCCTTGTAGGTAATTAACTGTTTTCTCTTGCTGCTTTTAATATTCTCTCTTTGTCTTTTACTCTTGGCATTTTAATGATGATATGTCTTGGTGTGGTCCTCTTTGGATTCCTTTTTTTGGGGTTCTGTGTGCTTCCTGGACTTGTAAGTCTATTTCTTTCACCAGGTGGAGGAAGTTTTCAGTCATTATTTCTTCAAATAGGTTTTCAGTATCTTGCTATCTTTCTTCTTCTGGCATCCCCATAATTCAGATATTGGTACGCTTGAAATTGTCCTAGAAGCTCCTTACACTATCTTCACATTTTTGGATTCTTTTTTCTCTTTGCTTTTCCACTTGAGTGTTTTTTTTTGCTTCTTTGTATTTCAAATCTTTGACTTGATTTTTGTGATCCTCTAGTCTGCTATTGGATCTCTGTATCATATTTTTTTATTTCAGTTAGTGTATGCTTAATTGTAGGTTGGTCCTTTTTCATATCCTCAAGGGTCTCGCTAAATTTATCAACCTTTTGTAGAAAATTCTTGAAAAACCTTATAACCGTGGTTTTGAACTCTATATCCAGTTGTTTGCTTTCCTCCATTTCTTTCATTTGTGACCTGTTTCTTTGTCTCCACATTTGGGCTGCTTCCCTGAGTTGATAGAGTGGCTTTGTGTACGAGGTGGCCTATAAGGCCCAGTGGCTCAGCCTCCCCAGTTACCTGAGGAGGTACACCCCTTTGTGGTCTGTGTCCACAGTCTTGTTGTAGTCAAGCCTTGATTGTTGTTGGTATCACTGGGAGGAATTGACTTTCAGAATCAGCTGAGTCTACACTTGGAGAACTTACGTGCTGGAGACAAAAAGCCTCTGTGCTTAGCTTGGATCGGGTGGAGTCTTAGGGTAGAGCAGACAGCAATGGCTTCCCATTAGCCCTGCCCTAAAAGGCCCCTGTGTCTCAGTGTCCTGCATTAATTGCTGCAAGCACCTCTGAGAGAAAGCTGCCCTCGAGTTTCATCCACTGCCAGACAGTCCAGTTTCTCCCAAAATGAGTCTGGGTCCGGAATGAGTTCAGAGCTGTCATCTTTCTCCTGGTTGAGAAAGCCATCCACATACTCAGTTGCCAGCCCTCTCTACAAAAATGCATGCCTTATACCTCTGCCTTCTGCAGCTCCTCTGAGTCTCAGTGTGCTTTTCTCTTTCCTTCTAGTTGTATAATTTCCACTCAGCCAGCCTTCCTGTGGTTCTGGATGATGTCCATTTTGTATTTTAGTTGTAGTTTTAAAATTGTGTGAGGCAGCAGTTTAGGTGTTTACCTATGCTGCCATCTTGGTTTCCCTCTCCAATTTGTCTGAGGTAAGAATATTGAGAGCAATATCTACACAAAGCAAACTATAAATTATATCATCAATGCAGATCCCATTTTTAGTTTGCTTTGAGATGGGAGGATATTTGTCCAATAAAACCACTAATATACTTTTGGTTAAGTTTTTATTTGCAGATGGTTCTAAGCTTTACTCTTTCTAAGTATATAAAGAAACTGTGACCTTCATCAATAGAATTTAATTCTTTCTTTGATTGAGTATCCTCTAAAGTCTTTTATTTGAAATTGATTCTTCCTGATGAGTTTTATGAAATTATGTCTTCTAAAACAAAGAAAAAATATTCTTGCATCTCTCTAATACCATTAGGCAAAAATGGACATTGACTCTATATGAGAAGTCAGGACACTTCATTCAGGATACATCAGCTTCTCCCCTTCTTATCTCACCTAAGGCATGTAATGGTATACACATGGCTCAGTCTATGCCAGAGGGAAGGGGGTGAGGGGAAAAAGGGTCCTCATATATGGTGACAAGAGAAGATTTGACTTCGAGTGGTGGGCACATGGTGCAATATACAGATCTTATAACCTGAAACATATATGTTCATGTTGAGAAATATCACCTAATAAACTTTAAAAATATATATTCATTGATTTCAGAGAGAAATGGAGAGGGAGTGGTAGAAACATCAATGATGAGAGAGAATCTTTGATCAGCTGCCTCCTGCACACCCCACATTGGGGATTAAGCCCGAAACCTGGGCATGTAAAAGAAAACCAAGCCACGAATTACAGTACTGTAGTGGTTAGTGGTAATGAATTAGTGGTCACATCCCTCACAGCTAACTATAAGCAAGAGGTGAAGACACAGTCCTGACTGCTGCGCAGCTTTCAGAGCGCCCCGCATTCTGGCTTTAACCTGCATTTCCATGCTGACTCTGCCATCCCCAGCCCAGAGCAGTGTCCAGTCTGATACACTTTCAACTTAGCTCATGCCTGTGCTGCTGCCTCTTCCATCCCAATTGCCACTAGCCGCTGGCCTCAAAGCCCTCTTTCCACAGAGCATTTGCTAATGACAATACTATCTCCTTCCTCAGAATTTTTATCAAACACCATTAGTCATAACACATTTTTTTCCCCTGTCTAACTAGATTATCTGAGGTAGACTCTACTTTTACATAGGGATTGGCTTATTGTCATTTTTTCATTCATTGTCATACAAACCACAGTGCAGATGAAAGTGATAAAGTTCATTAAATTTTGAATGGATGGATGGATGTCAGCATTTTTCATCAGCAAATGAAAATATCTAAGGCGGTGGTCTGCAAATCGTGACTCGTGAGCCACATGCAGGTCTTTGGCCCCTTGAGTGTGGCTTTTCCACAAAATACCATGTGCGGGCGTGCACATACAGTGCGATTGAAGGAGTACCCTAATTAAGTTAGTAACAGTGTACCTACCTATATAGTTTAAGTTTAAAAAATTTAATTCTTGAAAGAAATTTCAATCATTGTACTGTTGATGTTTGGCTCTGTTGACTAATGAGTTTGCCAACCACTTATCTAAGGAAACAATGGTAGTATCTTGCTAGTTCCTTAGATGGCATTTTTAATAGGGCTGTATGTGTTTAATATTTTAAAACTATTTTCTCCTCCAAAAGTTCTATTTTCAATTGTAGAAAGAAAGGCAACAAGAAAATAAAATTTATCAAAAATTTTAAAAAGATGACAAGGGGGAAAATTATATGTTGATAGATAAGTATAAGCACCTTTCTCTAATAGATCTGCTCTAAAAGCATTGCACTCTCCTGCAAATGGGTACATATGAACCATGTGACTAAGTCCATTGTACCATATGTAACTTTGCTTTGATCAGAGCCTATTTCAACAATAGAAACACTAAATTGAAAAAGAATGATTTCCTCACTTTTTTAAAAAAAAAATCAGAAGAACCTGTGATCTCTAAATTAGCATTTGAGGAGAAAGCAGAATAAGAAAGAGGTAGTTGCAACTTAGAGAAGCTCATAAACCACACATTATTTTGTTTTCTGGGTCAAACATAAATTAGAATAATACCCTTTACATTAGTCATAGCTTTGTCTTGCAATTATAAAGTCATTATTCATTTGTATTAATTATGGACACTTATTATTATTCACAAAATTCTTTGTCAAAATATCTGGGCACAGAGTTAATTTTCAGTTATAATTTACTTGTGAATAAAAACTGTTGGATAATTCCCATTATTTTTAAAATAGAAAAATGCTTTGTGAAGTTCTCAGAGGGTCTTGAAATCTCAAGAATGTGACAGAATCCAGCCCTCGCTAGAACTCCAACTTTTAAGGAAACCCCCCCCCCTTTCAATTCCTATGACATTATAACCACTATAAACCTCCACTAAAAGTCTTTTGAATAAAAAGCAGTGTGTTATTTCCTTCAGTCTCCAATTTATTTGTGGCCTTATTTTTAGAACCTCGAAATGTGTCCTGACTGGAATCACCAATTGAACTAAAGGAGAAATCTTTTTAAAAAATATATTTTATTGATTTTTTACAGAAAGGAAGGGAGAGGGGGAGAAATATCAATCAACTGCCTCCTGCACACCTCCTACTAGTACATGGCCTTGACCTAAATCAAACCTGGGACCCTTGAGTCTGCAAGTTGATTCCCAGTCCACTGAGCCAAACCAGGTAGGGCTACAGGAAAAATCTTGAAGGAGATGTGGCCTTACCAATTAACAATTTTTCTCACCTTCAGACTCTTCAGCTTAGAACATGAAAACTTTCTATATGCTAAGGGATATAAGCCAAAGCTGGGGATGCTTCAGGTCTCCTTTCCTTTTCTTTTCTCCCTCGAAGCTTCCTTTTCACTTTCATAACTCGTTGCACCTTATACACAAAGCGAGGTAGCCACAAAGCAAGGTTACCTAGACATAAGGAGCGAAGGCCATTTCCTGAACGTGCTCATGAGCAATTATCCTCTGTTGAAATGCTGCCCACATGAAAGTGTCGCCATTCTCAAATTTGTTTGGCTCTTGAAGGCGTGCATGTATGATGACAGAGATTTTGATGTAAATGTTAAAGAGGCTGACGCTAAGTACTAGTTTCAGTCCAGTCCCAGAAGTTGAAAATAAAAAGCATTTGAATGTGTACACACTCTTTGAGAGAGTTATTGCATTGGACAATGAACATAAATATTGAGTAGCTACTCTGGTAAGAATAGAAAAAAAAACACCTCAGAAATGTTTTGGAACAAGGTAGCATGATAGAGAACTCTACATCTTGAAGGAGAAAGGATAAAAACATTCTTTGTGTTTTACTAATTGTGGACCAAAGTCCATTATTCATATTGATGACAGAAATGGAAGGGTAAATTCAAGTTCAACAAGCTCAGAGCACAACAGTACTTCATTTGGGTGATCTTTATTTGGGTGGTTACCTTGTCATTACAACGATAGAGTCACCATCCTGAGAAGTATTTAAAGAGCTCCTACAGTTAAGGGTTGTGCTATATAATGTACATTTTAGACTTATTAAGCAAGAAGAGTCAGTGCCATCTAGAAATTGCTAGTTATATGGTAATAAAACAATGGAGTGTTACATTATACCCAGCCATGAAGGCTGGCCAGAATATGAAGTATTACTGGATTACCCTTGAGAAATTAGGGAAGTCATTTATCTACATCAGCAATTTTCAAACAGTGTGCTGCAAGAATTTTTAAAACATGCAATACCTGACTATTTAGTCAGGTGCACTGACCTCTTTTTCCTTAGATGGTCTAATAAAAAAAAATGACAACAGTCAACACAGTAGCCATCCAGTGTGAATGCCCTGTCTTAAACCCTAAATATACAGATTAGTATAATAGAGTTGTATCTTATTAGTCACATGGCATAATAAGGTTGCATTTGATTGGTTAATGCTTGATACCAGAAATCCTTACATGCAAGTATAGGTACCTGCTTTTTTAAAAAGTCACTTGGGAGCTAAAAAGGTAGGTAAGCCCGGCTGGTGTTGCTCAGTGGTTGAGTGTCAACATATGAACCAGGAGCTCATGGTTCGATTCCTGGTTAAGGCACATGCCCGGATTGCCAGTTTGATTCACAGTAAGGGGTGTGCAGGAGACAGGTGATAAATGATTCTCTCCTTTCACTGATGATTTTATCTTCCTCTTGCCCTTCTCTCTCTCAGGTAATTGTTGTTATTATTTTTTTGTAAAGTCAATCAAAATTATACATTTTTGGTCATCTGGCAAAAAATATGTTTGTTTTTTTTTTGGTGTGCTGCAGAATTTTAGTAATTAGTTTGTGTGTGTCACAGATGAAAAAGATTGAAAATCACTGATCTACATTAAATAGTGAGTGGGCAAGCAGCAAGTCATTGCTCATCTTGACTATAATTGAACCTTTATCGGATGCCAGGATAGAAAGTTAGTTTTAATTCACTTAACCTCAGTTTGCTAAAAAAAATCGTATCTTCTTCTAAGCAAAATGGAAAAATCATAATAATTTAACTATAAATTATGTATTTTGATTACTCAATTGAAGAGGTTATAGTAAGAGTTCATGACTCCCTCTTATTTAAGAAGCTTAAGCTTAATTCTAAATTAGCCCAAAACATTATTTTAATTTTACCACAGCAGATTTATATAGTAGACAATGAGCCACATTTTTATTATAGCATTTACACTTAAAGAAATATCAGTTCACATTATTATCTACTTATGACCCAGATATAGCTTAGACAATTAATGCATGTTGAGTTTTGGTAGTTTTGACCAATATGCAGTATGCAGCTATTTAACTATAAGCAACCATTGTCACACATACACACACATACACACTTTTTGTAGAATGAGGAAATTGAGCTCTATCTCTAAGGTCCCTTGCAATTCTTAAATTCTGTGTGTCTGTGATGATTGGCTTGGTAACCCTAGCTTGTGGAATTGAAAGTTTGTGAAGAATCTTCAGAAAAATGTGTGAAAAAGAGAATTGTCCTTGCCAGGAAGTTAGCAGGACATTAGAACTAGTTCTCATTCTAGAACTGAAGAAATTAGAGAACAATATACAGAGGGAAGATTTTTACTCTTTTCTTGCTTATTCAAGGCACATTCATTTAATGGCTAGAAAGATAGGTTCATATAAAGATATTCATTTAACTTGGTTCAAAATTGCAAGTACGTAACACAATCTAACCATAACTAAAACCTGAATTACACTAAATGAACAATAATTTGTTATCCAGGAAGTAAAGTAATCTGTGCCCAGAAGATATGACATATAAAACAGGAAGGTGTGGAGATTCCTCTTACTTACTTTCCCCCCAATTCTGCACATGCCTGCCCAGGCCTAAACCCACAACCCTGGTGTGTGCCCTGACCAGGAATTGAGCCTAAGCCCTTTCAGTGCATGGATGACGCTCTAACCAAATGAGCTACACTGGCCAAGGCAATGGTTACATTTATAGGAAATGTTAGAACCGTAAGGATAGTAAGTAGATTAGTGGTTGCTGGGGAGCAAGTGTTGGGAGGAAATGGAGAGTAACTGCTGCTGATGAATACAGGGTTTCTTTGGGAGATGAAGAAAATATTCTAAAACTGATTGTGGTGGTGGTTGCCTAACTCTGAATATACCCCTCAAAATTGAATTACTAATTTAAGTGCATGAATTGTATGATGCATGAATTATATGTCAATAAAGCTGTGTTGTTGTTTTTTAAATAATGTACTACACAGTTACACAATGACCATGGGATTCAGTAGGAGGGCTTAAGGAATCCTTATATACTTATAAAATAACACATAAGGTACACCCTTCCCCTCCCACCCCTTAAAGTTTACCACAGGAGAACAGGAACATCTAAGGATTACTTAACCTCTAGCTTAGGTTCCTTGGCCATAAAATTATGAAATGCTTTACCTGCATTATAGATGATTAGAAGGATTAAATGATAATGCTTTTAAGCACTATTTCTACCCATAGGAATCACTCTCTAAATCATAATACTGTGATTATTGTCACTTACAATTGCCTTTATAATTTTAAAAGGGATATAGACTATATGATATTACTATTATCTACATTAACTTGATAGAATTATATTTTTCTTTAGCGAGTCCTTTGTTATATGAGGGAAAATGAGGATAGTGATTCTGACTCTAAAACTAATTTAATGCTGTACACTTGCCAAATTCAAAAAAGTAAAGTGATAAATATGTTTATGGCCTAAAGTACTTTCTTCTTGAAATGTTCAATAGTTAAGTTTCCATAAAATTGGCCCAATGTTTCACTTCTGTTTGAACTATAGATAGAGTCTCCTTCTGGAGGAAGAAAATGATCATATGTCTTTCCTAAGTATTTTATTCTTTAGTTATTAATGTGTTAACTGGAAAAGTACAAGTGTTCATTTACTTAGTTAGTGTTTGTTGAACAAGCATGTGCACAATTATTTTCCCTGTCAGAAAATTTGATATGACAAGAGCATGATCATTCAACAAATATTTAATAAGCACTCCTATGTACCAGGTCTTGTGCTTCCAAGAGAAGTGTTTGCAAACCTCAGTGGAAGTGATTTATTCCACCCTTATTTATGGGTTAACTTCTGGGATTACTCGCTTTATTTGAATTGGGAGTGTTGATTGTGTAAATAGTAAGATACCTCATGAGTCAGCAATATGTGTCAATAGTTACGGGGAAGAATATGAAGCATTTTACAAATAATGCTCTTCGGATTAATGCATTTTGCTACTTGTGTTATGTCTTGGAAATTACTTTTCAACCCTTTTTAAAAAATCTAATTGAGTGGGGAATGCCTATTTTAAGGGAAATATTGCTTTTTACGGATGTATGCTCAGGTGGTTAAGCAATTTACAAGGCCTCTGTAAATAATTACTAGGGGCCCAGTGCACAAATTCATGCACCTTGAACGGAACTGTGGGCCCTGAGGCTGCGGTAAGCACAGGGGCAGGTCTTGGCTTATTCTCCACACCCCCATCTGGCCCCTCCTGCTGTGGCCCCCAGTCTCCTGTCTGCCTGCAATCCTAGTCCCTCGACCAGCACTCCCACTCATTGATGGATGATGTCAGCCCTGCTCACACCCACTGAAGGCACAGAGTGATTGGGGCTGGTGCCAGCAGTGGGTATAAGTGGGGCCAGTGCCATCAGCGGGTGCAAGCGGCAGCTGCTGTGCTCATTACCCCTCAGGAGCATGAGGAGGTGGAGAAGCCCTCGGGTGATCAGGGCTGGCAACTGCTTCTTGCCCTTTGACAGTGCCAAGCAATTGGGACCTTCACCTAGTACTGGTAACATGTGCAAGCTGTGGCTTTGACACTGGCTGTGGGTTCAAGCGGGGCTGGCACTGGCAGTGGGTGTGAGCAGTGGCTCCAGCACTCGCAGAGAGTGTGAGAGGAGGCTGCCGATTCTGATCTTCCCTCAGGAGCAGGGGAAGGTGGAGAAGCCCTGAGAGGCTATTGGGGCTGGCAGCCGCCACTCACACCTGCTGATGGCGCTGAGCAATCAGGACTGGTGCCAGCAGCCAGCAGTGGGTCTAAGCAGTGGTGCCGGCAGCGGGTGCAAGCACCAGGTGGGACCATGGCATGCGGTAGCAAAGAATTTTCAGTAACCACCAGAAGCTTGCCTCAATGACAGCGACTGGTGCCCCACCTTAGTCTGACACCCACCCTCACCTCTTCCAGCATCAATCTATGGCTGATGCCCGCCATGTTCTGCACCTGCACCCTGGGTCAGCGCACATCATAGCAACTGGTTATTCTGTTGTTCCGCTGTTCAGTCTATTTGCATATTAGCCTTTTATTATACAGTCTGGTCTATAGGAAATTTGTTCTTTTTGTCATTATCAATGCTATTGTACATTTCTCCTTGTCATAGCCAGCAGGACCTGGAGATGGGCATCTGAAACTTCATGGGGTTTTTTAAATTGGAGAGAGAGAAAGAGAGAAGGATTGAAACATAACCTGCTACCTTCTGGTTATGTGATGACATTCCAACTAATTGAGACACCCGGCCAGGTCTCTTTTTGATAATTCTTAGCCAATTCCAATTAAGAGCCCCACCTAAACCTGATTACCAAAAAAGAGAATAATGAATCCCTATGTTCCATCATTTCTTTTCTTATTCTTATTTTATCTCTCTACCTTTAATGTTGTTTTGGTTCTGTTGTTTCCTGGGAATTTTGATTGTTCTGTCTCTCAAGTCACTTTCAGTTTAAGTACAGTCCTAGATTTTGATTCCATATTACTGATTTGTTGAAGAAATAAGTTCAGTGTTCTACATAATGTCCCACATTTGGATTTATTCCCTATATTTACTATACATTTGTAGTAGAATCAGACATTGGATTAGATTCAAACTCAAAGTTTTAGGCAAGTGTACTTTAGGTGGTTCTGTGTTTTTTAAGGGAGGGTTCATCCACATTGCCAAGTGGACTAAACATTGTCTCTTTAATGAAGGGACATTTACAAGAAAATGTTTTCAACACTTACAAAGAGGGGCTGGTATAAAAGCTGATGAGTAATGACTAAATATAAATTTCGAATGGGTAAAAATATATTGTTTAAACTTTCATGTTGTAAGAGTGTATTTTGTTTTTCCATAGGAAGAAATCTTTCTTGTTCTCTGCTCTGTACGCTGCCTTTATCTTTGGCGGTCGGCACCTAATGAACAAACGGGCGAAGTTTGAGCTGAGGAAGCCATTAGTGCTCTGGTCTCTCACCCTCGCAGTCTTCAGGTGGGTTTTTTTCATTTCCCTAATGAAATCCAGCCATTTCATCAGACTTGGCTGAAGGAAGCTACATTTGAGCATTTTACCTTACATCTCATATGTTTGGTTATTGAGTAGATTGAGGACATAAAGGCCTGTCCGGAGAGAAAGCCTTCATTGCTACCAAATTTCCCACACTGCACTCAATCTCTTATTTTAACAACTCTCAGGCCATCTTGTCCAAACTGCTCACATTAGTAATTCAGTTTACCTCTTAGGATTTGAAATAGTACGTCCATTTCCGAGTTTCATTACATAAATTTAGATGAAGGGCTAAAAGTGAAAGCCACACCAGTCAACTGTTGAAGTGTACAGGGGAGCATAAGGTTTGAATGTGGTGGGTATGATGTTACTGATTAATACTTCATCAAAAAATGGCACCAGACACGAACAGATGCTGGACACGTATATCATTAGGACCAGAGAATTATTTTGTGCATCCCTAAGTCATCCTGCACCTTATTGCCTGAACTGACTCGCAGGTATATATTCCCTCAACCAGTTCTTACTTTGTATCTGGTGGAACTCATCATAGAGGCTGTCAGGACCAGGCCTAGTCTCATCAGGAGCATCTGTCAGCCAATATCCAGTTTCATTCCTAGAAGCTTGAAGGAGCATTGTGTAATATTTGGTAATTTAGGCAATCGCAACACTAATTATAATTAGCACACAAGTGCCAGAATTCACCTACAGCACTGACAAAGGTATCTGTTCTATTGGTGTTTTGCTTGTCAAAATCAGTACATTTATAAGTAGGCTGCTGGAATAGGGGGAGTCAATGTAGATATACTACAAAATAAAAAACTAATGATTTTTATGATTTTATTTATTTTATTTTTTATATAGGATAATTTTTTTATTGTTTAAAATATTACATCTATTAGTGCATATATTTCCTTTTTTCCTCATTGACCTTCTCCCATCCTCTCCTACCCCCTGTCGCATGCCCTCATCTGCCCCCCACCCTCCCAGTGTCTTGTGACCATTGGTGTGCTTATATGCATGGCATACAAGTCCTTTGGTTGATTTATTTCCCTCCTTCCCCAACACTCCCCAGCCTTCCTGCTCAAATATGACAGTCTGTTTGGTGCTTTATTGCTTCTGTATCTATATTTTATTCATCAGGTTATAAGGTTCTTTATTTTCCATAAATGAGTGAGATCATGTGGTATTTTTCTTTCATTGACTAGCTTACTTCACTTAACATAATGCTTTCCCGGTCCATCCATGTTGCTGCAAATGGTAAGTATTCCATTGTGTAGATGTACCATGGTGTTCTGATCCAGTCATTGCTGATGGCCATTTAGGCTGTTTCCAAATCTTAGCTATGGTGAATTGTGCTGCTATAAACATAGCGGTGCATATGTCCTTTCTGATTGGTGTTTCTAGTTTTTTGGGATATATTCCCAAGAAGTGGTATTACTGGGTCAAATGGGAGCTCCATTTTTAGTTTTTTGAGGAAACTCCATATTATTCTCCACAGTGAATGCACCAGTCTGCATTTCCACCACCAGTGCATGAGGGTTCCTTTTTTTCCGCATCCTCGCCAGCACTTGTCGTTTGTTGATTTGTTGATGGTTGCCATTCTGACAGGTGTGAGATGATATTACATTGTCGTTTTGATTTGCATCTCTCAGGTAATTAGTGACTTTGAACATGTTTTCATGTCTCTTGGCCTTCATCCTGTCTTCTTTCTAAAAGATTCTATTTAGGTCCGTTGACCATTTTTTTTATTGGATCATTTATCTTGCTTTTATTAGATTGTATAAATTCCCTGCAGATGTTGGAGATTAAACCTTTATCAGTAATAAAATTTGCAAATAGTTTCCCATATAGTGGACTTTCTTGTTGTTTTGTTGATTTCTTTTGATGTTTCTAACTCTCTATCCCTCTCCTTTCCTCTCTGTAAAAAATCAATAAAATATATATATTTTAAAAAAGTAAAATGATAGACACATGCTTCTTTTACATAGGTGGGTACAGGATAAATAACAGTGGCCAATTAACCCATAACAATAACAATGAAGGCATTTGTGGTTTCGGCCCTGGTGTCATTTGTGGTGCCCTAAGGGGTCCAGAAAAAAGGGGAGATACAAGTTACTCTGATTTTCCACAGGTGTCTTATCTTAGATACAAAAAGACAATTGGCTCAGTAAAGATCAAAGTTGATTTGCCAGGGAAGATATTGGCTAGGATATGACTACCAATCCACACTACTAGTATAAACTGCTTTTTAATTAAAGGTTTTAATTTCAGACCAACCTTTGTGGTTACTTTAGGTTTCTTAAGTTTGCAAGGCCACCACTCGGGCCTTCCCTGAGCTTGTCAGGTTAGCATGTGGCCCCTTTTATCCACAAAAGCAATTTTTATTTGCTGGCCATATTTTTATTTGTCATTAGATTTTATCATCAGCTTAAGAATAAAATATATTCAAGATTAATAGAAAATCACTTTTTAAAAAAATGAGATTTCCATGAACAAAGTGTTTAAATGTAGGACAGGAAATGTTCAGAAAAGTATGTTTACCAGTGCAGAACCGCAGGTGAATGGGTCTTTAATCAAATCTCACAATTTTATACATGCACACCTCAAGATTTGATAGTGGAAGAATTTATTGGCAATTGCCTTATTATTCTTAAGGAAACAACTACATAAGAAACCCAGTGGAACTGTTCAGATGAGAAAGATATGACATTTAAAAAACCCATATTGAAGGAATAAGTATATTATTGACCGTTAAAAAGATGAAAATTGAAAGTGACAATTTCAGAATAACTGCATCCATTTATACTCAAGCACCTCGTGTATAGTATTTTGTTCTGTGATTGCCAGGAGGGTCCCTCCTAACCCATATTATAGATAATGATCCCGGTCATAATGATATAAAGGAAATGGATATATAAACTATAAATGCCAAAGGAGAAAAGCTCCTATTTTGATCAATAACAGGTTATAAATTTTACATTTTCAAATGGACCATCAAGATGACAGAAGTAACAACTCTTGAGAGCTTGATGCTGACAAGTGAGAAGGCAAGTTTCCGAACAATAGTGGGAGTGTGATGCCATGAATTAGGAATTTAGGAACCCGGCAGTTAATGTTCGATTTTCTTTAATGACATGTATGTAGTAAAAGCATGAAATCATGTTTGAAAGTTTAAGCTAGTGATTATCTTGGTTTCTAGGGAGGCAGCGGAGTGATAGGATCCCAGAGTGTCTAAAGGAGGCTTCTGCTGCTTTTGTAAGATTTATGTCATTACAAAAAAGTCAAACAAGAAAAAGTTAACTGTTTGATTCAAAGCATGGAAAGCAATTTTTTTTAAGTTGAAAGCAAATAATGAAAATAATCCATTTTTTCAAAAGAAAAGCTAATAATTATCATTTTATAAGATTCTGGTGAAATGTTAGTTTCTGTTAAATAGAACAAGTTAATACCAAAACACAAACTTTGTGCCTTATTCACACACACATAGACAATCACAAGAATGACAGATTTATAGTTAGACTTAAGACTCTATTTTTTGTTTGTTTTCTCTTTTCTGACAATGACCCTGAGTTACATGTGTATATGTAAACCCAGAAGGATAATTGGGGAATTTCCCTTTTCATCCCTTTATTGTTCACCTCTTAAAGATGGTCATTGTTAGTATTTCTGTCTTGCACACAGACACACAGTCTTGGGAGCATAGACAAATAGAGGTCAGATATTATGCATTTAAACATTTGTTAATTATTAGACTGTTTGGTTTATATGTCTACTTTACTTAAAAATATAAAATATGATATTATTTATATCAGTTCCATCCTCTCTAGCTTTTGGGTCCTTTTATCAAAGAAACATAGAAATCATTTTGATTCTGATACCATATTTATAAATTACAGCTATTGTCTCATTTTTTAACTGAAACTGGCAGGTATATAGAAAATTGTTGCTTCCTGAAGACAGGTTGTATAAAAGTTTTCTTCACAGAATCAAATAGATTTTTCTAAAAAATACATTGCTGGAATGTTTGCTCAGTGAGACATAAAACAGCTGAGGTCAGGAATAACACAACAGCCAGATGCCATAGTTGTTTCAAAGGTAGGTCACAGAATGACAGCAAAACCTTTTTTGTTTCTCTTTGCACTAAGAGAAATACGAAACATCTATATTGAATTAAAATAATAACAACTATGAAGTAAAAAAGCCTAGTAGAGAATAAAGGCAAAAAAGTCACTGCCATCAGAAAAACAAGCCCTACATTTACTTAGTACATTGAGTTGGCTGACGTCCTTGAGGCAGAACACCATGCTACCGTTGTCATAGATGGAGATGACAGTGTCTAATCGGAAAGATAATGGATTTGTTTAGCATTTTGAGTTGTATTTGAATCCCTTTCCACCTGAGAGCTGCCAAAATACCCTCTATAATTCTGCTCGGTTTGAATATCAATTATTCTGTTCTACTATACACACAGCAAATATTACCCAACAAATCACAGCTACATGTTAAGGAAAACTTTCCCTGCCTGCCCCTCTCCAACAACACGTCAGTTACAGCATACATGCCCACCTTTCATACACTCTCCCAGCTCCCTACAAGTTTATTCCATCCCCCTGTTTTCAGATACATCTCAAGTAAAATGCCACTTCCGCTGGGACCTTACATCTGAGGTTCCAGTGCCAACCCAGGGATCTCTGTTCTCTCCACGCTTCATTAGCCATGCCTGGGGCATCAGGAATAGGTAACAGAAAGGAGGTGTATGACCTAGGCCACTTCATTCGCAATGCATTTGATTTTTAAGTCTAAAACCAGATCCCCTGCCAGAATAGGCTCTAGTCTCAAATCACAAAACAGTGACACTGACTGAATCACTTGACTCCTTTTGAAACACTAAGAATAATAATAAAGATAAGAAATAGCAAACCCCACCCCCTCCTTTAAAAGTAAAATAGAGCTTATAAACTGGGATTCATACATCCAAATTTTCTCTGGACAGTCTTGGTGTAATTATCAATAGCTCCTTTTTCAATCTCAAAATGTCCCAGCTTGAATGGTAAATGATATGATTAATCTATTTATAACCTACTGAGAAACTTTATTGGCTTAATACAATAGAAAAAGGACAAATATACAAATCATTTTCTAATTTGCCCCTAACAAATCTTTATTTTTATTGTTGACCTCTCATCTGAAATTTGCTCTTCTGTTTATAGTATTTCCAAACACCCAAATTTAAAATATTCAAACCAGGTCCCTTTTTGGTAACCCTTTAAATTTTCTCAAAATTTATCACTATTTACCTAGTGAACATTTTTAAGTCATTCAAAATATACAAATAACTTTTAACCCATCACCAAGTAGAATAATTCTTCTTAAATGCCTTGAGTAGCTGTCTATTCAGCTCCGTTTCTAATCTGGACACTCCAGTCTCCACCTACTTCACATCACAGCTCAAGTATTGCAACCACCAATTGCTGTCTCCTAAATATTTGATCTACCCAAGCTACTCTGCATTCCACATTATGTCCCTGTTTAAACTTTAATTGAAACTTCTTTGCCTATAGGTTAAAAGTTCAATCTGCCCATAAAACATTTCCATCTGTCCTTGACTGCCCTTTCATTGCCGCCCTAGGCAAACGGTTCCAGCCAACATGTGTGTGAGCATTGCCAGCAAAACAAGCATACTGTGCCCATCCTCGTTTCATGTCTTTGAACACACTATACCTCTTCCTCATTCTCCATCCTTCCTCCATTGTTTTATAAATCTTAGCCATCGCTTAGACTTACCCTAGAGCACCTTCTCTATAAAGCCTTTCTGATCATTTCAGGCCACCTCCCCAGCTTCTCTTGAACGCGTTGCTATCTCATCATTTAACCAGACTATATATTTACTGGCTTACCCATGTACTTCCCAATAGACCATATGAGTTCCTTAGCATCAGAATTGTGTCAGGCTGTTCCAGGAACACAGTGATGCACATAGTTGCCGAATGAACGCATAAAAATCATTGCCACTTCTCCAGTCACAAATAATTGGCATTTTTCACTCATTTCACTTGGTCACCCTTTCTGTGTTTTGTATCAACTGCCTCAAACATACCTCAGTCCAGCCTTCATTTGATTTCTTCAGCTTTACCTGTGGAAGAACAGACCTCCAGTCTGGCCTCTGTTACTCTGACCCTCCCTCTTTCTCCATCTCCCCTCTTAGGCCTCAGTGTTGCCTACCGTCTCCTAAACACCCAGTGAGGCTGCTCCCTCCGGACTATCATACCTGATGTTTCTTCTGCCCAGAACATTTCTTGTCCAGATATGCTAAGAGCTTGTCCCTCACCTCCTGAAGGTCTTTACCAAAAGTCCACCTTCTCAGTGTGGCCTTCCCCATGCCCCAATCTAAATCACAATAACTCCCACCAACACTCCGTATTGCCCAGGCCTGACTTCTTTTTCTCCTTGGCATTTACTGCTCTGTGAATTAGTAACCTTGTTCATCCTATCTCCTCCCACTTGATCTGAGCTCCATGAGGGCAGGGATTTCTGTAAATTTCTGTTCTGTCTTTAGTGTCCTGGTAGGTAATTCATAAATATTTATCTTTTAAAAATTAAAAAGGAAAATAAAGAGCCCAAGCTGGGTGGCTCAGTTGGTTGGCCCATTGTCCCACACACCAAGAAGGTTGCGGGTTTGATTCTGGGTCAAGGCATGTACCTAGCTAGGCTACGGGTTCAGTCCTTGGTCAATGTGAACACAGGAGGCAATCGATTGATGTTTCTCTCCCATGGATCTCTTTCTCTCAAGTCAATAACATATCCTCAGGTGAGTATTTTTAAAAGGTGGGGACACAAATAGAGGAGGCTTGTAGACAGTTGTTAGTAAGTCTCCTCATTTTTGGAAAGTCTTTCCTTCCAATGGGGAAATATGAAAAATGTTCTCATTTTTCTTTTGAGTCCATGAAATTACTGGATTTTCAAGTACTTCAAGAATTTTAATAATTAGATTATGTGCATGAGATTTAGCTTGTGTGTGTGTGTGTGTGTGTGTGTGTGTGTGTGTGTGTGTTTTCTATTTTAAATGAAAATGTACATTGCAAGGGAGAATTCCAAGCTGCTGTAAAAGGGGTTTTCTGAGGAGAAGCCAGGAAAACAGAGCTCACGCTGCTGTGCAGGTGGCACTTTGGGCTCCGGCAGGCTATCCTCTCTTCCCTTCGGCGGACACCCACCAGCAGGCCACTCTGCTGCTCCAGACTGCCTGATTGATCTATTTCCTTTCAAATTAAGAAAAAACAATCCACTCAGAGTGTACTTATCTAGACCAAGTAGAGCAAGTATTTACGTTTTGTGGCAGTTTGTTACAAATGTAATAAAGTACTATGTAAAGAGCCCAGACCACTGCCAACGCCATTAATGAAAAAGAGCCCCAGGTTACTGTAAGTACAGACAAGGATTGTCCTCTCCAGCTCTCAGAACTGAAGACCACATTGATAGCCTTTGCTTATTTGCAATGGGAAATGCTATATTTAGTAGTAATTTTTTAATATATATATATTTTTATTAATTTCAGAGAGGAAGGGCAAAGGAAAGAGATCTAGAAACATCAATGATGAGAGAGAATCACTGATCTATCGGCTGCCTCCTGCATTCCCCACACCGGGGACAAAGCCTACAACCAACCCGGGCTTGAGCCCTGATCAGGAATTGAACTGTGACCTCACTCAACCACTGAGCCACATCAGCCAGATTATATTTAGTAGTGTTTTTTATTCAGTATTTTTTCTAGTTTTTAAAGTGAGAATTCTCAGAAAAATACACACACAAAAAAATACAATCTCACTACTACAGATATGTATTGTTAATATTTTGATGCATCCCTTTCAATAATTTAATATTAAGCTTGGGAGTTTTTCATATAATTTTAATTCTCTGTAATCTAATATATTTGACCTTGGACAAAAGTATGACTTTGATAATATGTTTGTATTTCTGGTGCTATAACAACTTGAAACAGCTGACCTGTAAGACATTTTAAATAATTTCACCAAAATGAATTCCTGTTTACATCTCTGGAATACTATAGCTTTGCTAAGTCTTTTGAGAGAAATAACATGAGCATTCTTGAAGAGGTCATACAGTAGTTTAGCATGTAAGTATAATAACCCCTGAAACATTTGTTAATGATTATTTTGAATAAGACTGCATTAAGGATTGCTGTTCTTATAAGCTTCTTGTGTTACCTCACCAATCCTTAAATGATCATTTATGTTTAGCAGGGTTAAAAAAATGTAACTGTGGAACTTTTGAATCCTTAAAAATCTTCAGGCATAATTTATGTGAAATTGCCTAATTGCATAATCTGGAATGCATCCAGTGATACTGACATCCATTATTAAGTTTAGGTAACCAAAGTTGCAGACTGGCTGAAGAAAACATAAAAGTGAACAACATGGAAAAGTACTAGAAGCTTATTCTAGAGAGGCCGGATAGTGAGCAGAGAATAAGTGACACATTGAGAGATGAAATGTCCTTTTCTTCATAATCTACGTGTCCCCAGGCAGGGATGTGAGTGGAAGACTGTAGAAAAGACAGGAGATCAGGTCTCAGTCAAGAAGCACTGGTCGCTCGCCCTAGGGTAACCCTCTATGATTAGAGAAATGAAATCCTCCTCCTAAGTATGATGTCTCTCCCACATAAAACAACGATCACAGGCCTCCTCTGACCTCATTCTTTAAAGTATTGGCAGTTCCTTCATGAAAGCTGCCCATTTCTATTCTCTCTGTTTCAACCAAGAAAGCCAACTAGTAACAGCTCATCAATTTTGGATGATGCTGTGGGATTGACAGGTTGCCTAGATCCCACTTAATTTTGCACACAAAATAGGGAGCCCAGTTTTTTTCCTTGTCAACAGCAATGCTTTTTGTTTGTGCTGCCAGAAGATGAATTTAATTGGTAGGTAGCTCTCCTCGGAGTTTGTTGCCTACTCTCTGTTTTTAAAAATGTATAAGTGAAAGTCGTTGAGGACTGTTTGAACCATTCTTATCATCATTTAAATTGCCATATTTGCTGGAAGTGGTCCTCACTGTACTCAATGTCAGCCAGGACATTTCTTACAGCATTCAGAGCCCCAGGAGTTAGAATCAACTATATAATTAAAGTGATAACTTTGAGGCATAATACCCCCCTGCTCATACAGTGCATTTTCCTAACCATGTGATAAAGCTGTCATTTTCTTTTATTCCTTTTATTTCATTACAAATGATGGACAGAGAGGAGGCTTTTGTATGGTTTTGTTCTGAGAAATGGATGAGCGTCATCAACTCAGAAGTGAATGTGCCAGGGGATTAAAGGAGCTGGGAGAGATTGTTCATTGATTCTAGGTTTTTGTGTTAACCCAGAGCTGCAGCAGAAATCTCCAGTGCAATTCAGTAGAATTGCCTATGATTTGAAGAAGTGTATGAATCGCTAGCTATTCAGAGTTCTCTTATGCAGAAGATAGGGATTTGGGTTCTCCAAAAGAGTTTAGCTCGAAATTGGAGTTTATACTAGTTTGGTGCAAAAAATAAATAAAAAACCAAAGAGGTGCGGAGAAAAGGCCCCAGAGTTCAGGAGAGAAGAGCCGAAAAGAAAATTTCAATTTCTGCCTCTAAAAAGAACATAGTAAAAAGAAGAAAAGTCCTAGCCAGTTTTGCTCAGTGGGTAGAGGGTCGGCCTGTGAACTGAAAGGTCCCAGGTTAAATTCTGGTCAAGGGCACATGTCCTGGTTGTGGGTTTGATCCCCAGTGAAGGACTTGCAGGAGGCAGCCGATCCATCATGATTCTCTCTCATCATGGTTGTTTCTGTCTGTCCCATTCCCTTCCTCTCTGAAATCAATAAAAGTATATTTTTTTAAAAAAAAAAGAAAAAGAAAAAAAGCAGCAACATAGTAAAATAGTACAATTTTTTTATCTTCAACAGAATGCTGGGCACCGTGATTTCATCATAACTTATCAAACTAGTCTTTGCCAGCTGGTTCATTTTCGCTAAAATCAAACCCATCTTTCATCACACTTACAAGTGAAGGAATCACACTTGAGTGTTCTCTGATCTGCTGATTGCCACCTGTAGGCTATATAGGAATAACTTTTCTGTGCTCCTTAGGACTTATCCTTAAATTCACAGTGTAGAACTAGGTTCAAGTTTGAAGTCATTAAAGTTACTTTACTGCCCTTCTCCTCCTCATGATTATCATCGTCGTCATCATCATCGTCATCATTTGGATGTCTGTACCCATGTCCCATTGAGTTCTATCTGGTTAGGAGCACTACATTTCTAACAGATTGATTTGTGGTCTTGTTGCAACAAAAATCCTTTTAAAACAACATTTTTATTTCTTAGGTGTTTTTTTCTTAATATGTTTTTATTCATTTTAGAGAGAGAAACATGGATGAGAGGGAACCATTGATAGGTTGCCTCCTGCTTGATCAGCTGCCTCCTGCACACCCTTTATTGGGGATTGAGCCCCAACTCAGGTACGTGCCCTTACCTGGAGTGGAATAGGCAACTTCTTGGTGCATGGGACTACACTCAGCCAACTGAGCTACACAGGCCAGGAACAGAACAATGAACATCTGATAAGGAGAAAAGTTGGCCTATCTAGCACAAAGTTCTCATTGGGCAAGAACTTCATAAAATCCATAGATACATCAGCAACTAATTTCCCGATCCTCTGCCTATGTCTCAAAAAAAAAAAGGGGGTGGGGGAATAAGATCAATTAGAAGTGAATTTTAATTATTAAGAAACTGAGAAATGTGACATTGATCCATTCCTGAGACTGCCAATGGAAATGGATATATTGATATTCAGCCAAATGCATGTGTCCACACACCACTAACTACATGTTTCTTCATGAAGGTAGATTGACCTTCTATTGCACTATTAATTTTGCCTGTTTAAGTATTTTATCCTCAATTAAATATATGGTTATAATTTGAAATGATTGTCAGTAATATTTGTTAGAAGGAGGGGGGGGGCGGACTAAATTCCAAATTAAAAGATCCCCTATTTTTTTAGAGGGAAAATAAATCTGTTGCCGAAATGCCGGCTAAGTTAAATTGTAGAGTCCCTACATTAAGATAACGCACTCAGGTAATATACCCAAGTAAGTTCTCATGTTTTCACTTGCTCTTTCTGCACCCAGCATTTTATAGAGAGTATGTTCCCACTCATTTTAATTCTCATTAGGTATATGCTCCTCAACACCTGAAGCTGGCTTTGGTGAAAACAAACTAAAGGCAGGCCCATTGAATCATGACCTCCTGGTTCATCGGTCAATCAATGCTCAACCACTGAGCCACACTGGCTGGCTGAAACTTTTGAGTAGGAATGACTGAAGGGCCTGGAAGCTTCTAAACTAATGTCATTTGTTCCTTAAACTCTTCTAGGCAAAATGCTATGAGCTATTCTATAAATTCTAAATGATTTATAATTTAACACACTCTTCAAAATCGATAAAACCATGTATCTGTAACTCTAATTCAAAAGGGCAGGAATGTGATAAAAGAAAGAACCACATGACTAATTGTTAAGAACAAAATGAGCAATCTTTTCTTTAAACAAGGCTACCAGAAATCACGGTGCTTAGGAGTATTTTACACTGAAAACCAAACAGAAAATATAAGTTATTTATTTTTCTTAATTAATTCCTTCATACGTTTTAGACGAATGTTTCTTGATGCAACTTAAATAACTATACAAACACGGTCTGGGTGAGTTCCCTGCTGGGATATCCGTGACAGGTGCACACTGACAGCTATTTCTGCAGGATGAAGAAGAGTGTCAGAGGCAGCTGGGCTTGCAAACCTTCCAGAAGTCTTTTATTGTTTCCTCCATTGGCTCAAGTCCAAAGTGAGAATAATTACCTGCCAAATGTCAGGCTGTTCAGATAACCCTGGTCTTGTAGTAGGAAAGAAACGTGAGCTAAGGTGCAAAAAGAGTGACTGAATTTTATT
>JAAGEH010002534.1:13655286-13690694 GCA_011751065.1 Lasiurus cinereus | reverse complement strand
TATATTTCAGGGAGCAGTTTTGTTAGAAGTGGTCCGTTTTCTCTGACGAATAAAAGACAAAGAAGAGAATAATGTGGTTAAAAAAAAAACACACACACAACACAAATAAAAGAGAGAGAAAATCAAGCATTATCTCCATACTCTTAAAGAGCTGCGGATTTTAACTGGGCTTCCTTGGGACCATTCGCTAATTAATGGTAGTCTTTATCGGGGAGAGAAACAGGAGGTGGCTCAGTATGGAATACAAAATTTTTATTGTTCTGAACCAAAAAGTTTTTAAGTTACTCTTAATTTAAAGCAAACCGTTCCCTTCTGTTGAAAATGGAGAAGAAATTACAGGTTTTACTCTAAATCTCCAATTCTGATAACCAGATTAGATGTTATGGCATTCTCACAACAGACTTGTGAAGAAAAGACTATTATATGGAGGTCCTTGAATATTTCAAAATAGTTCAGTACTTTCATAATTCAAAATCAGTTTTCTCACAGGGATAATTTTAAACATAACACATAAATACATATCTAATAGTAACTTTGGATTGTGTCTAACTTTTGTTCCGTCATTTGAAAGTTCTTGGTTTCTGACATGTTTCTCTGTTGCAAATGTAGCATTCCTATTTAATAAACACCGGATGGCATGGTTATAATTTACCAACAGTGACTGTTAGAGTGTCAACCCAGTATCACCCTTAGGACTTCTGAGGCACCTAAACAACAGACTGGTTCCGAAAATAGTGCCCAGCAGTGGGGGTATTTCTGTACCTCACCGTTGTGACACTCCCATGTGACGGTATTATATCAGTTGGGGCACCCCTTTTGAAATTAATGTGATTCGTCAGTGGGTCCCATGGTGTAATAGTACTCTGGACTTCAAAATTATGATTCGTGAGTATGTTTTAGATGTTGGGATTTACTAGTATGTTCATTATGAATATTATATATGGGTATTTCAAAATGTCTTGATCCACATCCATATAAAATACAGCTGTGCTCCCATATTGCAGATGAAGGAACTGATGCTTAGAGTAATTAAGACATTTATTCATGGATACATAGCTTATAGGCAACAGGATGGGGGTTTATTCCATGCTCTGCTCAAAGCTGTGCTTCTTACACAATTGGGAAGGTCAAAATGAAAGGTGCCAAAGCCAGAAAGTCTTTGTGAGTGGCTTACATATGAAGGGAAAATGATCTTCTGAGCCTTGAGGGAGGAGAAACTTGGCTGAGTTTCTCCATCTGTAACCTGTGGACCATGTTCACGGAAACATCTCTATTAAAAATTGCATGTCTGGGTTTTTCTCCAATGCTATTCAATTAGAACCTCTGGTGGTGAAGCCAGGAAATCTTCATTTTACCAGCTTCCATGGTTTACTGGTTTTAAAATTTCTGTAATTTCAGGGGATTAGTATGCCACCCTCCCCACCAAGTACAGGGACTCTACCTCTCCCTACACTGACAATCCCTATTGAACTAAAGACTCTCAGGAGATGTTTAGTAGCTGAGTCCAGTTTCATCGTGAACCGCCCTGCAGAGGTATCAGACTGTGACCCTGGCCAACTATGGCATACTTGATCTTTATTCATGCATTTCTTATTGTGCCTCTGACCTTTCTCTGGCCATTTTCTCCTGCACCTGGACTATTATGTAGGTGCTTTCACCAGAGATAACATCAATGTTCAGGCAACCTTTTACTCAACGTTGAATCTCAATTGGTTTCTTGGTCAGTAGCTTCCTGGTGGCCTAATGCCATCTCCACTGAGCCTGGACAGGAAAGCAGTATTCCATACCTTTGCTATGACTTCCTATGCTAGAAAAGTTTCTGCAATTCTGGCTTCTCCCACCTACATCCTGCAACT
The DNA here is from genome assembly GCA_011751065.1 of Lasiurus cinereus. Lineage (NCBI taxonomy): Eukaryota > Metazoa > Chordata > Mammalia > Chiroptera > Vespertilionidae > Lasiurus > Lasiurus cinereus. The sequence goes on along the minus strand of JAAGEH010002534.1, from coordinate 13,688,838 downwards.
CACACCCACGTTTGCCAAATTTCTTGGGTCCTCTTATATATCAGTCTGCATTTTCTTACTTGGATGTCCTGATCTTTCAACTCAACATGATCTGAAACAGTTTCAAACAAAGAAGATGTTCTTAGCCAGTCCTTCAACTCAGTGATTTCACCACTGGGACTCTATTCCAAGAAATAACCCCAAATAAGGAAAGACTTCATGTATAATGAGGTATATGGCAACATTATTTACACTTAAAAAAATTAAAAGCAATCTAGAGAGAAGCGTAAAAAGAAGGGAGTGATAAATTGGAGTGCAAGCATTCAAGGAGACATTTTGTAGATATTAAACAAGGAATTCATGAAGACTATGTAGGAACATGGACAAATTGCTAATGGAAGTAAGAAATGTATCTTAGTGGGCTATACTACCTAGGTACTCTAAGCTCAGCTATAAACAGAAAATGAGAAACACTGAAAGGTAATGAAATTACAATGGTTGTATTATATTGATAGGATCATGACAGATTTATCCTATTTCCTAAATTTTCCAAAGTATATAAGCGTTTATTAAATTGTGTACTTTGTTTTGTTTTAATGTTATTTTATTGTTTAAAGTATTACAAATAGTAGTACATATGTCTCCTTTTTTCCCCCATTGACATTCCCCTGGCCTCCCCTAACCCCTCTCCACGTATATGTTTTTTCATAAAGCTCATTAAACTTCCCAGTCAGGATGGCCTATGTATCTCCTATTCAAAGGCTCAATACAGGGAGTAATCTTTGACTTAACTCTTATCTACTTAGTTGGCCTTGGACGTCCTTTGTGGGAAGGTTCTTGATAACACACCTTCGGCATCCTCTTTATCTCTTATGGACCTATGACATCTCCTCACAGCTTCTCAGCAATGCCCTATACCACCTCTCCATATCTGACCTACAAAAATTGAAGTGTCTTAGGGCTAAGTTGTGTGGTTTCTTCCCTCCTTTTTCATTCTCTCCCTAAAAGATCTCATCTCATTAAGCCATGTTTAAATGTCAGATAACTCCCACATTGAAGTTTCCAGTCCTGATCTCTTCCCTAAATTCCAAATGTCCCTTTACCTAAAAGGCATCTCATCTCTAATATATCTTTATAGAACTCTGCCAGGGTGTCTAAGCAACTGCACTGCCCAAGTACATACCAAATTTATCTACTTTTTTCTGTTCATATCCTCTGTTACCATGTTCCAGCCACCATCGTCTTGTTTGGCAATGAGAGATATAATATCCTTCTAAATATTCTTCCTGGTATATTTCTTATGCAATATATTATAATAATTATGCACTTATTAACTATTAATATTATTAATTGTTATACTGTGTCTTATTATATATATTACAGCCCATTCTTTAGCAGTCTAAATTTTGATTAAAAAGCATAAATCACATTGTGTCACTCCCCTGCTTAAATTTTGCAAGTGCCTATGTATTGTGAAAATAAAATCTATTTTGTGATTTATTATTAATTAGTAATATTATTATCACTATAGCATATAAACTCTTCAAAGTTGCTACAAGATGTAGATTATGCCCTCTGTTGAACTGCATTTCGTTTCAGCCCCTGTCATTACCAATCTCCCTTAACTTGGACCTCACGCTATGCCCAGCTCATTCCTGTCTTGTCTGGACTGGCTCTTTCTCATCAGCTCATGTGTCACCTCCTCTGAGAAGCCTTTTCTGAGCTCAGCAGATCTTCCTATCCCAAACCTCTAGTCATTGTTATCTCACCCAGTTTTATTATCTGGCACTGAACACAATCTGAAAATTTTAAGCTATTTTTTTTATGTATTGTCCCCTCCCTCTACTGGAATATTGGCTCCATGACAATAAGTTCCTTGTGTTTTTCTCTTTTTTTTTGATTCCTTGCAACTAAAAATCACTGGGCACATAGTGGGCATAGAATTTTGTTATCAACTTTTTATTTGTAGTATATCATGAACAGAAAAATTCACAAATCCTAAAAGTAGAGGTGAATGATTTCTTAAATGAAGTGAACTCAGTCATGTGATCCCCACCCAGATCAAGATTATAGAACATCACCAACACCTCGGCAGCTTCTCTCTGAGCCGATTCCCATTTCTTATCTCCCCCAAAGTAACCACTACCCTGACTTCTCTCACCAAATTAATTTTTCCTGGATTTGAACTTCATCTGAGCATAATAATACAATATATGATGTTGTATATGGTTTCTTTCATCCAGCCTTATATTTGTGAAAATCATCCATGTTTTTGCATATAGCCATTGCTCCTTTTTCTCATTACTGTATAGTAAGTACTTCATTTATACTTTTTATTTCACTGTATTCTAGGTAGACATTTGGGTTGTTTCTATTTTGGGGATATAAATAATGCTGAGGTGAACATTTTTATATGCACATTATGCACATTTTATATGCACATTTTAGTGCACATTATGTTGGCATGTCTTTTGGATATGCTTAAGAGACAATTTGCTCAGTCTGCCGAATAGTTTCCAAAGGGCTTGTACCAATTGACACTCCTACCAACAGAAAGTGAAAGTTCTAGTTGCTCCCCATCCTCACCAACACTTGCTATTGTCAGTTTTCCCAATTATAGTTATTTTGGTTTGTGGCTTACTATCTCCTTTTGAAATAAAACAGCTATTTGGATGGATAAAGTCTCAGAGAATTAAAAAAAAAAAGAATAAGCCCAGATATAAGCAATCTGATAAAAATCAGAATTTTCCAAAGGGATAGCTAAGCTCTCTGATTTTGCTCATGTTGGATACCGGGTTATTGTCACAATGTTCAAATATTTACTAGCTCTGATATTTATAGGTAATAATACCTGGAAGGGGTCCTTAATTTGAGATTTCTATGGAGCTGCTTAAAGATTTGTGGCTAGTGGTTGAGATCATTATATAATGAAAATTTGATATAGCTTACCATAGATATACTAGAAGCCCATTGCACAAAGATTTGTGCAATGGGCCTTCCTTCCCCTGGCTGCTGGCACCAGTTTTCCTCTGGTACCTAGGACCCAGGCCTTTACTCTGTGTCTGCATATGCAAATTAACCCACAATCTTTGTTGGGTTGATTTGCATACTCATGCTTGATTAGCTGGTCAGTGTTGTGTAGGTATGGTCAATTTGCACATTTCTCTTTTATTCGTGTACAGAGTTATAAATAGTCACAATAAGTTACAGAGATGCGTTCTGACTTCATCCTCATCTTCCCCTGCTTCATTTCATTCTAATCTCAGACATTTATATTAATGTCCTCTTACCCTCATCACTAATTCTTCATCCTTACTTATAAATGGATTGAGTTTATAATGTCAAGTGCTGAGTCACTATCAGGCAATTTCTTCATCTCTTTCTGGTGTTGCTGCTGGCTGTGACTGTGCAGTACTGTTGCTGCGGTTTCTTCTTGGCTTATTCTATATTACCATCTTTGTGCCACAATAGTTCCATGCAAAATCACTATGGCTGTAATAGTTTTTATCAAGTTGGCTTGCATTCTATTATCTCTTTATTGTAGGAACCTTTGCTTTATTTCAGGAAGTCATTTTAGCACTTTTATCAAAGGCACATGCCACCTATATTTGGACTTTTTTATTTCTTTTTGGTTCCAATATTTTAAAAGTCATGTATATACTAGTATATAAAAGCCTAAGCAACAGTCTGACCATTTGACCGGTAGCTATGACACACAATGACCAGTGGGAAGATGCTCAACACACTGGTATGGAAACATGGAACAGACTGATGAATCTCAGAGGGAAGGGCAGGAAGAGATTATATGCATACTAGAGGCCCTTTACATGGATTCATGCACTGGTGGAGTCCCTCAGCCTGGCCTGTGGGGATCTGGCAGGCCAAGGGACCAGTGCACAAATTGGTGCACTGGGCTACTAGTTAACTAGGAAATCCACCTTTTTGATGTTACTAAGGTGATTGCTCAAGGTAATAAGAGTTTGGACGGGAAATACCTAAGATCCTCTGAGTACTCTCTTGTTTTAAGTAAATTTGCTCCCCAAGTAATAAAGGTGGAACAATGTGAGATTTGGCCTTAGTTCTATTTCTCTGGTTCTGGAGACAGAACCCATGACCATAATCCTTTTGATGACATAAGGGACTTAGTGGCTCACTTGCAATTCCAGCTCCAGGAGACAAAGGAATAGGGCAAACTTTGACCTAGGGATCCAGTGAAGTCCAGTTAAGGGATGTAGGACATGCTTTCACTTCATCACTTTCTTCATGTCTCTGCTTAGATGTCACCGTATTATTGATATGCTGTATCTAAAATAACAACCTCCATTCCCATTCCCTGGTATAGTACACATTTCCTAACATACTACCTCTTCCTGCTTTAACGGGTAAGCTGCAAGAAATGTGAGACCTACCTGTTGAGTTTATTTTTCCTGGTGCAGATCCACTACCTAAAGCCACATCCACATTCTCTCTAAACTTCTCCAGGTCCTAAAGTTTTAGGCCTTTCCTTCAGCCAAAATAATGCCTACCACAAATATAATCCTCAGGAAATAGTTGGTTGAATGAATGATCAATTAAAAACTCCTGGCCCTCTCCTGTCCAGAACTCTTTAAAGACCTGGATTATCGACAAATCTGTCCATTGAAAATTTACCTAACACTCTAGGAAGAGTAAGGGAGTTTCAGTCATTCCCTCTTCCAATCACATTTGTGTTCTAACATCTAATTGGGAAATATGGGCATTTTTTGAAGAGGTGGAGAAGCAGAAGAATCTGTATTTAGAAGCCCAGAGTTTTGAAGGGATGTGAGTAAGGGAAAGGAGCAAGATCCAGGGAGAAGGCCAAAAAGTGAGCTCAGAAAGGAAAAACACAAACCAGCTAGCTTCCACTTGTGTTCTAGGCAGTATCTTTTCATTTCTCCTCTCAATCATTAGATGGAAATTGGATTTTCCTCCAGAAGGGAGAAAAGCTTTAAAACTCAAAGGCCTCATCCTCATGGCTAGAAAGTGAGGGGCAGAGGTGGAGGGAATACTCAACACACACTCACATTTGATGATGAAGTAAGAAGACCTTCTCCTCTGAGGATATTTAGAGGCTGGGAGGGTTCAACTTTGCATTTAGAAAGTTTAGTAGCACAGTCTTCAGACTGTTTAAACGTTTTGTTTTTATTGCCCAATCCTAGTCATAATCATAACTATCATCGTACACAAATACCCACTGAGTTCCTATTATTCATAAAGTGCATCAGTTTACTTATAGGCTTTGGATTCAAGCTCTTTAAGAGTATTCCACGTGTATTCAAAAGAGCTTACATTCCCAAGATAATGTACACAGTATTTTTTTTAATTCTTCATTGTTTAAAGTATTACATATAATATCACATATGTTTCCTTTTTCCCCCCTATTGACCTCTCCTTAGCCACCCCCACCCCCTAGCACATGCCCTCACTCCCCTAGTATCTGGGTCCATTCGTTATGCTTATATGCATGCATATAAGTCTTTTGGTTAATCTCACTCTCCCCCCATCCCCATTCCCCTCCATGCCCCTGCTGCCTTCCCTCTGAAGTTTGATGGTCCTGTGCCATGCTTCTCAGTCTCTGGATCTATTTTTGTTCATCAGTTTATGTTCATTATATTCCACAAATGAGTGAGATAATGTGATATTTATCTTTCTCCAACTGGCTTATTTCACTTAGCATAATGCTCTCCATATCCATCCATGCTGTTGCAAATGGTAAGAATTCCTTCTTTTTTATAGCAGTGTGGTATTCCACTGTGTGGATGTACCACAATTTTTTAATCCACTCATCTACTGATGGGCACTTAGGCTGTTTCCAAATCTTAGCTATTGTAATTTGTGCTGCTATGAACATAGGGGTGCATATGTCCTTTCTGATTGATGTTTATGATTTCTTGGGATATATTCCTAAAAGTGGGGTTACTGAATCAAATGGGAGTTCCATTTTTAACTTCTTGAGGAAACTCCATACTGTTTTCCACAGTGGCTGCATCAATCTGCATTCCCACCAGCAGTGTATGAGGGTTCCTTTTTCTCCACATCCTCGCCAGCACTTGTCATTTGATGATTTGTTGATGATAGCCATTCTGACAGGTGTGAGATGGTCCCTCATACTGGTTTTGATTTGCATCTCTCGGATAATTAGTGACTTTGAGTATGTTTTCATATGTCTCTTGGCCTTCCGTATGTCCTTTTTCCAAAAGTGTCTATTTAGTTCCTTTGTCCACTTTTTGATTGGATTGTTTATCTTCCTTTTGTTAAGTTGTATGAGTTCCCTATAAATTTTGGTGATTAAATCCTTATCAAATATAACATTGGCAAATATATTCTCCCATGCTGTGGGCTTTCTTGTTTTTTTTTTTTTTTAATGGTTTCATTTTCTGTACAGAAGCTTTTTATTTGTTTTTTATTTCCCATTTGTTTATTTTCTCCTTAGTTTCCATTGCCCTGAGAGCTATAGCAATAATGATTTTGCTACGATGTATGCTGTCCTGCTGTCCTCCATCTTTTTTTTTTTTTCCCATAGTATTTTTTTAAAACTATGTTTTCAATTTCCTACCACAAGATATTCTGCACCTGGGTGCTTATAGGCTTCAACCAAATATGAATAGCAGGGAATGAGAATTTTTCCTCTGTTAGATTTTCACAAAATCTTTTGTTTTCTCTATGTTCTTTTGAGTGTAGATTAGCATAATCATCTCTAATTTGGAAAAAGAGCCCAAGTTTATCAAATAGTGCCTTAAATCTTCTTTGTAATCAGAGAACAACTGCATGAGACCTACTGCTAATCCAAACAGTCCACCTGTATTTTGCTGTACCATAGCTTTAAATTCTTCTTCAGGGGAACAAGTGTAGCTAACCTCCCAATAAATATCTAGTTTTGCTCCTGTTGGACAAGGATATGTAAAAAGCTTTACTGCATCTGGGTGATCAAGAGATTAGACTTTCTCTAGGCCAAGAAAATATATGTAATTAGCAGAATTGATGACAAATGGAATCCCATAGAAACTATGTGCCACGTGGGAGTTTTGAGTTGTCTTCAATATCATCAGTGAGTAAACTGGCATTATGCTACATTTCCCTCACTTCAAGGGTAATCTGAAGCTTGTCTTTTGGAACTTTTAGCCAATGATTAAATGCCTGTGAAAGTTTGGTTCTCATTTGTTTACTCAGTAATTATAGCAAGTACTTGTAAGGTTCTAGAAGAATTCTTTGGACTGTTTCTTGAGTCTTCTCCATTGTTGTTGAATTCAAAGCTGATGGTTCAACAATGACATCACAGTTCTGCACCACTAGTCCTGGACTTCCTTCTTTATAGCTCCTCCTGAGGCCTATGTGAATCCCTCCCCTTCTGCATTGCAAAACTCCTTACTCTCTTCAGCCTCCATAAATGCGTGGTCCAGGTCACACTCAACATTGTTGTTTTCAGTTGTTAATCTGGTAGTAGCTGGATACTATTTCTTACTAAGAGACAAATGTATATACAGATGTCTTTTCTTGAAAGTTATCAGAATATTGAAATCTAACAGATTACCCCTTTAAAATATTTTTGTGAGAAAAAAAAAGAGAAGCACAAAAAATAAGCAGAACAGCACTCTTAGCTACATCTACTGCAAGGATGAGGACCATTCTTGGCAATCCGACTGTCCACATCACAGCAAACATGAACATTACTCTGAAGGGCCACAGTTATTGAGAGGGCCCCAGAGGCACCCTACAGAGGGACTTCAGTCACATCAATGTAGAACTCAGTCTCCTTGGAAAGAAAAAGAAGAGGCTCCAGGTTGATAATGGATTGGAAATAGAAAGAAACTGGCTACTGTTCCCACTGTCTGCAGTCAGGGCAGGATCCAGGGTGTTCCACTGGACTTCTGTTATAAGATGAGGCCTGTGCATGCTCACTTCCCCCTCAATGTCTCTATTCAAGAGAATAGTTCTCTTGTTGAAATCAGAAATTTCTTGGGCAAAAAAATACATCCACAGGGTTCAGATGAGGTTATGTTTTTCTTGTTCTGTTGTTTGCTAGTATCTCAAGCACAGAAAGATGAGTTAATTCTTAAGGAAAACTTGTATCAAATACAGTTGCTTTGATTCATCAAAAGCCACAATAGTGAAAAACAAGGATATCAGAAAAATTTTGGATGGTATCTATGTTTCTGAAAAAGGAACAGTTCAGCGGGCTGTTGAATTACCCAGTTATAGAAAGAGCAAGATGCTGGATGATTCCTCAGCTCTGTTTATGATATTTTAAAGATGCAATAAAAGCCATGTATTGACTACTGGGGGGAGGGGGAGGAAATGGCGATGGGGGAAGAGAAGAAAAAAAGCAGAACAAGTAGGAGAATTTAATCATGTATCTACCTCTTAAAATTCACAGAACCCAGATACTATGTGTGTGTTTGCTTTGAAATAAATTAGAGAAATTATAAATGAAAGTGATGTAGTCAGGAAAAGATTTTTTGATGAAAGAGAGGTTGTCCTGGTATCAACAATAACATTGTTGAGTGAATAATTTTAACATCCATCAGCTTATGTGATCCTCATTACAACCTATGATTCAGGCAGAATATCAGACAATGCCATCTCCATTTTATAAAACAAGTGAGAAGTTATGAGATGTGCCCTAAAGCACTTGATAAGAGGAGATGAGATTAGGAATCTAGCAGCCAGATTTTCCTTGCCTAGCACCAGGCTGCCTCTCTTATAATACCTTAAACTTCTAGAGGATGTCTTAGATATTAGGAATATTTCAATGACTATTTTATATATATATATATATATATATATATATATATATATATATATATATTAATGTTTTATTGTCTTACATGTATAATATTACTGAGAGATGTGCTTATCTTGTGCTTGGGTCAAGGTACATGAAATTTTATATATAAAACTAGAGGCCTCGTGCATGGAAATCGTGCACAGGTAGGGTCCCCAGGCCTTCCTTCATTCCATGCCGCCCCCTGGTGGTCAGTCAGCACACATCATAGCGAGTGATCGAACTCCTGGTCTCCCTGTCAAACTCTCGAGGGACAATTTGCCTATTAGGCATATATATATATATATATATATATATATATATATATATACTTTTTGAATAGGTATAGTAATTAAAGGCAGTCATCTCCACTCTTTGCTGCTAATCAAGTTGTCCTGTTTGAATTCTCTATTCAAATATCTGAATTCATGGAAAAATTGGAAACAGACAGGAAGCAAGCCAAGATCTATAGAAGAATTAAAGAAAAGAGTGAATTTTTCTTTTTCAAATTAGGCCTGGTATGCACAAATGTATAAAACTGTGCTTATCTATGCTATAATTTTTTTTCTTTCAGAATCATTTTGTGATTAAATCAGGGCAATGAGTTCTTATTGCCTTATTGTGCAGAATTATGGGAAAATTTGATTTGGGCATTAAGGTGCTGAAGAATGAAGATTCTCAGGCTTCCTTTGAGCAAAAGGAAATTCTTGAAGTGGAGGGTCCCAGAACCATTTTTGTACTAACAACTGTCAGAGTAGCCAAGCCAGCATCCTGGGTGATTTTAAAATAAGAGAATTCAAATTGGCCACAAGTTCAGAGATTGCATGTGTTGGTTTCTCTGCAACCCAGTCACTGCCATCTGCAGCCAGTGTGACACATTTGAAGGGTGACCCATCTGGGCACCATCTATAAACACTTCACAGTAGAAGAGTTTAATACTCACCTGGAAGATAAATTTCCAGTGATTTCTAAGAATAACAGTACAGAGAATTTTTACACCTGCCACTGTTTAGCCTGCAGACTCAATATTCTGAAATGATTGCTGGTCAGCTGCCAAAAGGCACTCTCTAGCAAGTCGATAGCTGTCATCGCAGGGCTTCATTCATTATCTATCTGCCTCTACCCATCCCACTAATTTCTTGATGGTGGTGGTGAATTGATCTCGTTTGAGAACTACTGTACTTTAGATGCCAAAGGACTTGGGAGATTATATTCCACATAATCAAGTTCACCTGCCAAAGAGATTACCAAATATCTCAGGCTCTGTAATCCTTTGGAAAATCCTCCAGAAACTGTCCTGGAGGTCTGTATATATCTCTTTAAAAATATTAACAAAAGATGTAATTTAAAAAGGAATATCTTTGCTTTTTTTACTATATCCTTTGAATGGTGATATTTGATTGGTTTCTTTAAAAATGAACTCTTTTCTATAAGAGTGAGATACGACACCAGGGTTATCACCTAGAAGTCATATACACTTCCTGTTTGTGAATTGTTCAGATTTAATTTCTCTGATATGCCTTATGATTATAATAATTCACATCTCAGAAAAAATAACAATGTTGTAAAAATTAATCTAATGGATTTTAAGATAAACTCAAAGGAAAGAATTGGGCAGATAATGAGCAGCCGTTTATGGTTAGGTTTCCTCCCTTTCTTAGAACTATAACATGAGCTCACAGAAGTTTAGGGCTGGAATCCTAAAGGGCATTCCTAGTCCTAGTTCTAAGGATGTGGAAAACGGACGGTCATGATGTCATTTCTCCTTTTCTTCCTTTCTTTTTCTCCCTCCCTCTTTTATATCTTTTTTGTTTGTTTATTTGGTTGGTTGGTTGGAGTAGGGGAGAGACTATTCAGACATTTAATGTTATACATCATGATTATGATTCACATATTCTCCTAATGAAATTGTCATAAATCATTCCTCAGTGTGGAGGGCGGGGGCAAAGGGGTTCCCTCATTTGACTGTGAAATCTAGTTAAGACTGTGCAATGGAGTTAATGGGGCTGTGCTCTTAGTCTTGGCACTGGAATTGTCATTGTCCTAATAATCTGGTAATATTCCAAAAGAGATTAAGAGCTTTCCCAGAGGAACAGCGTTTTCTTTAGACACAAGATGACTAATCACTTTGATGATCCCGGTGAGTTTTGGGGCTTTAATGTTAATCTTCACTACTGCCCACATTTATTTTTAGGTTCTTTTCAGTTTCTGCAGCATCCTGTTTTGATTTTCTGCTGCACTTCGTTGGAGATGCTGTGATAGTATTTGATCTCTTTGTTCTTGTTGTAGAAGCCAGAAACCAGCACACTGTTCTTTCCATGGTAGTTGAAAGCCAATTTGCCTTAGTCTCCACTTCCCCAAAATGCCTGAGGTGGCATCCCATTCCTGGTTGAATAAAGAAGGCCCAGAAAGAAAGCACATCTACCAGAAGACATTAATTTTGTAAAATTTAGCAGAATCCTAAGGCTTAAAATTCAGGGACAAGGATTCTCATCAAGGATAGCAGTAATGCATAGGTAGGCAGTGTTCTTCACCAGTTACCTGAGCAACTTCATCCGAAAGTTCATGGAGTTGGAGGGGGAGGGGAAATAGGGCAGCAGGAAAGCATCTTGAAGGATGTAGCCTCTAGGGTGTTCCTAATCCATAGTTAGAACCCATAGGTTTCTTCCATGTCTGAGGTTCTCAGTTCATTGCTGTGAGATGGGTCCTAGATGATTGTTATATCCCATCAAGTTGAGAACGACTATCCCAAATGAAAGTCTGGTGGGGAGTTCAGCATCAGCACTGCGTGAAAGGCAAAGTACTGGAGCTGGAGTCAGAAAATTCTTAATAACTGTGACCTGGAACCAGCCGCCTGCCCACTCTCCCAGCCTGTTCTTTGTCTGCACAACTAGGATAACGGTGCCCCGTGAATTATTGAGACTACAATTTTATAATGTCAGAGTTCAATAACATTCTTCTACTGGAATATCATGCCAGCATCTAGCATAGTACCTGCACAGAGTCAAGTACTTGTCACCCAGAATTGAAGCAGGCATTTGTGGGCTAAGAGTCAGGGTGAAGCAAATAGTGGCTGCCCTCCACGCTTGGCCCTGCTGAGGCTGAAGCTACTAGTCATGCCAATATATCTCCGATTAAAACATAATATGGTAGCTGAAGTAGAAGAAAATCTTATCTGCTTTATGCAACAGCTTGCAGTCTTAATCAAAATTTCAAGTTAAAACTAAAATGTGCTAAGTTCTATAGCTAGGTGTCACATGCCTGAAACAAGTGAGTTATATCCACATTGCACCCTCCAGATGCAAGGACTGCACTAGCAATCATATGTAAGCAACATTCAGACTCTTAAGGCTATTTTTATTTTTTTATGCCTAGCTTTACAAGTTCAGGTAATAGACAGATGCATCAGAGAGTGAATTGAAAACAACCCAGCTTACCAGACATTCAATAAGAACATCTGTTTCAGATTGGTTTTCTGACTTACCAAGAGGATTTGTGATCAGTGGAGAGAGCAGTCTCTGTGTCTCCACCTTCCGTGTGTCTGTGGGAGAACCACATCATCTGCTGCATAAGATCAATTCTCTGTACTGCAAGACTTTCCTCGCTTACAGCTTCTTCCACGCAGCCTTCAGCTCTGACATACTCCACACTCAACATGTAGCATTGATTAGAAGTTCATGAATCTCATTACAGGGATACCTCATTTTATTGTGGTTCGTTTCACTAAGCTTCACAGATGTTGCGGTTTTTTACAAATTGAGGGCGAGACCCTCCACCAGCAAAACGATTACAACTCCCTTTATTGTGGTGGTTTGGAATGGAACCAGCTATGCCTCCCAGGCCTGCCTATATATGTGCTAGTATGTAACAGATTCCATCCCAAGAAATGTGGTGGAAGCTACTCCATAACTCGGGGCTTAAGTGATATTTCTTCAGAGGCCTTACCTACCCTCCTTTGCTCATTCTAATTTAGGTTCAGCTTTCTTACTCAGTCTGTTGTTATCTTTCCATGTATCTCAGTTTTTATTTCTGTTCTTTTTCATAGTTGTTGTTGACTCTGGATTCCTCTGTAGACTAAAGCTTCAATCACCTAACATTTCTGGTCTCTTAGAAGTAAAAGAGTTACTTACTATCTACATAGCATTCAGGCCTTTAATATGTCATTCTTTTATTATTAAAAAAAGTTCCTAAGGATTACCTGATTATAAATATTAGAAATGATCATTTAAAATTAGGTTTCCAATGGCTTCTGAAAAAAATAAAAATGAAAGGCAATACATGGGTATTGTGAAACAAAATTCTAATAGGTATAATTGTTAACAGTTTAAAGGGTTTTCCTCCATAAATATTTTATAACTATCAGTACATATATACAGCACCTTTTTTAAATGTACACAAATTGGATCATACCATACAGAATGGTCCTGCGCCTTAGATTTTCACTTCATCACCATGTATCTCTGAGGTGTCTCCTATGTCAGCACCTAAAGCAGCACATTTTATACCTAACTATACTGTGTTTATTGTAATTTATATAACCATTCTCATGTCATTGGGCTTTTTCCTTTCTTTCTTTCTTTTTTCTTTTTGCTTTTAAAAAAATTATTGATTGATTTATGAGAGAAAAGGATGCAAGAGAGAAACGTGGATGTGCTGTTCCATGTATGTATGTGTTCATTGGCTGATTCTTGTGTGTGCCCTGCTGGGAGATCAAACCCATGACCTTGGTGTGGGATGATGATCTAAACAACTCAGTTGCCTGGCCAGGGCTGTCAGTGGACTTTTATATTATGTGCTAACCATATTTTACGTATTACAAAACATATATGTTATATTTCCAACAGCGGAAGGTCAAAGGATGTATGTATTTTAAATTTTGATATATATAATATGCCAGTTTAGCCTCAGGTGTCTTGAACCACAAGGTGTTTGGGAGACATTTAAACTTTCAAGTGGAGATAGCCACTTAAAGATTCCAGTCAATATAAGTGAATCAAACCTAGAAATGATCATTTAGTAAAGAATGAAATTGAGCTCTCTGAGTTGTTAGTGGAGGCACAGAAGAAGTAAATTATCAAGAGACTACAATGTGTAGCCCCATTTAACTGCTGATAAAGGACCTAAAAAAAAAAAAAGATCCACACTATTATTAAAAAGATGTGTTTTTAGCAAAGGCTAAATACTAGACCAGACTAAAATAGACATTGCCTGTTGAGGATACCTGTCATCAGGCGTAGAAAGGTTTCAGAAGTTGGGTCATTCTGTTTACAGAGACGTAAGATGGAGATGCAATTACTCAGCATCGCAAACACTGTAATCCTGCCTCACCACCCAGTCTAGAGGCGTCCCAGTGAGTTTTTTGGTTGCTGTTAATTTGTTTAACCTGTTCTGGGACCATTACTATTCTTCCCACTCTGGAAAATGTCATTCTAAGACAAATGTTAGTCAGTGTGTTTTGTTATCAGGAAAATCAGTGATCTCTCCTATTGTGATCTCTCCTATGTTTATAAAGAGTTGCTACTATTGGATCAGCTGTTGCCATGCTTTGACAACTGAAAAAAATCTCACACCTTTTTTTATTCTTTTTCTGATTATAAGATACTAGAGGTCTGGTGCACGAAATTTGTACACTGGGGGAAGGGGTGTCCATCAGCCCACCCTGCACTCTCTCACAGTCCAGGAGCCCTCACTCCTTACTGCTCACTGCTCCTTAGCATTGCCCCAGAGGTGGGAGAGGCTCTCGCCACTGCCACTGCGCTTGCCAGGCATGAGCCCAGCTTCTGGCTGAGTGACACTCTCCCTATGGGAGCGCACTGATCACCAGGGGGCAGCTCTTGCATTGAGTGTCTGCCCCTTGGTAATCAGTGCACTTCATAGCGACTGGTCATTCTGGTCATTCTACCTTAACAGTTGCTTAGGCTTTTATTATATAGACTAGAGGCCCAGTGCATAAAAATCCATGCACTCAGGCCTGGCCTGCGCCCTCTTGTAATCTGCGAGCCCTCAGGGGATGTCTGACTGACAGCTTAGGCTCACTTCCCACAGACATCCCTGTGAGAGCGCACTGACCACCAGGGGGCAGCTCTGACTAAGCCCCTCATCGCCCCGCCACCACCGCCAATGGCCTCTCTCTGTGGGAGGAGATCAGCAGGCTGATTCAGGGATGACACTAACAGGGCAGTGGCCAGCCACACCCTCCATTGCCCCTACACTGCTGTGGGTTACTATCACCCCCTACCCCTCTCATCCCTGATTGTTGTTCCCTCCCTCTGCCCACTGGCACCCACCTTGACTGGCCTGCCACCACCTACACACTGGCTGGTCATTCTGCTGTTCAATTGATTTGCATATTAGGCTTTTATTACATAGGATTAGTATAATAAAACATTTCATTGTCCAGTCCTAAAAATAATTAATTGCCCCTTTGTTTATTGAGTGAGTAGAGTGGTGGGCTTGGAGGGTGGTTGATACTTCAAATAAAATATTCTTCAGAAGCCTTATTTTAATTTCAAAATACCTTGCATTTTAATTGAGGGCCAGTAAGGAAACAAAAATGTAATGTTACCAACTATTGATATTTGTATTGAAGTAATTGAAAGTATTACTCTTAAGACTCTTTCCACGGCAGAATTCTGGAATTCTTATAGCCATTACTGAGGTGTTCTGCTTTGACTTCCAAATGGCATTAAAATTGGAAATCTAGCATACAGAGTCACTTCTTTTCTTAAGTTGATAAATGGTCCAACCTCATAGTGAGAACCTGGGCTGGAAGGAAAGTTAGCCATGTTTCTCACACTTCTTCAGATAGACCCCCGGCAGTTACAGAGGGGGGAAATAACCAAAACCCCGTAAAAGAAAAAAGCAAATGCAACCTGAAAGTAAAAACTTGCTTTTCAAACTTTTATTCTGGACAGCCCCATATCTACTTACGTAGCACACGAGGTATCCAAAGGTGACTCCTAACCGCACAGAGTCCCCGTGTTGTGTCAGCACCACAGATAGTTTGTGTCAGAGTTTGAACTTTGTTTATGTCAAACACCTACATGTTTCTTTACATGTTTATTGTCTCCTGTGATCTGCTGTAGAGACCCTTTCCCTGCCCAGTGAGCACTACAGTCTCAGACACTGTGGATGTTGAGGACTTAGGTGTTGATTCTGGCTGTGTTTTTTCACCAGGCCCAGTGCCAGCATGGTGAAGCCTTGTAGGTGTCGTTGCAATTGTTAACTCAGTGGTAGCCATTGTAACTGATTGCCTATTTAAAAACATGTCAATTTTAAATTGTCAATCGAATTAATATATGCTTGCTTTAAAATAGTCAATGCAGAAATGTACATAGTACATATGAGAAGAGTCCCTCCCCCACTTTTGAGGCTCTCAGCTAACAGTCCAATAAGCATTCTTGGTACCTCCTTGGGTACATACATGCCATGGCAAATAGCTATTGATAAATAAACAAAACATTCATTTGAGAAGCCTGTGGTTTACCCCAGATCTTCTTACTGCAGGTGCCTAACATAGCTGAAGGGGAGCAAACACATCCACTTCTTTCTCTACTGGGCCCTCTCCTATTTAATTAGCTGTTATCATCTGGGCTCTGACAAGAAAAAAGATATATTCCTTCTCCCCCCAACAACCCTCCCCAAAAGAAAACCTAAAATCAAATAAAGGCTGCCGGTGTGACCCTACAATTAGGGAAGGCATGTGATGTGGTAATCATCTGTCCCCATTAAACACAATAACCCAGTCTCGGCCTTTTTAAGACCCTAGATTTGAAATAATCTTTATCATTGGATCAAAAGAGAAATGTCACTTGATGCTTTTTTATACCCACAGTCTCCCCTTCAAGGCATTCTATGGAAAAATGGCTCATTTCATATCATATTGTGAACTTGGTAGCTGACATTTATTTTGTGAAAAGTTGGCTCATGAAATAAAATACCTAGCAATAAAATACTTAATAACATGGATAATCATCATTTCAAATCAAATTCTCTGTGCATCAATTTCCTAGGCTTTTAATTAGCTTTCACCTCTCCTACCTGACATGTGGAGATGAGGGATGTAATTTTTAACAATGAAAGATAAAACAGCAATAATAACAATAAATATAAATTAAATAATAATTAATGCAAACTAATATTCAGCATTTACATATCAGAGACTCTATGCTAATTAAATACCTGCCTATATTGTCTTTTTTTCCCTACATATATTGTTATAAAATTTATAGAGCTAATTTGCAAGTTAGATATGATTATCATTTCAGATGAAGAAAAACTGAGAGGTTAAGTAATGCGCCCAATCATGAGACTAGTAAGTGAGAGCACTGTAATCTATTGGTAGTGGCCTAGAGTGGTTGAAATCTTTGATGCTATGTCCAGGCGTGGCCAGGAGGAGTGTCAAGCCTCATTAGCCATGAGTATCTGACATGAGTATTTAAGGACTGGGGGTCGCAGAATATATACTGCATATTTGCCTCTTGCATCACAAAATCTCACAAGATGATGCAACTTAGGGAGAAAAAAAGTCACCTTCCTTAAAGTATATTTTGGTCAAGTATCACAGTCTAAGAGCCCTGAGTGCAGTTTTAATAAAAAGCCACATGGTTCCGCAGTGTCTAGTGGCTGAGATGTGCCAAGGGCTGAGCTACTGGCTTCCCACAGCTAACAATCATCTCATTGGCCACGCAGCTCCCCGATGGCTCCCTGCGGTAGCATTGTCACACCCCAACAAAGCGGCTTTGCCCACAGACACATAAGCCTGATGGCTGGCACCGACAGTGTCCCTGAGAAATGCACTGTCCTCTGTTCTGAGTTAGCCTTATTGTTCAGAATCGAGGGAGTGAGGCTTATGGCCAGATCTGGGACAATGATATGTGCTATATTCTTGTTGTCAGCAACACTGGGGTCACCATGTGTCTAAACTTTCAAGTCTGAAATCCTCTGAAATGAACTTCTCATACCCTAACCCTCACGCTTGAAAAACTATTTGTCCATAACTCAAATGCCACTTCCTCTGACATCTCCCAGGACCACCATTACCTTCAACAGCAGAATTAGCTTGTTGATTCTTGTCACCCCACCATTTAGGACAATACCAATAAAACTTTAATGACTGAAAGAATAAGTTAAACGATGCTGATACTTAAGAAATTGGGTATGGTTAAACTACAGTGATTTTGGTAACCCAGGAAGATGAAAAGATAGTAATTATTCCATAGGTACTTTCCTTGAATCTACTCTGATCATGGGTGAAGCACACAGGTAGCAGAAAAAGATAATATGTAGAAGGGCTTTGCTCACTGGGCATGTTGGGCTGCAATCAATGGGGAGAGACATGCTCTGTAAAATGTGCTGATGGTTCCCAAAAATCTGGAGCTAATGTGCAGCGATTGATACACATTCGAAGTGTGTTATTTGTGTGTTTCTTTGCTTCTTTGCTTTTGGGGTGTACAAAAGTCATTGACATATCTCCACTGGCCTATGAAAAGCAGACAATTGCTGAAACCAGTTTGGCTCAGTGGATAGAGTGTTGGCCTATGGACTGAAAGGTCCCAACTTCGATTCCAGTCAAAGGCATGTATCCTGGTTGCGGGCACATCCCCAGTAGGGGGAATGCAGGAGGCAGCTGATCGATGTCTGTCTCTCATCAATGTTTCTAACTCTCTATTCCTCTCCCTTCCTCTTTGTAAAAAAATCAATAAAATATATTAAAAAAAATAAAAAAGCAGACAATTGATGTAGTAAGTATTTCACCAGTAGTATATATGACTAGGTGCATTTTGTAATTTTGTAGCCACAAAATGTTAACTAGTGCTCAAAAGTCTACCGAACATACAATTGTGTGCAATGTGTCTGCTGGGATGCTTTGGGCTGCAAGTAGTAGAAAGCAAAACTCCAAAAGGCTTATACAATAAGGAAGCTTTATCTCAAAAACAAGAAGTCTTGAGATAGGGTCACTGAATGATTAATTGAGGGACAGAGTCACATCTGGAAGGACTACTTTGCCATCCCCTCTGAGTTAGCTTTATTCTCAAGGTAGCTCCCTCGTGGTTGCAAGATAGCTGCTGCACTTACAGGTAACACATGGTCAGCAGTAAGGAAAGCTTTCCCAAAAGACCTACGCAGCTCTCTCCCACATCGCATTGGCTAGAATTGGGTCAATCCATACCTTACAAATTATTGGTAAGGAAATTGGATTACTAAAACTTAATTGCTAGGCAATTAATATTTACTCCCAAATAGAGGATGAGGTCAACCTCCTTGAGAGAACCTGAACTAAATCAGGATTCCTTTAATATGGAGGAGAAAAGGACTTGGCTCTTGAATAGAGAATCAACCAACCATGTCAGTTACATTTGCTCAGTGGAAATGCCACATTCATATTTTCATATTACCTTCCAAGTGTCCAGTATGGTAATGACCTTAATCAGGTGACTTCATATTAAAAATTAGCTATTATCTGGTAAGGTAAAGATGAAACATATAATGAAGTTAGATAAGACAGAAACATCTCCATTACCTACCTGACTTGACCAATGAAATTCAACTCCCTTCTCATAATTAGGACAGTAAATTGACTGAAAAAAAAAATTCAGGTTATTCTATTAGGAGGGGGCATTCCTTTGAGATAAGAAAGTGAGAAAGAGATAGCAGCAGGTTAAACGGGAGAAAAGCTCTCCCAGAAGAGGAAATGTATACAAAATCCTGAGATAGGAAACTGATTGCGTCTGAAAGTGCTGGAATGTTTGGCTCACAGTGAGCAGGAAAAGAATCACAAGAGGTAAATAAAGGTGGAACGTCTGTGGAGAGGGGCAATTGAGCCTTGTAGGTCATGGTAAGGAGTTGGGGATTTCGTTCTGAGTGCAGTGAGAAGCCACTTGAAGAATTAAATAGGATCTACAAGTAAAAGGTGACACCAGTAATTCCATGCAGAATCCTTTTAAATTTTGGAAAGAGTAACTCCATTTAATGTAAACTGTATGTCATTAGAGAAGCTACTTACCCAATTACCCACTTAAGAGATGGTTCCTGGAGAATCAACTCCATTGCCTTGGTTCTATGCAGAGTTGATCTTTATTTCTAGTGATGAACGCATGTTTATGGACAGGGTAGCCTAGTGGAATGACTCTAGCAACTCTAAGATGTTTTAACTAAAAGATCATGCCTCTGAAGATAGACAAAAGCTACTTTCCAGTTTGGTGATGCTGCTACTCATTTCAATAGTTAGTCACTAGTTTTCCTCCTAACTGACCTCTAAAACCTACAAAGGGATACTGCCAGAAAAAGGGTGGGTAGGCATATCTCAGATGGGCAGCCAGCTTTCCCTTCAGTCATGTGTGTGGTTTGCATACTGAGACCTATGCCTACTAGGTTCATTCATAATGGAGGCCACTGGTTCCAGTTGCCAGTCCTTTCACACTTCAGGTTACATCACTGAGCTCAACACATCTCAGCTCCTGTGTTTCTTTAGCAGTTCCTAGATAAAAATCTCTTTATGTTCATTTATTTTCCAACAAACTTTCACTTTTTCTACAGTCTTTGAGCACTCATGTCTGTGGAGGCAAACACATGACCAGGCACTGAAGAACAGTGTCTGAGCAGTATTAGTACATGGTTATTGGGAGCTCAGAGGAGGAAGCCTGGAGGGTTTCCTGGAGGAAATAGCAGTAGAGCTAAGACTTGAAGGAGACTTCTTATGGCTTCAATGAGAAAGATGAATGGGACAGTGAGAAGACAGAACCAAGGACAGTGGTTTAGAAGCTGCTGCAGGAGGCTAAGAGGCCTGGGCCATCCAAATGCAGAGGAAGAGTTGGCTGAAAGAAAAAAGGAAAAAAAAGATATTCCAGGAAGAGAGCCAGGGGCCATAAGACAGAACTGAGACAATTCCAAGTGTTCTCAGCCAACCTTATCTCATCCCCAAGACTCTTAAGCTAAACTATAGACATCACCAGAACTCTTCATGAGATCCTGCCCTGGATCCATTCCCCTTTTCCATGACCTCTTTTTGGAATACTTGTGAAGAATAAGTGGTTTTATGTATGTTCTTCAGAATAAAGCACTGAGTTTTTATTGCTCTTGTTCACAGAACATTAGAAAATGCTTCTTGGTAAATGTAAATTATTATGGTACATGTATACCTATTTGACCAATGGCAAACAGCCTTCCAAGTATGGTTAATGTCAGAAGTGAAATTATTTTCCTAAATGTTGTCTCTTTTCTCTTTTCACTTATGAAGTATATTCGGTGCTCTTCGAACTGGTGCTTATATGGTGTACATTTTGATGACCAAAGGCCTGAAGCAGTCAGTTTGTGACCAGAGTTTTTACAATGGACCTGTCAGCAAATTCTGGGCTTATGCATTTGTTCTAAGCAAAGCACCTGAACTGGGTGAGTGTCTTCTCTCCTTTCATTTTCTCCTCCTCGCTCTCTTTGTGCTACCTATCTACAACATTTATTTAAAGACAAACAGTTTCAAGGTTCTGTTTGTTTGGTTACAGGAGAGTTGCAATTATTGACTTACTTTCACTACCTTTTCCTCCCTCCCTCCTTTTAAATAATTGTATGAAGAGTAACAAACTTGACACAGAATGTGCCAATTTCCAAGCACTACTGTATATACACGTACGGGTGTGTGTGTGTGTGTATGTGTGTGTGTGTGTGTGTGTAATAAAATATACACAGCCATCCTTTGGGTCTCCTAATTTTTTTTATCTGGAATCAAGAATTGTATGTATTAAGTTAAAAATATTTATGTATTTATAGGTTGTATTCTCCCTTTCGTTTTTCCCAAAAAAGGGTTAGAGGTTGTAATCTCGTTATAAACCACCTATAATACAATGTATCAACAGTTTCTGGAAGATGTCCTTGTTCATACTTTGTGTCTTTTCACAAAGGCCTCTCTCTGATATGTGTGTCAGCAACCCACCACTTTCCCCTGGGGGTGATGCACCTGCTGCCTGCAAATACCTGGCAATTGGGTTTGAACTGTTGGTTTGATTTTGCTTTCCTAGGTCAAAAAGAAGGGAAGAGCAGCACAAGAACCCTTTTTCTGAAAACCCTTCCTAAGTGAGGGGTAGGGGTCCAGAGATCGATCCTCTACATGGTCCATGGTCACTAGAGCATTGCTGTGTCTGCCCCGCTATGTAGCCTTAGAGTGAGCGCATTTGTATATATTCATTCCTTTAATGAATTTGCATTAAGCGCCTACCAGAGGTTAGGAATTTAATAGGATGGCATGACTACTTTATCTAAAAAGAACTTTATAATATGAAATTTTATGAACTAGGCCCCAGGAGGCTATTTTTTATATTTGAATTGGTGCAAAGTTTTAGGAAACAGAAGTACGTATTTTTCAAACTTGAAGCTACCGACAGTGCCCGAAAGTCTGCGGCTATATTAAGTGATTCTTTGTTTTACTTAGAGTCAGAGTTTTCTGAGTTCCATCACGTGGTCTCAAAGTGAAGTTGGTCTGAGAATGTGAGCATGTCTTCTTTACCCCTAGGGTTTTGTGGCGTTTTTCTTTAAAATAAATTCATACATTATTAATATTACATCCCACTGACTTAATTTATGCTGTATAATAAATATATCCTTATTAACTCCTTTTCATTTTTGATAAAGAACTCAATGCAGATGTATAAATATAGTAAATGCATGAAATGTGTACCACCACCACCCTCCATGCTATTTCTGAACACATTTACATTTAATACCTTACTACTCTCAACAAAATTAAAAAAAAAATCAGAACTAGTGCCTCAATGCATCTGGCTCTTAAGCCTCAATTTGCAAAGGAGCAACCTCAGTCTTTGTTTCTAGAATTGTCTTTACCTTGCAAGGGCAGCTTGCCTGTGTTCTGAGTTTTCTCCTATTGGATTTGAGGGACTTGGGAATAAACAGTCCCTTCTACCTGTTGAAGGTATAATTTATTGAAGAGCCACTCCATAGTGGTCACTTTCCCTCAAAGATGTGACTAGACTTCTGCTCTCAGCCCTCGTGCTCTCTGGCTTCTGTTCCAAATTGAAATCAAAGTGTGAAGATGGTGGACAGAGTTAAGATTCCTGGACTGTTGGTGCAGGCTCAGAGGTACCCGTTCTCTCATCCTGTGTCTTAGAGTGTTGATCCCAATGATGCTAATTACCCACCTGTCTTAATTTAATCTAGGCCCAAGATGGCCACACTCTGCTCCCCAGTGCAGACATTCCCATTGAACACGGGGTCTTCCCTTTTAAATCTAGAAAGAGCGGGACTCATCTCTTGTGCCGTTGGCTTGATAAGCCCTTTCCTGTTGCATCCTCAATTACCACAGTAGTTTGTAGGTTGGCTATCAAATAGTCCATCCTCTCACCATTAAAATATGGGATTAAGAAAATAAAATGGGCTAAAGAAAATAAAATCCTAATCTTGACACCATCTTTTAATGAGGCTAGATAGTGACACAAATTCTTCATGTATTTTCAGATCTGTCACACGGAGGTTTTTATAGTCTGAGTACCTTTTTTAAAATATGATTTATTTTCTTTCAAATATCCTGGAGCTCATTTGATAATGGCCTTCCCCAGGTAAAGTGCTAAATCCAAGTAGTTCCCCTAATAAGGCCAATGCAGTTTCCCGGAGGTAACCAGCCCTTGGTTAGTGAACATATTTGTTTTGAAAGTTAAATTCTTTCCCAGTTTTTTGCTCTTGGAAGACCTTGACACACTACCATTTAATTAAGAAAGACTTATGTATTTGGATTATTTGAAATTTTCTTATTTTTTAGGTCCCAAGTTCTGTTTTTTCAATACTCTTAAGATTCTGGACTTCCTTATGCACACCAGAAAGAAAAAGGTCTTGTGAGGAAAAAAACAGTTCTTCCATGTTCAATACTGAAACTCTATATTCCCCCCCAAAACTTGCATGTCTACACTTTTCACTAACCTTTTTTAAAATATATTTTTATTGATTTTAGGAAGGAAGGGAGAGAGCATGAGAGACAGAAACATGAATGATGAGAGAGAATCATCAATTGGCTGCTTCTTACACGACCCCTACTGGGGATCGAGCCTGCAGTCCTGGCATGTGCCCTGACCAGGAATCAAACTTCCTGGTTCATAGCCCCATGCTCAACCACTGAGAAATGCCAGCTTGGAGTTTTCACTAAACTTCTGTTTTTTACAGTGGCAAAAATTGCATACAACTTACTACTTCTAAGTGTACAGGGCTATGGCATTAAGAATAGTTGCATTGTTGTACCTTCATCACCTCTATCCTTTCTCCCCCGACACTTTCATCTTCATCATCTACAACTCTCTACCCATTAAACACTTTCTCACTGTTCCCCCTTCACTAAACTCTTACTAGGAAGGCAGGCTCTCTGCTTCAGAAGAACTCAATGAGCTCATCTCAGTGAATTACAGGGTTATAGTCTCATAGAGCAAGCGAGAGGAAGAGAGCCACCACCTGCCTTGTGTGCCAAAATCCTGGAGTGCCTGCTGTTAAAATTATACTAAAACCTGCTGAGATTTGGTTTTGTTAATACTTGGAAACATCTGCTCTGAGTCTGGGTCCTTGCTCCATTCAGCTTGTCTTTGTTTTTGAAACTCTGACTCAGCAGAGCTCCAGCTAACTCTGTGAAGAGAAGCACAGCAGTCTGTGACAAACCACACACAGAGTGACTCTGGTGGCCGTGTGCCCCCTGGGGTCACTTTGGCGTGGAACTACCATGCCCTGCCTGCAGGTTGGCTGTTGGCTGAAAATAGCTGAACCAAAGGTTAGAGAGATTGTAGTGTAGAGACTAGTGAAATGAGTCAAAAACCTCAAATACTTCATACTTAGCCAAAATCCTTTCCATGATGCCAGCTGGGCCTTTGGCTGAGAAAAATTAGTTGGTTAACATTACATACAGAGACCCTATATTTAGTTTGCATTTCTAGGACACTGTAGGTTTGTCAAGCCTGTAAGTATCATGACTTGTGACAAGTCAAATGTGAGAGTATGTTGTTTCCCACAGGGGGCTAGAGTATATCTCCCAGAGTGGTGTAACTGTTGAATTTTAGCTGCAATATCAAAAGAATACCCAGGGAGCCTTTCCAGAACTCCCCAGTTACCCCTTGCCAAGGGAAACTGTCATACTCTGGGTCAATGGCCTTCTTGGGGACAGTAGCCCTGATATGGATTGGAGTGGTACTCCTGACGTGCTCCAGGGCCATTACTGAAAGATACTCATCATCATTACTCCATCTGTCACCCTACTCATCTGTTCTAAAACAAATTCTCAAATGAATTCAAATTAATTTTATTTTGAAGGTCTCATAATATGCATGTCCTTTACTTCCGTGACCCCATATTAAATGGAAACATCTTTAGTGTCTCAGATCAGGCCTGAGACCTTCCCCTTGCACTCAGGCAGAAAGAACACAAAGCAATTTTCAATTCTAGAACTATAGGTTCCACTTGCCATTCTTGGTAACCCATCCTAATATGGTCACTGTCTTTTTTGTCCTATAACCTCCTCACAATGAAATTGCTAAGTTTTAATATAAGAATGATGATATAGTTAAAATGAAATCTATAAGACTTAAAAGGGATAACATGCTTATTACTTTATGACAAGTAAATCTTATTACAATGCGTTTGAATATTATGTGGGACTAAATTTGTTTTTAGCATGCAATGCCATAGACTTCTATGTGCTTTCCACTGAGAACAAAGGTAGATTGGAATTATTGTGTCTACGTGATCATCTACAGAGGAAAGGGAGGCCCAGCGTAGTAATTACATAGAAATAGTAGATCTTTGACAGACACAAAATAGCATAATTTAAAACTAAGAAGTAGGCCCAGGTCTCCTAACACTAGTTTTGTCCCTTCAGTATTCAAGTGAGAGTTATACCACCATCAATCATAGTCAGCCTGTCTGATATTTATAGGCATATATGTCAGGTATCTCACAGGAGAGAAGAAGATTTCAAAGAAAATTTTATAATAGGTTCAGAAATGCAAGAACTGGCAACTTTTCTGTTCTAGGAAAACTTGAAGTAATAATGTTTAACAATTCAGTAGGGAACTAATATCTTCTGCTGAATGGGATAGGGCACCACTTGTATTATTCCAACCATGGCCACCTTTCCCAGGTCCAGCATTCTTTTGTACCAAACCTTTTAGGGCACCTTGAAGTATGAGGGATAGGACTTCCCTTCGTGCTTAATTAAATTTCAGAATAAAAGAAGAGACTGCCTAGTTCTCCTTGTTATAGAAAAAGAAGTCAAGTTTGAGTTCACCAAAAGTTAGGAAGGATGTGGATTTTCGCCATATCTGGGAGCCATAGAGATAGGAAAGAGAAAAGCATTTCCCTCCATGAACCTCTTTCTGTCCCACATTCCAAAGTCCCTTTCTTTCTTTTGGTACTTGTTAATGGAATTGGGTGTATTTGTTCTTTTTATATTTTTACATGTGTTCTACAGTTTATGTTTCAGAATTCCTAGACTTCTCAAAAATACCATTGCAGATATATAACATCTACCTATCTGAGCATAATTCTAGCTTTTGTAATATGAACTTTCTACCTTAGAAACAATGGTCTTTTTCTTCAAGGGGATAATGTTTGTAACATTTTTACTAGCTCCGGAGAGCTATTTCAAAGTTAATCTCATAAAAATGTATGTCAATCTCAAGTCTTTATCACTTGATTCATTGGTTTAATAAAACATTCCTATTGCTCTCTTTAGCAAATAGGTAGAAGGTGACCTTTATTCTCTTTTTCTGCATTTGCCTTTTGCTTAAATGTTGTGTGTGTGTACACATGTTTTATTGATTTCAGATAGGAAGGGAGAAGGAGAGAGAGGTAGAAACATCAATGATGAGAGAGAATCATTGATTGGCTATCTCCTGCATGCCCCCTACTGGTAATCAAGCCTGCAATCTGGGACCCTTTAGTCCACAGGCCAACGCTTTACCTGCCGAGCCAAACCAGCTAAGGCAAATTTTTTCTCATTGCCATATGTCAAACTGTCTCGTTTTACAGGAAGCCTACAATGATGTTTGTAAGGGGTCTCTGTCATGCACCAAAGGAAAATAGTTTACTGCTCCAGAGAGGCCTAGGAACATTGTTCTGGGCACTCAAATCTAATCTGTTTTTCTTGATTGATAACTGCTCTGACACATGCGATATTTCCCAAAATGTGTGGCAGCTGGTTACTAATGTCCCTTCCAGATCAAAAATTAGTAACATTTTGTGCAAAACACCTTTCTAAAAGTAACATTTATTGAGCTCTTACCATATGCTAAGAGGGTCTGTTAATCATCCTACGTAATCCTCAGACAATTCCAAGCTACTATTCTTATCCTCATGAGGACACTGGAAAATGGTGAGAAAAAATAACTTGCCCAAGGTCACAGAGGTAGTAAATGTCAGTCCAGGATTCTCACCCAGTCCATCTCACTCTCAAGGAATAGTTCAAGATACTACTTTTCATGCCAAATACACAGTATCATTATGTCATGGTCCGGGGGCTCATGTCCACTCTTTCCCTCATTTGTCTTCCAGGAGATACAATATTCATCATTCTGAGGAAGCAGAAGCTGATCTTCCTGCACTGGTACCATCACATCACTGTGCTCCTGTACTCCTGGTACTCCTACAAGGACATGGTTGCCGGGGGTGGTTGGTTCATGACCATGAACTACAGCGTGCACGCCGTGATGTACTCTTACTATGCCTTGCGAGCGGCGGGTTTCCGAGTCTCCCGGAAGTTTGCCATGTTCATCACCTTGTCCCAGATCACTCAGATGCTGATAGGCTGTGTTGTTAACTACCTGGTCTTCTACTGGATGCAGCATGACCAGTGTTACTCTCACTTTCAGAACATCTTCTGGTCCTCACTCATGTACCTCAGCTACCTTGTGCTCTTCTGCCACTTCTTCTTTGAGGCCTACATCGGCAAGATGAGGAAAATCACAAAGGCAGAATAGCGTGGGAACTGAGGAGGAAGCCATAGCTCAGGGTCATCAAGAAAAACAATAGACAAAAGAAAATGGCACAAGGAATCACACATGGTGCAGCTACAACAAAACACATGAGCAAACACAAAACCCAAGGCAGCTTAGGGATAATTAGGTTGATGTACCCCAGTAAGTTTATGATCCATTTTGGGTGAGGACTCACTGAGTGCACCTCTATCTCAAAGGACTGCTGCTAGGAGACCCCATTCCCTCTTCACCTGTCAACGTTAGGGCAAAGAAGAGCAAAAGTGCGCCAGAGGCAGAGAGAAAGAGCAGGCAAACAAAGGCTGTTAACACTGTATGGAACGTATTTACAAAGGGTTGTATTTCTCTAAGGATGAAAGAAGTTTACTTTAGACAGCTGTGCGAGCACACGCACACACAATCCTTTCTCATCTTTTTGACACTAAACTGGAGCCAATAGAATAAATAAAAATGGAAGAGACACAGGGTGTATACTAGAACATTCATGCTTTTGTGAAAATTAAAGCCTCTTTAAGAAAGGTTAGTAACTATAGCCCCCATGAGAAAATATGTCTTAATCACCTCTGATGAAATCGGATGTAGACAAGTATATTTTAACTGGTGTGTTTCCCTAACAGCACAGCCTCAGGCTAGTGAGTTTACGGAGACCAAACCGGGCACAATATTTTTCCCAGGTTCCTCCAGGGAGGTTGGATACAATGCAGCTCAGTGCCGAAATGCTCCCTCTCAGAGCATTTCTGATAGTTTTAGCAGTAATTTCTACTCTTATAGGAGGTATGAAGCATTATCCTTGGTTCAGGTGTCCCAGGCTTTTTTAAAAGAAGAGTAAATGTGGGATAGAAAAGATCAAAGCCAACCGAAAGATTTGCAAATGGCTTCTGTACCACGAGTAAAAAGATGCAACTGTTCTTCAGCTGGCAAAGGGAAAGGAACGGGAGAAGTGAGCCGGCGATGCATTTCTCTCCCTATCTGACTTTACCCATACTCATAACTTCCCACGTGAAACCTTGTGGCACAGCCCATATTTTCTATATTTTTGTGAATTTCAAAAAGAAATCTGCAGGGCTCTTCCTGATATTGAGTGAACACTGTGTTTCTGCATCATCTGCATTTGCTCTCTATGCAATGTAGAGGTGTGTAAAGTGCCCTCTGCTGGTCAAGTGGAGATACTTCAACAAACACTTCATGGGAAGTTGGGCTGGAACAGTTGACAACAAAGGCCCCCCTATAGACTTATCCTTCAAATTTTAAATGATACAAAACACACGTCATATTTTTGGCCAAATCAGAAGACATTCTTCCTGCTTTAAGTCAGCTTCAGAATTTTTTTTAAAGGGACTTTCGCTCTGGAACTCAGAAAATCAATTTATTAAGAGCCATATTCTTAAAAGAAAAAAAGCTAGTTAATATATTATTGGTAATATTGCAGTCCTCTACAAGCCAAATAAATGTGTAAACATTCCTAGTATTTCAAAGAAGCAATTATGTAAGTTGTTCAATGTGATATAATAGTATTCTAATTGGTTTAGTAGCTTAATGATTAGACAAACTAGTTGAAAAAATTAGGGGCTGCTACATTGCATAGATTATACACATTTAGCCACACATGTAGGCACACAGATGTGGAGTACACTGAACTTCAAAGCCCAAATGAAAAGACACACATTTTCTGGCTAGCAGAAAAGAAACTGTTGTTTATCTTTCTTGCTTTGAGAGTATACAGTCAAAGGGATTTTTTTCCAATTATTTTTATATTATTTTAGCTTTAATTGTGCTGTCATTCATGAAACAGAGCTGCTCTGCTTCTCTGTCAGAGATGGCAAGGGCTTTCTCAGCATCTCGTTTATGTGTGGAATTTAAAAGAATAAAGTTTTATTCCATTCTGTGTGAATGGTTTGAACAATGAACAAAAGAATCCATGCAAAACAAGTTACAAATGATAGACCGAGGTTGGAGCAGTGTGTATGCAGGGAGGGAAGCTGTTACATCTGTGTTAAATTATCATGAACAGTCTACGGTGTCTTGATCTTGGTTTATGGTGAGAAACAATTGATGGAGGAACGTATTAATTACTACTAGGGCAAAAGCTGACATGATCTGAAAAGAGAAGTCCTGCCCTAACAACTAATAGATCTTTATGATGCAAATAATGTTGTTTTGAGCTTTGAAAATACATGGTACTGTGCAATAAGCTTTTATTCCTTAAAACAGAAAATAACCAGAATAATGAAAATGAGGAATCGGTCACATAACAGCTGACTTGAGTTTAATTGAAGGACCAGTTAGAGCTCATCTGGTTGATTTAATTACTTGATCCATTGATTTATCATTGATCCTTTAATGGCAGGTTAGAATAAGGAAGTGAGTATAGACTAAGTGACTTCTAAGTACTTTCATTTTGATGCAGGTTCACGCTTGTGTTCACTTGTGGGAAAATTTAGAATTTTTGTTTACAGGTTGAATATCTAATATTTTTTTCCATTAGCTAAATATTTCTAAAAGCTTTTCTGACGTTTATCATGGGAGGAGAAAAAAAACTCGCATTAAAATAAAATTGTGGTATTACAGGTTCAGTACAATGTTTTCAACATCTCAGCTTGACTGCTTAACTAAATCAAGTTAGGAGTCTGCACCAGTGGCCATGGCAAATCTGAAGCCTACCAGAGAACTGACTGCCAAATAGATAACCCTGCTGCCAGTTAACATTCCAGAAAAACCTGGGCAGGCAAGTTTTTGCAGCTGCCTCACTATGCTGCAGTCGATTCTCTTTCTATTGAAGATTTTCACTGCATTCTAATGTATAGTATGGGGAAAACATTCCTGCATTGAAAAAAAAAGTTCTTCATTTCATATATAAGTACATGCAATTTGATACACTAGATCTGAGCATCAACCCAAGCCAATGAGTTTGCCATGAAAAAATTTCTGGTGAGAAATGCTCTATACATAGAGCAGGTTTTTATCTGGACCTTCTAGCTTTACTAGGGAGAAAAGCAACTACTATACTATTCCTATCCAGTGCCAGGCCTAAGTACCAAATGAGTCATACAGAGAGGTTATTATTCCAGGTAATTTACTCCCATCCTTCAATCATACTCCATCACAAAAATTAGGGGAGGGACAATACATAGCCACATATTGTTGAAGAGGGTGGGGAGATTGATCACATCTCCGTTGCTTCACCTCTGCTAACGTAGCTCTGGACTTCATTTGAGTGGGTTTTTGTAGAATTCAATGGAAGAACGCTGCTAGGAAAGAGACCCACAGAATTAAAAATCAGATGTGGCAACTTCATGATGATATAAAGCCTGCCACAGTGGAGAAACAAATCACCTGAAGTCAATTACACTGGAGTAGAATATCCCAGGAGTCTGGACTCATTCCCAGACTGCTGAATTACCTGGGAGAGACAATTAGGTTGTCTCGGGTTACTATCGCTTCTTTTGGTAGAACCGCCTCTCCGCAGCGACTCGACTCGATGTGTCACACAACTGAGTCAGCTCCCGCCCAGCTGGGCTTTCTTCCAGTTGGGCTAATGATTCTTGAACACAATTGTTGGATTGGCCACACGCTGATCCCAGAGAGAGTTGTTAGAGTGGAGAAGATCAAATAGACTTGCCTCCCAGAGTTCAATGCTTCAAGTTGTATATGCATGGCCCATGTCTGTCTCTTTTAGACGCTATTTCCCTGAAAAAATTTCCACCTTGAAAAGAACAAGTGTTTGAGAATTTCATGATGAAAGCCCGGAAATACCCGGTAGTCCATTCCCTTTGTTTTCAAGAATAAACATTTTGTTATCAGTTTGGAGTAACAGGTTGATAGTGGAGCCTGTGTTCCAGCTGTGAGCCATCATTTCCTGTAACTTTTTAAAGTTGTTCTGTTCCTTTTTTTATATACAAGACAAGACCTATTTATTTGTGCCTCAGACCCATTATCATCCAGAAGAGATTTTGCTAAAGTGAGAGCTGATAAAGCGTGTGCCGACAATCAGTAGGAAGTGCTAGGTCCCAGTTTACCAGTGAACCACAGCCTCTGTGTGCTGGTACCGGATACATACACCAAATGCGCATTGTGATGCTCCTGATTATAAACATCCTCCAGCCAATGTCAGAACCCACAGTTAAAGGGGCCAGCGAGGTATGCCTGTGCAGAGTATGGGAGACAAGCCCATTGAATCAAGTTACTTTCCTCATCCTCAGACGCTGAAAATTTAGAACTCAGAATGGGGGAAAATAATTCCCAGGCTTCCCTTAATCCCAAATTAAATTTTTTTTTTAAAGTGAAACAAATTCTAATGTTAAGGAGACAGACAGTGAAAGCATGCCACGTGTGAGCTCTGGGCAGGCAGAAGTCTTGCAACCAGATACACTTCTCTGCAGAGCCAAACCCTAAGCTACATTGTGGAGAACTATAAAGCACCTGGTTCATTGAAAAGAATGTCCCATCGGTCAGGGCCAACCCATATCTGCAGCCCCTGTAGGTTAGGATTGGAGGCCCTGACTCCTGCTGGTTTTTAAACGCTGTTTTCCCAGTGCTTGGTGGCACTTGAGACTACTTTTCCCAGTGGACAGGAATCCAGAACACTGGTGGCGCTGCCCAGGCAAGCCAGTGTCAGGTAGGCCGGCCTGTCAGCAGGTTCAGGCAGGAGGTTGCTTGAAAGTCACTGGCAAAGCTGGCCTCTTGGGGCCCCAGGGTCTATGTTCAGAGAGAAGCCCATCCATCTGAGCCTCATGAGCCAATCACAGCAATGTTGGAACTGTTATTTTCAAGTGCTTACTTCATGATATTAAAAGAAATATTTTTTTCTGATATATTAAATTAAAAAATAAAATCATTACTTTTGATTTAAAATCAAATCATGTTTCCAGTTTCTTTTCTCTCTTGTTCTAGGCAATTCAAAGGGGGCACTGAGGGCCACCAGGAAGGCCATTCCACGTGTCACACCCATGTCCTTAAACATCCTCAGTTCTCAGGGAGAGCCCAGCAATGAGGTCATCCTCAATGCTACCCACAATCCCTTAGGTGCCTTGCCCTTCCATGGAGTCTCATGGTGTCTCACTTCATACTTTCTATGCTTTCCAGACCTTTGAGCTCACAGAGTAGCCTCGTTGGGCATCTAAGCTGGATCCTCATTTACAGATAAGGACATTTTGCTCAGTTGATCAAATGTCACAAAAGTGGGAGGCATGAGATTTGAATATCATCTCCTTCACCTAAATTCATTGTAGCTATAAAAAAGTTTTAAATGAATAAAATTCCAGTATTGAGCATTGAACTAGGGAGCACCTTGCTATTTCACTGAACAAAGTGTTTCAGACCAAAAATGTCTTTTGGGGAAGATAGTTAGAAGCACAGCAGTTTCCTCCTTACACGCCTGAAGACTGAGCAAGAGTCAACCTTTCTACTCCTGCTCAGAAAGGTTGGCCTCAGCACCTGGTGTTTTTGTATGTTCTATTCAATACTTTTCAGGTTCAATGGCTTATGGTATTCTTTGCGGCATCTCTACACTGTGAGCAACAGCAATATTGTATTTATATTTCAATTTAAATATGTCCTATCTACATTTATATTTTAAGCCAAGCACCTGTTATTTGTGGAGGATTTCTACAGCCAAATTATGATGAACATGCCTCTTTTTCACATTATCTCAGAATAAATTGAGATGGAGCTTTCTATTCCTTTGTAATCTATTTAATGTATGTTCTCAACATGGGCAAATGGGGTGGTAGTGAACCCTATACTGTGCACAAAGTATTTTTAACAAAAGAAAGAAAGGAAGGAAGGAAGGAAGGAAGGAAGGAAGGAAGGAAGGAAGGAAGGAAGGAA
>JAAGEH010002534.1:13452730-13655276 GCA_011751065.1 Lasiurus cinereus | reverse complement strand
GAAGGAAGGAAGGAAGGAAGGAAGGAAGGAAGGAAGGAAGGAAGGAAAAGACAAAGTGAAAGAGAGAGAGGAAGGAAAGGAGAGAAGAGAGGAAAGGAAAGGAAAGGAAAAGAAAGGAAGAGAGAGAGAAAGAGAAAGAAAGAAAAAGAAGCAAACCTTAGGGGATGTTTGGGTTTTGATAGCAGTCTCAGAAAGCCAACAAATGACTGCTCCATTATGCAGCTTCTAATAGAAAAACAGCCTCAGGTATCGCAAGCTTCAGAAATGAATAAAGCAGGCATTGAAATATATGTACAGCCCTAGCAGGTTTGGCTCAGTGGATAGAACAATTGGCCCATGAACTGAATGATTCTGGGTTTGATTCAGATCAAGGGTATGTATCTTGATTGCAGGCTGATCCCCAGCCCTAGGTCGGGGTGTGTACAGGAGGCAACCAATCGCTGTGTCTCTCTCACGTCAATGTTTCTTCCCCTCTGTCTCTCCCCCTCCCTTCCACTCTCTTAAAAATATGTGTGTGTGTGTGTGTGTGTGTGTGTGTGTGTGTGTGTGCATTTTATATCACTGTCTAGCTAACCAAAATGCTGTACTTATGTAACTTCAAGACCAAAACAATATATGATAGCAAGCTTCCTAGGAATAAAGAAAAATAAAAATGGGACCAAATTACCAATATTTTCACAACGTGATCACCCTTGGCTGTTTTTTGTGTTTTTCAAAATGAATGAAAGTAATCAGAGCCACAGTGAGGGTCCCAAATCAACGGTCAGGACAGCTACAATAACTGAAAGGTCTCCCCACCGGTGGGCCTGGAGCTGGTTCATCCCCAGCCCTGGTAGGTCTGGGGCAGTGTCTCAGTTTCTGCCAAACCCCTCTCCTGAGAGGCAATGGTGCTCACGGGGATTTCCACGGATGTCCGCCCTCCACCCCACAACACTGGACCCTGTCACATACAGGATTGCGCATGCGCTCTCTGCCTCTGTCCAAGATGTCCTGCACCATTCTCTTCCTAACAAAGAACCCCAGGCATGATGAAAAGCTCTGGATCAGGCAAAAACAGAACCCTACTGAACTAAAAGAGATGACTATCTAGTTCACTTTCACACTGTAACCTTGTGCGCTTTCTGCAGCCTGTCATTGTTCTTCACCCAGAGAACAGCTGAAGGAAGTAACCACTAGTATTTCCCCTCATTTAGAATATGCGTTTACATAGAAAAGATCATACACGCACTGGGAAAACCACGCTGCAGCCTCAGGGTTAAGGGTGAGTGGCAGCGCCCTCCTGACACCCCCTTTCCCCACCCCACTCCATTCCCAATGCGATTTCACCACTGGCTCTGCAGTCTTTGGTATTTCCAGACCCCCAGGGCGAAAACCCCCTGCTACACTCTGGAGGGTTTTATACACAACTTCCTTTTCTCTCCAGTACACTAATTCCTTTCATAACGGAGGGAAAAACGCCCCGCCCGCCCCCCTCGGTGGTTCTCTATGTTTTATTTATGAAAACTCTAGTGGGTGTTTCTTAAGGCAGCCAATATCTCTCCACAAAGAGAAGGCAATCAGTGTTTGCTATTCCTGCATCCTCCTATGAAATGCCAGGACATTTTGCAAATGAGGACTTTGTCTTCAAATTAGAAGCAGTTCTAAGTTCAACTCAGCTTTAGAATAATCAAATCAATAGAACATTGAGCTTCCATTCGCCCATCATGCCAACTTGTTTGTAACCTGAATTTTCCTCTGACCCACCGCCTGCATAGTCAAATTCTGGCTGGAGTGCAGCTCCCAGTAATACAGGACTTCTGACTGGCCGCCAAATCTTTTGCATCTAAATCTGGAAATTGCCACGGGGAGTCTTGCAGTCTCCATCAGGCATTTCTGCTATGCGGCCACCCTCACATCTCCTTTCTTCTCCCCTCCCATCCCACCAGGCCCAGTTGCTCCTGCTTCTCTTCATTGGGCCTGCAACCTCTATGCACGCCAGGTTCAGCAGTTCTGGCAGGCACCTGCCCCCTCAGACTGCAGAGCGCCCCCTTCTCTGGGATGGGGCAGGACACCTCTTTCCCCTGGGTTAGATGTGTGAAAAAGCTGGCCCCTTTCTCTTCTTAAGAGAAAGATATCGATCTAGGAGGCCAGGAGATGTGTTACAGAACTCAAGAAGTTCGCCACTTGGTTGTTCCAAGGTAGTTTTATTTACTTGCAGCAAGTAGACAGGGGTTAGATTCACAGTCAAAGCTCTGTCTACCTGAAGGGAGGCTTAGCCATTGCCTATGTACACTATTTGATCAGTTACAGGTTGATTTTTTTTTTGCAGTTGAGTTCCTGTCAAGCTCATCCTGTTTACAGTTGCATCTGTAAAATACTGTACATTTTAGCATGTAACAAGAGAAGCATTTAGTAACTGCCCAGACCTTGAGACCCGCATGCCATCTAACTGACGGATTGAGGAATAGTCATTGCTCTGCATCAGAAGGTCTCTTCCCTCCCTGGCGTGGAGCAAACCTTGCCCCTGGGTGGGGCTCCATGGACCTAGTTTCTTTCAATTAAGGTAAATAGTTCTTTCTGACATTTTTGTTGTAGTTTGCTTTTTGTGTGTTGCTTTTGGCATTCATTCATGATTGGCCAAGACTCTTACAAGGAAGAAAAAAGTCTTTCACCTGAACATCCAGTATTTGGGTCCAGATATTATTCTAACCTGTCCTAACATATCACTTGTCACCACGGGTCCAGTTCTCACTTGAATATTAATAAAAAGAATTCTTAAGGATATAGAAGTGAATTCCTGCTCCTTAGAGCTTAAATATCAGTTTTTGGCATAATGCAATTCGAAATTGGCAAGACTATTAATACAACACAAACATTTGAATTTAAAATAGGATGGCTTTTCTGGTTTGATGGTCAAGTCTGTCAAGAACTGTGTGTCTTATGATGAGGCTTTCTACTAAAAGAAGCTGGACTCCAGAAACATAGACAACTCCAAAATCATTATGATTATATTTAAAATTCTCTAAAACTCCCGAGTTTACATATAAAATCCTAAATTAGTTAAATATGCATTTGTTATTCAAAAGTAGTAAGTGAGCCTGGCCAGAGTGGCTTAGTTGCTCGAGTGTCATCCTGTGCACCGAAAGGTTGCCAGTTCCATTCCAAGTCAGAGCACATACCTGGACTGTGGATTTCGTCCCCAGTTGGGGCACAGATGAAAGGCCACCCATTGATGTTTCTCCCTCACACTGATGTTTCTCTGTCTTTCTCTCTCCCTTCCTCTCTCTAAGCATGTCCTCAGGTGAGGAATAATAATAATGAAAACACAACGAAAGCAGACTTGAAACATCAGTCACTGAAGCATCATGAAATATAGACTTGTTCCCTTACCTGTAAACTCACAAATAAACCTTTAGTGACCTGGCTGTAGTGAGGTCATGTGAAGGAAACTGTATGTTTGTGCGGAGGAAGCATGTGGGCTTGTCTGTCCATTTGTACTGAGGAACTACATTTTGAAGTTGTAGATCATGGATTTTGCTTTAACTATGAAAAGTATAGAAACTTCATTTAGCCTAGGTATAATGCTACTAAAAAGGGCTTTTCTTGTCTAGAATTTTAGTGTACTTTATATTTCTTATTATTCTACAAATTATGGCACAGCAACTGCATTCTAATGATAATGACATATTTCTTTCAAAGTTGCAGCTCTGGTCAAAGATATTCCCAGTGTCCAGCTCTGAGACTAGAATACAGCCAAAATCGCCCTCCCTCTCTAAAATAGAAAGCTAGAGCCTGTTTACCTCTCCTTTTTCTTTGATTCCATAGAGATTGTTTATCAAGAAAAATCCTTAGTACATCTGAAAAGCTATTTTAGTTCTTATCAAAACAACCCACATTTATATACATACAAATATTTTTTAAAAACAATTTAAAGGTTTTTTTCCTATCTATTGAACTACTCCTCAGAACTTAATTCATAAGTAATTTTTTGCACCTAGCTGCTGATCCAACTTTTTATTATAAGAACTTTCAAATACATACATGAATGTACAGAGAATAATGATGAGTCCCCATATTCCCAGCACCTAAATCTTTAATATTTATTAACATTTTGCCATAGAAAAGAAAAACAAAACTAAGATGATGGCATAAGTGAACACTTAAACTGCTGCCTCACACAACAATTTCAAAACTACAACCAAAAGACAGAAAGGACATCATCCAGAACCATAGGAAAGCTGGCTGAGTGGAAATTCTACAACTAGAAGGAAAGAGAAGGGCTCATGGATACTCAGAAGTGCTGCAAAAAGATGAGGTACTGAGACACAGGCATAGAGAGGATGGGCAGCAGAGTGCCTGGCTGGCTTCCTCTAGCAGGAGGGAGATGGAAACTCCTGACTGCACTGAACCCCAGTTCCAGGTGAGACTCATACAGGGGGTGTCTGCACTGTCAGAAAAAGCAAGGAGTGCATGGAAACTCAGGGAAGCCTAGAAAGGCAGAGGTCTGGAGGAGTACGTGCCAGTATGGCAGAGAGGACTGGCTACTGATTGTGCCCCTGGCTTTCTCTAGTGGGAGGAAAAGGGAACCTCCTGACTGTGCTGAACTCCACTTCTGACTGCACTGAACCCCAGTTTTGGGAGACCCATACAGGTCCCTGGAGCGCAGGGAAACTCAGGGGAGCCATGAAAGGCAGAGGTCTGGAGGCACGTGAGCACAAGTGCATGCAAAGATGTCTAAAACAATTACTGAGGGACACTGAGACCCAGGGGCCATGTAGGGCAGGGCTGATGGGAAGCCAAGGCTGTCTGCTCAGCCCTGAGACTCCACCCCATCCAAGCTGAGCACAGGGGCTTTTGTAATTTTGCAAGTCTTGTATTATAAGACTGACTCCAGCACAGAAGTTCTCCTGGCATAGACACAGCTGATCCTCACAGCCACATGGCTTGGAGGTCAATTCACCCCAACAACAATCAAGACTTAAGTACAACAAGGCTGTACA
Source organism: Lasiurus cinereus (assembly GCA_011751065.1). Taxonomy (NCBI): domain Eukaryota; kingdom Metazoa; phylum Chordata; class Mammalia; order Chiroptera; family Vespertilionidae; genus Lasiurus; species Lasiurus cinereus. The sequence goes on along the minus strand of JAAGEH010002534.1, from coordinate 13,650,297 downwards.
CAACAGTCCACAAAGGGGTACACCAAGAGAGTTCACTTCAGGTAACAGGAGGCTGAGCCACTGGGCTATATAGGACACTTAGCAGACAAAGTTATTTCACCACCTCAGGGAAGTAGCGAAAATGTGGAGACAAAGAAATAGATCACAAAGGAAAGAAATAGAGGAAAACAAATGACTGGATATAGAGTTCAAGACCACGGTTATAAGTTTTTGAAGAATTTCCTTAAAAAGGCCAATAACTTTAGCAAGACCCTTGATGATGTGAAAAAGGACCAACTAGAAATTAAATATACACTGACTGAAATAAAAAATATTATACAGACATTTAACAGCAGATTAGAGGAATGCAAGAATCAAGTCAAAGATTTGAAATACAAAGAAGCAGAAAACACTCAACTGGAAAAGAAAAAAGAATCCAAAAATGTGACAATAGTGTAAGGAGCCTCTGGGACAACTTCAAGTGTACCAACATCAGAATTATGGGGGTGTCAGAAGAAGAGAGAGAGCAAGATGCTGAAAACCTATTTGAAGAAATAATGACAGAAAACTTTCTCCACCTGGTGAAAGAAATAGACTTACAAGTTCAGGAAGCACACAGAACCCTAAACAAAAGGAATCCAAAGAGGACCACATCAAGACACATCATAATTAAAATGCCAAGAGCAAAAGACAAAGAGACAATATTAAAAGCAACAAGAGAAAAACAGGTATCTACAAAGGAGCACCCATATGATTGTCAGCTGATTTCTCAACAGAAACTATGCAGATCAGATGGGAGTGGTAAGAAATATTCAATGTGATGAATAGCAAGAACTTACAACCAAGAATACTGTACCCAGCAAAGCTATCATTCAGAATTGAAGGTCAGATAAAGAGCTTCACAGATAAGAAAAAGCTAAAGGAGTTCATCACACCAAACCAATAATATATGAAATGCTGAAAGATATTCTTTAAGAAGAGGAAGAAGAAGAAAAAGGTAAAGATAAAAATTATGAACAACAAATACATAGCTATCAACAAGTGAATCTAAAAATCAAGTGAATAAAAAAAATCTGATGAACAGAAAAAACTGGTGAATATAATAGAGTCAGGGACATAGAAAGGAATTAGACTGACAATTCTTGGGGGGAAGGGATGTGGGGGGGCGTGGGAAGAGATTGGACAAAAATCTTACACCTATGGATGAGGACAGTGTGTGTAGGGGGGTGGTAAGGACAGAGGTTGGGGTGGGAACCAGGTGGAGGAGAGCTATGGGAGAAAAAAGAGGAACAATTGTAATAATCTGAACAATAAAGATTTATTAAATTAAAAATAACATTTTGCCATTGTTGTTTTAAAGTAAATCCCAGGCATTATGACATTTAATTCTTAAATATTTTAAGAAACCTTGCTAAGGAAAAAAAAAGGCATTTTCTTAACTAACTACAATATTGATATTCTGAGTTTTAGCAACATTAACAGCCTGACCATTTTTCAAATTTCCCTGATTATCTCCAAAATGTCATTTATAGGAAGTTCCTTCTGTTTGTTTTTTGTTTGTTTGTTTTCTTGCTAAAGGGTTTATTCATGACACAGAGTTGATGGTCCTATAATATGTCCCATGTTCTAGATTTTTCTGATGGTTAATTTGTGGTATCATTTAACTTATTCCTCTGTTCTTGGTATTGCCAATAATTAAGAAGTCAGATCCACCCCATTTAATGTTGAATTGCTCCGTGTACTGTAGGCTACTACTTGGAGATCTTTCAAATACCCAGTTCCCTATAAACCTAATTTTTTTGCCATCCATTTTGATAATAGTTGCTTGAATTATTTATTTCATTAGGGGATGAGAAATTAAGATTTTATAATTCTGTTATTTTTTCCACATTTATGAACTAAAATTTCTTTGCTTAAATTAAAACTCATTCTTCATCCACTGAAACAATTCAGACATTCTAAAATGCAATTCATGTAGGAGAGTATATAAGTAAGGCAGGATAAATTCTTCCCTTAACTGTCAATTTTCAAACTATTAATTTGGCACACTAGCTACCACCAAGGGTGAAAAATGAGTTTTGAGATTTTTTTCCTTCTACTCTCTTCTTTTTCTCATTATCTTTATGAACTCATAAATTTTTATGTATTCAGTATGTTTCAACCCATTGTAGGTATTCTTTTTTGGCGGTTCCATCTTTGGGAACCCTTTGGAATGGCTGCTATGTCCCCTGGGCATGTACTCAAAAGTCTCTGGTAGTTTCCTTTCCTTTTGGCACAACAGAAAGTCCCAAACTCACTTGTGCTTTTCCTAACTTGGACCAAGAATCAACCACCAAGGAGCTTGAGTTCCTTTTATGGGGGAAATTACCAGTTTTTTATACTCCAAAATACTAATATTTCTAAATTAATCTGAATTTAATGACATTATCAGGCTAAAAATCAATTTATTTCAAATACTAAAAACCCACTGATGTGCTACTTACACACACACACACACACACACACACACACACACATTTTAATTCTAATCACCAGGCACACACAAGTAAGATTATGAAGCACTTTGAGCACTTTCCCACTGGTTTTGCAATATTCCCATTGAATTGGTACAAGAGAGATTCATCCCTATCAAACAAGGTGAGTTGAACAGAAAAGCAGAAATTTAATTATACAGAATATTAAATGCACATAAACTTGAAGGCATCAGCTATGTCCTCTCACTATTAACAAAAAGCTAGTGGAGGCTTTAAAGGAATTGTACCAAACAGTCCAAAAAGTATTATGCAAATGATACTGCCAATTATTTAATTAAATTTTAGTTAAGTAATTTAAAAGAAGTGTTTGATCATTATTTAAAAACTAGAGGCCCTGGTGGGAGGGTGTCCCTCAGCCCAGCCTGCACCCTCTCCAACCTGGAACTGCTTGGAATGTCTGACTGCCCATTTAGGCCTGATCCAGGTAGGATGGGCAGTCGGACATCCCTTTCACAATCCAGGACTGCTGACTCCCCACTGTTCACCTGCTTGCCTTCCTGATTGCCCCTAACCGCTTCTGCCTGCCAGCCTGATCACCCTCTAACCACTCCCTGCCAGCCTGATTGATATCTAACTGCTCACCTGCCAACCTGATTGCTCCCAACTGCCCTCCCCTGTGTGCCTGGTCACCCCTAACTGCCCTCCTCTGAAGACCTGGTCCCCCCCAAGCCTCTCTCCCCTGAAGGCCTAGGCCCCCCCCGCAACTGCCCTTCCCTACAGGCCCGGTCGCCCCCAACTTCCCTCCTCTGCCAGCCTGATCACCGCTAATTGCCCTCTCCGCAGGCTTGATTGCCCACAACTTCCCTCCCTTGCAGGCCTGGTTCCTCCCAACTGTCCTCCCCTACTGGCCATCTTGTGTCCACATGGGAGCAGCCTTCTTTGACCACATAGGAGCAGCCATCTTGTGTGTTGGAGTGATGGTCTATTTGCATATTACTATTTTATTAGATAGGATGTTATTGCACATACAAGTAGATAAGGATTTACCAAAGATGTAATATCCTGGCTGGAGCAAATGTTCATTTATTTAGTCAATTAATTAGTATGTATGTACCTAGAAATATGAGACTAATTTAGTTTTTATTGCTGTAGTGTTTTAAATTAATTTCTAAAGATAGGCACTTTACCTATGACTTTAAATCCATCACAATTCACTATTCCACAACAGTCAAAGGTAGGATTACAGAATTATAATATAGTCAGAAAACTTAGACATATGAAGAAGTTGGCCTAATTTCCTGATATATCAATTCCCCTGAGGTCCTTGGCAATTGAGAGCCCCTTGTTTTTCCACTGTGGTTTGGGTTCGGTTTTCAAGACATAAATCTGTTTTATTCTCAGTTTGGTTGCCAACTTGTCACCATCAACATCCTAGCCAGCCCAGCCACCTCATTGTCAAGCATCTTTTGTACCAAAGAGTAAACCCGAGCCCCACATATTCTTCCCTAGAGGACTTTCTATGGCTTGAACTGCCCAGGAGACTTCCAATAGGGGAATTTTTCCATTGAATTTTTGCCTCTTTATCAACAAACACCTTGTCACCGGAGCTGCTATTTTCACTGTTACTTTTCAAGTGATACCTGACAACTTGCTTCCTCCATTTACAGGGCACCATTGTGGAGAAAGCCCTGTTCTGGGAAGTGAGCATTCTACCCTCAGAGACACTTTCTGAACTATTGGCTGGGATCTGCACAAGTCACTGGCCTTTGGCGACCCTCAGTCTGCTCATCTCCAGGTGGTCTCTGAGAGTTGGAATCACTGCACCATTTCTCAAAACTAAAGTTACATATGTCTCCAAACCCTTCCATACACGCACCCTGCCAAAGGGAAACATGCTCGAGGTCACATCTGGTACGATCTCTATTTGCATCACTGTGCTTTGCTTCTTTTCAGCTGTTACAAATTCGATCAATCAAATTAAGTGAGGATATTGAGAAAACTGATAGAAACAAAACAGCAGTTGAGGACTTAAAAACCACCATGACAACTTGACTTTTTCAAACTAGGCTGCCACATAAAATTGACTGGGTTCATCAGAAAATAATCCGATTTTTAAAGGTTTTTACAGGGACACTGCTTGCTTCAAAGTAACTTGGAGAATGTAAGCCTACAGATTCCTTCTCCCAGTTTTGAGTATAAGCTTGAAGGCTCTGTAGCAAAACAGAAAAGTGCATGTTGTGTAGAGTCAAACAATCCAGGGGGAGACCTTACTGTATCACCACCTGGCCGTGTAAGTTTGAGCAAGTTACTTCACCTCTCTGCCTCAGTTTCCTCATCTATGAAATGTGGGTAGTAGAAGTACCTCCCTCATAAGTAAACACATTAAAGTTCTTAGAGAGTGCCTGGAACATCTTTCGTCTCAATAAATGTTAGCGAATATGCATCGAACCAAGCCACGCTTCCTGACCACAAAAGAACATTTTTATTTTTTTCAACATATCACCATCACCCGCCTCTGAAAGCTCACAAGTCACTACATTTTTTATATATCACACAACAGCTGTGGGGACAGTTAACTTTCCAAGGCAGTCCAGCAGAGAAACCCTGGCTCCCAAATATTTCTAGAACACTTTAAGTCAATACCTATCCAGTTGCAAATCTATCAACCCATGCTGGGTCATTATTGCTCTCCTGAGAGCCGCTCAAAAAAAAAAAAAAAAAAATTCTGTCTCCTGGCAAGAGAAGCAATCCGCCTCTTTGGCAATTTTTTTCCCCCCGTGAAAGGTCATATCTATTTGTGGTCTTAGAAATGTATATGAACAATGAAATGTGTATGCCTTTCCCTTTTAACAAGATATTTCAGCCCACAACTCCTCCACCACAGGCCCTCGTCACTTTTACTTCCCCTATTCATAACCAACCACCTGAATAAAGATCAAGCACTTTCTGTCCTCATGATCGCTGAAATGGTTATAATATTTTCATAAGCAACATTTACAAGCGGCTTTCACTAAATGCAAAATTTTCCCCAAATTCCTTCACGTTTGCCAAATGTGGGAAGAAAATTAGTCACCATCAGGAGAGTACTCTTAAAAACTTTTTCTGCTGTGAGGACTAGCCAGAGTAGCTTGAAACTATAAGAACATGCCTGAGGCTTATTTGCTTGTAAATTATATATGGATTTACATGTATGGTTCAATAAATCACTGGAAGTTTCCCAGCAGCTTTCAGAAAAACAATTTCTCAGGTGCTTCCTTGAAATGATTGAAGCGAAATGGATTTTTCTACACAAAAATGCTAATTAATGCAGCTTCACATACTAAAGCATGTATTTTTGCGAACATATAATGTGATACTGTATCCTTCTTAGCTTGTAAGCAGGAGACAGTGGATTAATTCACCAATTTAGAAACCTTGGCCTGGGAGGTGCCGAGGAGGGGGGAGGAAGGTGTTCCTAACTCCGAAGCCAACAGACAGACACGCTTAGGAAAGCAGTTTAGAGGCCTTGTGGAGAATGAGAAAATTATTACAATAAACCTTTTTATTAGCACTGTATTGAATAAATTATCTTGCCTTTCCCTTCAAATTAAAAGGCTTTTCCACTTAGACACAGTTTAACATTAAGAAAAATATTATTTTTTGCAGAAGGAAAAAAATAGCATCAGTTTCACTGCACTTATTAAAGGGAAACTTCCTAGCTGTAAAACCACAAACAGCTCTTCCATATTTTCCGTCATGACAATGCTAATGACGGCTGTAGTGGAGGGTGTTGGTGCCACACTCTCTTTACCTTGGAGTGCCGCAGCTGCTGTGTGTGTTGGCCGTGTGAGAAGTGATTAAAGAACTTCTAATGTAGGCGATACAAGCCAGCTTTATTTAACACTTCATGGACAGTCTCCATTCAGAGAACTGCAAAATGGGCAGAAGACAGGAGGCTTTCATAGGATAAAGAACTAAAGAACAGCCCAGCCCGTGTGGCTCAGTGATTGAGTGTCCACCCATGAACCAAGAGGTTCCTGATTCCATTCCTGGTCAGGACACATGCCCGGATTGCTGGCTTGCTCCCCAGGAGGGGGCCTGAGGAAGGCAGCAAATCGATGATGTTCCTCTCTGATCTGTTTCTCTATATATATACCTTTCCCTTTCTCTCTCTCTAAAAATCAATAAAAACATTAGAAGAAGAAGGAGGAGGAGGAGGAGGAAGAGGAGGAGAAAACAAAGAAGAAAAAATGTAAATATCTCAGTGGTTGGGGCCACATAGTCAACTTTGTTTGGGTTGAGAAGGAACCAGGAAGTAGTATATGCTTGGTGTTTGGGGGTTGGCTGACTGGAGAGACTGTGTCAGTTCTGGTCAAGGGGAGTATTTAAAGGGACACAGAAGTTACCTAGATTTCAGTTCTCTGACATGGCACCCTGGACCAGAGTGCCTTCATCTTAAGCCTAGAAATTTATTTCAATAGCTGATAACTCAATGGAGAATTTCCCACTCTTTATGTGGGTATCTCTTGGTGGTGGTGGTTGGGGATCACAATGCAGACTGTGACCAATTACTGACCAATGTTGATACAAAACACTAGCCTCCTTACCCCCGGCGGGGCCAATTCTGCAGTGCTCTTCCTGGCCCTGGATCTTCCATGAGGGAAAGCTTATCTCTAGCTTATACCACACCCATGTTTAGTTTTTCCTCTCTGACCGATCCCTACTTCTCTCACTCCACTTCTCCAGAGAGCACTCTCCCAATAAATAATCTGAACCAGAACGCCACGTCAGGCTTTTTCTAGTGAATCCAATCCCGGGGTTGGTTTTGCATATAGTGCCAGGAAGCAATGCTGTGGTTGGGACCCAGCATCACTAGCTACCTGGTTGGAGAGGAGGGCACATCTGGTGGGAATGGGATGTCACTAGCTCCTAGCATGGTGACTGCTTGAGACCTTTGCCTGTGGAGAACTGGGGTAAGGACCAGGTGGAAAGAGGTGCATGAACTGGTACAATGAGAGAAGCATTTCCAAGTTCTGTGGGAAGTAGTAAGTGTAAGAACTGGGGGATTTAAGAAAAAGAGAAAATGACTGCAGGCGTATTTAATCAAGGTTGACTATGTAGCCCCAACCACTCAGTACTTTAAAGCAAAGTATGAGAGTAAAAATGGTGAAAACTCCTTGGCAGTCTTTACAGTGACCCTCATCTCTTGCTGGAAGATTTGAAGGGCAGAATTTGAGAAAAGGTTGGATGTTCAGCAAGGCCAAAGTCAGGACTTGATAAGGAGGAAGTGGGACCCTGAGAAGTGGGGTGGGGATATGGAGGTAGAAATACTTGAGAACTTTGATACCCCCACCCTCAAGATTCTCTTCACCTCCCAGAGTCTGCAGTGGAGACCCCCTCTGCCGCCCACAAGCACACTTGAAGAGGGTTTGCCTTATTCAAGAACCACACTAGACAATGCTTGCCCTTCTCATTCTGCCCCCACTTCCCATCGCATCCATGATTATGGTCAAATTTCAGCATGACCCACTGAAGAACTGCTGGGTGTGCTGAGGATAGAGAGGGATGGTCTTCCCAGGCAGCCACAGGACTAAGCTAACATGGGTCACCAGGAGTCCAGTCAGATGCCAGGGGAGCAAATCAGGAAGAGTTGGGGTGCAGGACAGGACTTATTTACTCAGTAGAAAGGATTTCTTCAGGGTTTCCATGGCTATCTTCTGTTAATCTGGGGGGGGAGGGGAAGGTATCATTTTATTTCTGGGGTTTCAAACTGTTTGGTCAGCATGATCTTTTTTATGTATAATTTTAAAATTTGAATGCTTTTATGCAAACCCTCTCCCCTTCCCCCTCTCTTTTATGTTGTAGCTTTACGTGGTCACGTTATTTGCCTGGCCCTTGAAGATACTTGTTACTTTTCCTGCTCTCCTCTCTGTCCCTTTGCTTTCAAACATCAGTAACTGGTTTGGCTCAGTGGATAGAACATAGGCCTTCGGACTGAAGGGTCCCGGATTTGATTCTGATCAGGGGCATGTACCTTGGTTGTGGGCACATCCCCAGTAGGGGGCATGCAGGAGGTGGCTGATTGATGTCTCTCTCTTTGATGTTTCTAACTCTCTATCCCTCTCCCTTCCTCTCTGTTAAAACTCAATAAAATATATTTTAAAAATAAATAAAATTTTTCTTATTGCTTTTGAGCCTTCTGAAATGACTTCTTGGCTTTTCTTTTAAACCCTATTTATGTACCCATTTACATGTGGCTGTTTTTCTTTTTGTATTTAAATTCTATCATAGCTTAACTTACATTAATCTTTTATTTATCTGTTTTTACTCAAAATTCTAATCCTTCAGATTGCCTTCCACAACTTTTATTATCTGCTGTTTGTGTGAATTTATTTTTGTTACTTGTCACATATGTATTTATAAAATAATATATATATTATATATCAATAAACATATAATTCTCACAACAATCCCATAAGAAATTATATTATAATCTCTGTTTTATAGATAAGAGAAATAAGAGAAAGTTTAAACAACATATTTAATGATATACATCTAGTGATTGAAAAAGCTAAACTTGAACTTGATTAATCTAAGTCTAAAGCTCATGCTCTTAATTACGACACTGTTCTAAAATTTCAATTACCACCTATAAATATTGGCTTACCTATATATATAAAAGCCTAAGTAACTGTTATGACTGAACAATCAGAACAACTGATCAACCAGTCACTATGACACACACTGACCACAGGGGACAGATGCTCAATGCAGGAGCTGCCCCCTGGTGGTCAGTGCACTCCCACAGAGAGATCGCCACTCAGCCAGAAGCTAGGCTCACGGCTGGTGAGTGCAGCTGCAGTGGTGGCTTCGTGGCAGCACTAGCACATGGCAGCAGGCACTCTGGGCCAGAATGAGCACTAGCAGTGTGGCGTCCAGCCCATCTGGGGCTCCTCCCTGGCTGCCTGCTTCTTGACACACTGTTACATCCCCCAAGGGGTCCGGATTATGAGAGGGCACAGACCAGTCTGAGGATCCCCTCCACCCCCCATGCATGAATCCATGTACCAGGCCTCTAGTTCTAGAATAAACTCTTAAACCTCACAATCAGTTATAGCTTTTTTTTAAAATTAAATCTTTATTATTCAGATTATTACATTTGTTTCTCTTTTTTCCCCTCCATAGCTCCCCTCCACCTGGTTCCCAACCCTCCCTCTACCCTTACCTCCCTCCCCTTGACCTCATCCATAGGCATATGATTTTTGTTCAGTCTCTCCCTTTTCCCCCTGAGAATTATCAGTCCACTCCCTTTCTGTGCTCCTGATTCTGTTGATCAAATTTTTAATTCACTTAATGTTTAGATTCACTTGTTGATAGATATGTATTTGTTGTTCATAATTTTTTGTTTTTTACCTTTTTCTTCTTCCTCTTCTAAAAGAGTACCTTTCAGCATTTCATATAATACTGGTTTGGAGTTGATGAACTCTTTGAGCTTTTTCTTCTCTGTGAAGCTCTTTATCTGCCCTTCAATTCTGAATGATAGCTTTGCTGAATAGACTAATCTTGGTTGTAGGTTCTTGCTATTCATCACATTGAATATTTCTTGCCATTCCTGTCTGGCCTGCATCGTTTCTGTTGAGAAATCAGCTGACAGTCGTATGGGTGCTCCCTTGTAGGTAATGAACTGTTTTTCTCTTGCTGCTTTTAATATTCTCTCTTTGTCTTTTGCTCTGGGTCTCTGTGAGCCCCTCTCTTTCCTTCTAGTTGTAGAATTTCCACTCATCCAGCTTTCCTGTGATTCTGAATGATGTCCCTTCTGTCTTTCAGTTGTAGTTTTGAAATTGTTGTGTGAGGCAGCAGTGTAGGTGTTTACCTGTGCCACCATCTTGGTTTCCTCTCAGTTATAGCTTTAAAAATGTAATGAAATTTAGAAAGACAACTATTTCACAAAATGGTTTGACAGCTTTTACTTTCTGTTTTTCAAAACATGCAAATAGAAGAAGAATAAAACTCCTAAAATGGTGTAATAGATAAAAGAAAATCCCATCTCCTTTAAGCTCCCTATTCTTGTTGACCTACTCTTTTTTAAAAAATATATATATTTTATTGATTTTTTTACAGAGAGGAAGGGAGAGGGGTAGAGAGTTAGAAATATAGATGAGAGAGGGACATTGATCAGCCACCTCCTGCATGCCCCCTACTGGGTATGTGCCCAAAACCAAGATACAGGCCCTTGACTGGAATCAAACCTGGGACCTTTCTGTCAACAGGCCGACGCTCTATCCACTGAGCCAAACCAGTTTCGGCTGACCTACTCTTTAATTCTTTTGCTTTTTATGAATTTCTCTGCCTCACTTTTATTTATAATGATGAAAACTACAGAATGAAATGAAAAGCATTCCATGTATATCTAAAATGAGATAACTGCCCATCATAAGAATATTCATAATTACCTGTAAAACCTGTCAGTGTTGTGGCACTGCTAGCCTTTAGATAAAACCTAGCTCCAATATATGGCCGAGAAAGTCTCACCTGATTCAAATCCCACTCACATCTCAGCCACACCTGTCTTGTTCACCTTCCTCCAACCATTCTCATGTTTTTCAGTTCTTCCAAGGCTCTTCCCCATCTCAGGGCTCTCACATTCACTTGTCCTTGTGTTCAGAAATAGCCTCTCAACTGCTTGCTTCTTCCTAAACACTTTCTTCTTCTATTTATCTCAGCTTCAATGCCAGGCCCTTGGGCAAGTCTGTCCTGACCTTACAAACTAGGTTAGATTCCAACATTTCACATTATAATTTCACTCTATAGAGATCACCACCATCCTACTTTAACATCTGTCTCTGCAGATGAACTATACGCTCCATGAGGGCAGCCCCATTTTATACCCAGCCCTTTGTACAATCGCTGCAATAAGTCTCAATGTTTTTTCTAATGAATGAAAAAACAAGTATATAAAAATAAGTGAATAAATGAAGAGAGAATGGGCCATAGGCAGAAAATTCTTGCTAATTATCACAGGTTAATTTCCTAGCTTCTGTTTCCCCCACCCCTTGAACCTACTTATTCCTTAGCACAACTTCTCTTCATATTCCTGAGTGGTTAGGGTTCTGTAATTTAGACCCGGGTGGAGCTGCAGTAGCCACATACCATAAAAGAGCTTGTGCTGCTTCGCCTTCAGCCGTGCACGAGCAGGCAGCTTTAACTCTCAGCGATCAGCCCTATGGCACCTTCAAGTACCCTCCATTCATTATTACTCAATTATATACACAATCCTTTGAAACTAAATTTTCTCATTATATAACCTTGACTGGTTTGGCTCAGTGGATAGAGCGTTGGCCTGTGGATTGAAGGGTCCCAGGTTCTATTCCAGTCAAGGGCATGTACCTCGGTTGTGGGCACATCCCCAGTAGGGGGTATACAGGAGGCAGCTTATTGATGCTTCTCTCATCCATGTTTCTAGCTTTCCATCCCTCTCCCTTCCTCTATGTAAAAATCAATAAAGTATATTTTAAAAAATAAAATAATAAAATAAACTTTTTCATTATCTGTAATTTTTCTTTGAGTCACATGAGATGTGGACAAGAATAAATGCAATGATCCAGCTTTGCAATGGGAAGCCATACTTACTGATACTGTGATTAGGAAGTCACTAAACATAGATGTGGTAATCGTGGGCTTATTTCCAGTGCCACCGGATGATTGAAAGGCACGTTTTCCACATGGCTGGGTCAATTGAATACAGAGAATTACATCATGTTTTTATGAGTCTTAGTCCTGAGATGTAAGACAAGATTATTATCAGAGATGGTATCAAAAAATATTAAGAACTGGAGGCAGAGCTCTGGTAGCAACAGCTGAGAGAGGCAGACTGAGAAAAAGAAAAGGAAAGCAGCAGTTTTCTTCCTGCCCCCCCTCAACCCCCCACCCCATTTGCAGCCAGGGAAATATCTACAGAACATCAATTTGCCCCACTCCATTCCATCTCATACAGACCTTGGAATCAGATGTCCCTGAGAACTCTCGAGTCTCCTCCAGGTTCCCATGGCTGCTACACCAAAAACTGGCTGGCATCATTTCTCTCCCTGATCTGTTGGGAGACTTCCCAAACCCGGCTCTGCCAGTGTCTCCATGTATCTGTACAAACCGCCTACAGAAGTTTCAGAGGAGAACGATATTTACATACTAGTAAGCACAACAAAGTCCCTCTAACTCAAGGAAATTGTCTTGCAAATATGTAAAATATATAAAATATAGTCTTGATTATATAAAATACATTCATCAGAACTCTCACAAATGACAAAAACCAACTTAAACTGCCTTAGGGGAAAAAACTACTGGAAAGGTCAGATCAATACAGCTGGAGCCAATTGCTCTAATGATGTCAATAATCTCTCTCTATCTCTCCCTCTTTCCCTCCTCCCTGACTCCCTCCCTCCTTTCCTCCCCTTCTCAGTCTCCCTCTCCCTTTCCCCTATCGCTCCCTCCCTTCTCTCTCCCTCTCCCTCTCTTTCTCTTTTTCTCTCCCTCTCCTTCTCTACCCCTCAGTCTTTAGTTCTACATTTCTTTCTGTGGAATTCAGTCTCAAGCAGGCTCCTCAGGGAGTGGCCAATGACTCCCAGCATCACCATTATTATGCCTTATCATTTTCCCAATGCTGACAGAGAAAGGGAGTTACTCTTTTTCAATAAAAGGAGTATTATTATTCTGATTGAGATCAAGTGTATATCTCTGGACCAATTAATGCAAATCCAGGGATGAGAAATACACACTGGCCAGGCCTGAGTCACATGGCCAAGAATGGGGTCAGCCTCACCCACACTGAGAATTGGGAAAGGCTGTTGCCCTTAGAAAGAGCAAGAGCAGGTTGCTGTACCAGAGAAGAGAAACTGAGTGCCTGGCTGACAATCAGACCTGCCCATCCCAGGAGGCACAGTCCTTATGCACTGCTGGTATTTATCCTCTGCCACGTCCTGTAGGTGGACATGGTGGCCCATGGAGGATTTCCCTAAATGGACCGACTGGCTTTCCTACAATAGCAATGGCAGCTCACCTCTTCTGTGGTACTCACTATGTGCTAATCACACGTTTTTGCTCAGATGTTCTTCACACCTGCACATGAAGTTGTTCATATCACTATCCACATTTTATAGATGAGAAAACTGAAGCACAAGCTCACACAACTAACAAGTGGTGGAACTGGGGAGTTGAGGGCCAGACCCAGCAGGCTGGCTGTAATGGGCACTCACATCCATCTTGTTATTTTGGCTTGGTAATACAGTCTTCTTTTGTTTCTGTTTGATATAATTAGACTATCGAAAGCATGATCTCAGAAGTGTCAATGAAGGGATGTCCAGCCTAAGAAAAAGTCTTATAAGGATTTATTTCAGCCCAATTGACAGTTGCTGAGAAGCAGCTCTCAATGGATTGAGAAAACGCTCTGGAGAATGGCAGTTTTGCAGCTTATTTTATACTTTAGAATCAAAGGAGGAGATGTAAGTGGGGGGAAGATTACATGAAATCAATTCTTGTTAGAATAGGGAGGTGCGAAAAAAACAAAGCAAGAACATCTTTGAGATTAGAGAGACACATACTTCTCTTACACTGTTGGGCCCAGGATAGTTAATAATGAAATGGACAGCACACAGATGGTATGCTGGAGAACAAGATAACACTGGGCTAGAACAAGAAAACAAGGAGGGGTTCTGTAGTCTTGAGCTCCAGAGGGAGATTGTACCCAGAGGGGCCTGGAAAAAGGGGATTACTCTGATATTCCAAAGGTATGTCATCATAGTGAAGATGCAAAAATAGGCCCAGTTAAGGTAGTGACTGACCTTTGTCAAGGAAGATACTGGCCTAGAACATGACTTCCCCATGACCCACGTTCAGTTAGAAAGTTTTCATTTCAGACATCCCATGTGGCTACTGTTGGTCTCTGAGTGTGTCAGACCTACCAGACAGGCCTCCCCTGAATAGTCAGGTTTAGTATGTGGCTCCTTTTTCATTCACGAAAGCGAGGGTGATGCCTGAAATGTTGTCCACCCCAGGCTCAGGTAGAATTCTAATTCCAGAGCTCAGTGATTGTAGTGGAAAATGGTAACTGGAATTTCATGAAGGTTTTGAACGTGTTGATTTTTTTTGTACCTGGTTTTAAAAAGCCATGGAAATAGAGAAAGTGTGAAAACTGACCTCCTCTATAACAGTATTTCTCAATCTTAACCTGTTCACAAACCTCCCTTTACACCCCAACTATTATTTACCTACTATTTTTATTTAACTTGATCTTAAATTTACTCACTTTTTATTTAGTCCTGACTCAACCTGGATATATGTGAAATCATGCATTTCATTTTCTAATTGTCTTTTTCCTAAAACATATTAAAAATAAACACCTGGGAGATCAGATACCACTCAAATCGCCAGAAAGGGAAAATTAAAAAGATTGATTCTAGGTCAACCAAATCACTCATGTACTTTTGATGGGAATAAAGAATGATACAACCATGCTAGATAAAATTCTCTGTTTCTTATAAAACTAAAACAAACAAACAACTATCTTCTGATGTGACAATCCTACCCAAAAAGAATGAAAATTTCTTTATACAAAATGATTTGTGTAAGAATGTTCATAGCACCTTTTTTTTTCTTTTCTTTATTTAAAATATGTTTTTATTGGTTTTTGAAAGGAAGGGAGAGGGAGAGAGAGAGACAGGAACATCAATGATGAGAGAGAACCACTAACCAGTCGCCTCCTGTATGCCCCACAATGGGGACTCAGCCAGCAACCCGGACATATGCCCTGACCAGGAATCAAAGCAGTGACATCTTGCTTCCTGGGTTAATGCTCAACTGTTGAGCCACACCCAGCTGGGCCATAGCAGCTTTATTCATAGTGGCCAAAAACTGGAAACAGATAACAGGATGGATAAACTGCAATATTCTATATAATAAAAGCCAAACTATTAGTTTCCTATGATGGGTCAACAAATTACCAAAAATATAGTGGTATAAACAATACGAACTTCATCATCCTAGAGCCCCAGAGGTCAGAAATCCAAAGTGGGTTGGTTTAAACTCCAGGTGTCTCCGGGGCTTCATGCCTTTCAGGAGGCTGTTTCCTTTCCTTTTCCTGCTTCTAGAGCAGTGACTCTCAATCTTCCTACTGCCGTGACCCTTTAATATAGTTCCTCATGTTGTGGTGACCCCCAACCATAAAATTATTTCTGTTGCTACTTCATAACTTTAATTTTGCTACTGTTATGAATCGTAATGTAAATATCTGTGTTTTCCTGTGGGTCGAGAACTGCTGTTGTAGAGCCTAAGACCATCGGAAAACACAGATATTTTTATTACAATTCATAACAGTAGCAAAATTATAGTTATAAAGTAGCAATAAAAATAATTTCATGATAGGGGATCACCACAACATGAAAAACTGTATTAAAGGGTCACGGCATTAGAAAGGTTGAGAACCACTGGGTTAGGGGGTAATCAGGCTGGCAGGCAGAAGCAGTGAGGAGTAATCAGGCAGGCAGGCAGGCAGGCGAGCAGTTAGGAGCCAGCATTTTCAGACTGTGAGAGGGATGCCTGGCTGCCAGTTTAGGCCCTGTGGTCCAAGGGGGTCCCAGATTGGAGACAGTGTAGGTTGGGTTGAAAGACAACCACCACCTGTAGTCTATAATAATAAAAGCATAATATGCAAATTGACCAAATGGCCAAATAGCAAAATGACCATCCAGAAGACCATGCTATGACATCGACTGGGGTCAGGCCAGCTAAGGCAGGTAAGATGTGATGGTCGAGGGCCCAGCCATTACTCCATGATTTCCCTATAGAAGGAGGCCCAGGCCACTGGCCAGACGGGAGATTGATCAGTTGGGAAGGGGGCAACAATTGCCCCAAAGAAGGAGGCCCAGGCCATTGACTGGTGGGCTGTGGTGGGTGGGCGGGGCCTCCCTCTGAGGTGGAGCAAGCCATTGCAGAGCCCTGGCTGGGTGGACAGGGCCTATCTCTTTGGGGCAATCGGTTGCAGAGCTCCTGGGCTGTGAGAGGGCATAGGCCAGGCTGAGGACCCCACTCCCTGAGTGCACAAATTTTGTACACTGGGCCTCTAGTAAAATATATTCTGTAATATAAAGGAATGAATTATTAATGTGTAGAATGGAGAAAATATAGGGACGAAGAAAATATAGGCTGAATAAAAGAAGCCTTACACAAAAGAGTACCTACTATGTGATTCCATTTATTTGAGGTTCTAGAAAAGGGAAACTTACCTATGGTGAAAAAAAATCGAACAGTTGCTGTCTGGGGTTAGAGGGTAAGGGCAGAGATTTAAAAGGAATAGGCAAGCCAGGCTGGTGTGGTTCAGTGGTTGAGCATCAAGCTATGAAGAAGGAGGTCATGGTTTGATTCCTGGTTGGGGCACATGCCAGATTATGGGCTAATTGGAGGGTGTGCAGGAGATAGCAGATCATTGATTCTTTCTTATCATTTATGTTTTTATCTCTTCCTCTCTGAAATCAATAAAATAATATATATATTTTTAAAAAGGAATAGGAAAGAGAGAGCTTTCTGGAATGATAGTCATTTTTTCTATTTTTCTAGGAGTCTGGATTACACAGGTGTATGTAAGCATTTTGTCAAACTCAGTAAATTTTATTCATTCAGAAAAAAATATTATAAACAAATATTGAATTCTCTATAGCTAAGATTTGGAAACAGCCTAAATGCCCATCAGCAGATGAGTGGATTAGAAAACTATGGTACATCTACACAATGGAATACTATGCTGCTATAAAATAGAGGGAATTCTTACCATTTGCAGCAGCATGGATGGACCTGGAGAGCCTTACATTAAATGAAATAAGCCAGGCAATGAAAGGAAAATACCACATGATCTCACTCATTTTTGGAAAATAAAGAACATTATAACCTGATGAATAAAAAGATAGATATAAAGCACCAAATAGACTGTCAAACTACAGCGGGAAGGCTGGGGAGTGTTGGGGAAGGGGAGAAAGAAATCAACCAAAGGACTTGTATGCATGTAAATAAGTGGCGGAGGGGAGGGGGAGTGGGGAGCAAGGGGTGGGGGGGCAAATATGGTGGGATCTCCCTTTTCCATGTCCAACACAGAGAGATGAACCGGTTCTGAGTTGGAGGCAGCTAGGGATTGAGAAATAAAAGAAAGAAAGAAAGAAGACACAGAGTTAAAGAAAAGCTGGGACCCGAGGAAACCGCTGCCCTCTTCAGCTGGAGAGACAGTCCACCCAGAGCTGGTACAGCAAGTTTATTTATGCCCCCAAATACCAGGAAGTTTCACCAAAAGTTAGGATCAAAGGAGATTATTTGCATTCTTGAGTGGACCCAAGCATTCGTAGTGCTTGACTGGATTTACATATCAAAGACCCACTAACTGACACCTGGGCAAAGGTAAGAGTCAGTGCTGATAACACATCTGCCTTTTTGGTAAATGTGTATCCAAGACTCTTGTGGCCTTGGGTTCAGCTGACAATAATTAAAGAAATGTCCATGTGCCTTCCCAGGCACTGTCTACATATAAGCACAACCAATGGACACAAGACAATGGGGGGGTGAGTTAAGGGCATGTGACCGGGGGTAGGGGAGGCTGGGGGAAGGTCAATGGGGGGAAAAAAAGGAGTATATTAGGTAATACTTTAAACAATTTTATATGTATATGTATATGTATATGTATATGTATATGTATATGTATATGTATATGTATATTTATATATCTCTCATTAATGACCTGCACACTGAAGAGTTTCCAGAAGGAAAGTACTTATTTAAAAATAAAATGCATGAAATGCATTAAAAATAAATGGCCTTGGCTATTTTGGCTCAGTGCATAAAGCATCAGTCTGCAAACTGAAGAGTCCTGGGTTCGATTCTGGTCAATTCTGATCAAGGGCACATACCTCAGTTGCAGGCTTGATTCCTGGCCCCAGTTGGGGCTCATGCAGGAGACAGCCAATTGATGTTTCTCTCATATTGATGTTTAACTCTCTGTCTCTCCTCCTCCCTTCCATTCTCTCTGAAAATCTGCCGAGAACCAATTCGAGCATGTAATAATTACAAGAGTTTCACCAAAAGATTGGTGAAGCTTGGGGAGCTCAACAAGGGTTGAGTCAAATGTAGTTTACCTGTTGGAATGGCTAAACAGCACTTCCCCCAAACCTGAATAGGATTGTCTGCTGCCAGACAGCTCAGGGCATTTTATTGCCTCCTGTTGGCCAAACACCTGAACAGCTGTAGGCTATTCCCCAATCTGAGAATGATTCTATATTCTATCCTTGGAAGCCCTACCTTGGAAGTATATTATCTCCACCTTGCCTTAGGACAAATTGTGTTAAATAAATAGCACGGGGTCATTAGACAAGGGGAGTCTTCAGTGTCATTAGCTGAAGCTCCTCTAACCCCCAATACCTTTCAAAATTATCTTTCATCCTTGGACTCCTTAATCATCTACATACAGTCCCTTTCTCCAGAATGCTGAACACCTTGTAAGGCTGGGAAAAGAACCCCAGCAAAAAGTCAAGGGAAAAAATATTCTTAGATGAGGATTAACCAAAAAAACAAATAGATGAATTGGTGCTTGGATCAAGGGATGAATAAGTTAGATAAATGACAAAGCAAGTAAGTGAAATGTTAATGGGAGAACCTAGGTGGTAGGTTTATGGGTGTTGGGTGTAGAATTCTTTCCACTTGACTGTATTTTGAAATTTTCCATGGTAAAATGTTGGATAAAAAGTAAACACCTAACCGTTAAAATAAACTGTTGACATAGGTGCCACTTGAAAGCACTTCACCGCCCTCCACTCGTACAGGTTCACAGTCTGCAAACAATGCTGCTGCAGGAACTCGCTTGGCTTGTTGTCTCGAGTTGCAGAAGAAATTGTTCATTATTCCAGCTCTGTTTAACCCTATATTTAAAGCTGAGTGAAAAACTTGTGTTTTCGGTTCATATCCATTTTTCCACATTTCATATTTAAAAAACCACTTATTTCCTCCAATTTATCTCAGTTCTAAACTTTTCTGTAACAAAGAAACAACTGACTAACATTGTAAGATTAGCTCTATTCTCCTTCAGGAAAGTCCTTCTTTAGGAAAAGAGGGAATTGCATTTCTGGAAGTCTTGGTCATTGCACAGATAAGTCTCTAATTTAAGGGCATGATGGCAAAAAATTAAATCTGACAATCCTGGAGCTTGGTAAGTTTCTTAAGTACCACCACGAACTCCATTACCTGAGATACTACCCAAGTTCAGAGGAGAGGTTCAGTTATTGTATGCAGTTATCCAATACTAGAGGCCTGGTGCACAACATTTTTGCACTGGGTGGGGGTGTCCTTCAGCCTATCCTGCTCCCTCTCCAATCTGGGACCCCTTGAGGGATGTCCTACTGCCCGTTTAGGCTTGATGCAGGTAGGATCGGGCCTAAACGGGCAGTCGGACATCCCTTTCACAATCTACGACTACCGGCTCTCAACTGCTCACCTGTCTACCTTCCTGATTGCCCCCAATTGCTTCTTCCTACCAGCCTGATCACCCCCTAACCACTTCCCTGCCAGCCTGATTGATGCTTAACTGCTCTCCTGCCAGCCTTTTGCCCCTAACTGCCCTCCCTTGCATGTCTGGTCACCCCTAACTGACCTGCCCTGCAGGCCTGGTCACCCCTAACTGCCCTCCCCTGCAAGCTTGGGTTGCCCCCAAATACCCTTCCTTGCAGGCCCGGTCACCCCAACTTCCCTTCTCTTCCAGCCGGGTCACCCCTAACTGCCCTCCCCTGCAGGCTTTATCACCCACAACTGCCCTCCCTTGCAGGCTTGGTCCCTCCCAACTACCCTCCCCTGCTGGTCATCTTGTGGTGGCCATCTTGTGTCCACATGGAGGCAGGATCTTTGAGCACATGGGGCAGCCATCTTGTGTGTAGGAGTGATGGCCAATCTGCATATTACTCTTTTATTAGATAAGACAGAGGCCTGGTGCATGGGTGGGGGCCAGGTAGTTTGCCCTGAAGGGTATCCCAGATCAGGGTAGGCATTCCCTTGGAGCATGGGGTGGTTTGGGCGAGGGGCCTGTGGTGGTTTGCAGGCCAATCATGCCCCCCAATGACCCAAGTGGAGGCTCTGGTATCTGGGATTTATTTATCTTCTACAATTGAAACTTGTAGCCTGAAGCAGAGCCAAGTCTTCTGCTCACTCCGTGGGGATAGCCATTGAAAGTTTATTGCCTTAAATGCAGGCCTGGGCCTGCCAGGGTGTGTGGAAAGCTTGGCTTCCTCTATCACTGGGAGCAACCCAAGTCTCCCTCCTTTTATCTCTGTGGCCAGAGCCATCTTGGTTGGGTTAATTTGCATACATGCTCCTGATTGGCTGGTGGGCGTGGTTGGTGGGGGGTAATGGGGTATGGTCAATTTGCATATTACTCTTTTATTAGATAGGATTGGAATCCATGACAACCAACATCAATAGTGATTTGTATTAAAAATTTTTTCTGACAAATTAATGACAGTCATTTGCAAGATTTAAACAGTAGTCCTTAATCAGGAGAAACTGGGAATGCTAGAACAGCAGAGCAAGCAATATAAAACAAATTAGTACAAGAGATTTGGAGCATAGTCAGAATAAGCAACATGAATTATTTTAGCTATGGCAATTATGATCTTGATCAAGAGGGAAATTTCTAAAGACAAAAGGCAACATTCAGTTGCCTGGAAGAGTTTTAATAACTATTAGCATAGATTGAGACAAAAAGAGAAAAACAGCACAGGAGCTATTTGCTATGGTATCCAAAAACGAAATGCCGATAAAACGCAAAAATCATTGTAATTAGGCAATCATAATTAATCAGTTCATTGGAACTGTAATTCAAATTACAATCATTCATCTTATATACTCAAGCAATAAAATGAATACATTAATTTGCTGTTAGGGAAAACACACACAATACTGTTTTCTTTATTTATTTAAAAAAAATTTTTTTTATTGATTTCAGAGAAGAAGGGAGAGGGAGAGAGAGATAGAAACATCAATGATGAAAGAGAACCATTGATCGGCTGCCTTCTGCATGCCCCACACTGGGGATTGAGCCCACAACTTGGGCATGTACCCTGATTGGGGAATCCAGCAGGGCTATTATTTGCTTTATATCTGTGAATATGTGTGTGAGGACAGGAATCAAATCTATGCTTCTTTTCTTATAATATCTACAAGAAAGCCATATTTATTAAGTACCTAAATGAGATCTATTTTTAGAAAGACTGCTGATAGTAAGTTTATTTAAATTTTAAAAATGATAATAACACAGAAAGAAAAATTATGGAGCTAATATTAAGACTAGGAAAATGTCTATAGAACTTCAAATTGCCCCCTAAAGAAAGAGGCCAAACCTCCATGGCTATACTAAACATACACCAAACATAAATTACAGATAGCAAAAAAAAAGGGGGTGGGGGTGGATCAAGAGAGGCCCCTGCCGAGAAAACCAGAGTGAGGAGACAATTGGGTAGTATCTATCATTTGGTAAAAATGAAAAGCTTTTGTTGAGACAGTATGATGAACAGACACACCATGAACATGGCCAGAATCATGCATAATGCAGTGGTACAGGTGCTAACCAGATTCACACACAGGCTACTCCCATTTATTTTTCATGGGGTTTTATAAATTGATTTCTAAAGTGATCTCAGGTGAATGACTCCTTGGTCCAACAAATCTCTGAGGGTACTTTGATTTTCTTTGCATCCAAAACGAATCTATCCATTGTGGCTCTGCCTCTTAAATGACAAAATGAAGGAATGGAAAATAAGGCAAGTTTCTGATTAAATATGTGCCAGTTCTCTGAATTATGGAAGACCTCTTGCAAATGGATAATATGATTTTTCTAGGACTCGTTTTTAAAAAGTGAATGAACAGTAGGACCAACTCTGACAATACAGGGCAGAAATAAACTGCTATAGGATTCCTTCTTAAGTTTCCCACACTAGAATAATTTCTTTACCCTTCCCAGTATCATGCCAGAGGACTTTTTCTTGAGCCTGTCTCATCCATTCCTGTTGTCCCCTCTCCATTGCACACCGCTTCAAGTACTTCAATCTCTAGAAATTACCTACAGTCTTAAAGCTAAAAAAGCATGGAGGCCAATTGGAATGGGAAAGCACCATATTATCACTACTGAGGAGTAAGTATCTAGATTAAGGACTAAAAGTAAAATGCTGACCTCATTCCCAGGATTCTTATTTGTACAGTAGTCCCCCTTATTCATAGGGGATATGTTTCAAGGCCCCCAGTGGATGCCTGAAACCTCATATAGAACTGTCTATTTAATAATAGACAAACATGTAAATTGACCCTACCTCCACTACACCCACAGCCAATCAGAGTGAGTATCCAAATTAGAAGGCCAAAGATGGTGGCCACCCAGTTGCTCCAGGCGTGGAGTGGCCAAGCGGGGCAGGACATCTGCTATGAGAGTGAGGGCGAGGGGCCAAGGGATCTACAGGAGCAGAGTGCCACAGCAAAGATAAGACTGCAGACTCCGGCCAGAGTCTGCAGCAAAGTAGCAAAGATGAAGATGGCAGACTTTGGCCAGAGCGAAAGCCTGGGTCCCGGGTGCCAGAGGAAAACCGATGCTGGAAGCCAAGGGAAGGAAGGCCTATTACACAAATCTCTTCATGCAACAGGCCTCTAGTGTGTGTATATACATATAGATAGATAGATAGATAGATAGATAGATAGATAGATAGATAGATAGTTTTTTCCTATACATACACATTAATGATGAATTTTAATTAATAAATTAGGCTTAGTGATAGATTAACAGTGATAACTACTAATAAAATAAAACAACTATAATAATATCCTATATAATAAAACCCTAATACGCAAATTGACCGAAGAGCAGAACAACTGGTAGCTATGATGTGCACTGACCCACCAGGAGGCAGTCGTTCGACACATAAGCTGCCCCCAGGTCGTCAGTGCACTCCCACATGGGGTATGACACTCAGCCAGAAGCTGGGTTCATGGCTGGCAAGCACAGCGGCAGTGCCTCTGCAGCAGCTCAAAGGATGTTGACTGATGGCTCCCTGTGGAGAGCAGGCTTAAGCCATCAGCCAGACATCCCCTGAGGGCTCTCAGACTGTGAGAGGGAACATGTCAGGCTGAGGGGACACCCTTCCTTAAGTGCACAAATTTTATGCCCCAGGCCTCTAGTACTGTAATAAAATTATGTGAATGTGGTCTCTCACTCTCTCTCAATATATATTATTGTACTATACTCACCCTTTCACTTAAAGGAAGCACTTTATAGCTTCTTCTCTTTGGCATATCCAAATTGCCAGCATCACTACTCTTGCGCTTTGGGGCCATTATAAGTAAAATAAGGGTTACTTGAACACAAGCCCTATGATACCAGGACAGTCGATCTGATAACTGAGATTGCTACTGACTAGAGTGGGGAGAGGATACAGCCTGGAGGTGCTGGAAAAGGGGTTGATTCATGTCCCAAATGGGACAGAGAGAGATAAAAGTTTTCATAATGCTATTCAGAACGGTGTGTAATTTAAAACCTACAAATTGTTATTATTTATGGAATTTACCATTTAATATTTTCAGACTGTGATTGACAGTGGGTAACCAAAATCAGTGAAAGGAAATTGTGAATAAGGTGACTGCTATTGGTAGAGGGAATTCAGCATCCTGCATGATAGGTAGAGGGTAGGATGTAGATTTTAGCTCTGAGCTACAAATGTTTCCCTCTAGCTTGGGAATCTCAGTCACAGACTCCTGGAAGGGCCACACAGGCTCACCTAAAGAAGCTATTTTCAAGGGACCTTTGAGGACCATAATTGCGAATTCGCACAGAGCACAGGGCTGGTACAAAGATAAAGGATGCAACATAAAGGGGTCCTTCTTTAAGATGGTTGACTGGAAGCAAGTCTTTCCTTTCTTTCAAAATCTCACTAGTATGACAGAAGAATAGAATTTAAAATATGAAAACCTATTTTCAGAGGATAAGTCTTTTTTTTCTTTTCTGGAATATTTTAATTTGACAGACATAAGCTTCAGACAAACATCAGAAACAAATTCAACTTAATTGTGTGCATAGGATTTCAAAGAAATGGGAACCATGCCAATTATATTGAAAAATGACAGTCTTTCCCATCAGAAAAACTGCATACATGCAAGATATGCAAAACTTGCTTTAGTGAGCCATTCATATAAAAATGATCTGAGGTTTAATTGACTCCTGCTGTAGATGTCTTTGTAGGGTTTTGAATTAACCAGTCTACCCATAGCTCCTACAGAGAGCGCCAACCAAGGTGGCCACATTTGTATTGTGTCCATCATTCTCCTGCCAATGGTTAATTGGAGCAGTGTGACCCAAGGTGAGCAAATCAACAAACTGGACTAGGATAATCAGACTCCCTCTTCTGGGAATTTGGAAACTGGGTCCTGATTCATTTGCTATTCAAAGCATGATCTGTGAACCAGCAGCACTAAGTCAGCTAGGAACTTATTAAAAATGTATGTCCCGTACCCTGGACCTGAACCATTATTTGCATTTTGACAAGGTCTCTTGGTGATTTTGTGGACATTAAACTTTGTGAGATACTGAGCTAGATGGTGGGAAGGGGAAGCACTTGAAAAGAAAAGTTGCGTAAAAGTTGGTCAGGGTGGGTTTCACAGCCCTCTGGAGGGCAGGCAATCCAATTGCAAGGACACACAAAGGCTTTCAAGGCCATGTTATCCAGAACAGAGGGAGAGCAGAGCAGACTTCCAGACAGAAGCAAAGACAAGAGCTTTGGAGCCAGGGACTGAGGGCGTGATCCCAACTTTTTATGTTCCTACTCAACCCTAGGACCCAGAGAAGCCTCGCTGCTTGGGATGGTGTCCCATGACTTGTGGCAACATTCAAGTTAACACTTCTTCAGGGCAGGCACCTTCAGTGGGAGTCTCCTACTGACCGCTAATGGTATTCATATGAGCTTCCTGGGTGATGTAATTTCTATCAAATCTAACACAATTTGGGAAGTTTCCTGTAAAAGCTGTCTTGTGAAGTACCAAGCTTCCTGTGAATGTAAATGTGAAGTCCAAACATGGAAGGCAAAGGACCGACCCTCTTCAGAGACTTGGAAGAGGAAATTCTATCTGGGCATGGAAGCAGATGACCTTTGGGATATGTGTGTCTCTCAGAGTTCTAGCTGTAGGGTGTGGATCCCAAAGGCTCTTTCCTCTCTTCTGATCATGAGCAGATGGAGTGACTGCTGTGGGGATCTAAGTGATCACTGGAGTCCAAGTTTTTCCATTTGTTGTTCTCTGAGAACTCTGCTGAGCTTTAGGACAGTTTAGAACAAGAGGATGGGAACAGTTGTGATGGGACAGTTGTTTGGAGTTTGAGGCAAAGTTGAAAGAAGCTATGAATTTGGAGTGAGGAAAGAACAAAGCTGTTCCAAGAATTTTAACATGGCAGAGAATTAAAATACTGTTAGAGGCAGAGCACCTTGAAGCTTCTGCTTTCTTTCATATGTGATCTTGATTTCCTCTCTATTGTAATTGCTTAAAACGTTGTCCCCATCCATTAGCTCATGAATACAGAAAGAACATACAGTCCCACTATAATTTCCACTCAGGACAAATAGGTGGTGAGGTATAATCTGCTGAATAAATGACCAAACACAGAAGGTTGCACGAAGATCTGAACAGCAGCATTAAAATGGAAAGTTCAGGGGAAACCTAAACAAGGGATTGCTAAATGTCAGATTTGTTCATAGAGGAGAGGATCGAAGCAAATCCAGGCACCAGAATTAGAGTGCCCTTTCTCACCATAATAATGAACATCATTTTTAACATCCCCAAACCAAATCATTTCTTATGAGATTCCAAAGGCCAATTTGAAATTTTTCTATATATATTGCCTCAGAGGTCTTACACAGCTTTTCTTATAACCTCCATTGTCTCATCCCTCTTTTTCTCAAAAACACTCAAAGTGTGTAGTAAACAGCATTTCCTGACTGTCTCCAGACTTTTTTAACTGTGGAGGAAAATTCCCAGCTCAGAAACATGCTAATCCAGTATGCAATGCTCTATGACTTCAGGGATGCAGAGTTCAGCAAACCCAGCCCCAATCAATGCAAGGAATGTAAAAAATTCTGCTTTGGAATTCATGAAGTGCTCAGTAGAATTTGAAAATAATTTCTGTTATGTTCTTTTGGATTTTTTAAAAAAACCATGAAATATACTTTAAAAAATAATAACAAACTTTTTTGTATGACATGTGGGCAGATCACAAAAAAATAATAATGATAATACCTATGTGCCCACCACAGACTTAGAGATAGAACATTACCAGGATCTCAGAAGTGAAGTGCTGGATAACAATCACCTGAGACAGCCTCTCTCAGTGTCAAAGACAACTGCCTTCCACAACTTTTGCCAACAACTCCCTTTATACTTTTATCACTTAAGTATGCATCTACAAAGAACATATTGCTTAGTTTTACCTGCTTAAAATTTTTATGTAATGACATTATTAATATGTAAAATTTTCCTTCTTTTCTGTTTTACAGATTAAACCAGATTTAACACTGTTTTTCAGATTAAGCCTCTCCAGGATTTTAACCCTTCAAATTCTTATTTCCCTAGAAGCAGTTTGATGCCTTCAAATGGATTATAATTTTTATTTTATTGTTTTCTAAATAAATTTTAGACTTAGCTTGCGGGTTTTTTTATTACTTTAAAACTGAGAATTTTATTGAATCTAAATATGTCTTGGAAGAAAATTGACAGCTTTATAATATTAAGACTGCCTATCCATGAACATGGTGTATCTTTTTTTTAGGTCATCTTTCATGTCTTCTAAGTTTTTAACTTTCTCTATAATGGGCCTGGCTACTTCATTATAATACTGTTATAATTGATACATATTTTAACTACATTTTCTAGTACTGAGATATAATGATTTTGTGTTACTTAGTGTGTAGATTCTTTTGTGTTTTCTATAGACAACTCTATCATCTAAAAATAATGAGAGTTTAATTTTCTTGTTTCCAATCTTAACATATTTTTAAAATTTTTATCTTATTGTCTTGGGAGTATTACTGCACTGTCAAATTACTGTCTACAATATCTAGTGCAGTGGGCGACAAACTCATTAGTCAACAGAGCCAACAGTACAACAATTGAAATTTCTTTTGAGAGCCAAATTTTTTAAACTTAAAATTTCTTCTAACACCACTTCTTCAAAATATACTCACCTAGGCCATGGTATTTTGTGGAAGAGCTACACTCAAGGCGCCAAAGAGCCGCATGTGGCTCGCAAGCTGCATTTGCTCACCACTGCACTATGTGAAGACTGGGGTGATGGATAGAGAATGAACTGCATATTTTAAAAAATGTTCTGTATGTTCAGAAGGAAAGGAAAAAACAAACTGCTGTGATATAATACTGGGGAAAAAAATTAGTAAGTAGAATTGCTGCTATGGCCCTTACTATGTGTTAATTCCTAAGGGAAACATTATCTATTTTTGTCTTCATTCCAGAGATGCAGGGGCTCAGAAATTCTAAATTAGAATGAATAAATGTATTTTGTCCACAGAGATTGCGATTAGGCTTGAACACTGTGTAAGACAACAGAAACTTGAAAATACTCAGCATTCTTAATGAATAAGAACAAGTTTAAATGTTATATAATAGCTACATAAACTGATAGAAAACACTTAATATTTTTTACAAAAGGCACCTGAGATATAGCTAGGGATTATCCATTTGTAAGAGGAGCAGTGAGCTGAAAAAGAGAAAAAAAATACATATTATATTTGCTATTTATCATTAAGTAATTAAGTCTAAAAGGTCTATGTATGCCTTTCGTGAGAATATACCTTCAAGTCTAAATCTTTCTAAATATTGTGGAGATGGAAAATTGCCTCTCCAGGTTCTAAGATATTATCTTACAAAACTAGAGGCCTGAGGCACAGAATTCCTGCACGGGGGAGGCCATGTTCTTCAGCCCAGCCTGCTCCCTCTCCAATCTGGGACTGCTTGAGGGATGTCCGACTGCCCGTTTAGGCCCAATTACACTGGGATTGGGCCTAAATGGGCAGTCAGACCTCCCTCTCACAATCTAGGACTGCTGGCTGCCAGCTGCTCACCAGCCTGCCTTCCTGATTGGCCCTAACCGCTTTTGCCTGCCAGCCTGATCACACCTTAACCACTTCCCTGCCAGTCTGATTGATGTCTAATTGCTCCCCTGCCAATCTGTTTGCCCCAACTGCTCTCCCCTGAAGGCCTGGGTACCCGCCAACTGCCCTTCCTTGCAGGCTCGGTCACCCCTAACTTCCCTCCTCTGCCAGCCTGGTCACCCTTAACTGCCTTCCCCTGCAGGCTTGATCACCCACAATTGCCCTCCCTTACAGGTCTGGTCCCTCCCATCTGCCCTCCTCTGCTGGCCATCTTGTGTCCACATGGGGGCAGGATCTTTGACCACATGGGGGTAGTCATCTTCTGTGTTGGAGTGATGGTCAATCTGCATACTACTCTTTTATTAGCTAGGATAGAGGCCTACTGCATGGGTGGGGACTGGCTGGTTTGCCCTGAAGGGTATCCCAGATTGGGGTGGGAGTTCCCTTGAGGAGTGGGAAGACCTGGGCAAGGTGCCTGTGGTGGTTTGCAGGCTGACCATGCCCCCTGGAAACCCAAGTGGAGGCCCTGGTATCTGGGATTTATTTATATTCTATAATTGAAACTTAGTAGCCTGGAGTGGAGGCCTGGGCCTGCCAGGGTGTGTGGAAAGCTTGGCTTCCTCCATTGCCAGGGAAACCCAAGACTTCCTCCTGCTTGCTCTGTGGCCACAGCCATCTTGGTTGGGGTTAATTTGCAAAACCACTCCTGATTGGCTTGTGGGCCTGGCTTGTGACTGAAGTGGAGGGATGGTTAATTTGCATAATACTCTTTTATTAGATAGGATACTACCCAATAATTCATCTATAATAAATAATTTAAAAATAATTCTGTAAACTCACAGAATGGCTACTTTGAAAGCCCTTAAAAGAAATTTCAGATATCTCAAAAAGGATTAGGAAAAGGGGTAAGGTTTAGTTTCCATCCCA
The DNA here is from genome assembly GCA_011751065.1 of Lasiurus cinereus. Lineage (NCBI taxonomy): Eukaryota > Metazoa > Chordata > Mammalia > Chiroptera > Vespertilionidae > Lasiurus > Lasiurus cinereus. The sequence goes on along the minus strand of JAAGEH010002534.1, from coordinate 13,620,737 downwards.
GTTTCCCCTGTCCCTGTCCTTCCCCCCCTGTTACACTGCACTTGAACCCTTCTGAGCAGTTTTAAGCCTCCTCCTTCCTCAACATCAAGTGCACTATCTGTTGGTCTTGTGCATGCTGCCCCACTGCCTGAAAAAACACCTTTTCCCTCCTCCAGTGTTGGAATATCTGCATATATCTAAACCCACTTCCTCCAGAAAGCTTGTCCTGAACATGGTTATTCTGTGAGGGGCCTTCTTATACTCTCCCAGCATATGCTCCATTAAAAGCCTTAATATGTGCCTAATAGTGAGTTACCTGAATAAGCTCTGAGCTCAGTGAGATCAAATGTTCCTTCTCTCATCTACATATTCTTAGCATGTAGCACAGACTCATCATTAGGGATCAAAATTATTTGTTGACAGCTTTTGGCTTTAAGAAGGAACTATAATGATATAAAGTCATTTATTATCCTTAAGATGCTTAGTGGACTTTAAAAATGTTAAGAACTCAAAAACTAAATTTCTAAGGTATTAATTTTATATCCTGCTTCATTGCTGAATTCATATTTATTTATTTATTTATTTATTCATTCATTTATTTGATTTATTAAATCTTTATTGTTCAGACTATTACAATTGTTCTTCTATTTTTCCCCCATAGCTCCCCTCCACCCGGCTCCCACCCCCCCCTCTGCCTTTACCTCCCCCTCATTGTCATCATCTATAGGTGTATGATTTTTGTCCAGTTTCTCCCTGAACCTCCCTCACTCCTTTACCCCTGAGAATTGTCTGTACACTCCCTTTCTATGCCCCTGATTCTATTATATTCACCAGTTTATTCTGTTGATCAGATTTTTAACTCAATTGATTTTTAGATTCACTTGTTGATAGATATGTACTTGTTGTTCATAATTTTTATCTTTACATTTTTCTCCTTCCTCCTCTTCTTAAAGAGTATCTTTTAGCATTTCATATAATACTGGTTTGGTGGTGATGAACTCCTTTAATTTTTTCTTGTCTATGAAGCTCTTTATCTGTCCTTCAATTCTGAATGATAGCTTTGCTGAGTAGAGTAATCTTGGTTGTAGGTTCTTGCTATTCATCACTTGGAATATTTTTTGCCACTTCCGTCTGGCTTGCATCGTTTCTCTTGAGAAATCAGTTGACAGTCGTATGGGTGCTCCTCTGTAGGTAATTAATTGTTTGTCTCTTGCTTCTTTTAATATTCTTTCTTTGTCTTTTGCTCTTGGTATTTTAATTATGATGTGTCTTGGTGTGGTCCTTTTTAGATTACTTCTGTTTAGAGTTCTGTGTGCTTCCTGGACTTGTAAGTCTATTTCTTTCCCCAGATGTGGGAATTTTTCAGTCATTATTTCTTCAAATAGGTTTTCAGTATCTTGCTCTCTCTCTTTTTCTGACACCCCCATAATTCTGATGTTGGTATACTTGAAGTTGTCCCAGAGACTCCTTACACTATCTTCCAATTTATGGATTCTTTTTCCTTTTTGCTTTTCCAGTTAAGTGTTTTCTGCTTTGTTGTATTTCAAATCTTTGACTTGATTCTTGCGTTCCTCAAGTCTGCTGTTAGGTCTCTGAATAATATTTTTTTATTTCAGTCAGTGTATGTTTAATTTTTAGTTGGTCCTTTTTATCTCTAGTTGGTCCTTTTTCATCTCCTCTTGGGTCTTGCTAAAGTTATCCATATTTTCTAGGAAATTCTTTAAAAAACCTTATAACTGTGGTTTTGAACTCTATATTCAATCATTTGTTTTCCTCCATTTCTTTCATTTGTGATCTGTTCCCTTGTCTCCATATTTTTGCTGCTTCCCTGAATTGGTAGAGTAGCTTTGTGTGCTAGGTGTCCTATATGGCCCAGTAGTTCCGCCTCCCCAGTTACTTGAGGTGGACTTTCTTGGTGCACCCCTTTGTGGACTGTTGTGTACAGCCTTGTTGTAGTTGAGTCTTGATTATTGTTGGTATCACTGGGGGAAATTGACCTCCATGCCAATTGCTTGTGAGGATCAGCTGTGTGTATGCCAGGAGAACTTCTGTGCTGGAGACATCTTTATGATACAAGACTTGCAAAATTGCAAAAGCTTCTGTGTTTAGCTTGGATGGGGCAGAGTCTCAGAGCTGAGAAAACAGCCTTGACTTCTGGTCAACCCTGTCCTACACAGCCCCTGGGTCTCAGTTTCCCTCAGTAATCGCTGCAACGCTCTCTGCGCACTCATGCTCCCATGCCTCCAGACCTCTGCCTTTCGTGGCTCCCCTAGATTCCATGCACTCTGGGGACCCGTATGAGTCTGGGTCCCCACGGTCTCACCTGAAACTGGAGTTCAATGCAGTTGGAGCTGGATTTCAGCAGAGTTGGGAGGTTCTGTTTTCCTCCCGTTAGAGAAAGCCACCGGCACAATCAGCAGTCAGCCCTCTGTGTGTGCACACACTGTCGCGTGCCTCCAGACTTCTGCCTTTTGTGGCTCCCCAAAGTTTCTGTGCACTCCTCCCTTTTCATGACAGTCCAGACTACCCTCAATATGAGTCTTGCCTGGAACTGGGGTTCAGTGCAGTTGGAAGTTTCCGTCTTTCTCCCGCTAAAGGAAGCCAGCCAGGCACTCCACCACCTGTCCTCTCTACACATGTGTCTCTGTACCTTAACTTTTTGCAGCTCCTCTGAGTCTCTATGAGCCCCTCTCTTCCTTTTTAGTTGTATAATTTCCACTCAGCCAGCTTTCCTGTGGTTCTGGATGATGTCTATTCTGTCTTTTAGCTGTAGTTTTGAAATTGTTGTACGAGGCAGCAGTTTAGGTGTTCAACTATGCCACCATCTTGGTTTTTCTGAATTCATTTATTAAGTCTAATAACTTTTGATGGAATCTTTAGGGTTTTCTATGTACAGTATCATGTCATCTGAGAATAATGATAGTTTTATGTCTTCTTTTCCAATTTGGTTATCTTTTATTTTCTCTTGTCTGATCGCTATGGCTAGCACTTCCAGTACTATGTTGAACAAGAGTGGTGAAAATGGGCATCCCTGACTTATTCCTGTTCTTAGGTGAGATGGTTTTAGTTTTTGCCCATGAGTATGATTTTGGCTGTGGGTTTGTCATATATGGCTTTTATTATGTTGAGGTATGATCACTATTTCCATTTTGCTGATGGTTTTTATCAAGAAAGGGTGTTGGATTTTGTCTAATGCTTTTTCTGCATCAATTGATCTAAGGCAAAGAAATTATGCTATAGACATAAGGACAAAGTCTACATTTAAGTAACTTGTGTCCTTCCTCAGGATACAAAATGTCTCAGACATAGTCTTCTTATTTTAAAACTAGAGTTCTGGTGCATGAATTCATGCACATTGAAAGGAAATTAATTAGAAGAAATATTTTAGAGGCTGGGGAGGGACCACAGGAGGCTAGCTCCAGGGCATGTCCAGCTTGTATCACCCAGTCCCAATTAAAGCCAGATGGCTGGGGAGGGAATATGGGAGGTTGGCCTGCTGGGGAGGGACCACAGGAGGGCTCCAGGGCATGTCTGGCCTGTCTTTCCCAGTCCTGATTGGCCAGATCCCAGCAGCAAGCTAACCTACTGGTCTGAGCTTCTGCTCGCTGGTTGTCAGTATGTGTCATAGCCAATGGTTGAGCAGTCTACTGAACAGTCAGACACTTAACATATTAGGCTTTTATATATATAGATAGTAAAAAGACCTTAGACATAAGTAGTACAGTTAAGTTCTAAAGAATATATAGATAGTAAAAAGACCTTAGACATGAGTAGTACAGTTAAATACAAAATGGTTCTAAAGAATATTAATCTTTTATTAATCAGATTAGTTATGTTCCATTTTGTTTATTTTGTCAGAGATGACAAAATAAACACATGATCTCACTTATATGTAGAATCTAATGAGCAAAATAAACTAACAAAATAGATCCAGAGGCATGGAAACATGGAAACCAATAAAACTCAGGGGGAAGTGGGGATAGGGAGGGGAAGAGATAAACTAAAGAGCATATGCATATATGCATAACCCATGGACACAGTCTATAGTAAGTTGAAGGTCTGTGGGGTGGGTAGGGTCAGTGAGGAGAAAGAGAGGGACCTCTGTAATGCTTTCAAAACTAAAGGTAATTTTTAAAATAAAATTATCCCAAATTGAATAAAAAAATTTAAAACAATTTAAAAGTTTTATAACCCACATAAGTTAAACATATGGTTCTTGACTTTTTCTGACTTATTTTACTTAGAATGCTATTCTCAAGATCTATCCATTTTGGTGCAAATGAAAGTATTTAATTTTTTTCTATGGCTGAGTAGTTTTCCATTGTATATACGTATATTTGAAATGTATATAATCTTATTAAACAATGCTACCCCAATAATTTAATTTTAAAAATGAATGAAATAAAAAATAAAAAGGAAATACAAGGCTTTGTTAATTTTTAGAGAGCAATTTATAATATGCCAAAAAGTCTGTCAAATTCTCTCTCCTAACACTGTCATCTAATTTCACCTTAGAAAACATCCAGCAACTAACATTCAGAATCATATAATGGAAACAGTATAAGACATGAGTAACAAACACTGTTTAATGTGTTTCATGTTTTATTCACATCTATCCCATTAGTACATTAATATTACTGAGGCTAAGTAATATTGTGTAATTTTCTCAAGGAAATAAAATTTTTAAGTACATGGACATAATCATGACTTCTGGCTCCAACTATTCTGTTAGATTCACTTTTATGTCTGCAGAAAACCTGTACTCTGGTCAATAGCTCTACCAATAACTGAGTAATATTGGTAATACACTTAATTTCCATGGCCTCAGCTTCTGGATCAGTAAAATTGCAATAATTTCCCTCTGCAATGTTTAATGGAAGTGATGATGGTAAAGTATCCTTGTTTTGATGATCTTCAACATTTCATCATTAAATATAATGTTTATTATAGATTTTTTGGAAGATTTTTCTTCATCAGGTGAAGGAATTTTCCTTTTCTTCTTATTTTGCTAAGATTCTGCCATGAATAGATGTTGAATTTTATTGAAAAGTTTTTCTGCATCTATGAAAAAATTTTTCTCTTTCAATTTGTTATTGTGTTTAGTTACTGGTTTTAAATACCTTTTCCATCCCCATCCTTGCCCCATGGTTGTAATTATTTAATTAATTTTGCATGTATTATATAATTGCCTCTGGTCATCATCTGCTATTTTTTAAAAATATATTACTGAATTCAATTTGTTCAGACTTGTTGCATAATTGAGTTTGGTCTGTAGTCTTTCTTGGTTTATTCTTGTCTATTCTAGAAATAGCAGTTATAGTAACCCCATAAAATGAGGTGAGAAGTGTTTTCTTTAAAAAAAAAAGAATTTATTTTTTAGAGCAATTTTAGATTCAGGGACAAAATTGAGAAAAAGGTAGAGAGATTTCTCGTATACCTCTTGCCTTCACACATGCATAGCCTCTGTCTTATAGACATTTTTACCCACTAGAGTGGTGTATTTGTTACAATTAATCAACCTACATTGACACATCATACTCACCCAAAGTCCATAGTTTACCTTAGGATTCACTCTTAATGTTGCTCTTCTATGAGTTTGACAAATGTATGACATGTACCCATTATTATAGTATCACACAGATGATTTTCAGTCATAAAATTCTTGTTCTCCACCTATTCACTCCTCCACCTTGACCCCTATCAATTACTATTCTTTTTATTGTTTCCATAATTTTGTCTTTTCTAAAATGTCATAGAGTTAGAATTATCTAGTATGTAATCTTTCAGATTGGCTCCTTTCACTTGGGAATGTGCACTTATAGTTCCTACATGTCTTTTCATGGCTTGATAGTTGATTTCTTTTTAGCTCTAAATAATATTGCATTGTTGATACCACCATTTATTTATTCATTCACCAACTACAAGACATCTTGTTTGCTTCCAACTGGAAATTATGAATAAAACTTCTATAACTATCTATGTGCTGATTTTTCTGTGAACATACGTTTTCAACTCCTTTGGGTCAATACCAAGAAGTTGATTGCTGCATGATATGATGAGTATGTTTAGTCTTGTAAGAAACCACCAAACCTTCCAAACTTGTACCATTTTGCATTGCCAACAGCAGTGAATAAGATTTCTTCTTGTTCTATATACTTGCTAGTATTTGTGTTATTAGTGATCCAGATTTTGGTCATTTTAATAGGTCTGTAGAGACGAGCACCAAGTAAGAGAGAAGAAGAATATGCAACCTTACCTCAATCACTGGGAAAGAGTGAGGACCTACCAGAACCTGTACATCTGTGTTTCACTATATCTAACCATGATGACCAACTGTATCATAAATACATACAGAGATAAAATTCTGGGGAAAGTTAAGTTTACCAAATTGACACAGAGTAAAGCTATCAATCATGTCAAGCTTGGTATTTTCCTTGTAGGAAGATTTGTTTAAGTTTTAAATTTTTAAAAATGTATTTAATGGGTTTAGAACTATTTAAGTTTTTTATTTCTTTGTCAGTGTTGGTAAGCTTTTTTTAAAGGCAATTGTTCACTATACTTTCAAAAAGTTATTCATACTATTCCCTTATTTTTTAAATTGCTACCATACCTATAATTTTATACACTTTTCATGCATAACATTATTTAGTTGTTCATTCTAATTTTTCTGATTAATCTTGTCAAATATTTATTCAACCTTTTCAAACAATTAACTTTTGGCTTTTTTGATCCTCATATATTTTTCCTATTTCAGTAACTCTGTTCTTATTTTTATGATATCTTTGCTTATACTTCCTTTGGTTTCATCTGCTTTTCTTTTATAATTTCCGATGAGTGCTTTTTAATTCATTAAGAGTCAATCTTAGGATAAACAAGATTGATTAACTACTAGCCAGGCTCACCAGGAAGCAAAGAGAGAGGATCCAAATAAACAAAATCAGAAATGAAAGAGGAAAAATAACAACAGACCCCACTGAAATACAAAGGATTGTTAAAAGATACTATGAACAAATCTATTCCAACAAACTGGATAACCTGAAGGAAATGGACATATTCCTAGAAAAATATAACCTTCCAAAACTCAATCAAGAAGAATCTAAAGATCTCAATAGGCCAATGACTATGGAAGAAATTGAAGCAGTCATCAAAAAGCTTCCAGCAAAAAAAAGCCCAGAGCCAGAGGGCTTCACAGGGGAGTTTTACCAAACATTCAAGCAAGAACTAAAACCTATCCTCTTCAGACTATTCAAAAACATTCAAGAAGAAGGAATACTTCCAAACACCTTCTATGAAGCCAGCATCACCCTAATACTTAAACCAGATAAAGACAACACAATGAAAAGAGAATTATAGGCCAATATCCCTCATGAACATAGTTGCCAAAATCCTCAACAAAATTCTAACACATCAGATCCAGCAGTATAACAGAAAGATCATACATTATTACCAAGTAAGATTTATCCCAGGAATGCAATGATGGTACAAATCAATAAATGTGATACATCACATAAACAAATTGAGAGATAAAAATCACATAGTCTTATCAATTGATGCAGAAAAAGCATTTGACAAAATCCAACACCCTTTCTTGACAAAAACTCTAAACAATAGAGGAATAGAAGGACCATACCTCAACATAATAAAAGCCATATATGACAAACCCACAGCTAACATCATACTCAATGGGCAAAAACTAACACCATTTCCCCTAAGAACAGGAACAAGACAGGGATGCCCACTGTCACCACTCCTGATTGACATAATACTGGAAGTATTAGCCATTGCAATTAGACAAGGAGAAGAAATAAAAGGCATTCAAAGTGGAAAAGCTGAAGTAAAGCTGTCCTTATTTGCAGATAACATGATGTTGTACATAAAAAACCCAAAGACTCCATCAAAAAATTATTAGACTTAATAAATGAAATTGGCAATGTAGCAGGATACAAAATGAATGCCAAGAAATCCATGGCATTTCTATACACCAGTAGTGAACTTACAGAGAGACTACAAAAGCAATCCCATTTACTATCTCACCAAAAAATATTAAGATACCTAGGAATAAACTTAACTAAGGAGGTAAAAGACTGCAGAAAACTACAGGACACTGAAAAAAGAGATAGAGGAAGATGTAAACAGATGGAAGAACATACCATGTTCATGGGTTGATAGAATTAACATCATTAAAATGTCCATACTACCCAAAGCAATCTATAGTTTCAATGCACTCCCCATTAAAATACCAATGGCATATTTCACAGACTTAGAAAGAACTCTCCAAAAATTCATCTGGAATAAAAAAAGACCCTGAATAACCACAGCAATACTGAGAAAGAAGAACAAAGTAGGTGGGATCTCAATACCAGATTTGAAGCTATACTATAAAGCCACTGTTTCTCAAAACAGACTGGTACTGGCTCAAGAACAGATATATAGACCAATGGAATAGAATAGAGAATCCAGATATCGACCCAAATCACTATGCTCAATTAATATTTGATAAAGGAGGCATGAACATACAATGGAGTCAAGACAGTGTCTTCAATAAATGGTGTTGGGAAATTGGACAGATGCATGCAATAAAATGAAACTAGACTACAAACTTACATAACACACAAAATGGATACAAGACTTAAATATAAGATGGGAAACCATAAAAATACTAGAGTCCACAGGCAGGGAAATCTCAGGCATATACCGAAGCAATTTCTTCATTGATACTACTCGTAGGGCAATGGAAACTAAAGAGGAAATAAACAAATGTGACTACATCAAAATAAAAAGCTTTTGCACAGCAAAAGAAACCATCAACAAAACAACAAGAAAGCCCACTGTATGGGAGAACATATTTGCAAATGTTTTCACTGATAAAGGTTTAATCTCCAACATCTGCCGGGAACTTATACAACCTAATAAAAGCAAGATAAATAATCCAATAAAAAAATGGGCAACGGACCTAAATAGAATCTTTTTGAAAGAAGACAGAATGAAGGCCAAGGGACATATGAAAACATGCTCAAAGTCACTAATTATCCGAGAGATGCAAATCAAAATGACAATGCCATACCATCTCACACTTGTCAGAATGGCAACCATCAACAAATCAATAAACAACAAGTGCTGGCGAGGATGTGGAGAAAAAGGAACTTTCATGCACTGCTGGTAGGAATGCAGACTGGTACAGCCACTGTGGAGAACAGTATGGAGTTTCCTCAAAAAACTAAAAATGGGACTCCCATTTGACCCTGTAATCCCACTTCTTGGAAATATATCCCAAGAAACTAGAAACACTAATCAGAAAGGATATATGCACCTCTATATTCATAGCAGTATAATTCACTATAGCTAAGATTTGGAAACAACCTAAATGCCCGTCAGCAGATGAGTGGATCAGAAAACTATGGTACATCTACACAATGGAATACTACACTGCTATAAAATAGAAGGAATTCTTACCATTTGCAGCAGCATGGATGGACCCGGAGAGCATTAAGTGAAATAAGCCAGGCAATGAAAGAAAACTACCACATGATCTCATTTATGGAAAATAAAGAACATTATAACCTGATGAATAAAAAGATAGATACAGAGGCAGTGAAGCAGCAAACAGACTGTCAAATTACAGCGAGTAGGCTGGGGAGTGGTGGGAAGGGAAGGAAATAGATCAACCAAAGGACTTGTATGCATGCATGTAAGCACACCAATTGACACAAGACACTAGGGTGATGGGATGAGGGCATGTGACAGAGGGTAGGGGAGGCTGGGGGAAGGTCAATGGGGGAAAAAAAGGGAGGTATGTGTACTAACATATGTAATATTTTAAACAATAAATTTTTTTTAAAAAAGAACTTAAAATCTAGTGGGGAAGTGAGGTCAGGCCCACATGTAAAATAATAAAACGACACAGGACATAACCTTATAATAATGAAAAAAGAAAGAAGTCAATCTTTTTTTCCCTTTATATTATAAGGATATAAAACTACAAAATTCCCTTTCAATGCCATTTTAGTAATATACCACTAGTTGGCATATAGAATTTTCACAATTGTTCAGTTCTATGTATTTTCTAATTTGTATTAGGATTTCTTCTTTGACCTATTTAGAAGTGTTTTGTAATTTCCAAGAATTCTAATTATTGTTTTATTATTTAATTATAACTCAATTTCATTATGGTCAGAGAAAATGGCCCCTATTACCACATTTATGTAGTCTTGTGAAACTTACTGAAGGTACATGGTAGAATAGCACATCAATTTTCATGAATTTCTATGTGTACTATATATATACTCAATTCTAATAATTTCACTCTAAAATCTTCCAAATCCCTATTTTTTATCTCCTAAGTTTACTAGTTACCAAGGGGAGTATGGTATAATCTCCCGTGTGATAGTGTTTTCTTTAATACTTCTTGTAAATTGTAAATTTTTTGCTTTATCTATTTGGGGCTAGGTATTAAGTTTATATAATTTTAGAATCTTAATATATTTCTATCCAAGTGAACATTTTTATCATTATGAAGTAATTTTTATCTCTAGTAATGTATTTTATTATTTATCTTCACTTTCCTTCAGCTTTGGGTATAATCTTTCAGAGTAAGTAAAATGGAAAGAATGTCTACCCCACTCACTTCCTGATTTGTATGTTAGAATTAATGAAGTCAAATAAGATAATGAATACAAAAATCCTTTCTAAACTATACAGCACAATGCAAATGTAATATAGAACTCTAGAGAAAAAATATTTTAATTCTACAGACACCAAGATTTTTTTTATCTTAATATAAACTATCATATATCCACGCCTATAAACTAAGTAGGCTTCAATAAGATTTGGGTATAAAGGTTTAAAAGCTCCAATGCAGCCCAGTCATTACCATAGTTCTTTAGATGGTTTTCTTACCATTGAGGCAACAGTGGAAATACTATTGAAAGCTGATAATAAAAATTTTGGAGAGTTGCTGTTGACAGAAATCAAGGGGTTCTAGGACTCTAATTATATATTTTCTTACCTATCATTAGAAGCCACTGCCTGTGTCTCTTGTGCTATTGTCCCCAACTTTAACAAATTAATAAGTATTTAAAATTAATGTCAAAATTCCACAATGTATTTCTATTTGGTTTAGCAGCTACCTACAAATGTTACAGAACTATCTTAGTAGAATATATGAGCAAAGGGGTTATTCTAGTAACTTATGGGGTGTTTAACTACTAATTGAGTTATGAAAGTGAAATGAGATTCTCAGTAGAAGACTTATGATGGCTTCTCAAGGACCTCTTTGCTTATAATAAGCACCATGCCTTATTAAAAATAGATAAAAATAAAAAATGCTTTTTTTAGTCCCAGGTAGGCATGAACAAACTGCACAGTGTTGTCTAATACTAATACAGTCATTAATTAATGTTCTCATTAATTTTCATATCCACATGTCCTAAGCATATGTTTATGATTGTCATTTTAATGTAAAAATCAAATTAAATATTTAATCTTTCTTGATATTTATGCATAGTGTTGCCTTCTAAAATTCTGACCAAGGGGTTTGGAGCTCTGCTTTTTGCCCATCTTCATGTGCTGCTTGCCTGGATCAGAAGTAGTATAAAACAGGCATCATAGTGTAAGCTAATACTAATAAAACAGTGATTGCTAGAAGGGGTGAAATAATAACAATAATACCATTTGATTTCATGAGAAGCATTGTGCTAAGTACTCTGTGTGCATCATTTCATTGAAAAACCACAACTGTCCAATGACAACAATTGTGTTATTCTCCCCATTTTACAGGTGAGGAAACTGACCCTTAGAGAGATTAATTAGTTTGAATATATTGCTACAAAACTAGTAAGTAATGCAATGGGATTCAAATCTAGGTCTGTTGACTTCAAAGATCATCTTATATCCATTATCTTATGCTAGAATCCCTCCAAAACACAGCTAAGAGCAATAAGGAAGAAAAAATAAATAAAGATGCTACATGCCAAAAGTTTAAGGACTAAAACTTATGTAGTTTACTCAGGAAATGCTTTTACGCTCTCCTTCAATATACATTTACTTTCATTTTACTTACAATGCTTTTGATTGGTTATCTAAACACTAAGTTTACAAAACAGAAGCAACAAGGAAGGTGAAGATGAGCTTCTATGAAAGGTAATTGACATAGGGATGAGAGCTGACAGCTTGACTGTCCACCAGGAAAGTAATAAAAATAATAGGTTAAAATGTTCAGATTCAAGGTGTAAAGACCTTTAATTTGCATTGAAGGAGTTTTGATCATCGCAAAATGCTATTATGGTTGATGTGTATTGAAGTTCTTATGTTATCAAGAAAACATAATTATGCTTAACATGTTTTATGCAATGGTAGAGAAAGAGGGTGGTCCTAAATTGATAAAATAATATTTGAAATTTAAAAAAGTAGACCTTGAGTGTCTCATACCTCAGTGGCAGAAATAACATCTTAATTTTGTATTGGTGCTTGCTTCACACAAAGGAGATAGATAGATAGATAGATAGATAGATAGATAGATAGATAGATGAGGCCCAGTGCATGAATTCGTGCACCAGTGGGGTTCCTCAGCCTGGCCTGCGGGATTGGGCTCAAACCAGTTCTCTGACAACCCCTGAGGGATTCTGGATTGCGAAAGGGCTCAGGCCAAGCCCAGGGACCCTACTGGTGCACAATTGGGGCTGGGGAGGGATACGGGCGGTTGACCAGCTAGGAAGGGACCACAGAAGGGCTCAGGGTCCAGCCCCTCTCACTCAGTTCTGATTGACTGGACCCTATCAGAAAGCTAACTTATCAATTGAAGCATCTGCCCCCTGGTGGTCAGTGCACATCATAGCAAGCGGTTGAGCAGCATTAGCAAATCATTAGCATATTATGCCTTGATTGGTTGAATGGACGATCAGATGACTAGACACTGAGCATATTAGGCTTTTATTATATACTAGTGGCCCGGTGCATGAAATTCATGCATAGGAGGAGGTATACTTCAGCCCCGCCTGCTCCCTCTCCAATCTGGATTGGGCCTAAACGGGCAGTTGGACATCCCTTTCACAATCCAGGACTGCTGGCTTCCAACTGCTCACCTGTCTGCCTTCCTTTTTGTCTCTAACCACTTCTGCCTGCCAGCCTGATCACCCACTAACCACTCCCCTACTAGCCTGATTGATGCCTAACTGCTCCCCTGCCAGCCTGTTTGCCCCTAACTGCCCTCCCCTGTGGGCCTGGTCACCCCTAACTGCCCTTCCCTGCAGGCTTGATTGCCCACAACTGCCCTCCCTTGCAGGCCTGGTCCATGCCAACTGCCCTCCCCTGCTGGCCATCTTGTGGTGGCCATCTTGTGTACAAATGGGGGCAAGATCTTTTGACCACATGGGGGTAGTCATCTTGTGTGTTGGAGTGATGGTCAATCTGCATATTACTTTTTTATTAGATAGAATAGAGGCCTGGTGCATGGGGGGGGGCAGCTGATTTGCCCTAAAAAGTGTTCTGGATCAGGGTGGGTGTTTCCTGGGGTGTGGGGTGGTCTGGGTGAGTAGCCTGTGGTTGTTTGCAGGCCAGCCATGCACCCTGGCGACCCAAGAGGAGGCATTGGTATCTGGGATTTATTTTTCTTCTACAATTAAAACTTTGTAGTCTGGAGTGGAGCCAAGCCTTCTGTTCCCACAGCCATTGAAACTTTGTTGCCTTAAGTGGAGGCCTGGACAGGCCAGGGCATGTGGAAAGCTTGGCTTCCTCCATCACCATGGGCAACCCAAGCCTCACTCCTGCTCTCCTGTGGCCATACCCATCTTGGTTGGGCTAATTTGCACTCACTCTGATCGGCTGGTGAGCGTGGCTTATGGGTATAGCAGAGGTATGGTCAATTTGCATATTAGATAGGAAGATTGATTTTAGAGAGGAAGAGAGAGAGTGAGAGAGAGAGAGAGAGATTGATCAGTTGCCTCCAATACGTACCCTGACCAGGAATTGAACCACAACCCAGATATATGCCCTAATCAGGAATCAAGCCTTCAAACTTTCTGTGTACAGAGACAATACTCCAATCAACTGAGCCATGGTGCAACCACTTTAGCTTTAAAATGATGTCTCAGTTTAGACCTTAAAGAAACCACTTCACTCACTGTCCAAAATGATTTCCTAAAAATTCAGAATAGTAACAATTTACTATAGTTCCATTATTTTGGCAGATGAGTGATATAAATGAAAAATAAATAAAAGCACCCAAATAATTTAGGTATTAACCTGGGATTTACAGTTCTTAGTCTAGAATGCTTGCTGAAGGCTTCCTTGTTGAGTGGGACACATCTTAACTTCGCTTCTGACCTACCAAAGATGAAAATTGAACCATGTCAGAAGGGTCAAGTATTCAGTGAGGGTGGGGGTGGGAGTGGGAGGAGATGAACAACAACCAGGAAATTTTCCTATTTAGAAATTTCTATGCTTTCTCAAGTCTGTTTCAGATATGTGATGCACATTTAATTTTATGTTAATCATTTTCGGATTTTCCTGTTGAGCTGTGTTGTTCCTAGCATATGGCTACTAGCTGAAGAAACCCTTGTCAACTTCTAAACAGAAAAGTGCTCTGCTTCAGGCAATCCTGGAGCTAAAGAGCACAGGATGAAAACAATGCACAGAAGTCTTTCTTACCTAAGGATTTCAATAAAGAAGGAAAAAAAAGTAAAACAAAACAAAAATGCAATCTTAACTGTCACACATACTTAAATTGACCAGATATTTCCCCTTTCTCCCAGTTTCTTTGATTTGGGTTTGGGGTGTTTTTTGAAAAAATTATTTAGTGCTTTTAACATATTTTCAATTATCACACAATAATCCTTTATTTATAGAAAAAGGCTATCAGTGGGAATCAAGGCTAGTAAGATGAACTTAAAACCATAGGGTATCAAATGAATGCAGCGTACTAAGACTTCATTAGGTGGTAGAAAGGTGGGCAAAATGCTCATTGTAAATGTGGTGGGTGACATTTAGTCAAACAGAATCACAATCAAGCATTATGCTCAATGAGATGATCAATGATAGGATCTAATGATATTCAGTCTGGAAAATATGCAAATCAAATAGATGAAAATACTCTTTCTAAAACTAACCATTAAAAGGAGGGTATTTCTGGTAGAGACGTGATGCCACAAGAAAGGAAGCTACAACTCCATGGTGATTTGTTGACTAAAGAAGAGAGAGCCATTTGTTTACTCTGATCAGGGATGGAGTTGGGGTTAGAACCTGGTCAAGGATTTGCCAGGATCCCAGTTCATGAGGTATCACATTCATTGAAAAGCTCAAAGGACACAGGGATTTTCTGGTTCAAATATAACACTATGTTATGGCAATTGTGGTCGTAAATCATCTCTTTAGTTATCTTTGAAATCCTAAAAGAATAAGGTACTAAAATTTTAAAAAAAAGAGTAATTTAACCCTTGCAGCTCCAAAAATGCTCATTTTTGAAAGAATAAAATATTCACACTTCGGAATATAATTTTCCTGTACCTGGGGAAATTATGACTATTGTTCTTCTGAGGTCAGTTCATTCAAAAATAAGACAGGTTTTCTTATCCAAACTATCAATTAAAGCAAAACCAAATAGAGAAAAATATAAATTAACTGGGGAAAGGGTCATACTGAATATTTAACTAACACAAATTATCCTCCCCACCACCAATCTTTATCCAAGTTTCTAAGGACTATCCACTTAAATAGATGCACTTCCATTCATTTTTATGCTGACTTCCAGTATAACTAAAGTCCAAGGTTTTTGGGAAAAAAAAAAGATGAACAAAGACAAGTTAATGTAGAAATTAAACAATCCAAAGCCCTGAACAATATCCAGTTCCTGTGTTAGATTGTGTAAATTGTACTAACGATACCAGGACTGCAAAAATGGTACTTATTTAGAACACCTTGTGAAAATTTACTTTATAAAGTTAAAGAAATTTTAATTTTCCTAAAGGAGTAGCAATAGCAAGCTTAGCGAATCACTTTGATTCAACTCTAACATGCCCACAGACTGTAACCTATTATTTAGCCAGGTATACAATACAGTGTTTATGTTTTACAGTGATTTTATTTAAATAATTAGAAGAAATCAATCACTATTCATAATGAAAATAAATCTGGCAATTTGCTTACAATCTCACATTTGAAAATAAGTAAAAAATTATGTGCCAATACATAAAGGCAAATTTACCATTTTCATCAGAAAAAACTTCTGAGGGGTAGAGGAGAGTAATGCCTAAGAAACACTGAGGTCTGTTGGGGAACGCTTTCATTTAAAGATTTTACAATAGAAAAATAAGTCATCTAATTCTGAGGAAATCAGATTCTAAATGAGTACAACTTCCATTAATTTATCATAATTTGTTCTCAAAATTACCAGCATGGATAAGTTAAATAGTGACAAATTAAATGCCTGCAATGTATCATAACAGTAATTTTAATATTCTAACCATTTCATGAGAGTGAGCTAAATGTTCTGTCCAGTTACTTTATAACTGGCCAAACCTGTGTGATTGCCTGCTTCAACCCCAGATTTCTTCTGGGGCTGAAGGGGAAAAAGAATCTATCTTACCGATTATTGAAGACAACACAATTTATAAAGCAAAGCTGTCCCCATTTGGTTTCTACTGAGTTATCTAGTGGTTCTCCCAGTTACTCTGATGTGAAAATCCATAGTGGGACTGCTTGAAGGAAGAAGCAAAAACGCAATTCATATTTGCTTCCCGGATGCTGAGCAGGTGATTAGTTGTGGAGATTGAAGAGTCAGATTTGTATTTTTTTTCCCCTCTGCTTTTTGAAACAAAGTATTACTGTCCACACATACAGTAGTGTTCAACTTCCAGTTTTCACTGAGTCAGCTCCACTTGGTGTGGTGGATCTGGAGCCCTTTGTTGCCATGATGTGTCAGCTGACCAGAGAGAATGGGGCTTCTCGCCCCCCATAGCATTAGGTTGTGCCCCAGAGGAAGGGAGAGGAAAGCTACCCTCCATCCTCTGGGGACCAGAGCCATTATCACTGGATGGTGGAACACAGTAACCGTACTCTGTACCCACACACATCTGGGGCTCCTTCCTCCACAATGTTGGTTGTGCTGACCCTATACAATAAAAAAAGTAAGAAATTTTAGAATTCACATCATTCACAATCTCTAGCAAGAGATATCTTAATAGTACTGGTTGGAGAATAGACCTGAAATGTGGCACAAAATGAATCTATTCCTGAACCATTCAAGATCCAAGTTGCTAAAAATTACAATACTTTTGGTTGGTTGAGATGATTCAAAGGACTGTGCTACCTACATTGCTCTTTCACTTTCCCTGTGTATTTCCTCACTCCCCATCTGGACCAGAAGTGATTTGAGACCAGAGCTCAGGCTTTGAACGCACTTGATTCCTATCCCCTCGCATGGTGCTCTACCCTCTCGTGGTGCTTCCCACTGGACCTGCACCAGCTGAGGTTGGCTGAGGTGAATGACTATGGCTCTATGGATCCACACTGGCAAAGCCTGTGTTTTTAAAGAGGTTTTCCAGGAGCAGAGAAGAGATTCACAAGGACCCCAGCTTGATTTATGAGACAGCTGGACATGTTTTTAGGAGATGGTTGTATGAATGGCATGCAGAGAATGGCTTAAGCTGTTTGCAATAGAGTGACCCAAAAGAGAAATATTCTAATCTATTCCTGAGTATTCAGCTGAGTCTTTAGCTCTTTCCTGAGTTTAACCATATATGATCAAATCATTGTGCTATTGGTTAACTTACAAAATTATAATATATGTGCTTCTAGAGTGGATTACCTTTATAACAAAGAATTATGTATTTTTAGCCTTTCAAAAAAAAAGTAGGATGAAACTATAAGATATTCTATTACTTTACAATAATGCTACTTACAACAACAAAATCAAAGCAACTTTTGAAAATGGTGAATGTTTTCATTACCAGGTAATAACACTGGGAACAGTACATGTAACACTATACTATTTACCATAATTTTAATTGTCAATTCCTAAGTGTACCTAATATCCAGGGTGTTCTTCTGGATATTATGAAGTAAAGTTCAACTGAATTGGGTTCCATGGCAACATATGTATAAGAGGTAAGTTTAGAGTAAGTTTTAAAAATAAGAAGCCCATGTTCTCTCCACAAGAAAATATGAGGAGGAACATATAGTAATAAGCATATTTGTGAAGGGCAAATATCAGAAAATGTAAGTGCAGTTAAAATGCTAGCAGAGGAACTGTTTTGTTGGCTCAAAGTTTCTCTGAACCTTTCTCAAAGAGTAGGATATGAAACAGAACTTTGATATCTAAGACTGAAACCCCAGAGGTTCATCATAATACAACTGTTGTCAAAGGCATTATGTCAACGCGTATCTAACTCCATTTCTACCTGAGGCGCGTTGAGTTCCAGAGCAGCCTGAGGACCTAGATTGATTTGTGGCCCCTCTCCCAGTGGCTTGGATGGACTTCCTAGATGTCCAGGCTTGTAGCTGAAGGCTACTCCTGGTAAGACTTGAATACTCCCCATTCCCTGGGAGAATCCCCTGATCAATCTAAATGTACAGGAACCTTTCCTTCTAGAACATGGGACACATTTTCTTAGATCCATTGACAATGTCACTGAAACTATACTGACAACTACCAATATATACCCAAACCCCAAGAATGGCCTTAAAATCCAACCTAACTCAAAATGAGTCAACTCATCATGCACTTACTCAAAGTGACCTAGCGGACTGCTATGT
Organism: Lasiurus cinereus; assembly: GCA_011751065.1. NCBI lineage: Eukaryota > Metazoa > Chordata > Mammalia > Chiroptera > Vespertilionidae > Lasiurus > Lasiurus cinereus. The sequence goes on along the minus strand of JAAGEH010002534.1, from coordinate 13,602,014 downwards.
GACCAGAGTTTTGAGAACATAGTAACCTCACATCTAAGACAGGAATCCAGCCCAAATATATTTCTCTGAAGCTTAATAGCACTCCAATAAAGCCAGCTGCTCACATAGCTTATCCAATTTAACTCTTGTTTCTGGGCTTAAATGACACTTTTTACATTCAGAAAAAAAGGTCAGGATGAAGGTAAAGATAACCATTTACCATGCTCCAGGGAGAAAAACTGACCAACATCTGCTGTCTGGCTATCCTGGGGGACCACAGGTTGATTCCCATCCCTGAGACTCTGGTGTTCCTTTAGAACCACAAACTGCAGAGAATAAAAGGGAGGGAGAGAGAGAGAGAGAGCATCGTTATAATTCACAAATTATCTCAGCATACATGAAATCAGAGGCTATGGCTTCTCATGTTCATACTATGAAAGTTGAAAGCTAAAATAAAGGTCCTGTCAAATTTATTTCTCTGGCTAATTAATGAGAAATTTAGTTCAATTTGGTACTTGATGTTACTCTCTATTAAAGCAACCAGGTCCTATCAATATTTTTACTGAACCATCTATCCTAATTCCAGAATCCCAAGTTTTGGGTCATGCTATACTTTAATCAACCCAAGAATCCATAAGTGTTCTAAGCATTGCCAATAGGCCAGATAAATAATATCTTATCTAATAAAGAGGAAATATGCTAATTGACCCTCACACCATTGCAAAGATGGTGGCACCCACAGCCAATAAGGAGGGAATATGCTAATTGACTGTCACACCCTCAAATATAGCGGCATCCATAGCCACAAGATGGTAGTGCTCAGTTCCCCCAGCCCCGCCAGGGTGGCAGGCTTGCAGCAAGGCCAGTCCCACCCCCAGGTGGGCTTGGCTGCTCTGTCCCTGCCTCTAGAGTCCCCCAGTCCTCTCAGCCCCCCAGCTGCTCAGGGCCAGCCCAAGGCACAAGTAACCAGGGCTGGTCAAGGCTTGCACTACTGGCAGTGGCAGAAGCAGAGGTATGAGGGGGTATCACCTTCCTCTGATCACCTGGTTGCCTCCTGACCCTGAGGATTCCTAAACTGTGAGAGGGGGAAGGCTGGGCTGAGGGACTCCCCACTCCAGTGCATGAATTTTCACGCATCAGGCCTCTTTTCTCCTATAAGATGTGCTCCAACTTTTCAAATGTGTGTGCAGTTAATAAAATTCATTTAAATATGCTGCCAAGTTCTGACTAATTGGAGTCATGCATGGGTAGTAATAACTAATAGTGCAATTACTTTTTGCAGGAATCCATCAAATGCTTTTTCATGGTTGAACAGTGTGGGAACCAGAATTCTAAAAGGCAGACACAAAAAATAACATTTCTCCTTGGGCAACAAAATGATTATTTTTGTTATTATTTGTATTATCCACAATTGATGTGGCACTTGCAATGGGGGCTGACCAGAATTCAGTGACTCACATTCACACCTCATATACTGAATATTAAAATAGATCAATGATAAAAAGAAGTGACCTCCGGCCCCAGAATAAAGGATGCAGTTTGGCAAAGTCCTTCCTTACTGATTAGTGACTCAGAGGAGGGACTGCCCAAAGTTTTGGCTAATCAAGCTCCTTTTGTTCAGAAATAAGCCCTATACAAGAAGAAACCCATAACTCAGAAATACAAGGAGGGAAAAGGGAATGGAGCAAAGTGTAGAAAGGAATGATGAGTGGAGTTGAATTGGAAGAGAAATGTTGATCATGGAAGAATGGATGCCCTGAACATGTGGTTTTATTCTCTTATTTCCCACAACACAAATCCCTCTCCTCTTCATGAATGGACTCCCTGATCAACATTTTGCAAAATTAATATATGACCCACTGTTTATGGGGACATGCCCATTATTTCTGGCTCCCGTCAAAACTCAGCCGTCTGCACTGCAAAATTTCCAACCACATGTCTCTCTGTGAGCAGAACATAGGTCTCTGAATCCTGGGCTGAGATATGGATGGCAGCTGACAGAACCAGATTTGTTTCTGCCGCTGCTCCTCCTAGTTTGTGTGCTCACTCTGTGCTGCTCTCACTGATATCTGGTGAGGGGACTGAGCTTGGGAGAGCCCCAGTCCACCAACCAACAAGCTGCTCATGACAACAACAAGTGTTTTTGATTTCTTAAAAGAATACGCACAGATTGTGTCTCCTTCTCTCCCATGATTTAAGTCAGATGAATTAAACTTCCTACTCAAAACCTGAATGAAATACCATATAGCCTGACAAGCGCAATTTGTGGACTTAAAAGTCATAAGGCCTCAAGGAGCTGAGGATGTTTTATAGCTAACTGCACCTAGAATCACACACTTAAGAAATCTCTGGAGACAGGGGAATCTTAGAGCTCATCCACTCCAAACCCCTTGGTGTCCTGAAGAGGAAGCAGGGGTTATGTGACCTGTGAAAATTAGACCTCTATTTGCTGTGAGGGTAAGTAAAGCTAGAACTCATATTTCTAATTGTATTTCTATATTCAGTACACGCTGGATGATAGTATAGGCAGAGCAGGTGATCACTTATAAGTCAGATGCAGAACTACAGGAAAGCTATCTTCTGGGAATGCACATGAGGTAGAGGCTGGGAAACAGGAAAGTGATATGGGAAGGACTCCAAAGTGTGCCTTTGCCTCTCCATAAGCTCTCCTAATAAACGTTTCCCTGTTTGCCCACAGATTTCAATCCCCCATGGACCTGCCATATATTCCAGCCTCTTCTACAATCTAACCCACGGATAACACCAATAGCACACAGTCAAATAATCTCTGACAGGTTTCTGGGAACAAAAATAACAAGTTTCAAACATTTAGCCTGTCTCAAGTCTGCCCTCTAGTGTTCTACGATCAATTACTGAAGTGAGTAATCTGGGAAGCATTTTGAACTTGAATACGTAGGGTTGCCAGATAGAAAAATAGGACACCTGGTGAAATTTGAATTTAAATTTGAACTTTCAGTATTAGTATGAATTGAACTAGGTGTGCCGTATTTTTTATTTGCTAAACCTGGCAACTATTTTGCTGCCGAAGTTCGGGGATTTGAAATGTTTGTGAGAAAAAAAATAGGCAGACAGGAGAATAACCTTGGTTTTAAAGACATCCAGCGGAAGAGGGGCACCTAAAATTGGGAAAGACTTTTCATATACACATCAAAATCTGTTACATGATTTAAAAAAAAGATTCCATAAGTTTCTTGTACAATTATAGTATGGCACTATTGTAGCCTGTTGGATTACGTACTTTACTTTAGGGCAGTCTCTCTCGCCCTCCTCTCCTCTCCCTTCCCCCCACAGAACCCTCAGCCCTCAGCTGCCTCCCTCTCCCCCCGCCAGTTATTGTGGTGTTGACTATAATATTAACACCCACTGAACTCAGAAGAACGAGAAAAAATGGGCTGGGATTAATATAAAGTCAATTTCTTGCTTCATGCACTTTGGTCACATACCCAAGGTTGGGGGCCAGAGGACATCCCAGCCTCTCCGTCTGCAGGCCTAGTGCTCACATCTCTGTTCGACTCTTCGTAAGGGTTTTTTGGATTTTTTGATAGCAGCTTCTGAGTCCTGCAATCAAACCAAAATGTGAGGCCACCTCAACACAACAGTAGCCTGCTCAGTGATGGTCAGGGACAACTATGCTAGCTACTGCAATTTAGGTACTTGAAATGCATAGGGGAGATGAAATATTAAGAAAACTAGAAAGACAACTTTGGGTTTTTAAGGCCTTACTTTCTGCATAACTTTCCAGGTGATATTTCACTTTTTCCAAGGTGCTGTGAGATGGGGTTGGGGGGTGGCGTAAAATGGAAGTTGTGGGGGCATGAATTTATTCACAGACTTATCTATTGAATACTAACTACATCCTAGGCACTGTCCCAGGACTGGGGATATTGCAACCCCAAAACAACAAGAAAAAATCTCTACCATAACGGATTTACACCTTGGTGGGGAGGAGGGCAGTCTATGGAAATAGTATCACAGCAATCGTGTGACACGCAGTACATCAGCGCCATTTTCTAAGTAAAGCCAGTGGGGCTGGAAGACAGTGTGCACCACCCCAGGCTCACTGCTAACCAGGGCAGGCAGGCTCCTTCCACGGGCTCACTGCGGCCTCCTGCTCACAGGCATTACAGGCAAGAGCACGGGGAGTGGAGGCCCAAGAGCATGTTGCATCATAGTTGCCAAGCCAGGAAATAGACCAGGCCTCCTACCTCCCAGTTCAGTTTTATAAATAGTTATTTGGCTGAAAAAAAATTCAGCACTGAGTCTATACAATGCATGGTGTCATGCACTGGAGGGAGGAAGGTGGGAGGGAGATCTAGCACTAAGGTGAGATCCAGCGGCCTCCCAAGCGGGAGAGGCATGTGTCTGATGTACAGAGCAGCCGTAGTGAAGGCAAGGGAGGAAATGCAGGGGGGAAGACCACCAGCCAGCCTCGGGAGTCCAAAACAGCATGGCTGGCTTGGGTCTGCAGCAGCCTAATCCCATGTAGGAGGGCATCCCTGTGTCCAATAGGCCTGCTGGGGCGTCTGAGCCAGGGCAACAGGAAGGTAGGTGCTGCTCGGAAAGCCCCATCTGAGGAGCTGGGAATTGGCTATAACCGATGCTTCCAGTCAATGGGGTGGGGTAATTATTTTTAATCAAAGGCATTAAGAAAAACATGGAAGCAAGTGGCTAATATAATCAATTCCAAAGTGACAGAGTTACAGTTTGTGACAGAATACTTCCTGTTGTTTCAGGAAACCTAGATCTATGAAGTAATAATTCAATACTTCAAAAATCATTTTAGTTTCACAAGCAACCTTTTGAGAGATAGACAAGACCAACAGGGTCAAGCAATCTAGACTTGAAATGATGGACAACACAAAATCCAAGGACCAAAAGCCTTCCTTCCGAGTTGGGGAAGATACTGATTTGCTGGAACCAAAGTGAGTGCTTCGTGGGAAACCAACTCAATGGAAGACAGCCACGAAAGAAAGCACAGTGATGCAGGCGTGAAGGGGGGACAGGGGGAGCAGGTACAAGGGGAGAAAAATGGATACAAAACCGCCTCATTGAGCAGCAGCCCCATGCACCGCGCAGGCGGGCGTGTGGGCAGGGCCTGGAGTGGAAGGAGGCAAAGGAGGCCGCTGCCGGCTCGGAGCTGGGCACTCCGGCTCCCTGAGCCACTGTCCGTGGCTGTGACCCCGTTTGAAGTGTGGAAGGGTGTCGGCGTCCCCCTCAGGGAGGCAGGTGTCCGCCGGGAGGGGCGGGGGCTGAGAGTGCGGATGGACACGAGGCTCACCTGTAGTAGCGGGCGCCCCACAGCGCCAGCGCCAGCAGCAGCCCCAGCACCGCCACGCAGACGGCCACCGCCGTGAGGTCCCGCTGCCGCCCGCGGCCCGCGTGGCGCAGCTCCCACCATTTCAGGTCCCGGTGCTGGCAGCGCTCCCCGACGAAGCCCACGACACAGCTGTGACAAAACACACACACACACACACACACACACACACACAGGTCAGCGGGAAGGCCCGGGCAGAAAGCCTTCTGTGTTTCAGACTCAGTCTCCAGCGTCTTCTCTGCCTCCGCATTTCCAGGCTCAGCTTTTCGGGTGCGCGGGGGGAACCCCTCGGGGGTCAGCCCGCGCGCAGCTCCCTGCCCCTCACGTCCCTGCTGCGTGGACTGCCCCTGCGCCCCTTTGCCCTGGGACCCGCGGGGGGTTTCGCACCACTGCCTCCACGCGGTGAAAGATCAGGGACTCTTAGGCGAAAATTCCGAGGCGCTGCCTTTCAGACCCACACAGAGCAGCTTGGCCCTAAGAGCCAAGCGAGGTTTCGCACAAAGGTCTGGCCAGGTTGCCATGAAACCCAAATTCGGAGGCAGGAAAGCATGTGGAAGCAGTCCTTCCTCTGAGCGCAGGCTGCACCGTAATGGGAACAGGAATGCACAGCCTCGTCTGCGGAGGAAACGTTTTCTTTCCATCACCCCGGCCCCACAGGAAGGCTCTCGGTGGCGACACCCCAGCGTTGGCCTACTTCCTTCAAAGGGGAGGGATGACATGGAGGGGGAAAGAGGCATCACCGAAAAGCCTCCTGCTAGTTCACCACTGAAAAACTTCCGAGAATTAACCACCAGCCAGCAACACGCTGACCCTCCGATGACAGTAAGTGAAGCAATGCTGCCACCTACTGGGAGTGAGAGCCTCAGAAACTGTGGGCATCTTGGGGAGCAGTGGTTCTCAACCTTCCTAAGGCCGCCACCCTTTCAGACAGCTCCTCATGTGGTGGTGACCCCCAACCATAAAATTATTCCCGTTGCTACTTCATCACTGTAATTTTGCTACTGTTATGAACTGTAATGTAAATATCTGATATGCAGGATGTATTTTCATTGTTACAAATTGAACATGCTTAAAGCACAGTGATTAATCACAAAAACAATATGTAATCATATATTGTGAAATATTTATTTCTAATTACAAATAAATGAAATTTTGTCTTGAATCGTGGTGTAGCATGGGTAACAGTCTTGATATGACAACAGCAAACTACATTGCTACACTTTGCTACATCAAGGAGCGATCTGTTGGTTCCTAAGACCATGGGAAATAGGTGTTTTCCGCTGGTCTTAGGCGACCCCTGTGAAAAGGTCGTTCAACCCCCAAAGGGGTCGCGACCCACTGGTTGAGAACCACTGTTGTGGAGAAAGGCAGTTCTATTTTGCTTTCTTTTGTTATTCTTCACCAGACCATAAACTTGAAAAAGGTCCTGTTAAATATTTTATGATGCTCACTTGGTAAGAATGTCTTTCCCTTGACCCTGGACCAGCTATCCATCTATTCATGCATTGACCTTATTCCAAAAAGACTTGATGAAATGAAAATAGAGAGAACTGACACCAGACCCCATGGTAGGAAGGGGCCACATGGAAAAAGACATTAGACAAAGCCCCAGAATATCTTGATTCTGCCCTAGTTCTACCTGGAGTTGGTCACAGGAGCTTTGGTGGGTCACTTTCGGAGATAGGAGGGAAGGGATCTAGCATCTGTTAAGTACCTTATGTGTTTGACACTGTGCTGGACACTTTTGCTTATTTTTGATGGCTTGTTCCCATTTTACAGATGAGGAAAGTGAGGCTCACAATGGGGTTAAGTAATTTGGGCCAGGTCACTCAGCTAGTGAATGGCAGGTTCCATTCAAATGGCTGATTCCAAAGCCTATGTTCTTCCTCCTATATAAGCCATATGCTACTCTAGAACTGGCCAGGCAAGAGACGCAGGATCTGAGTGTAGGAAGCATACAGGACTATGAAGGCTTTCCTGGAATCTGTTTTAATTCCAGCTATCTTTGGTTATAGACATTAACTAGCAAGGCCTACCACACACTTTTAAACTGTTGGATATGGATGGGCCACACCTCGAGCTCTCTCAGATTTTAAGGTCTCAAGGAATATACCGAGGATTATACATTTCACCATATGGAGAAATGTAGGAGGCCATGATGGGCTGCAATAGCCGAGCCTCTGAGCCAAATAGGACCCAGGGCAGTGAGTCAGCATTCCACAGGCTCACCAGGGCAGGCTACACACCGCTGGTTCTTTGGGTTATTTAGTTATTCTACTAAACCAAACACAAGATTCCCAGACCAAATAAGTTTCAGTCTCTACGGTCAAATAATTTCAAGAAATTCTAGACTAAGTAAAGGCCAACCACGCTTTTTCACACCTTGTGCTGTACCGTGAATCAAGACTTGGAGGCTAGAGTATCAGCATTTTTCAAAAGGATTTGACCACAGGACCCTTAGTTCACAAACATTTCTCAGTGCCAGTGTGGGGGCGTCTTAGTCTGAAGAAGACCTTCCTGGAAGAGAGTAGGTTGGTTCAAAGCGTAACCAGAATGAGTGAGGATCATTTCTGAGCTCAGGAGGTTTGGAGTTTTCGGAGGATCTCCAGTCTCGGGATGCTTGGAGGGAGCCCCTGGCGTGGAGACTCCAGTCCTCACATCCCTGCACCTGGACAGCCGGGGGTCCCTGTCTTGCACGCAAGGAAAGAGTGCACTTTATAAGCCTGCTCGCAGCACTGGGAGCACTGTGTGGAATGCTGACGGTGAAGTGTTTCTAAGAAAAGATGGACTAGAGTGCTCCCAAGAGATGTGCTAATATGGAATTTAAAACATATAAGGTGAGGTCACCGGGCAGGAAGAGGAAAGGGTTGAATGTTTGATTAAACCAAGTTTAATTAAATGTAGAATTCAAAAGCAAAGTTACTGGTATGATGCAAATTAATGGGAATTTTTGTTATAGTTTCAGTATTGGTTTTGATGAAAGGCCCTCAAATATGAGTTGGTCCTTTTATAACAACACATGTTTAAAACATTATCAGAGGAATATGATATTTCCATCAGGATTTAAAGAAAAGCAATGTGTTAGAGTTTATAAGCCATTTAATCAATTGACACTAACAGGTCCAGATGAACATAACATATTAATTGCAATGCCTCACTCTTCTGTGCTGTTCAGATTATCATAAAGTCTTCTAAAAAGGACCTAATAAATTAGAACATTTGTTTTCATAATTTTATTATATGAGATGATAAGAAACCACAAATAAGTAAAAACTACTTGATTTTATTATCAAAATCAAGAATAACTAGAACTAGATTTATCTCAGGTTAGAAACTATATCATGTAACTATGAGTATGGAAACAGATTTTTTATTAGAATCGAGTCATTTTTGCTAATAATCATGAGCATTTTCCATTATTTTTGTCAGGCTGACATGACTTATAATGCCAGGCATCCACTTTGTCATAGAATGAATATAAATTAATTCTTCTAATAATTTAGATTATGTTTCTGTTAATTACCACTGATAAAAAAATAAAAGCTTTGCCTGAGGAAAACCTAATTACAGAAAATGCTCCTCACTGTAAATGTTATAAGTCAGTGTGAAGTGATGGGTTGCAATAGCACTTCTCTGGGCCATCAGAAAGACAGCTGCACTTACTTGCATGCGTAGCGGTCCACGGCTTCAATGTACATACACATGCCACCGTGGAGGCAGTACCCGGCGTGGGATGGGGGACATTCTGAATAAACATTTCTCACAGAATAGCGCCCATCCTCCTTGACATGAGAGGGTGGAGTCGAGTCTAGAAGAATCAAAGAATTTACTTTTATTTTCTGAAGCTATCAGCATCCTTCAGGTACAAGTATCCACTTCCCACTACGAAAGACCTACATCAATCAGTGCCCACTTTCGCTAACCCAAAGGAAACCTACAGAGGATTTTCACTTTTAGGAGAAAAGGCGAAAAGCAAAAATAGCATTCAGTGTTTTGCATGAGCCCTTAGCAAGGCAAAGGCACCCCAGCAGCAAGAGAGCCATGTTCCTTCCCCAGGAACCACACTCAGCATCTCAGCATCAAGCTGCCATAGCCTTGAACTGTCTGTGAGCATCAGTGCTTCATTCCCCTTTATTCTGTGCACCTGTTAGCAAAGTGTGTTCTAAGGTATCAGAAAAGCCTACAAGTTCCTGAGGATGTGACTGGACATAATTAAATGTATTAAGTATGATTTTGGTAAGTTATTATTATTAACTATTATTATTATTATTATTGGTTTTGGAATGCTCAAAACTTTTTCTATATAAAATTAACTAGAGGCCTGGGTGCACGAAATTTGTGCACGGGTATGGTCCTTAGGCCTGGCCTGCGATCAGGGCCATCTTCCCCTGCAGCCACCCACCCTGAGTTCCCCGTTTGCCATCAGGTGATCAGAGCCTACTGGCTGGAGGAAGGGACCAAGAGGTTGGCCCAGAGGTCCCAATCAATAGGGCGGTCAGGGCCTGTGGGCTGGAGCAGCTCCTGCATTGAGCATCTGCCCCCTGATGGTCAGTGCTCGTCATAGTGACCAGTTGTTCTCCCATTTGGTCGATTGATTTGCATATTACCCTTTTATTATATAGGATGGTAGTAATTGCTCTTTCACTTTGCTTCATTTTAGCTTTTGAATGTCAGGGGTAACCTAGGTCAGTATCAGGAATTAGTTTCTGTGAACAATTTGTGATACAGTGCCTTTCAGTGACAGTGGAACTATCAAAGCAACAATAGTTTCACTTTCCTAACCAGACTTTCTGCTATTCACCATGAAGAGGCCCATTCTCTCTTTAGGTTCAGTATTTTTTGACATAAAGCATACTGGAGGCAAATAAGAGAATGGTCAATCCTAAGACACCGAATGAATGCAGAGTCACTGATCTCATTATAAAAGCACATCTGTCATCCACAAACACACACATGTGAAATGACAACTAGCTTTAAGAGGGTCTCGCTGAACCACAGTATCTATTTATGGCTTATAAACCACCCACCAATACACAGTCCATTACTCCTGCTATACTGGGAGTCTCAAAAATTTCTCCCATGCAATGATTTCTTCTAAAAACTATTTAACTTTCGGGAAGGGGGGTGGGCGGACCCTAAAAACAAAGACTAGTCCCGTTGAAAGAAAAGAAATGTTACCATACATAGGAAATGCCAAAGTGGTAAAGTCCTTTCACTGAATGGTTCACTGCTCTTTAAAAGGAAAACATTAGGGTGTGTAGCTGACTATGTAAATATTAGCAATCTTCCAATGCCTTTAAGAAGAGCAAATTATTTGAGAAAATAATTTGTTAGCAAGCGCAGGACTTTCCTTTATTAGGATGCATTCTGCTTGCAGAGTGGAGCTGGATAAATAGCTGGCAGGATAACGAGTAAAGGGGATGAGTCTGGTCCTGGCCTCCAGAGCTCGAGGCCAGTCCCCTACTGGAGTGCTGATGGAGAGAAGAGGCTGGGTTATGGGGAGAAGGGTCAGGAAGCAGGAGTTGACTATTATGAACATTTTTTAAAAGGAAGAAAAAAGAGCTGGACCTCTAATTCAGATAAAGAAATATTGACTTTTTAAAATAAAATTTTAAAATCCTTGAAAGTGACTAAAAATGCTAAAGGTCCAGACATCCTCCCCAATCTGTCCAGCCCTGCAGTTTCCCCAGCAGCCCGAGAAATTGACATCACAAACAAGGGCATTCGCTGCATAGTTAAAGAGAGCCGCCTGTGTTGCCACCTTTACTGAACTGTGAGTAATAAAGACAGATTTATTCCAGATGCTATCAAAATAAAAAAACAGGCCATTGCGCATTCTCAAGCCCAGCATCAACCTAATCAAGAGGGCAAATCGGATAGCCTCATGGAACCAAATGGTTTCTGGAATCTCAAATGCAAATACACTGGGGTACAGAATTTTCCCCAATCAAGTTCCTCCCCTTGGACCTAGATAACCCACCAACTTACCGGGGCAAATCTGCCAGGGTTCAGACAGGCTGCTGGTACACAGGCAGGTGTAGTTTCCCTCTGTGTTTGCACAGGTGGAATTCCCCCCGCAGGTGTGCACGCCCAGTTGGCACTCGTCAATATCTGCCGGGAAAGGGGAGTAGGGAAAAGTGGGATGTGGAGGAGGAAAGAGGGTCCAACAATGGGAAAACACAACATCAGAGAAGGAGAGTATCTTCGAGTTTGATCGTGCCGAACGTTCTCGGAGTTAGTTCTACATATTGTTAGATCCCAAATGTTTCATCATGAACACTGAGAGAGAGAGAGCATAAGGCTGGCGTTTTCCTGCTGCTTGGAAGGAAAGGGAATTTCCCAACACAAGAGCTCAGTGGGAATGTTGGAGCTTGGGAAATGACCTGTAGACACACGTTTAGAAGTTCAGCTCACACCAAAGAAAACATTGTTGGCTTTTTAACATAAACATAAACTAAGCCATCACTTTCTGTCCCCGCTACCCACCTTCTCCTTTCTCAGTTACCACCCTAAGGCGTAGGCCCCTCCTCTCTCTAAGAAGAGCCTGACTACATCCCTGCACCTGCCCTCTCTGCTCCACCCCTAAACGCCAGTGCGAGGCTAATCTTCCTGAACCCGTCTCCCAGTGCTGCCAATGCCCCCTGCTGCCCAAAGTGCACTGCCCAGTACGGTAGCCATTGCCATGGGGGAGTACTGAGTACCCGGACCACAGCCAGTCCACGTGGGACTGTGTGTGTAGAACACACGCAAGATTGTGAAGACGTAACACCCAAATGAGAAAGAACGTAAAATTACCTTTAATAATTTTTGTATTGATTATATATTCAAATGTTAATACAATCGCTTCTCAGCCTTTTGGCTAAGGTGAAGTATAGTATCTATTCTTATCAGTTTAAAATGTTAATATTTTGAATACAGTGGTACCTCGAGATACGAGTGCCCTAACATACGAGATTTTTGAGATACGAGCTGTTGAGCAAGCGATTTTTGCTTTGAAATACGAGCAACATTTGAGATAGGAGTAATCTCGAGGATCGGCCGGCTGCACATGACCCACCAGTTTACCTTGACTCGAGCGTCTCATAGTTTCCCACACCTCAAGGTTATGGAACGAATTAAACTCGTATCTTGAGGTACCACTATATATTAGAATAAATAAAATATATTTTAAATTAATCTCACCTGTTCATTTTTACTTTTTCTAATGTGGCTACTAGAAAATTTTAAATTATATATTAATTATATATGTGACTGACATTATATTGCTATTGACAGAGGTCTAGAGAAATAAAATCCCAATGACTAACCCTTAGATTCTTGTCTTCCACAAATGTAATCCAATGCACCAGTTACATACTGGTGCAGGGGGCACTGGCAGCACTGGGAGACGGGTTCAGGAAGATTAGCCTGGCACTGGCATTTAGGCGTGGAGCAGAGAGGGCAGGTGCAGGGATGTAGTCAGGCTCTTCTTAGAGAGAGGAGGGGCCTAAGCCTTAGGGTGGTAACTGAGAAAGGAGAAGGTGGGTAGCGGGGACAAAGTGATGGTTTAGTTTATGTTAAAAAGGCAACAATGTTTTCTTTGGTGTGAGCTGAACTTCTAAAGGTGTGTCTACAGGTCACTTCCCAAAAGTCACATGTTGAATCCCAATTCCCATGGTGACTGTATTTGGAGAAAGGGCCTGTAAGGAAGTAATTAAGGTTAAATGAGGTCATAAGAATGGGGCCCTGATCCAATAGGGTTGGTGTCATTATAAGAGGAAGAGACATCAGCCCTCTCTCTCTCTCTCTCTCTCTCTCTCTCTCTCTCTCTCTTCCTCTCTCTTCTGTCTTCCCTTCCCTCCCTCTCTGCATGAGCCACAGAGAAGGGGCTATGAGTGTGTGTGCAGCAAGAAGGCAGCATTTGTAAGCCAGGGAGAGTCCTCACCAAGAACCGAACGAGCTGGCACCTTGATCTGAGACATCTAGCCTGCAGAACTGTGAGAAAATAAACGTCTTGTTTAGGCCACTCAGTCTGTACAGCAGACAAGGGCCCTACCTTAACCAGCCTTGGTTTCTGCTTTCTCTCGCATACAGGCAGTGCTCAGTGAGGCTACTTTCTATCCCTTCACGTTCTGCCTAGTAAAAATTTACCCTTGCAAAGTAATCCTTCCTCTATGAAGTCTTCCCCCAAACCTCCAACAGGCATCTGTCCCAATTCTGAACTTCCGCTGCAGTTTTCACTGCTCTTATGATGCTGACTCTCTTCACCACGTACCACAGCTGTGTTTCTCTTAGATCACATTCTCCTTGCAGCAAGGGCTGCCTTTATCACCTTGGTATTCCCCTCAGTTCCTAATGCTGTGCCATTGTGCTAATGGAGGCCAATTAAATATGTCCCACTGGGTCCCTATCCTGAATGGCTCAAATTAAGTCTTTAAAAAACTGACTTCCTCTTACTATTTCTATGAACTATCACCCTGAGACTGAAAGAGCTTTTGCAAAAAGCAGAAACAAAGACTTGTGGACAAGAAACACAGCTACTCTTTACAATAAGAATAACAACTCTTTTACATAGCACTTTATCTATATCTATATCTATATCTATATCTATATCTATATCTATATCTATATCTATATCTATATCTATACCTATACCTATATCTATACCTATACCTATATCTATATCTATATCTGGAGAGGGAGGGAAGGAGGAGTTGGAAGATGAGAGGGAGAAGGTAGGAGCCAGCTCACTGTTTCTATGGGGCAGACTGGGCCCTTCCTTTCTCTTCAAAGTAAATTAAATATACAGCCTGTTTGTCTAAATTATCTATGAGCCTGTTTAATTAGAGCAGTGACATTTTCCTGACTGACAGCCAAATATGTGCTTAAAATGGCACTTACAGATGTCTGTGAACTCCACAAAACTAATCTGATTTAAATCAGCCAGATCCTGGAAGTTGAATGATATTTCATCTTTAATCTCAACATATAGGAGAAAGCAGGACCATTTTAGTTTCCTATCAGGGTATCTGCCCTCACTGTAAGAAGATTTTTAGGTTTTCTGCAGGAAAAGAAAACACTAGAGACATTTTATAGGCTGTACAACCTTAGAAACCCACTTCGCTGGGTGGCGATGGCTGCAGGCAGGCCTTCACTTGCACGGTGATGCTACAATCCTGACACCTGGCATGGGCCAAGACAGCCACTCAGTGAACTCCCGTCCAACAAGCCACACCCAGGCCTTGGCAGAGGGTGGTGGTTATGAAAGAGGTCTTAATCATTCATTATTCATGTCTTCAGTCTTTCATCTATTTTCAAGAGCCACCAAAGAGCCCTTTGCACAGAACCACACCTCTTTTCCTTTACATACACATACACACAAATACACACACACACACACACACACACACACACACACACACAGTAAAACCTGTATCAGCTCTGCAGTTCACTGCTGTTCAATTGCCAAATTTGGTGACAAAGAAAATGTTCAATTCCACCCAGGATGGCACCTCGAGATACGAGTGCCCTAACATACGAGATTTTTGGGATACGAGCAACATTTGAGATAGGAGTAATCTCGCGGATCGGCCGGCTGCACACGACCCACCTGTTTACCGCGACTCAAGCATCTCATAGTTTCCCACGCCTCAAGGTTATGGAACGAATTAAACTCGTATCTTGAGGTACCACTGTATTTTTAAAAATATTTTGATTACTTTTTTTTCTTTAGAGAGAGAGAGAGAGAGAGCGAGGAAGGGAGAGGGAGAAAGAGAAACATAAATGTGAGAGTGGAACATCAATTGCCTTTTGCATGCCCCATACTGAGAGTTGAACTCACAACCTGAGCACATGCACCCAGTACCAGAATTGAACCAGCAACCCCTCAGTGCACTGGAGGACACTGAACCAAGCCACACCGGCCAGGGATCACGATATGCAGTATCAAAGAGGCACTGGTGTCTCTCAAACCCAGACAAAAGAACTGGAAAGTCAGAGGGGTAAATGGCCTCCACTGGGTGTTGTTACAGACTAGTGCAAGAACAGCACAAGGGCACAAGCTTGGCTATGCACCAAGAACTGAAAGATGTCCGTTTGAACAGGCCACACAACTCCTTTTAGTCTTAACATGTATGTCACCCCAGTTATATCCTGCCTTTTCTTGGCCCACCACACCCAGAGCATTTCATGATTCTCCGAGGCCTGCCTCCACCCACCCACCTGAGCACACAAACTCTTACCAAGACAGTGAGTCCCATTTCCTTGGTAGCCTTCTGAGCACGTGCAAACATAGCTACCTTCTGTATTGATGCACTTGGAGGAGGGGTGCGGGCAAACCGTGATATCCATCTCGCATTCATCCATATCTGTGGGCAAATGATGAACTCATGAAATACTAGGCCTTCCTAGTATAAATGAGGGTACTACGAAAGAATAAGTACAATATGTTATATGATCATTCAGTTGTTTATGGAGACTGCAAATGCAGTGCAAACCCATAAAGCTCATGTCTCAGTCGATTTTTATAGGTCTCTCACAGGTCTGATTAGCTACATATGTGTAGGTAAATCATTTTGTGCCAGAGTTTCAGGCCATAGGACTGAGATTATTTACAGTAATCACTAACTTATAATTTTGAGGCAATCAATGTAAAACAGAAGCCAATCCATCAGTCTATTTAGACCTAAGCTTTTGGAGAAAAAGGCTGTGTTTTTATTAAATTGTTGGCTTTATAAATTTGACTTGAATTCACATTCATACTTCTGAAACTAATTATCAATTCTTGTCCTTAATTTCAACTCCATATATAATGTAATTTTAACATTAACTCAATGTAATGTAACAACATACTATGTTTCATATTTCTATACATGGCATCCATTATCTTTTTTGTTGTTGTTGGTTTAAGTATTACCTGTGTCTCCTTTTTCCCCAGATTGATCTCCCATGCCTCTTTCATCCATGAGGATAAGCCCATTATCTTTTTAGCTAATACCAAATAATTTATTCAATTGTACTGATTACATAAGTCCTTCAGGAGATTTGACCCCATTTGATCCGAGAGAATGTTTCTGGTTCACTATTTCCCACAACTATGTACATTGACCTTCACTCTTACCAGAACATACTTTTCCATCCCCAGCAAATCCTCTCAGACACTGACACGTGGCAGCCTCTCCCTCTGAGACACACTGAGAGTGTGGACCACATTCCACGGGACTGCAGTCATCGTCATCTGCAAAGAGCGAGAACCCCATCAGATCACTTCCATACCACAGAGGTAACAATGGCTTTAATGTTCTGGGTTCTACAGAACATTCCAGTGTGCCCTTTTCCAAGTTCCAGGACAGGTTATTCTCCAAATAGAAACACTGCTGACCTGGAAGTTATATCCATCTTAAAGGGCTCACAAGCCATATATTCTCATTTACATGCTCTCAACAAGTCTTTAGCCCCAAAGAACTGTTTGGTGTTCAAACAGCCCTGCATGAACTTATTTACAATTTTTAAAAGCATTTAAAATTTGAATTATACAATTTCTAGGAGAAAATGGACTCGAGTTTCAAAAGGTTTCTAGCTTATTTGAGAATTCCCAACCATAATGACATACAAAAGAGGTCAATATGTTCTTATCCCTGAAAGACACACAGACTAAAATATAGCAAGTAGCTCTGTGTACTAACATGGCAAAGAGATTCAATCATAAAGATTTATTGTTGATTTACTAAAATTACATTTCATCTATAATAGAATATGTATGTTTATTATCAAGATTTATGCAGAGACTTGCAAACCTCAAGGCACTTTTGCAAAGTCATGAGCCATATAAACTAAATGCTGTAAATAGATCATTTCATTTCATACTCCATTAAATGCAAATGCCCAAGGGGACAGAGTTGCATGCTAAGCCATAAACATGAGCAAGTCCCCCGTACGTTCTCCCCCGCCCTTAACTACTATATAATCGTTCTCCAAATGTCTCCTCCCTTTTGGAGTTGGGGGGATCTGACATACCACAGTAGGATATAAGCTGTCATCTGTCTATTCACTAGTAAGTTTGCTCATCTGAGTATAGAAGAGGTCAAACTTGCCCATAAATTTAAAGAAAGTTAAATGATCAAAGTAGGATTTGATGCCACATGAACGCAGACCTTGGGTAATTGTGTTTGATTTGCTTAGCTATTTCAGTAAGATTTCTCTTGTGGGAAAACATACCTTTCAGGCTTGCCTGATAATGTGTCACTTCTGACTCTTAAAGATGGATAACTTCAGACTAAATCAATTACCCATTTGATTCGGCATTTATCTGGAGGACTAGCTTCCAAATCACAAGGCTGTGCAGAGCGTGTGGTGGACAGTATTCAATTACTCAAGACATTTTAAATCACTTGCACAATTATCTTAAATTAGAATCTGATTCAGGATTTATTTGGTAACTTGCAAACCCTAAGGCTGCTTTGCACAATTAAAAGCAGTGGAGGTGCAGTTGTTGGAGGGATGGGCTATAGCCAAAGTTCTTTCTACCATAAACTAGCTTTGGAAAGAAGGAATGACTAGGTTTCACAATCCTCTTCTCTAAAATATAAGTGACAATTTCTGTCCAGTCTACTTTACATGATTGTTGAAAGAACTTGGAGAAAATATGATCTTTAAAACTCCTGAGAATTATAAATTATTATGCACATCTAAATAAGGATTATAAGGAAGAAGAATGCTACAACAGTCTGAATCAAAATTTGCCTTATCACACTAGAGAAAATTCTGGGGTCTGTTGGGTAAAATTAATAAGTTCATTCAAAAGTACCTAATATATACCAGATCCTAATGAGAGCCAAAAATACAGTGATGGAGTATATAGACAAGGACTCTGCTTTCTTATATAATTAACTAGGGCCTGGTGCATGAAAATTCATGCACTAGGGGTGGGGGTGGGTTCCCTCATCCCAGGAACCCTCAGGGGATGTCTTACTGATAGCTCAGGCCCGCACCTCACAGGGAGTGGGTCTAAGTTGCAATCTGGCCTCCCTCTGTGGGAGGCAACCAGGTTGATCAGGTGAAGGTGCTGCCCCCATCACCCCACTACTGCTGCCACTGCCAGCTGTAGCAGCTACAAGGCCTGAGCCCTAGGCCTCGCAGCTGCTGTGGCTTTGTCCAGATGAACGTCTGGAAGACATCTGCCCTAATTAGCATATTGCTCTTTTATTAGTATAAATTATTTAAGAACAGGAATGGTAAGCACTATTTATAAAACAATTCCTAATTCTAAGAGAAGGTATGTTTTTCCACAATTCCTAGTTCAGGAGACTAGGAAAGGCTTTCTGAGCAAGGGCATATAAAGCCGAGGTCTGGCCTGGCCAGCATGACTCAGTGGTTGAGCATCGGCCTATGAACCACGAGGTCCCAGTTCACCTCCCAGTCAGGGCACATGCTTGGGTTGTGGGCTTGATTACTAGTGTGAAGCATGTAGGTAGCAGCCAATCAATGATTCTCTCTCATCATGGATGTTTCTATCTCTCTCTCCCTCTCCTTTCCTCTCTGAAATCAATAAAAAAAATTTAAAAGTAAATAAATACATTTTTAAAAAGCTGAGGTCTGAAGGATTTGCAGGACTTGGAAAGATTAGAAAGAGCACCGTAGGCCAAGAACACAGCACCTGCATGTTACAGGTAAGACCAGGGTAACTGAAACAAGCCACACAAAGCTAAGGACAAAAGGGCACACATCTTGGTTGGTGAAGTGTGTAAGGGCTAGTTCATTTAGGGCCCAACAGGCCATATTGCAAATTTTAATTTTTATTCATGAACTAGAATAATTCATAATTTTAATAGATTTGACAATGAAATTTTTATGATTGAGACTGTCATATTATACACAGATCTACTTGCTACAAATCAATATGTGTCTTTGAAGAATCCTATCTAATAAAAGAGTAATGTGCAAATTAATCATCACTCTGTTATACCCACAAACCACGCCAACAAGCCAATCAGGAGCAAGTATGCAAATTAACCAAACCAAGATGGCTGTGGCCATGGAGAGAGCAGGAGGGAGGCTTGGGTGTCCCTGGCAATGGAGGAAGGCAAGCTTTCCGTACACCCTGGCCAGCCCAGGCCTCCACTCCAGGCTACAAAGTTTCAATTATAAAAGATAAATAAATCCCAACAAAATGGCTGCAGCCACAGAGCTGGAAAGAGCAGGAGGCTAGAGTTACTCCTGGTGATGGAGGAAGCCAAGCTTCTGCAGCCCTGGCCTGCCTTGGCCTTTGCTTAAAGCTACAAAATTTCAATTATAGAAGATAAATAAATCTCAACAGAAATGGCTGCCACCATGAATTGAACAGAAGGCTTGGCTCTGCTTCAGGCTACAAAGTTTCAGCTGTAGAAGATAAATAAGTCCCAAATGCCAGGGCCTCCACTTGGGTTGCCAGGGGGCATGGCTGGACTGCAAACTAACACAGGCCCCTCATGCAGGCCACCCACATCCCAAAGAAACTCCCACCTTGATCTGGGACACCCTTCAGGGCAAACCAGCTGGCCCCCACCCATGTACCAGGACTCTATCCTATCTAATAAAAGAGTGATATGCAGATTAACCATCACTCCAACACACAAAATGGCTGCCCCTATGTTGTTCAAAGATCCTGCCCCTATGTGGACACAAGATGGCCACCACAAGATGACCAGCAGGAGAGGGCAGTTGGCAGGGACCAGGCCTGCAAGGGAGGGCAGTTAGGGGTGACTAGGCTGGGAGAGGAGGGAAGTTGGGGGTGACCAGGCTTGCAGAGAAGGGCAGTTTGGGGGGACCCAAGCCTGCAGGGGAGAGCAATTGGGGGGGACCAGTCCTGCAGGGAAGGGCAGTTGGAGGTGACCAAGCCTGCAGGGGAGGGCAGTTAGGGGTAACCAGGCCTGTAGGAGAGGGCAGTTAGGGGCAAACAGGCTGGCAGGGAAGCAGTTAGGCATCAATCAGGTTGTCAGGGGAGTTGTTAGGAGGTGATTAGGCACACAGGCAGAAGCGAGGGACAATCAGGAAGGCAGGAAGGCGAGTAGTTGGGAGCTAGCAGTCCTGGATTGTTAGAGGGCAGTTGGACATCCCTCGTGGGGTTCCAGATTGGAGAAGGTACAGGCTGGGCTGAGGGACACTCCCCCCCATGCACGAATTTCATGCGCCGGGCCTCTAGTAAGAATATATTGACCTAAAATCCAACATAAGAGTTTTCAAGCTCTTTTTGGTATAGACACTTTTTGAAATGAAATCTCACTCATAAATAAGACTCCTTAGCCTAACACAGGTAGAACTACAACTTTATAAGCAAAGACAAAATAAAACACAATCCAGATATGAAAAGATTAGGTCAAGCCAAAACCAGTTTGGCTCAATGGATAGAGCGTCAGCATGCAGACTGAAAGATCCCAGGTTCGATTCTGGTCAAGGGCATGTACCTTGATTGTGGGCACATCCCCAGTAGTGGGTGTGCAGGAGGCAGCTGATTGATGTTTCTCTCTCATCAATGTTTCTAACTCTCTATCCCTCTCCCTTCCTCTCTGTAAAAAAACAATAAAATATATTTTTTTTAAAGAAAAGATTAGGTCATTCTAACCAAGACAATCAATTTCATCTATTCTACACAAGGCAGAGTATGTTTTCAGATATTAAGCCAAGCACAGCCTATGATATATACATTCCAAATTTTTGGCCATTTCATCACTCTTCTATCTCACCCATGTGCCTAAATTACTGTTATTTATCTTAGTCTTTGAGTCCTCCAAACATTAGTCTTTCAATATATATTCTATGAATCTCTAGGGATCCCAAGTGATTTTGAAAGTTTCTTTATGCTGCTCATATTTATATTGTTTTATTCCATCACATTGTTTGTCTCCACATCAGACCATGACCTTGGAGACTGGGGCTTTATTTATATCATCACGGCATCCCAGCACTTAACCTGAGCTATGACAAATAAATAGTTGTTAAATGAATAATATTATTCCTAATGCGACAATGTTTTCCAGTTCTCATTTTCTTGACATGAGTTAATTATTTGGTCATAATTTTAAAAAATCTTTGGTCAAGTCACTAACTTCAAATATCTTAGTTTCCGTTTTAAATCTGTAAGATGATGTGCTGTGATAAGTATCAAACTGGAAGGTGAAGTACCTGGTAAACTCTAAAGCTCCATATAAGTTATCATTGCTAAATATTCCACCTCCTTGTATTTTATTTAAAAAACTAGAGGTCTGGTACACAAATTTGTGCACCAGTGGGGTTCCTTGACCTGGCCTGTGGGATTAGGCAGAAACTAGCTCTCTGATATCCCCCAAGGGGTCCCAGATTGTGAGAGGGTACAGGCCAGGCCAAGGGACTCCACCAGTACATGATCAGGGCTGGAGAGAGATGCAGAAGGTTAGCCAGCCAGAGAGGGACCACAGGAGGACTCCAGGGCATGTCCAGCCCATCTCACTCAGTCCTGATCAGCTAGACCCCAGCAACAAGCTAATGTACCGGTTGGAGCATCTGCCCCCCGGTGGTCAGTACATGTCATAGCAACTGGTCAACTGGTCAACTGCCTGCCCCCTGGTGGTCAGTGCACGTCATAGTGAGTGGTTGAGTGGCCTTAGCATATCAACATATAATGCTTTGATTGGTTGAACGGTCAACTGGACACTTAGCATATAGGATCACACTGATAAGTTCTTATGAGGAGGGGTAAGACTTACATATTGACAAATTAGTCTGCAGATCATAAAAGTTGGATGAGTACTTTGTTAAGTGTATGTAATGTCCTACTGTGGAATTTCCAAATGTATTTTTAGTCACAGACACTTCGTTAAAATCTTAGCTGCACTAATTGAAGGTCAGAGACCTAGAGTGAGAAGGTGTGGGGTTTGCAGAAGATCTAGGGCTGAGCTAAATCCAATTTGAAAACCATTGGTCTCATGAGTGAATACAGAATATAAAAGAATTTTGTTCTCTACAGTTGTTAAATACTGAACATATAACTTAGCAATTTGTTGATAAATGTGCCATATAGAAGGAAAATCCTAACAGTTGCTATTTGTGGACTTTCTGGAGCAGCTGAAGCAAACATCCTATATTTTCTTATCAGTTACTATCTACTTTTACACTAATTGAAGTACAGCTAGATGGGCCAAATACCAAAAATATGAGGTGTGGGGGGATACATTCAAATCTCTTCTGTCTTATTTTTCACCCTTGTTTCCAAGTTAGATTTCTTCCGAGAAGGTGCAGTGCAGAGTTTCAATAAGTAAAGTTCTTGTCCAGTCTAATGTGGGGCCATCTTCCTCCAGTACATGGTCCAGGAGAGAAGTTCCAGAGTTGGAGTCCAAAGTTGGGCTTCACTAGTTTTGTGTAGATTTAGCCAACATTAAGTTAGAGAGATAATTAAGAAGTTTAATTGATAGGATGGAAATATTTGGGACCAAAGCTGTACTGGAGGATTCATTATTCATACCTGACACCATGATTTCGGCCACCAGCATATGTTGAGATTCTGTAATGTTATCTTCAAACCATCGACTGCTGGATAAGATGTCCGATGGCATTACTTGATTACTTAGATCTGCATTGCTACCTATTGAAGGTCAACAGATATAATTAATTTATCTTTTATGGTTCAAGAAAAGTGGTATTTGATTTATATTTATGGCTCTTTGTTGGGTTTGAATTCAGATTCATTCTCACAGTAAAAGCATTCAAGGAAACTATCAGGGTCTTCATGACTTAGAAAACCTCACCTGCTATACCACACCATCCCAGCTTTACTCCATGCAACTGATGGTTGAGAAAAGGGAGGCAATGGGGATGAAAGACAGAACATACTGGCAAAAAACAATAAGAGTGAAATACTACAATCTTTATAAATATACTCAGACCATAATCATAGACTGTCATTACAAGGGAAATTTAGTGATCTGATCTCCCCAACCTGACTTCCGTACACACTCCTCCTTTAGGCTGTTCCAAGACTTATTTTTGCCTGATTTTTTATTTAGGAATGAGGGGTATAAATAAGCCATAATTTAATATAGGCATAGGACCTATGCAACCTCCCAGGCATGGAAAAACTGGATTCCCTAAAATACCAAATATGCTCTCTAAGTATGGTGCATGGATCCCTGGGGTTCCATTACATGGAGTCCATAAGGTCAAGCTATTTTTATAAAAGGCAAATAACATCGACATTTTCTGTCTTTTTTTCACTATGTCTACATGGATATTGATGGGCAAAAGTAATGATGGGTGGAATTCAGTGCCTTAGCAAGAATCAGGGGTCCCAGATTAGAGAGGGTGCAGGCTGCGCTGAGGGGACCCCCAACCCCATGCACCAACTTTGTGCACTGGTCTTCTAGGGTTGTAACAAACCATCTCAAGTAATTAGAGAGTAAAGCTAAGGAGGCCGAAGTTCAGGGTAGAACAGAACTGTATCGCTGAGCCAAGGTAGAATTATTTAGCACATAATTTATTACATTACCTGCCGATATCTGATGATCAGGTAAGGCCAGACACTTTTTCCCACCTGAGGCTTTCACAAAACCTTCACGACATGAACACTGAGCAATTCCAAACTTCTCTTTGCAAACATGTTCACAGCCTCCATTTTGGAATAAGCAGGGATTCGCTTCTAGCGGGGGAAAGAGCTGCATTCACAGATGGGCTTGGAGATCAAAAGGCCACATTGATACAAATAACAGTGTACAGTTTAAGGGCAGAGAAACTCGGTGTATCTAAATGGAACCTGTAGCAAGAGCTATTTCAGAAGCGCTTCTATAAGGAGCTCAGTTTAGCTCAAAAGGTTATTACCTTATGAATAATCAGTACTATTGTCTGAGAAGCTCTTTAGAAAGATGATATTCCTATTTCCTGCCCTAGGATCTAGTCAAACGGATACAGGGCAGCTCAGAAAGAAGAGTTACTGTAGGACTCCAGGTGCCTTTTCTATCTGCTCACTCCCTGGCACACTCAGGGCGTGGAGAAAGGCCCCAGTGTAGACAGAAGCTTCCACTGCAGGTGGCTAAATTGTCCTTCCCCCACCCTCATCCTCAGTGCCTTTAACCCAAGAATCTTTTAAAAAGACAAGATAGGTAAAAGCTGTTTAGGAGGGGGGGGGAAACGAGATTGAAAGAATAAAGCCCAAATTCACTACCAGGCTGTCTTAGTTTAAACAAAATCCAAATCTCGGGGAAATCTTAACATTGACCCAGATTAGTGAAAATTGCAACATCCCTCCATCTCCCCTGCCATCAAACAATTAAAATAGTTGCAGATTCCAGCCAAAGAAAGATTGTGTAACATGTCCAGTGTACCTGGTTTTGCCAATGGATGAACTACAACCAGTGATGAGGGCTTCAGCATGCTGCCTCGGAGACGTACCCTATTTTTGCCAGTCCTCTTGTTCACCCTTATTACCGATGGCACGGTCCAGTCCGAGAGCCACACATGATCCTCAAACACAGCCACAGCAAACGGGTGACCTGGAAGCAGTCCCAATCCATTACATACGTCTTGTCTTTGCCATGAATATTTTTAAAAGAACAAGGCTTGAAACATACACACGGTTCCTACACTTAACCCTACCTCATCTTCGAATGGGAGCCTGGTGGTATAAAGTCCTAGCAAAGCCCATGGTCACCCAGCGTTTGGAGAACTGGAGAATAAGAGCTCATTGGCATACAGGGTGGTGCAAAAGTTATACGTGTGAAAAACACAGTTTATTCTTGTATTATTCTTTATTAATTGTTGTATTATTTTTCCGTATGAAGAATGTTAGACCTACTTTTGCCCACCCTGGAATTGCACCAAGAGGAAAGAGGCCAGGCGGGAACGTTGTGTTCAGTCATTCTGTCAGTATTCTTAAACTTGAATAAATTATCTTACCCCTCTTTGCCTTCAGGCCCTTGTCTTTAGAATGGCAGTAATAAGTAGCATACTACTTCACTGGTTGTTGTAAGGATATTTAAAAATTTAAGGTAACTGAATAACAGGCTCTTCAAAGTCCCATCTCCATCAACACATTTCTCTGCCTTGGACGCCCACCTCCTTTCCTATCTCGCTTCTTATTTAATATTAATACACTGCCCTGTGCCCCTGCTGTTGTTCTCTGTCAATTAGAAAAGACTTTGTTTAGGTTTTTTTCTCTCGGTCCCTGTTTAGTCAATTACCCCTTTTGTTTACATCTTCATTCTCTTCTCTCTACTAGCTTCTTTCCTATAACTGATGAATATCTTCAGGTCTCTTCCATTTTAATTTCCTCATCCCCCTTGATCTCACCCCCCAGCTTCTTTTTGTCTTTCCTTCCATTTTTGGCCTTTTTTTTTTTTTAAAGTCATTTATTATCTGCTGCCTCCATTTTCATGGCTATCAACTCTAGGGGAGCCCTTCTAACACCATCTCAACTAAACCCCTCTTTCTCTGCTGCTGAAATTGCTCTGATAAGATTTTCCAGTATTTAGTAAGCAGGGAAATCCTATATAATAAAGAGGCAATATGCAAATTAACCCTCACACCCTCAAAGATGGCTGCCTATGACCAGGCCAGCAGGGGGGTTAGTGAGGGATGACCAAATGATTGAATAGCAGGCTGTAAGGGGTGACCAGGACAGCATTGGGGGCAGTTAGGGGTGATAAGGCAGGCAGGCATGTGAGCGATTAGGAGTCAGAGGTCCAGGATTGTGAGAGGGATGTCTGACTGCTGGTTTTGGCCTGATCCCCAGGATTGGGCCTAAACTGGCAGTTGAACATCCCTCCAGGGGTCCCAGATTAGAGAAGGTGCAGGCTGGGCTGAGGGGACCCCCAACCCCATGCACCAACTTTGTGCACTGGTCTTCTAGGGTTGTAACAAACCATCTCAAGTAATTAGAGAGTAAAGCTAAGGAGGCCGGAGTTTGGAAGCTTTACTCAATCCACTCACTTTCCCCAGGCCAGTCTCTGCAGATGAGCGATGGACTTGGTGGATTAGAATGAATGTCTCCCTCTCCTGGCAGCGAATGCAAATGACGTCCTGGTGGCAATGAGCCTTAAAGATTCATTTTAGTCTCTAGCCCATTGTTCTAAATTAAAACCATAAATGCAGCAAGGGATATTTTTATATCGTTATCAGGTTTTTCATTTGGGTAAAAGAACATGATATTTGCCATCTTAACCTGTGTATAGTTCAGCAATGTTAATAAATTAAGTTCATTCACATTGTTGAGCAACCAAATTCCAGAAACTTTTTACCTTGTAAAACTAAAACTCTATATCTATTAATCAACAACTTCTCATTTCTCCCTCCCCCTAGTCTCTGACAAAGACCATTCTACCTTCTTTTTCTAATTTGATTATTATGGATACTTCAAATAAGTGGAATCATACAATACTTATCTTTTGTGTCTGGCTTATTTCACTTAGCTTGATGTCCTCTGGGTTGATCCATGTTGTAGCATGTGTCAGAATTAACTATAGTTTTTCAACATATACCTCATACCAGACAAATTACTTTTTAATTTTTTGGTTATGGAAGAGCCACTATTGCATTTTAAATTAAGAATAGATTCTTTTAATCTTTACATTAAAAATCTAGTGTGGTGGTGTTAGCCAGAGGGAAGGAGGCTGGGTGGAGGGGAGGTGGGACTGGGCAAAGGTGGGTGAATGGTGACTGGAAGAGACTTTGCTTGTGACGATGGGCGTACAATATAGTGTGCTGAGGATGTTTTGTTGAGTTGTACATTTGAAATCTGTATGGTTTTGTGAACCATTGTCACCCCAATAAATTCAAATAAGGAAAAACAACCCTGAACTGACCCTTGAGAAGTCACCACTTACATACCTGTAGATGGCACTGTAGTGATGGGAATAGCTATTTAGACATCTTAATGTCCAATTATTTGATAATGGCCTTTAATCGGTACTGGCATTAATCACAGATTAGAGTAAAAATATAAATTATTTTTTAAAATTTTGGCTATGGTTTTTGTTTTAGAACACTGTGTCTTTACAGTCTGGTTAGAAATTTTCAAATCCCTTAGTACCCTCATATATCAAAGCTAAAATTTTACATTTATTTGGGAGATGCATTTTTTAAATAAGTCTCTGCTTCTAGACCCATGACTTCACAGGAACAATGTTTGTTTAAATCTCTACTGTGTATCTGCTTCAATAAACATCTGTTAAGTGCATGCATGAATAAAGTCTATAATTGTGCACAAGCTTATATTTTATGTGAAGCATCTCTAATTTTTAAAGAAATGTGGACGTATGTAACATTCACAGTTTTATTTATCTTGATCTCTGTAATATATACCATGAATCTAGAAATTCATTACCTCTAAAAGCAAAAAGAATGGGCAAAATAAATATACAGATTATTAGTTTTTTAGCTTGTTCCTTAAAAAAGAAACAATGTTTTTTAATCTTCCAACTAACCATTTGTAAACCATCTTTAACCCCCCTCTAAACCTCATTTCTGTACCCAATCTGTTAGTAAATCTCAATTTTTTTCTTTACAGTGATTTTTCAATTGTCCTCTATTTTCCTGTTATTATGGTAATATTCTTCATTAGCTGTTGTCTGGACAACTTTTGTAGTCTCCTAACTGATTTCTTTCTCTCCAAATTTCCAACTCTTATACTGTTACTTAAGTGGTTATCCTGAAATATCAATTTCATATTCATTTCCTGCTCAAGAACATGCAATGGCTTCCTAGTACATTCAAAATTAAGTTCATCACCATATCTTGGCAATACTAACATACAAAAAATAATTTCTGCAGCTCTATTTCAAATGATCAAGTTTTATCATCATCTATTTCCCACATGGCCTGCTTCAAATGCTGTCTCCCTGAGTCTAAATGAATTTCTCTATGAATCTCATAGCCATTTGTACTTCTCCTTTAACAGTTATCATAACTGCAGTTTAAAGATGTTTAAGAAAATACATGCTAACCCATGTAAGGTCTGAAACTAGAAAAGGGGGCAAAACTATAGTAGCCTTTGCACATGTTATCAATAGATATTCATTAATCTCTGAAGAGGATATTATCTCTGTGCTGAAAATGACATTTTCTAAAACAAAGAAATGATAAAGTTTTTAAATTTTTAATGTTTTCATTCTGATTTTTTTAAATCTTGACGAAGAGAAATGACTGCACATCACTATTTTTATTCAATATTCCAGTCAGTGTTCAGGTAATCTCCAGAGAAGTCTGTCAGCCTGTCTCTATTTCTTTTTCATCATGTGGTTTAAAATGTGGTGTATGCACGTGCATGTGTGTATAAATACATTTTGTATTTAACACTCATCAGCTCTCAGTCAAGATGAAGAAATCACCCAGCCCAAAGCCTCACCTACATCGTTCTGGGCAAGTCTTTGGCGGTTTGAACCATCCAGATTCGCCATTTCAATCACAGATTGCTTGGCATCGCACCAATACAACTTGTCAGTTAAGAAATCAATCGTTATTCCACTGGGCCAGACTAGCTCAGAGCTAGCAATAACCAGCCGTCCAATGCCTTGAAGGGAAGAACTCTCAATTCGTGGATTAATCCCCATATCAGTCCAGAATAATCTCCTTTAATCAAGAAAGCATACAATAAATAAAATTTGCACAAAAAATTCTCCTATTCTTTCATCATTGGGAACATCGAGTAAATTAGAATAAACTAAAAACGATAGAAGAAGTAAATATAGCACTATGTTGGACGAATCATTTTTTCAAAAGCAAAAACTTATCTTTTCTATGTAGAGCATCTTGAACAGGAAATGTTGAATTAAGGCTTAGGTCATTAGATAAAAAAGGAATTATTAATTTTTAAAACTGCAGAATATTACTAATTGAAAGTGTGTTCAAGTGCATATTCTTAAATTAGCGTTTCATGCTACAAAAGGCACCGACACTTGCTGGCTTATCCTTCTGTTATACAAATGTAAAATTACAGCATTGAGAAAAGAGCATGTTTATCTACTCTCCAGTTTTATGATATGTACTCGGTTAACCTGGTTAATTTAAGTTCTGTATATCACATTCTATAACTGAGCTGAGGGACATTTTTTCAGATCCATACATATCTTTTCTCTGGCCTGTTTAGAGATGGTTATATTGTCACTCTTTTGATCATATGGCTGGCTTCAAATCAATGATCAATTATTACCAATATTGTTTTACCCATAGACTATCATAAGTAAAAGAGTTGGTTTTTATATTTGTTTTTTAAAATCTAGGGAGAAATTGGTGATTCTCCTTTCTTCTCTGAACCTAAACCAACATTTTTCACTAACTCATAATTAACAACATAGAATCTTCTAATCTTTTATGATTTCTATTTCCTCTTGTCTAAATCTAGGAATGACCCATCATTTGAGCTCATCTTATGAGTTTTCTAAATTAAATTAATAAGTCATGCAATCTAAATGTCATCCTCTGTTCAAGAAAACAACAATGTAGCTTTTTAAAGAAAGCAGTTTAATGGGCTTATGTCTGATTGATTACTGAATTACTGCCCATTCCTTTTAAAAAGAAATTGAATTTGATTCAAATGAAAGGGTATCTAAAGAATGAAATATTTATATAAAAATAGGAAAGACTTAAAAATTAGGATATCATGGTAGCCACATCATTTCTGAAGATGTGGCCAAATCTAGTGGATTTTCTTGGTTTCTGATTCCACTGACCCACTGAAGACAGATTTTGGACCTAAACATTTCATTTCAAACGTGACCTCTCAGAAAGGCACCCAGATTTCACAAGGACTTACTTGGCCATTGGGTGAACAGCGATTCCTCGAGGCTGAGAGACATCTTCCTTAATGAGTATTTCACGATGTTTTCCACTTAAATCACTGCCTTCAATGACCGATTTCCTAAAATGCATGTCACATAAAGGGGCTTGTTACATTACATTTACTTTTTCAACAAAAACGCTTCTTTTCCCTGTTGCTTACTGAATGCAAAGACCGACATTCTCAGCTATGCCCATTGTGCGTCTGCACATGCATGTGAGACACACACACACGCATGCACGCACGCACGCACACACGCACTCACGCATGCACGCACAAATCAGGACCAAATGCCCACGAATTCTATTTTTTGTAGTATTTCATTAGCATGCCAATATTTATCCCAGGAAATTAAATTACACAGTGAAAGGATAAGGTAAGAGGGAATAGTGTCAATGGCCTTTAGTTTAAATCCCACCATCCCTTTTTCTTCACAACCTCCCATCACCCCAGGAACTGAAAAGAGCTAGCAATGAGAAAGGGTCAGCTTATGGTCACAGGTCCCGGGAAGGAGGGAGCGGAAAGCTCGAGGGCCCAGAGACAGCCAGCACAAGGACAGTAAGGGAGATTTATGCTGACTTTAATTTTCATCCACTTGATATTTAGACAAATGAGAGCATTAAATGATTATTATTTGCTAAACTTTACATTTAAAAAATAACTCTCTGGAATCTGTAAGAGAAGAAAATGTTCCCTAGTGTTCCCATTTATTTATCTAACAAACCTTGGTTATCAGTTACTGAGCAAGCACCCACTGTACCCATCAGGAACTGGCCTAAACACTGGAGACTCAACAGCCTGTCTCTGTCCTTACAGAGCATAGAGTTCAGCAAGAGAGCCAGGGCAAGGAGGGAGAGAGGTGGTGAGTGGACAGGCAAAGAACACCCTGCCCTGGGTGGTGTGCCTCAGTGGTTGAGCCATGACCTATGGAACCATAAGGTCATGGTTTGATTCCCGGAACCATTGGTCGGCTGCCTCCTGCACCCCCACTATCGGGATGGAGCTCAGAACCCAGGCACATGTTCTGAGCTCCATCCGGGTAGTGGGGGTGCAGGAGGCAGCCGATCAATGGTTCACTCTCATCACTGATGTTTCTCTCTCTCTCTCCCTCTCCTACGTGTGTGTGTGTGTGTGTGTGTGTGTGTGTGTGTGTGTATTAAAGAACACCGATAAGCAGAGGTGTGAGTGAGTGCCAAGTCTGGGAGACCTGAGGAATGAAACAGTCATAATGCTGTGGCTTTCGTATGGAGAGGACAAGGCAGACAAGCGAGAATTGGTGACGCACTAGGGCAGTGGCAGCAGGATGGAGAAAAGGGGGTAGAATCAAATGATAAAACCTACTCTGTCTAACCCCCACCCTGTCATTGGTCTGCAGGTAACCTGGGCTTCTGAGCAGCTTCTGGAGCAGACAGACCAGAGACAGGAGGAGAAAGAGGAGTACCCCTTTCCCACCAGGGGCACCTGTCCTATTTCCCCACTGAAACCGGGGAGTATAACTATCTTTAACACATTCAACGAACATCTGATAAGGACCTACCACCTTGTTCCAGTGTGCTGCCTGCCGGTCCTGTTTCCCTACTGCAAATCAGAAAGTAATTTTGATAATATATAGCTGTTGCCGGGGATTGTGGGCTTGTTGTGGGCTTGATCCCCATGTGTGCCAGTTGTGGGCTTGATCCCCAGTGTGGGGTGTGCAGGGGGCAGCCGATCGATGATTCTCTCTCATCGTTGATGTCTCTCTGTCTCTCTTCCTCTCCCTTCCTCTCTAAAATCAATTTTTTCTAAAGATAATTTTATTCCCAGATGAAGTGGTCATCAGAAGGGCACTCCATGTGTCCAAGTCACTCAGCCACACTGTCACTGTGCCTGTCCCCTGGCCAGGAAGGAAGGAATTCTAAAGATGCTTGTGACTGTCAGTTCTGCCCTCATTGTTGCATCATCTCTAGATTTTTTATTGTTTTGAGCAGGAGTGCGGTGATGAGAATTGAGACCAACAGAAACCCTGACTCTGGAGCTACCTCAGGCGGGATTGCTGGAATTTATCTCAATGCTTCCTAAGGGGTTAACTCAATAATACACTACTATTTATTTGGTTCAGCCAGAAAGCAAATCCCCAACTCTAGTGTGGGTAATGAGAAAGCTAAGAAAAGCATAGACACGGGGCTCACCTGAGTTCAGGTATAACCTTTAATCTAGTGGAACATCTTTCCCTTTATATCCACTATCAAACCGATCCCACTGTCACTGGGATCCCCTAAACCCACACTCCTTCCAGGGCAAGAGTTGTCCATCTAGAATCTTAGAAAAGTGATTTTTTTTTTGCCTCATGGTAGTTTTTATCTCAAAAGAATGAGCAAAAGGTGTATGTTTTCACCTTCATGATTCTTTTTTACTGGGTAATTGACTTTAGAACTCAAGCTTCCTCAGTGCCAAATAATAGCATTGTCAGTGAAATTATCAATTAGCTTCCTTCCTACTGTTAGATGTTCATTTGAATCTGTCTATTCGTAAGCCAATGTAAACTAGAAGCATCCACTCTGGTTCTTTTATTGGTTCAGAGTTACCATATAATCTAATATCACAAGCTTGGAATCTCAGTTATTTAAATCCAATTTCTAGCTAATATCAAGGTTTTCAAACTACAAACCTTTCATTTCCAGACAAATTAAAGGTTTTCTTTCAGCAGCTGCCTTCAGAGGAAAGAGGACTTAAGAAGGGCTTGTTATTACCGAAGCCAGTGAACTAGGGAGTCTGAGGTCTGCTGCTCAGAATAGGTGCCTGTCTGTGTCCTGAGGCATCACTTCCGCAGTGGGTCCCGGGGTGCCTCTAATCAAACACGGTTCAAATTAGAGGGGCCGGGCAAAGGTGGGAAATATGAGGAGACCTGGCAGCCTTGGAGGGGTCGACAGTGCTGACATCTGCTGTCCTGATCAGCGTTTACTCTTCTGAGAAGAGCTGTGTACAAGCTCTGTCATTATGCACAGCTGACATTTTAAATGTCCTTTTAAGTAGGTTCAACACAGAAGAGGCCGTTATTATGATTTTTATCATTATTACAACTGAAGTTGATTTCCATTTGTTCTATGACTCTGAGTTGAGCACCTTTTTATCAATGCTGATGGGGGAGGCAGTACATATTTATGATTATTAAAAGCATACACTTTGCGAGTGGTTGTCCTTGAGTTCAAATTCCAGCTCCACTACTTGCGGGCTGTTTGATTTTGGTAAAGTTATTTTGCCTCATTGATTCTCATTCTTTTCCTCTCTAAGGTGGGCATTAGAAAACAAATCTTTGGGGATTCAATAGTATCATGGATATGAATTTATTAATGCAGTATCTGGAACATTTCAGTTCATAAACACTCCAAAGAATAAAAGAATGAAGGTCTGGTTGAATGAGCGAATGAATGAATGAATGAAAATAGACCCACTCTGGATATAGATATGCTGCATCACATCATACATCTAGCTCATTTTTAAAAATGTTTCCCATGGACTATCCAGATGACAATAGCTGCTCTGAGGCATAGAAAACCTCTCCCCAAGCATATAAACCTGTTCCCTGGGACTTTACCCTTTATGCCAGGACTGCTGATTTCATAGATGTGAAACCTTAATTAATTCTCCTTTCTTTTTTTAGTGTATTTTATTGATTTTTTTAGAGAGGAAGGGAGAGAAAGAGAGAGTTAGAAACATTGATGAGAGAGAAACATCGACCAGCTGTCTCCTGCACATCCCCTACTGGGGATGTGCGCATACCAAGGTACATGCCCTTGACCGGAATCGAACCTGGGACCTTTCAGTCCGCAGGCCGACACTCTCTCCACTGAGCCAAACCAGTTAGGGCTAATTTTCCTTTCTTTTAATGTAATACAATGCATAGGTACCAGGTGTTCAAATTGGCCACCATTTCACTCTGTGGCTTTAAGTGACTCTCAGAAAGCATCATTCTCGCTCAGAGCATCTCTGACACAATCCTCTGAGGTGCTCCGCACAGCTAACTTCCTCTCTTTCCCAAGCAGGAAAGTGGGCTCTCACAGTATGTATGGGGGATGCAGGCGCTTCCTTCCTCACCCTCTTCCCATCCCCACCATTCCTGGGGCTCACACAGGACACACACACACACACACACACACACACACACCAAGTGCAGCAGTCCTTTCTGTAGCCCCAAGAGCAGTGTACTAGAAACACCACAGCTTCTCTCTGGCTCTGTTGATTTCCACCAACGGGAAAGCAGGCCATTTCTCTGATCTCACAAGGATTTTCCTTACAGCTCCTGCATGAAACTCTCCCTCCATCCTTCATGTCATCTAGAGAGCCAGCATGTGGGTTCTAGTACAAGATTTGTTACTTGTGTGTTGTGTACCTTGAATAAATTACTTAGCCTTTCTGAGCCTCAATGTCCCCATTTGTAAAATGAGGGGGTTGGGCCAGTTGGTCCCTGAAGCCTCTTCCAGCACTTTCTCTGGGAGTGTACACCCCTCATTTGGCAGTTGTTTATGCGTGGCCTTAAGACGTTTCCTGGACTGAAATTTAGACCAAGCATTTGTATTAATGTTTCCAGTGTGCATATGCCTTAGCTCCTGGCTAAACCTTGAACTGACTGGAAAGATGAAACACTCCTCATGCTCCTTTGTATCTCCCGTGTTGCATGGAGAGCAGCAGCACCTCATTGACAGCAGATGCTCAAGGAATGCCTGTCGACTACATTCACACAGGTTTTACATTGCTAGCCTGAAGTGCAAAATCACATGCTACATTCTTTGTCCTCAAAATTCTCTTACAGATACAGATCCAATCTTGAGGAAAAGAGGAACATTTGCTGGGTGAGGCTCAGAGTGGAGGGAATATGGACAGCATTGGGGACATTTTTTCCAATCCCAGCCAGGTCCCTGGAATATTTTCTCATGATTAGAGTGGAGGAAGAAGCCAGCCATCCTACCTCTCCCAGGACTCCTATCTCACATGGCTAACAGGGAACATACCCTCTGTCTGTCCAATAGAGTTTACGGTTAATCCAGTCTATAGCAAGACCTTCTGGAGCATCTATTGCTTCCTCAATCAGCCTTTCTCGCTGGGAACCATCCATATTGGCTCTCTCTATCCACTTCAGGACTGTATGGGCAAAGTACACCTACAAAAGAGAACGTGAACAATTTTTAATTGTTTTAAAAAATAAATATGGAATATATACAAATGGGTTGAGTATCATACAGTGGAATTGTTGAGAGCTTATCTTTGGACATAGACACCCCTGCAACTGAACTTCAACTGAGCTGTTTCCCAGACACTTGTAAACTTAAGCAAGTTAGTCAATGTCACAGTCTCAGTCTCCTCATTGGTAAAATGGGGATTATAAGACCAAGTACATTAGTTTTCTATATAAAACTGCTTAGCCCTGCACCTGGCACATAGCTTGTATTGTAAGTGGTAATTTATTAATCTTTGATCATTGGTCAATAACAAACTGTACTTGAATCCTAGGCTTCTATAGACTGAAAGGGAGCCACAATTTTCAGTTTAATGGGGACTACATGCTGGGCTGGGTCTTCTACTGCACGGTCCACAGCACTCCACTGCAAGTCAGGAGACACAGGTTTCTCCCGGTTTTGCCACTTCTTTGCTTGATAATCTTGGCCAAGTCACTGAACCTCAATTTTTTCAACTGAAAAATGGTGAAGTTACACTAAATATTTGCTAAAATTTACTCATCTCTTACCTTATAGAGCTGCATTTTAATTAATTCATATTGAATATTGTCCAACAGATCAAACCTTGCAGGTACAAAGTTCTTTTTCAGTCTAGTATACAGACTGCCAAATAGGTACAAGTAGTTCATGAGAATGTGAAAAACTGTGATGGGTTTGTTTACAATTTAATGATAGCATTTGTGGAATTTTATCTTGAGTAAACACATGTACATGAATTTATAATCCATGAGAATATTCCAATACTGGTAATTCATTAGGTTATCATCTTTCCAGATATCATAGGTTACCATCTTTCTCGATAAAATAGAAAAGGTTCTATCCCATAATACAAAATGGGTATTTCTCATATTCAAAAGCACTCTGTTAGAACTGCTTCGTAAATTGACACACAAACCCCCTGGGTATCTTGTTTAAATGTAGACTCTGATTCGGTGGTCGTGGGTGGAGTCTGAGAGTATGCAGGTCTAACAAGTTCAAGTGATGTCAATGCTGATGGTTCAAGGACCACCATTTGAGAAGCAAGAAAATGAGGACATTGACCAGAAAAATAAGAGAGCCACATAACAAAATTCATCTAGTCTCCTTATTCACCTAGTTGTAAAAATGCTATCTGTGCAGGAAAAAAGACCAGTGTAGTAATAAATCTTGAAGTTATTTTTTTTCCTATTAATTTTTCCTGTTAACATAACTTTTATATATAGACATATAAATTCAGCTCAGGGAAAAGAAATAACTGCTTGCTAGTGTTTAATTACTAAACCTTTACTTGCAAAGGTAGTTATTATATTTGGCCATCAATCATACCAATTAAACACAGAATTAATTTGTTTCTCTCCTTTTTTGGCCATTTACCAGACTCCTTCAAATCAGGAAAAAAACAAAAGCACAACGTTTAAAATTCTAAGAATTAACCTAATAATAATTAAATAATTATGGAGGGAGAGTAATAATTATATAAACGTCTAAGTATTGGTGATTAATCCTCCAAAGACACTGTAACATATTTCAAGCACTTTCTAACTTAGCACAAAGACAACTAACAAAGATCAAATGATCAAATGATTGGGTTGATGACATAGAAACTCTAAGTTATATATTAAAACTTCATGTTAAAAATTTATTATTATTTTAATCATTTCATGAGTTAGAGCTGCCATTCCCTCATTGAACCATTAACTTCCATTTCCTGATTTTCATGGTTGATAGGTCATTAAATTCCCTCTCTCAATGACATACATTAAGTGCAAATTACTAACCTATCCCTCCTAAGTACAACCCCAACCTCCCATTTCTCCCACTACCAGCAAATGATCACAAACCTACTTAGGGGTTTGTCTATGTGTATGGCACTGTGGTAGGTTCCAGAAACAAAACTAAACTTAACATCTTGCTCAATCATCTCTAATAAAATAACTGAATCACATCAAGAATCAGGGTTCTGATAATAGAAAATCCTTAAAATGTCTCAAATGATACTTCAATGTATATATTTGCATTTTTCTGTCCCTAATGATTCTGAACTTGGCAGAGGATTTTCAAGTAGCCCAGGTCATCTGTTAGGATAAAAAATTTTCTACTCTGTCCTTAAAGCACAGCCACATCTGTTCATGTGACAAAACATTACCTTGTTTTCCACAGGGTCATGATCTAGGGCGAAAACCGCTCCCATTTGCTGGCTGAGTAGGGTCTGATAGTCTGTTCCATCAAAATGCATGTGTCGAATATCTTGAGAATTGGCAAACAGCAAAAACGGTTGTGGTCCTGATAACCAAATTCAAATATGGCTCCCTTTAAAATACGCCTTGAAAACCAAGAGGCACTTCTGACTCTTCCCTGTCCTTGTGCCCTCTTCCTTAACTTTTGCAGTACCTGTTTTTTTAACTTCCCTCCAGTGTGTGTAGGTTAAGACAGGCAAGAAGAGTTCCTTTTCCATGAGGTGACATATTGCCAGAATTTCATCACCGGATTCTTCCCTGTCTAGGGGCCTGCTTTTAAAATGCAAATTACTTAGAGAAAGAGCCAGCATTAAATAACCAACACCATAACTAAATGGTACAAGTGTTAGTGCTGTAATCTCCCTGATTCACACATACTGAAACATATTAAAATTAGCATATTGTATTAATTCAGGTCTGAATCAATACCCTTCTCTGGCCTGAGCACTTCTAAAATGGAAGCATGATTATTTGAGTTAATAACAAGACCTTTGTTAATTTTCAGAGATCAGATTGTGCTATATTAACTAAGACCCTGGGAAGTTAAGAGTATTGGGCTAAGGCAATCCCAGACTGCAAGCATGATGAACCTCAGGAGAGATGAAATCAATTTAATATAAATCTAGGATTTCCAAGGCTGTTGAAGGACACAAGAGATGTAACATTAGCAGATAAAATAATAGTCAAAGCATACAACTTCATATTGAATTTTGACATAAAAAAAACTTGAAATTGTCTAAGTATTATTATTATTACATTCATTGGAGAGTTAAAAATCAAATCAATCGACAATTATTCAATTCTTCTTAACTATAAAGTGCTTAAATCTATTCTGGTCATGACTTTCATATATACTGGAATACCACGCTTGATGTTAGAGCAAATCTTTGCTGAATACTAATAACTTCTAAATATTCCTCAAAAACATTATTATTTATATGATTATTACTTACAGTACTTATATTTATAATATAATTTGTTTTCCATCTCCAAAAATAAAAAATCAAACTTTTAATGCTCTGTCTTTCTAAATGAAATGTTTTTTTCACGTACTTTTGCAGAGACATACTTTCAAACACCCACATCACTAACCTGAAGCTACACAGCTTTTTTTGTCCAGTTGAAGGTCATACCCAGGAAGGCAGCCACATTTCCAGGATATTGGGCTGAGAGTGAGG
This sequence comes from Lasiurus cinereus, assembly GCA_011751065.1. NCBI lineage: Eukaryota > Metazoa > Chordata > Mammalia > Chiroptera > Vespertilionidae > Lasiurus > Lasiurus cinereus. The sequence goes on along the minus strand of JAAGEH010002534.1, from coordinate 13,563,342 downwards.
CAAAGTTGGGTACATCCACCATTATCTGGTGATGAGCAGCCTACAGAAAACAATTGCTTGCTAATGATGCTGTCATTAAAAAATATAACAATTTTTCATCAAAATATTAAGGTGAGCCAAGTATATATTGATTTTTAAACCATTTCCACAATCATTTATACTGCTGCAATCAAGATTGTTTTGCAGATATGAGAAGCAAAATGTCACCATACTCCACTTCCCTGAAAGCTAACATCTTGAGTGTTTACCCTTCGCATTTCAATGGCCCTTGTCCTGTTGTTCTACCACTAAGTTCAAGACCATGTGCACTGGCAATTGACTGGAATACAAAATACATTTTTAAAAAAATATGTTTTTTATTGACTTCAGAGAGAGGAGAGGGAGGGACAGAGTGATAGAAACATCAATGAGAGAGAAACATCAATCTGCTGCCTCCTACATGGCCCCTACTGGGGACCAAGCCTGCGCATGTGCCCTGACTAGAAATCAAACCTGTGACCTCCTGGTGCATGGGATGACAGTCAACCAACTGAGCCACATTGGCCAGGGCCGAAATACATTTTGATGAGTTTGGCAACGGTTCTAACTCTTCCTAGTGAGTAATTCATATTTTTCTCTCACACATTTTTTCCTTTTGACTGCTTTTGTTTTATTTTTTTTAAAGCCACACATAAGTCTTCTGCTAATTTTGAGTTTTCATGATGCAAACAATAGGCTAAGTATTTGCATCCGTCATCTGCTTAATCCTGGCTATGAATCTAGGAGAGAGGTATTGTTAACCTCTACCAATGAGAAAACTGAGACCAAAAGAGAGCAAGTAACTAGTCCAAAATAACAAGCTAGTAACTGGTAATACTAACTCAGGGCGATCTAATTTCAAAACCCTCATAACCTTTACACTATGCAATCTAAAAACAAAAACAAAAAATATCATTTAAATCTACACTAAGCCATTGCATAAATATCTTTCAGTGCGTAATGTTGGGAAATCTTCTTTGTCAATAAGATGCAAATTATAGGTGTCACTTAGAAAAATGTATATTTTTAAACAAAAAGTAAATAAACTTACCACTACACGTTTTTCCATCTGGCTCAAGCACTGAGCCTTCAGGACAGAAGCATATGGGACCATCCAAAGTCAGAACACAGTCATGGCTGCATTCACTTGCATTGCTTGGACAGGAAATTAGTTCTAATGAATGAAGAATAAGATCAAGATTAAGGTTAAATCACATTTGTAGAAATTCAGTAAAATTGCTTGCTAATAAAAAATGCTATCCTGAAAAGAGTAAGTTAAATAAGAATCAAACATTTATGAATTACTGTGGTAATGAAGGAACAAACAGAAAAGGAAAATTTTAAATCTAAAAATTATATAAAGAAAAACATCTGATTTTGGAAAATGACTCCAGTTTCCTCTAACTTTCTTTTATGTCAAATAATATTTTTCAAGTTATTAGTCATTAAAATTCCAAAATATTTAAAATGGAACTTGGGGGAACGATTCCCAAGTTCATCTGGAAAACAAATTTATGTGAAAGGAAAACTAAGAACATTGTATGACTGTGGTTAGGTGTAGCAAGAGAATGAGAGGCTCTTAACAAATATCAAAATGTACCATGAAGGTACAATAATTAAGACAGTGGGTAATGAGTACAGGAAAAGATGGAAAGACTATTAGAACCCGCTTATTTAAAAAAGACTCAAATACACATAAAGGTATTTTTAAAGATAAAGATATTTTAAACCATTGAACATGTGAAAGATGTTCCCATCAATATTTTTCCTGCCTTAATTGTACAAATTGTGTCTTAAAGTAACCAAATAGTTAATGAAAGTTTTCTTCATAAAGATATTCCAATAAATAGGTAATTTTAGAGCTATATATCACCATTTGAAACTCTTAGTGAAATAAGGATCCAGAAAGTGATTGGTAATGGCTGCTACAACCCTCCTCTGACAGACTACTGGCCCTTTTCCAGCTCCCTCAGCCACCTTGGCACCTTGGTTGGTGGGGGTCCTGCACCTAAGGAAGAAAGACAGTGGCTGAAAAGAAGACAACAAGTCATTGGAGTCAACTCTCGGCTCCAGCTCATTATAAAAGTGAAAAGTTCTGTGGGTACCAGCCTCTCTGAGAGTTATCAGACAGGGCAAGAGGAAACTGGCCATCTGGTGTGGGGATCTGAGACAGAGTACTGCACCATGTTGGCCAAAACCTGTAACCATCACTGCAATGCCAATAATATCAAATTGCAGAATTGTACACTGGAATCCTATATCATTTTATTAACCAATGGCACCCTAATAAGTTTAATTTTTTAAAAGAGAAATAATAATAATAATATTGGAACAGCATGTGAAAAATACCTCAGAACATACACACTGGCTATCATTGACCCAGGTGATTCTGTCATTAGAAGCATGCCAGACAGACTAGTGAACAGTAAGTCATGCAAAATTTTTCTTTAGTAAAACAGGCCAGAGCTTGTTTCTAAAAAAGAATGAAAGAAAGACAAAGAGGAAGATAGACTATAGGGGAAATTTATAATGTGTCTCCTGATGGAAATATAACCACACCTATGAAATGTTCTTGCCAAAAATGTCAAAGCCAAGTCTGATCAAGCCTTTACATCTAACTATAAGTTTGTAGAAGAAAAGGGACATCACAGAAGTGCCATCAGTAAAATGCAAAATGTGAAAAACTCTGAAGGGAGAAAAATGGTTCTTTAATAAATATTTGCAAGGGAAAAAAGAGGAGAGAGAATCTGTAGGATAAAATAGAGTTGTATCAACCTAACACAACAGTATTACTACCCTTGTCTGGATACTTCTTCAAACCAAGCAACTGTGTAAAAAAAATTTTTTAAGGTAATTTGAAAACTGACTAGATATTTGATATTATTGTGGAATTATTAATTTTTAGGTGTAGTAATGGTATTGTGGTTCTATCTGAAAACTGACTGAATATTAAATAATGTTAGGGACTTACAGCTACTTTTTTAATATAATATATCATGATTTTAAATGTTTGTCTTTTAGTGATATATATATAATGAAATATCATAAAATATGAATAAATATGGAATATATATATCATAACCATGGAGGTTTTGATTTAACAAGTATGGGATAGAGTCCAGTCGTTCATATTTAAAAACAAAACAAAATAAAATAAAACTCCAAGATAATTCTGAAGCTTAGTGCCGATCCAGGACCATCAAGCCAGACCTTAGCCACCTCCCAAACATCAGTGAACATGAAGGAAATAGCGAAGTAAGTACTTGTTGTGACTTACGGTGACACCGTTTCCCATCAGGAAGCAGAACAAATCCTGCAGGGCATGTGCAATAATAGGATCCGGGGGTGTTTTCACACCCAAGAGTACAGCCATGATTCCAAAAGGCACATTCATTGACATCTACACAGTGACAACAGCAAAACACAGATGGTTATTTTTTTTTAAATAAATTGTAGTATCCCTAACAAGTCAGTCCAAAATAGAGTATCTCACACTTGTATCTGCTGTTCCTGACCATGCTAAGATTGTCTTTGTTACTCTAGTAAAGGGTGAAAGAAGTCAGTTCAATTATCATGAAAGTCCTTTTTATTCTGTCAGTGTTTGTACTTTCAAATACAGATGTTCATAGAATTACCCTGGGGGGAAAATAGTACTATTTTCTCTGAAAAGATGTAGCAACTTAAAGACACTTAAGGCAGGACTGTTGAAAGTTCTCGACAAGGACAGGACATGCCTGCTCTGCTCTGCAGCCTCTCCAAGCTGACAGGAGCCATCCCCTGAAGGTGGGCCCACTCTCAGCAGCATCCCTCAGCCGACACCCAGCCTCCAGGTTCCCGTTCTACTCCCTCTGACTTGTCCCAGGTAAGCAGGGGAATATCCTTAACTAGTGGGTGTCACGGTTACCTAATGTCTCACCCCAGCTTCCTCCAATGACTATGCACTGCAGCCATCAGAGTCTTTTCCATCAGCAGCTCACTGGAGTTTACTTAGGGTTCACTAAACTTGGCCTGGAGTCTCAACTAGGAGGAGTCCTAGATGACCAGCGGGCTTCTCAGTTTCTCCAGATTCCCTTTCCCACTAGACTTTCAGGGGAGGAGATGTGGAGTTGCATACCCTTTGAGAGTCTTATGATAGCTTTGGAACTACGTCCCTAAAATATTTGAAAATACTGATATTTTGCACACAGCCAATGGCACAAAGTTCCATGGAGTCTACTCAGAGAATGCCTGCTTACTGTCAACCCCTGCACAGCCTCTGAAAGCACTTAATCTAGGAACAGGAGCTATAAAGAAGACCTGGAAGTATTATGAAGGTCTTTAAAAACAGGGGAAAACAAAATTGTTTCTCTCAGGAAGCAGGGGAGAATAAAACTGATTTCACATTGAGGTTCTGAATGGCCCACTGAAGAAAAGGTGACTGTCAGAGCTTCTGACAGCAACGGCGCATTACCTTCACAGTACTTCCCGTCCTGGCTTAAGGCATAGCCCTCTGCACACGTGCACAAATGGGACTTACGGTCTTGCCCACACATGCTGCCTCTGCAGTTATCTTTCCTCAGTTTGCAGAGTTTCTGCTCTAAAAGAGAAGATGGTTTATTTGAAGTAGAGGTGTGTTTTGACAGGGGGCAATGCTTGATTGCTTCATGATTCTTAAACCTAATCTCCCTGTGGCATCAGCGGGGATATTGTCTTCCACTGCTGTGGCACTGCCCCAGGGTGAGAGGGCTTTAGGAGGATTCTGCAGCATTCCAAAGCCCATTTAGATTCCTAATTGTGTCACTCCTGCAAAAGCTCTCAAGATAGGGCATTCGAATTAGCTGGGGATATCATTCCTTGGGTGACTCACACTAAACTTGACTTTTTTCATTCTGATTTACCTTTGTAATATATATTAAATACATAAACAAAAATTCTGTAAATGAAATATCTCTTTACAAAACATCTGTTCTTAAGTATAGTATTTATCTGTCAGATCTATATATTTAGTTGTTTTTAGGTTCACTGTTTCAAGAACATTTTTTAGGTTTAATAAATGTAATATGTGTAGCCCCGATTTTCTGAGTTTACTGCATTCCATGTTTTACAAAAAAAACTCAGTGTAAATAGTAAAATCTGCTCAGTGAGGTAGATACTTGGGTTGAATTAGTCAAATATAATGAACAATAAATGGCCAGTGTGGTACCTTCGATTATCAGAGTTTGAGTCAAGGGCCAAACTAGTCACATGTATATCTTTGCTCAAATTGTGTTCCTTCTTATTCTTTGCCAATTTTAACAATGACAACACCTTTGTACAACGCTCTAGAAAATACTGAGATAAGCTTGATTGTGAAGGCCGACCCCAGGATGCAGGTAGATAAGAAGCCAGAGTTCTGGCAAGAGGTGACCTCAAGGGGAGAAGATGGGGGTAATGGATCCTGAGTCATGACATGGCTGAGGTCAATGAGAACCTGTGAATCATGAGAAGAGCCAAAGACCTAAGGGCAGGACTGCTAAAAACAGTCTTGCTGTGTAGGGCACAAAAAACTGGCCAGAGAGAACCTGAGCACAGCAGTACAAGGGGCTGAGATCATGCTCCATGTAGCTGTCTGTTTATCTATACTAATAAAAGTCTAGGTGACCCTGGAACCCTCGCCCATCACCCTCACTTTGTCACAAGATGGCTGCCACAAGATGGCCGTCAGGGGAGGGCTGTTGGGGGTAAACAGGCCAGCAGGTGAGGGCAGTTGGGGGCCATCAGGCTGGCAGGGGAGGATAGTTGGGGGATCCAGGCCTGCAGGGAAGGGCAGTTAGGGGTGACCAGGCCAGCAGAGAGGGCAGTTAGGGGTGATTAGGCTGGCAGGGGAGGGCAGTTGGGGACAAATGGGTTGACAGGGGAGCAGTTCATCATCAATCAGGCTGGCAGGGGAGCGGTTAGGGGGCAATCAGGCAGGCAGGCAAGTGGATAGGAGCCAGCAGCCCCAGATTGTGAAAGGGATGTCTGACTGCCAGTTTAGGCCCGATCCCACTCAGTTACAAATTTTGTGCACCAGTCCTCTAGTCTACTTATAAATGTTTCCTCTCTCTGACTCTACCTGTTTCCTTCTTTTTTAAATTATGAAACACTTTTCTTGACCAATACTAGCAAGATACAGTAGAGACATATTCTTGCCCCTTGAAAATGTCCCTAATGCATTACCACACCCTAAGAGCATGTTGCACTTGGGAGATTCTGATTTACTAAATCAAGGAAATGGCTCAGGAATCTGCATTTTTCACAGGACCAGGGTGATTCTTCATGCCACACTCTGAGAAACACCAGACTAATGTTCTAATGAAACATCTCTCCTTCATTAGTTGCAAATACCTCCTTTTACCTTGCCTGTGTTATTTCCTTACTTATTTTAAACTCGTTTACTTGAATCTCTGTACAGAATTAAATACACAATCAGTTCTGTCAATTATTCAATACTGTTTCAATAAGACCTACTAAGTCAATTAAGATTACACTGAATGCTATTTTTTATATCAATAAGACCTACTAAGTCAATTAAGATTACACTGAAGGAGAGGGAATCCAAGATGGCGGCATAGGTAAACACCTACACCGCTGCCTCGCAAAACAATTTCAAAACTACAACTAAAAGACAGAATGGACATCATCCAGAACCACAGGAAAGCTGGCTGAGTGTAAGTTCTACAGCTAGAAGGAAAGAGAGGGGCTCACGGAGACCCAGAGGAGCTGCAAAAAGCCGAGGTACTGAGACGCCCACGCTGAGAGAGCGGGTGCCGGAGAACCTGGCTGGCTTTCTCTGGCGGGAGGGAAACGGAGACTCCCAACAGCATTGAACCCTTTATTTTACGACACTAAACCCCAGATCCAGCGAAACTCATATGGGGGGGAGTTTGGACTGTGAAAAGGGAGAGGTGCACGGAAATTTAGGGGAGTCGCAGAAGATCAGGTCTGGTCTCGCACGCAGGACAGATTGCTGATTGTGCCGCTGGCTTTCGCGAGTGGGCAGGAGACAGACCCTCCCAACTGTGCCACTTCTGAGTCCACTAAGCCCCTGTTTTGGGGCAAAACCCTGGGGACCTAGACTCGTGTGGTCCTGGTGCGCAGGGGAGCTGGAAAGGCAGCGGTTAGAGGCACTGCGGGTGCGAGCGCGCACAAGGACCACCGCAGGGATTGCCCAGTCACGTGAGACTCAGGGGCCGTGGAGGGCGGGGCCGACTGGAAGGCAAGGTGGTCCCTTAAGCCTGAGACTCCACCCATCCCAAGCACAACAGAGCCTTCTTAGATTTTGCGTCTGGTATCATAAGGCTGAATCCAACACAGAAGTTTCCCTGGCATAGTGAAAATGCCGAAACAAGGGAAGGGATCACAAACAAAAGAAATGGAGGAAAAAAAACAACTGGATATAGAGTTCAAAACCACGCTTATAAGGTTTTTCAAGAATATGCTAGAAAAATTCGATAAATTTAGTGAGACCCAAAAGGAGATGAAAAAGAATCAACTAGAAATTAAACATACACTGACTGAAATAAAAAATATTATACAGAGTCCTAACAGCAGACTAGAGAAAGGCAAGAATCAAGTAAAAAATTTGAAATATAAAGAAGCAGACAACATTCAACTGGAAAAGCAAGAAGAGAAAAGAATCCAAAAATGTGAACATAATGTAAGGAGCCTCTGGGACAGCTTCAAGCGTACCAACATCAGAATTGTGGGGGTGCCAGAAGAAGAGAGAGAGCAAGATACTGAAAACCTGTTTAAAGAAATAATGACTGAAAACTTCCCACATCTGGTAAAAGAAATAGACTTACAAGTCCAGGAAGCACACAGAACCCCATATAAAAGGAATCCAAAGAGGACTACACCAAGACACATCATAATTAAAATACCAAGAGCAAAAGAGAAAGAGATAATATTAAAAGCAGCAAGAGAAAAACAGTTTATTACCTACAAGGGAGCACCCATACGACTGTCAGCTGATTTCTCAACAGAAACAATGCAGGCCAGACGGGAGTGGCAAGGAATATTCAACGTGATGAATAGCAAGAACCTACAACCAAGAATAATCTATCCAGCAAAGCTAACATTCAGAATTGAAGGGCAGATAAAGACCTTCACAGATAAGAAAAAGCTAAAGGAGTTCATCAACTCCAAACCAGTATTATATGAAATGCTGAAAGGTACTCTATTAGAAGAGGAAGAAGAAAAGGGTAAAAGCCAAAAAATTATGAACAACAAATACATATCTATCAACAAGTGAATCTAAAAATTAAGTGAATTAAAAATTTGATCAACAGAATAAACTGGTGAATATAATAGAATCAGGAGCACAGAAAGGGAGTGGACTGATAATTCTCAGGGGGAAAGGGGTGAGGGGTGTACAGGGAGAGACTGGACAAAAATCATACACCTATGGATGAGATCAATGGGAGGAAGCTAAGGGCAGAGGGAGGGGTGGGAGCTGGGTGGAGGGGTGCTATGGAGGGGAAAAAAAGAGAAACAAATATAATAATCTGAATAATAAAGATTTAATTTTTAAAAAAAGATTACACTGAATACTATTTTTATATTAATTCCAAAATTTTTATTTTTTGTCCATTTTGGTGTCAATTATGAATAATTGTTACATTGTTTTCCATGCTACTATATGTTCCATACATCAAAATTTTAACTAAGCCAACTTAAAAATAATATGACTCCAAAATTTAAAGTCAATTACTAAAATTATAAACTTGTAAATTCATTGGAGACAAACTATACCACTGCAAATTTATTTAAGAAAAGAAAAAGGCATGTAATTGCCAATCGCTTACTGGTTAGAGTGCCAGCCTGCGCACCAAAGGGTCTCGGGTTCAGTTCCCCATCAAGGGCTCCTACCTGGGTTGCAGGATCCAGGAGTGGGTATGGGAGGCAACCAGTTGATGTAGCTCTCTCACATTGATGTCTCTCCCTGCCCCCCCAATCTCTTCTCCCTTCTCTTCCCCTCCACTCTCCTCTCTTACTCTCTCAGAAAAAGCAATGAAAAAACTATTCTCAGGTGAGAATTAACAACAACAAAAATAGCATGTAATTTTTTTTACTTTAATTTTTATAAGTTTTCAAGTAAATAACAACAAAAATCCAGAAAGATCTGACTTGGCCTTTTAATGGCACCAAAGTGCTATGCTTTCTTGAGGTAACAAAAAAAAAAAAAATGAACAATTAAAATTTCTATAAATATTTATTATAAAAATCTTTCCAAACCCCATATGATAGATGGCCACTGGATTAAGAATTAGGAAGACAGAGTTCTGTCTTGGTTCTTCCTTTTACCTTGAATCACATTTTTGTTGCTATTTACCTCAATTTCCTAATCCATGAAATTAAAGCATTGAGGTAGATATTCTCTGAGATCTCACACTTAAAAAAAATTTTTTTATAATTCTATACAGGTCAGATGTTTGTGATACATGCCTCTAAATTTATACCTCTGAAGATTCTCAAACCTTAATTACTGCTTAAAATATGTTAATGGAGATTCAAATTGACTAATAAAAATAATTAGTGTCTAGAGTAAAGAAAATGCTCTTTCCTTCATCTAGATTTCTGTTGTTGTTGTTGCTAACTGTCTATCACCTCTAACCTAACCTTCTGTGTGTTCTTATTATCATCAACACCATTGTCATATTTTATATATATATATATATATTCCATTCACATTTATAGTCCCACTTAGCATAGTGTCTTTTACAACATGGATGTACTACAGACACTAAAACACAAGCACAAAAATCTGTGATTGTGTCATCTGCAACTTAATTCCTTCCTTTGATTTTTCCTTCAATTTCCAGTCAGCCTTAGCATTTGAACTCAAACAGATGGTCAGACTCTGCTAGCCCAATCTCTTTTCCACAAGATCATGGTGCTAATGGTTTTAATAATCTTACTAATAATATACATCACTTTTCAAAGATGAGCATAGGCAAAAAAAACAATCATTATTTTCCTCTGAATGTGCTGATGATGTGACCTGAATTCAGACAATAAACACCTTAAAAGGTCATTTTAAGAAATAGCAAAACATAGAGGATTGAGGGCTATATTTTTGCTTAATCTCCTTAATCTTCTGCTGTTCTTTAGCTTCAAAGTAGGCCAAAGCTAGCATTCAGAATGCTGCTGCTGACCTCAGATAATACCGTTCCCCAGGGCCCAGCATTGAGGCTTAATTACCTCTGAGATCGAATTAAAGTTCCTAATCATGGAGTTAAATGTCCACCACCAACTGTTCCTTCGGTAACTACCTGGCTAACACACAGGCTCTCAGAAGCTTTGCTACAGCCAAGTAAATCTATAGATTTTACTCTGGCCCAGTTCTGAACAATGGACATAGGATTCCTTATCCTGCTTTTTTTCCCACTGTCACACCTTTTTTCTACCTCAGGGTCATCATAATATATTTTTATTGATTCCAGAGAGGAATGGAGAGGTAAAGAGAGATGGAAACATCAATGATGAAAGAATCATTGATTGGCTGCCTCCTGCATTTCCTCCCATTAGGGATTGAGCCCACAACCTGGGCATGTGCCCTGACTGGGAATGAAACCCTGACCTCCTGGTTTATAGGTCAATGCTCAACCACAGAACCATACCACGCGGGCTCTACCTCAGATTCAGTGTAAGACTTGCTCATCAACAAAGCTTTACTAGTCTCTTCCATTTAAGCCCAGTCACTGTAATCATTCTTATAACTAAGTATTTAACACCACTAATATCTAGCAGATTCAATAAAAATTTGAACATTTATAAAGCATCTACAATGTCACAATTAATTTTCTTAATAAGCCCTTGAGCTATGCAGAGGAAGTATTAATAGTCTTAAGGATCATGTATAGGTAATAAGGGGTAGTACTTGGGCTCAGGCTCAAGCCTTCCAATTGTAGAAGCCATCTCTTTACCATCTCATACCTCATTTTATTGTGCTCATTCTATTATGTAGATTTTGGGGTTTTTTTTTATGAGTGAAAGGGTTGTGGCAACACTGGTTGAGCAAGTCTTTTAATAACATTTACTTCATGTCTTTGTGTCACATTATGATACTTCTCACTTTTTAATTATTACTATATTTGTTATATGATTTGCGATTAGTATCTTTGATATTACTATCATAATTATTCTCATAAGAGAGTAAACTTAGTTGATAAATGTTTTATGTATTTTGACTGGTTGGCTGATTGCAAATTCCTCATCTCCCTTCCACTCCTTGGGCCTCCCTGTTTCCTGAGACAGAACAATAATGAAATTAAGCCAATTAACATCCCTCCAATGGCTACTAAGTGTTCAAGTGAAAGGGAGAGTCACACATCTCTCACTTTAAATCAAAAGCTAGCAATGATTAAGCTCGGTGAGGAAAGTATGTCAAAAGCCGAGATAGTTTGAAAGTTTTTGTGCCAAATTGTGAATGCAAAGGAAAAGTTCTTGAAGGAAATTAGAAGTACTACTCCATTGAACACATGAACAATAAGAAAAGCCTTATTGCTGATACAAAGAAAGTTTCAGTGATCTGGAGAAATCAAACCAGCCACACCATTCCCTTAAGCCAAAGCCTAATTTAGAGCAAGACTCTTAATTCTTCAATTTTAGGAAGGCTGAGAGAGGTACAAAAACTGCAGAAGGGAGGTTTGAAGCTAGCAGAGGCTTTGCCCATGAGATTTAAAGAAAAAAAGCTGTCTCCATAAAAGTGCAATGTAAAGCAGCAAGTGCTAATGTAAAAACTGCAGCAAGTAACCCAGAAAATCTAGCTAAGTTAATTCATGAAGGTGGCTACACTAATCAACAGATTTTCATTGTAGAAGAAACAGATTTAGATTAAAAGAAGATGCAATCCAGGACTTTTATAGTTAAGAGAGAAGTCAATGCCTGGCTTCAGAACTTCAAAAGACAGGCTGACTCTCTTTATAGGGGCTAATGCAGCTGGTGACTTTAAGTTGAAGCTAATATTCATTTACCATTCTGAAAATCCTAGAGCCCTTAAGAATTATGTTAAATCATGCTGAAACCGGTTTGGCTCAGTGGGTAGAGTGTCGGCCTGCAGACTGAAAGGTCCCAGGTTCGATTCCGGTCAAGGGCATGTACCTTGGTTGCGGGCACATCCCCAGTAGGGGGCGTGCAGGAGGTGGCTGATCAATGTCTCTCTCTCATCGATGTTTCTAACTCTCTATCCCTCTTCCTTCCTCTCTGTGAAAAATCAATAAAATATATTTTAAAAAAAGAATTATGTTAAATCTACTCTGCTTGTGCTAAAAAAAAATGAACAACAAAAATGTGGATGACAGCACATCTGTTTACTACATGGTTTACTGAATATTTTGAGTTCATTGTTGAAACCTTCCATTCCAAAAAAAAAAAAAGTATTTTTTTTTCAAAATATTAATGTTTATTGACAATGTACCTGGTCAACCAAAAGCTCTGGTGAAGGTGTATAAAATTGACGTTGTTTTTATGCTTGTTAACACAATATCCATTACTCCTATATCAAGGAGTAATTTTGACTTTCAAGTCTTACTGTTGAAGAATTTCATAGGACTAATCCTGCCATAGATAGAGATTCCTCTGATCCATTGGGCAAAGTAAATTGAAAACCTTCTGGAAATGATTCACATTCTATATGTCATTAAGAGTCTTAGTGATTCATGGGAAGATATCAAAATATCAACACTAAACAGGAGTTTGGAAGAAGTTGATTCCAACCCTAATGAATGACTTTGAGAGATTCAAGCCTTCAGTGGAAGAAAGAAATACAGATGTGGTAGAAATGGCATGAGAACTAGAACTAGAGTAGATCCTGAAGGTATGACTGAATTGCTGCAATCTTGGAATAAAATTTGTATAGATGAGGAGTTGCCTCTTATGGATGAGCAAAGAACATGCTTTTTTTGAGACAGAATTCATTACTGGTGAAGATGTTGTGAAGATTGTTGAAATGACAACAAAAGATTTAGAAAATTACACAAACTTAGGTGATAAAGCAGAAGCAGGGGTTGAGAGGACCTTCTCCAATATTGAAAGAAGCTCTACTGTGAGTGAAATGTTATCAAATAGCATCACATGCTACAGAGAAGTCATTTGTGAAAGAGTTGATCAACATGGCAAACTTCAGTGTATTTATTTTAAGAAATTTCCAGCAGCCACCATCCTGATCAGTCAACAACCATCATCATCGAGGCAAGACCCTCTACCAGCAGAAAAATTATAACCTGCTAAAAGCTCAAACAATAGTTAGCATGTGTTAGCAATAAAGTATTTTTCATTATTTCTTTACATATAATGTCATTGCACACTTAAGAGAGCACAAGATGGCATAAACAAACCTTTATATACACTGAGAAAATAAAAAATTTGTATGACTTTCTTTAATGTGATATTTGCCTTATTGCAGTGGTCTGAAACTGAACATGCAATATTTCTGAGGGATGTCAGTATATATTTTTATAAAATATGTAACATTACATTATATATTATATATTGTTATTTATAAGTATAAAATTAAACAATTTACTTTTCTACAAAACCCAGAGTTATATTTTTGTTTTATTTATTATCTTTCTTATTAGTGAGTTCCTGAATAACTGACTTCCTTAACTTCCACAAAAAACTTGCCAAACTGTATAATATAAAAGTTTATTCTTGTTAATAGAAAATAACAAGGAATAAAACACAAGAATAATCATTGTGTGCTCTTGGAAATCTTAATTATAGTTGTGTGTTTTTTATTTCATGTTATCCCAAAGTTCCCTTAGGCTCTCCTCTTGCTTTTTAATTTTTTTTCTAGAAGCTGCTATACTTGGGTATTTTTTCCTACCGTGTCTTCTAGCTTACTGATGCGGTCCTCTGCTTCTTCTAGTCTACTTTTGATGCTTTCTATTGAGTTCTTTATAGCAGTGATGTCATTTTTCATTTCTTCTTGCATTTCTTCTTGCTTCTTCATTTCCTCATGGGTCTTCTTCATTTTCTCTTGGCTCTTACTCACATTGTCGATTTTGTCTTCCATTCTTTTCATCCACCTTATGATCATTTCTCTGAACTCTTTCTCTGGCAGGCTTATTTCTGCTTCTATTTCATTTACTTCTTTTTCTGGTGATATCTGCCTTTCTGTCGTTTGCGAGCTGTTTCTTCTGCTTATGGTCTTTCTTCTCCGGGTGTCTGGTTATGTAGTTCTCCCTCCTACGTTGATTCAAAAGCACAAACTACAACACGACCAGGTACAACACACAAGGCACTTATCCCAGGCGAAATCTGACCTTTCCGTGTGCTGTGTGGATCACCTCTGAGTCCGTGTGTCTGTGCAGATTGGAAAACGGTGTTCTGGATTCCCCGGCTGTTCGGTGGGTGCTTCAGCTGCAACTTTCAGACCGCCGCAGACATCCACCTCCCTCTGCAAGATGGTTTGGTCTCCGTGTTCGCGCTGGTGGCTCAGGCAGACAAAAACCCCAATGCAGTGGGGCTGCCTGGTCAGGAGAGGCCTGTCCAGCAGTCCCCCACCTTCTCCTGAAGGATAACTGACTCTTAACTTGTCAACAACACTCCCAGTGCGACTCTCAGCTGCTCTCTCTCCCTCTGCCCAGCGACAAAACTCCAGATGCATCTTTCTATTCTGCGGCCATTTTTCCTCTAGTTGTGTGTTTTTTAAATCACTCAGTCAGAATTCATCTACTTGGCATCTCTCATCATCTAAACTCCTCTAAAAATCAAGACTCCAAGCAGTTAAAAATACATGCTTTTTATTCTCAGAAGAGCCTCTCAGACTCACTCAGTCATTTATATTTTAAACTCATTTCTGACAAGTTGGACCAGCCCACAGCATGAAAATAAAAATACAAGGTATGCATCCTTCACTCCCATTGCTACAACCCAACAATCACTACATTCCCTCACAGCAGAAGTGGCTACATGATTCCAGTGGTCTTTCTCCCTGAGCCCAGACATAGCCTCAGGCCAGCTTTCAGACCCCCCAGGGAGTTACTGGGAGAGAGCAGGTTTGAGATGACACTATTGGTCATCTCTCCCATGAAGATTAGAAGCCTCAAATCAGGGCTCCTCCTAGAGAAAGATGGTACAGTGTGAGTGCCCAAATGATAATAACTGCAATAAATAAAAACATGTCAAATATTTTTCAAATCCATGAGTTTATAAAGATGTTTTTAAAAAAAGATCACTTTTTGGAGGCTATACTAATCCTTATTCTAAAAACAGATACATTAGGGAAATAATCGAGCATTTAATTTTCCTTTCCTATAAAAGATCCTGCTCCAAGAAATCATATTGCTGATGTGAAAAATTTGTTCACCTAATAAACACATAAACAATGATAGACTTGAATGTCCTCACTTTGAACCACTAACCAAAAAATGGCTCTAGGCAAAAATAAACAATAGCTTCTAAAGCCTGATTGCACAAAAGGCTGATGGGAAACTTGATAATGGATGGACCAGGTTGGCAACACCAGAACTGCTGATGAATCTTAAACATCATAAAAGAACAAGAACCAGCCACTGCATGCCTCTGCGGTGGTCAGTAGGAGGCATACAGCACTGCCTGCAGTACCACTTATTAGGTATTCTTGCAAAAAAACTGAATCTGAACAGGCTATTAAGCCTAAACTATCTGTTCAAAGAAATACAGAATCATGTTAAATGACACCATGGGGGTATGATCTGCCAAATCCAGAATGTGAACAATTCTACAAAACAAATTATCTGGTTTCTTCAATAAACAAACCGTAAGAAAAAGACCCCGGTTAGAAGATAAAGTGAGGTTACAGCCAGGCATTTGAAGACCTGCAAGCAGTGAGAGCCGACAGCAAGAAGGAAGACAGGAAAATGATAAGAGCCATTCCGACCACTGTATTTCAAGTGGCAACCATTTGGTGTCAGGGCAAACCTGTTATTAAAAAATCCAGCTTTACCTCAAACCAGTCCTATGCTTGCCCCAGTGGCATCTCTTCGTAAATGTGACCTTCTTCATGAAGACAATGCCAATAACTACCTATAACTATGTTAGAAGAATATAGCAATCCATATTTTGCTAAGATTTCTATGAAAAATAAAAGAGCTTTGGCTATTTGGATTGATTATTTAGAATTATATAAAAACAGAAGAAACTGGAATCCTGTGCACTGTTGGTGGGGATGTAAAATGGCACAACCACTGTGGGAAACAGCATAGAAATTTATTTTAAAATTAAAAACAGAATTGTCATATGATCCAAAAATTCACTGGATCCAAAGAATTAAAAGCAGGGTCTTAAATGGATGGACTAAGCTGGCAATACCTGAACTGCTGATGAATCTGGAACATCACAAACAGAACAAGAACCAGCCGCTGCATGCCCATGTTCACAGGAACATTATTCAAAATAGCTAAACATGGAAGCAACCCAAGTGCTCATCAACAGATAAATAAATAAGTGAACTGTGAAACATGCATAAAATGAGATATCATTCAGCCTTGAAGAGGAAGAAACTTTCTATAACATAGTTGAACCTTGAGGACATTAGGCTAAATGAAATAAGCCAGTTACAAAAGATAAATACTGCATAATTCCACTATATGAGGCAGTTAGAGTGGTTAAAATCACAGAGACAGAAAGTAGAACAGTGGTTGCCAGGGGCCAGGAGATATTATAGTTTAATGGATATAGAATTTCAGTTTTTCAAGATGAAAAGTTATGGGGATGGATGGTAGTGATGGTTTTAGAACAATATGAGTGTACTTGATGCCACTGAACTATGCACTTAAAATGGCTAAAATGGTAAATTTTATGTTATATGTATTTTACCACAATAAAATTATTTTTAAAATGTGGAAAAATATTCACATATCTAGGATGATTCTTTTCTAAAGGTTTCCAAATAACCCAGAGTTTACAGTAGACACTCCAGCAATAACATAATCCAGATGGATCAGCGTCTCACCAGGGCAGTTGTAGCTACACTAATCTCTTCCTTTAGCAGGTGCACTTCCAGGTGGAGGAAATTTCCCTTCATGAACTCTCAGAATTAAGGAAATTCAGCAATATTTTGCACGTGAAATGAATGTGAAGTAATTTGCACTGTTTTGATGAGAGATACCCTTCATTTTCCAAAGGATTTGTTTTTGAAACTCTCTCAAGAGCTTAAAACTGGAATCTACATTTAAAAGAATATAGAAGAAAGCAAAAGTGTTAGCACCTTTTAAAAAATTATGTCTGTGAGCAGTAAAACTAGCTGCAACATCCCTAAAAGTTGAGTTTAAAATAATGTATTCAAATTGTACACAAAAAACTTTTCACACTGTCATTGAGATTTATACACCAACTAGTATGGGTGCTGGTTGAGGTACCCAGAAGAGCACTATTGCCTAATCAATTTAATTCTGACAACAAAAGTGTGGTTCAATTCTGTGTCTGCTTTCCAATAACCAGGGAAGAAGTGTGTGTGTGTGTGTGTGTGTGTGTGTGTGTGTGTGTGTAAGAGAGAAAGAGGCAGAGATCTTCTGAGCTCCTAAAATGGGGAAAATTTTTTCTTCAGAAAGAAATGAGATTTGGCCTTGCCATCCATGCAAACTGAAACATTTAACCACCAAAAAACCATCGATAGGTAATATGTCGAATTACAAGCTTTCCCAAAATAAATAAGGCATCATCTATAAAATGGTAGATAATATCAAAGTGAGTTGGAGAGGAGCTGGGGAGAAGGGATGTGAAAGCCAGTAGGTCAGTTATGTCCTTTGCGCCTGAAGCACTTGCAAGAAATTCAAGTAGAAATGCTCAGAAGGTAGCCATACACTGGGCCTCAATGTTCGCTGAGCCTGAATGTGTACAAAGGACATGTCCACTGCTGGACCTGAGCTCGGAGGAGACAGTGGGCAAGCAGGGATGGCCCTGAGTACGTACCTGAGTGATCACTCTCAGGAAACTGGTCAGAATCCTTAGGAAACCAGCCGGACAATAAAACTGTAGCCGGACCATGGAAGCTTGGCTCAGCAGTTGGCTGCTTGGAGCTCTTTGCTAAGAAGCCAATACACATTCACAAACCCAGGCCTTGCTTAAACCCACACATGAGGCTTCCTGGAGACAGCTGTGACTTTGGTTTTGGGAGCCATACCCTTGTCCTAGTCAGAAAACAGTCCTCATGGGGCTGCTCTATTTTGTATATTCTGAATAAATCCCCAATGTTCTTAATCGCTTTTCTCCGCAGCTTAGCTCTGCCATGGACCTTTGCAGCTTTGCTTTCACCATGCCTCAGTCTTTTAAAAAATAAAAAGGTTTAGTTCTTAAGAAAGAGGTCTGAGCCAGAAATATGTTGATAGTCAAGTGGGCTGCTGCCCAGGAAATAAAGTAGGAAAATGCCAGTTTATATCACCTTAGAGATGACCGATATGTAGAACCACGTGAGTGGTTCTGAGAAACCCGGTGAGGAAAAACCAATCCGTTTAACTTTCTTTAACCCAGTCTGTCTCAATTATTTGACCCTGAAATGTTTTTTCCCCAAACACCTTCATTAAGTACCACAGAGCTAGTGTTTTGTAGAAGGTTTTGCTAAGTGGTAGTTTAGGCATTTTTTACCAATTACCAGCTTGTTGAAGTAGTCTCACTGCAAAGTGCCTTGCAACCCAAGTACTACCACAGCCCCCCTCAACAGAGGAGCTGCAGTTGTAGGGCTATTATCCAGGAGGAATTAGCCATCCTCCAGGGAAGTATTTGTAAACATGAAGGATATCGGGCACTTTGAGAATCTGATGACAGTTGTCTACCATATCCCTAGGGGACAATTGCATATTTCACCTAACACATACAATCAAGAGATTCACAGACTCTAAATCCCAGGTGAAGCATTCCTGCTCTACAAGACATGAAAACAATTTCAACCTATTTCATAATGGCCAGCGTCACAGTGCTCTTGAAATCAGAAGTCTTGAGACTGATTACAGCGTTCACGCAGTCTGACCCCATTTAATCCTTGAGCCTTGGGGATAGGTGTCTCTCAGGTCCTGCTGCCCAGGCCACAGTGATCAGAATATGTGGATGCAAAGGGGCTACATGTGAGACAAAAACCAAGATGGCAGCATAGGTAAGCACCTGAACTTGCTGCCTCACACAACAACTTTAAAACTACAACTAAAAGACAAAATGGACACCACCCAGAACCACAGAAAGGCTGGCTGAGTGGAAATTCTACAACTAGAAGGAAAGAGAAAAGCACACTGAGACTCAGAGGAGGTGCAGAAGGCAGAGGTATAGAAGTGTGCATGTGGAGAGTGCTGGCAACTGAGTAAATGGCTGACTTTTTCAAGCCAGAGGGAGACACAAGCTCCCGACTGCTCTGAACTCTAGTTCCAGGCGAGATTGTGGGGACCCAGACTCATATGAGGAGAAACTGGACTGCCTGGAAGAAGGCAGAACTCAAGGGCGCTTAGAGGTGCTTGCAGCAATTACCACAGGACACTGAGACCCAGGTACCTCTTAAGTCAGGGCTAATGGGAAGCCATTGCTCTTTGCTACACCCTGAGACTCCATCCTACCAAGCTGTGCACATGAATGGCCTGATCCTTTGAAATCTAAACTTACCTATCAAACTGCAGCTGAGTCAGAGAGACCCACAACATCCAAAAGAAGGCACAAGGCCCCGAAGCAGCTTGCATTGCTTCACAGCTGGATCTCATCTGGGCACCTCCAAAACCCAAACAAACAGGAGGAATCTGCAGATCTCTTTGTAGCTCCTGCTCAGTGGCCTCAGGAAGAGGATAAATTAGCACCTCCTTGGAGATCCAAAAGCAGTGTACCCAGGGGTCAGAGTAGGACCATCCAGATTACAATTCTGAAGATCCATAAGAGACACACTTAGGGGGAAGACTCAGTGAGCATCAAAGCCCCACTAAAGCAAGTCTTGCCTCATAAGGGTGTCTTTAGCACAGAAGTTTTCCCATCATAGATATAGCTGATCCTCACAGCCAGTTATCCTGGAAGTCAATTCCCCCCAGTGATATCAACAACAATCAAGGCTTAACTATAATAAGACTGTGCACACAGCCCACAAAGGACTGCACCAAGAGTGTCCATCTCAGGTAGCTGGGGAGGCTGAGCCACTGGGCCCTATAGGCCACCTGGCACACAAAGCCACTTAATCAACTCAGGGAAGTAGCCAAAATACCGAGACAAAGAAACATGTCACAAATGAAAGAAATGGAGGAAAGTAAACTATTGGATATAGAGTTCAAAACCACCGTTATAAGGTTTTTTAAGAATTTTCTAGAAAAGGCCGATAAATTTAGTGACACCCTCAAGGATATGAAAAAGAACCAACTAGAAATTAAGCATATACTGACTGAAATAAAAAATATTATACAGAGATCCAACAACAGACTAGAGGATCTCAAGAATCAAGTCAAAGATTTGAAATACGAAGAAGCAAAAAACACCCAACAGGAAAAGCAAAACGAAAAAAGAATCCAAAAATATGAAGATAGTGTGAGGAGCCTCTGGGACAACTTCAGGTATACCAACATCCAAATTATGGGGGTGCCAGAAGAAGAGAGAGAGCAATATACTGAAAACCTATTTGAAGAAATAATGACTGAAAAACTTCCCCACCTGGTAAAATAAATAGATTTACATGTCCAGGAAGTACACAGAACTCTGCACAAAAGGAATCCAAAGAGGACTACATCAAAACACATCATAATTAAAACGCCAAGAGCAAA
Source organism: Lasiurus cinereus (assembly GCA_011751065.1). Classification (NCBI taxonomy): domain Eukaryota; kingdom Metazoa; phylum Chordata; class Mammalia; order Chiroptera; family Vespertilionidae; genus Lasiurus; species Lasiurus cinereus. The sequence goes on along the minus strand of JAAGEH010002534.1, from coordinate 13,542,619 downwards.
AGACAAAGAGAGAATATTAAAAGTAGCAAGAGAAAAACAGTTACCTACAAGGGGTGTACCCATACAAATGTCAGCTGATTTCTCATCAGAAACTATGCAGGCCAGATGGGAGAGGCAAAAAATATTCAAAGTAATGAATAGCAAGACCTACAATCAAGATTACTCTACCCAGCAAAGCTATCATTCAGAATTGAAGGTCAGATAAAGAGCTTCACAGATAAGAAAAAGCTACAGGAGTTCATCACTGTGAAATAGTATTATATGAAATGCTGAAAGGTATTCTTTAAGAAGAGGAAGAAGAAGAAAAAGGTAAAGATAAAAATTATGAACAACAAATACACATCTATCAACAAGTGAATCTAAAAATCAAGTGAATTAAAAATCTGATGAACAGAATAATCTGTTCATAATAGAAAGAGGGGCATAGAAAGTGAGTGGACTGACAATTCTTGGGGGGAGAGGAAGGGTGTAGGAAGTGCAGGAAGAGACTGGACAAAAATCATACATCTATGGATGAGGACAGTGGCGGAGGGGGTAAGGGAATGGGGTAGGGTGAGGTGGGAACCAGGTAGAGGGGATCTATGAGGGGAAAAAAGAGGAACAACTGTAATAATATGAACAATAAAGATCTTAAAAAAAAAAAGAAAAATCCACAGTCCTCAGCACTTGGAGCACCTGTGGATTACATCCTTTGGTCAGTAACTGGACCCAATATCACCATTGCCCACTGCCTTCTAGATTCCAGGTTTGCCTGTAACTCTACAGCTGACAGTGGGCTTCCCAACCAAATTCTATCCTTTGCCACATCATTTAAAGCTGTTATGTAATGAAGCATTATAGATTTTCTTTGAAAATTCATGCTTTCAATTATTCTATTTAAACTTCTTATCAAGGAAGCTAAATAATAGTGAAGGACTCTGAAGAGCTCACGTGTTCGTTGATGGGAGAAAAAACACTAACCTCACAGAATGATCACCAGGAAGTAGTCCCAGCTCCATCATTCACAAGCTGTGCAATCCTGGGAAAAGTCACTATTTCTCTAGGCTTTAGATTTCTCAGTTATGGAATGAGTACAATAATTGCTGGCCTTTCTGTCTCATAGTGTTGCTGTGACAAATCAATAAGATAATGCCCATGAAAATGCTTTGGAAATTATGAGGCAACATATAAATGTGAGAGATGGTGATGAGGATGAAATGGGCACATCTATAACTATTATGAATGAAACTCAAGAGTTATTTATTCAGAGTAGTGGTTGGTTCTCATTTTGTTATGAGTCATCACCACTTAGGCAATGAACTGGAAGATAGCTTGAGTCAAAATTTCCCTTGGAACGTATCTGGCATATGGTCACCATCTATTTCATAATGCCACCACTAGGCCTGTTGCTATTCTGTGTTGTGCTGCCACCCAGAGTTGAATTGTTTCCCACGATTCTTGTTTTGTAAATTCAAGTAAATAAGGTTTTAAAAAATATCTTATTTGAATAAGTGCTTCGTCACTTGGAATTTATTTTATTCTTGGCAATTCCTCATTACCTGCATTGAAAGCATAGTCATTACAAAAGTTAAAGTATAGTTTCTATCTATGTTTTTAAAGAAATCAGATAAAAGCATTCATGCTGTTAGTTACATTCTTGAGGGCATGAGAAATCAACATGTCTGTTTCCCCTAGATTCTAGCCTTCCTTCAGGAATCTCATGCCTGTCCCCTGTTCAGTTCTCCAGAGTGCCCCTTGGGAGCTGCGTCCCAGACAGGTATGAACACATTTATCCACTAATTGTGTCAGGGACTCATGGTCCCTACCATTTCCCACACGGTTACCAAACTCAGTGGCATCCAATAGGAAGAAGAGAAAACAAGCAATCCCACCTCTGCTTTGAAACCTCACAAGGCTACTTGATGATAAAATTAAGTATCTATGAAAACCTTCTTAAAATAAGACATTTACATAAAGCAAATGTTAGTGTAACATTATTTTTGTAGTATATAAACCACATTGAGAAGCTTACCTTAAGAAAAAAGTACATGCTAAAGAATTCAAAGAGATATTTTGTGTAGAGAATCCAAGATGGCGGCATAGGTAAACACCTATACTGCTGCCTCGCACAACAATTTCAAAACTACAACTAAAAGACAGAATGGACATCATCCAGAACCACAGGAAAGCTGGCTGAGTGGAAGTTCTACAACTAGAAGGAAAGAGAGGGGCTCACGGAAACCCAGAGGAGCTGCAAAAAGCTGAGGTACGGAGACGCGCGCGAGGAGAGAGCGGGTGCCGGAGTACCTGGCTGGCTTTCTCTGGCGGGAGGGAAACGGAGACACTCTAAGGCATTGAACCCCTTATCCTACGACACTAAACCCCAAATCCAGCCGAAACTCATACGGGGGGAGTTTGGATTGTGAAAAGGGAGAGGTACACAGAAATTTAGGGGAGTCGCAAAGGATCGGAGGTCTGGACACGCACGGCACCATGCGGAGGACAGATTGCTGATTGTGCCGCCGGCTTTCGCGAGTGGGCGGGAGACAGACCCTCCCAACTGTGCCACTTCTGAGTCCACTAAACCCCTGTTTTGGGGCGAAACCCTGGAGACCTAGACTCGTGTGGTCCTGGTGTGCAAGGGAGCCGGAAAGGCAGCGGTTAGAGGCACTGCGGGCGCGCGCACAAGGACCGCTTCAGCCATTACCCAGTCACGTGAGACTCAGAGGCCTTGGAGGGCGGGGCCGACTGGAAGGCAAGGCGGTCCCTTAAGCCCTGAGACTCCACCCCTCCCAAGCTCAACAGAGGCTTCTGCGGCTGAATCCAGCACAGAAGTTTCCCTGGCATAGTGAAAATGCCGAGACAAGGGAAGGGATTACAAGCAAAAGAAATGGAGGAAAAAAAACGACTGGATATAGAGTTCAAAACCACGCTTATAAGGTTTTTCAAGAATATGCTAGAAAAGATGGATAAATTTAGTGAGACCCAAGAGGAGATGAAAAAGGTCCAACTAGAGATGCAAAAGATCCAACTAAAGATGAAAAAAGACCAACTAGAAATTAAACATACACGGACTGAAATAAAAACTATTATACAGAGTCCTAACAGCAGACTAGAGAAAGGCAAGGATCAAGTCAAAAATTTGAAATATAAAGAAGCAGAAACATTCAACTGGAAAAGCAAGAAGGGAAAAGAATCCAAAAATGTGAACATAATGTAAGGAGACTCTGGGACAGCTTCAAGCGTACCAACATCAGAATTGTGGGGGTGCCAGAAGAAGAGAGAGAGCAAGATACTGAAAACCTATTTAAGGAAATAATGACTGAAAACTTCCCACATCTGGTAAAAGAAATAGACTTACAAGTCCAGGAAGCACACAGAGCCCCAAATAAAAGAAATCCAAAGAGGACTACACCAAGACACATCATAATTAAAATACCAAGAGCAAAAGACGAAGAGAGAATATTAAAAGCAGCAAGAGAAAAACAGTTCATTACCTACAAGGGAGCACCCATACGACTGTCAGCTGATTTCTCAACAGAAACGATGCAGGCCAGATGGGAGTGGCAAGAAATATTCAACGTGATGAACAGCAAGAACCTACAACCAAGAATAATCTATCCAGCAAAGCTATCATTCAGAATTGAAGGGCAGATAAAGACCTTCACAGAGAAGAAAAAGCTAAAGGTCTTTTTTGGAGTTCATCAACTCCAAACCGGTATTATATGAAATGCTGCAAGGTACTCTTTTAGAAGAGGAAGAAGAAAAAGGTAAAAGACAAAAAATTATGAACAACAAATACACATCTATCAACAAGTGAATCTAAAAATTAAGTGAATTAAAAATTTGATCAACAGAATAAACTGGTGAATATAATAGAATCAGGAGCACAGAAAGGGAGTAGACTGATAATTCTCAGGAGGACAAAAATCATAAAGCATCAAACAGACTGTGAAATTACAGCAGAAAGATTAAAGTTAGGTGAGGTAGATAAGTGATCAATCAAAGGACTTGTATGCATGCATATAAGCATCACCAATGATCACAGACACTGGGGGGTCGGGGTATCCCTGGGAGGGAGGAGGGGCAATGGGGTGATATGTATAAAAAATTAAAAAAAAATAATTTTAAAAAAATTCAAAGGGAGAAGACTACATTTAAAAATAGAAATTTGTGACTGTGACTAGATTCAGTCAATCACATTGTTTTATTAATATCTATAATTTTTTGTAAATAAATAAATAAATAGCCACTGAATATTGGGTGGTTTAAACAAACAAATATAAATATACAAAATGGTGTCTGCCTGCATATTTATAATCAAGAGGGGGAAAATAAAAAAGAAAGAAAAGTATTATATAATTACACTTTGCAATGAGTTCAATAAAGTGCTTACTGGGAAAAAAATAAGAGGTGAGGGGCCCACTTTGATTGGATGCCCAGAGAAGACCTATCCGAGGATGTGATTTAACTGAAGAGAATTCTAGGCAGAGAAAAGAGTGACTGCAAATGTGTAAAGGCAGGAGCCGGGCATTCTGAGAAATGCTGGAAAGACCTGTGTTGGATTCCAACCAGGGGAGGAGGAAAGAACGTGCTAGATCAGGGTGGTCAAATATTGATAGGCCTGTTAAATCATTACATTTCAATCTAAATGAAAAGGGAAGCTTCTGAAGGGTTTTAAGCAAATGAGTCAGATTAACTATTTAAAGGCAAGAGAGAAAAATAGAAAGATTAGCTGAGTGGCTACGACTGTGGGCCAGAAGTGCTGGTTGTCTGGACCATGATGATGGCAGTAGAGGAGAGAAGTAGTGGGAAGGTATTGGAGATAGATGGGAATTGGGGTTGGGGCAGTGGGAGAAATCAAGGATAAACCCTGAGTGTCTGGATGGGAAGTAACTAAGTACTAGAACTTGCTTAAGATCAGAGATGACTCACCAGACATCCAAGTATTATGCTCTGCCTTGGGCTGTACAAGTGGGTGTACTACTTTAATTCCACCAGGTGGTGCAAATGATGAGTTGAGGTTAATCCGAACCATATCCTTCCCAGTGTGTTTGTTAGCTATCCAAATCGTCTTCTTTCTCCATGTTGAATAGAAGATACGGTCTCCAAAAAGGGACATTGCAAACAAAGTGTGCCTAAAACACAACAGAAAAAACATTTGTTCCTGGGCTTATTAAAGTTTCACTTCATTTCAATTCATTGTCTGAATTTCAATCACCTACTTTTTCGATTATTTTTCTGTTAGGTTTAGAAACAGCTATTGAGCTTAAATTTTTATATATGTAGTCATAATCTTAATTAATGGGGTATAATTTCTAGCTCCAGATTCATGGTCTCATTCTTTTGCAAATCAGAACATAAGTGTGGTATAAAATAGGGAAGAAAATAGGAACAGGATGAAATTGGAGTTCTGGTTTTGTCCATTTCACACATGACTAATTTCTACCTCTTTCCAAAAGCTGGGAAGTCAGTCACTGGTAAGATAAAAAATCAAACGTGTATAACTTTATAACTGCATGACATAAATATTTCAAAAAGAATAACTATAACCAACATGTGAAAACTTATATGTCAAACTAGTAGCCTGGTGCATGAAATTCATGTACGGAGGGAGGTTCCCTCAGCCTTGCCTGCACCCTCTCCAATCGGGAACCCCTTGGAGGATGTCTGATTGCCGTAAACTGGCAGTCAGACATCCCTCTCACAATCTGGGACCACTGGCTCCTAACCACTCACCTGCCTGCCCACCTGATTGCCCCTAACTGCCTCTGCCTGCCTGCTCACTCCTAACTGCCCTCCCCTGCCAACCTGATTGCCCTTAACTGCCCTCCCCTTCCAGCCTGATCTTGCTCCCAACTGCTCTCCTCTGCCATCCTGATCTTGCCCCCAATGGTCCTCCTCTGCTGACGTGATCTCATCCCCAACTTCCCTCTCCTGCAGGCTTGATTAACCCCAACTGCCCTTTCCTGCTGAAGTGATCTTGCTCCCAACTGTCCTCCCCTGCAGGCCTGATCAACCCTTACTCCCTCTGCCTGCCTAATCACCCCCAACTGCCTTCCCCTGCAGGCCTGGTTCTTCCAACTGTCCTCCCCTGCTGTCCTGATATTGCCCCCAACTGTCCTCCCCTGCAGGCCTGATCTCATTCCCATCTGCCCTCCCCTACTGGCCTGATCACCCCTAACTGCCTTCCCTGCAGGGCTGATCTCACTCCCAACTGCCCTCCCCTGCTGGCCTGATCACTGCTAACTGCCTCTGCCTGCCTGGTCGCCCCCTCACTGCCCTCCCCTGCAGGCCTGAATCCCCCTAACTGCCCTCCCCTGCAGATCAATTTGTTCTGATTAGCCAGTTCCTATGCCAGTCAGAGTCAAAAGCTCTACCTCCTAGGCAGCCATTGGCTCCTCACAGTTTTGGTTCTGATTAATTGGTATCTATGCCAGTCAGTATTTCCAGACCTATCTCTGGGTCTGATCAGAGAGGCAGGGCTGATCAGCAGCCCCCTTGGAGGCCTGGAGAGAAAAAGAGGCACAGCTGATGGCCAAGCCTGGAAAGAAAGAGAAAGGCAAGGGTTGATCAACAGCTGCCGTGGAGGCTATAGATCAAACCCTGCTTCTTGCCTCCCTCCGGTCCAGATCTGCAGCTGCATCAGCAGTCAGTGCTGGGTCACCACAGCAACACAGCACTGACTACAGGACTGACTTCTGGTTAGTCAAGCTTCGGTCGTTTTGGACGTTATGAACACTGTGTTTTTATAAACCCTGTTATTTATTTTTATTTGTGTTTCTTAACTTTCACAATATCCCCAAAAGTAAGTACTATTATTATCCCCATATTAAAGTAAACTGAGGACAAGAGAAGCCACATACCTGCCCAAAGTGACTTGTCTAATAAATTGTAAATCTGAAACTTGAGTTCAAGACTCCAAAATCTGGGCTAAACCACCACAGTATCGGCTTAACTGGCAAAAGTAAAATTAATGTACCACACGAATTTCAATCGGCAATTGTTTTATTTTACACCAGAAGCAAAACTTACTGTGCAAGGTGTTTGCTGAAATGGACAGAACCTCCATCATAATCACAGGAACAAATGTGAGAATTGCTTTCTTCTCTGTTGTACTGAATCCAAAAGAGCCGTTTATTAAGCACATCCAGTGATATAGCTGTTATTTTCTCTGATGTCTCGAGCAGAATCTTGACTTCTACACCTTTGATATCTGCTCTGTGAAGGCTGCCGGCCACCTCTGAAGACCAAAATATGAACCTGGAGGTGAACACATGAATTAGACATATAACTGAGTGTAAAGGTTCTTAAATGGTCAACTATCTCAATATGTGCACAATCCCCAGATGTCTGCACAGGACAAGCTTGACTATTTTGAATGAAAATGTAATTCAACAGGAGTCATTGAACTTTCCATGGAATTTCAGGTTGGAGGAGAATTATGCTTCTATGGCAGGAAGCCATGGTCATCAGGAGTGCTGTTAGTAGAGGCAGTAGCTGTGGTTCAAATCCAGCAAGCAGCCTATTGGAAAGGGTGATTCTGTATTATAAAAGAGGGCCATGGTCTCAATGAGAAGGTCTCTTTGAGTCAAAGTGCTGTGATTCTATGAATTTTCATCAGATGTTGAAATATATCTCAGTATCTGAAAATAGCAGAATTTACCTTTCTACTGGATCGACTGCTACGTTTGCAGGATATTTTAAGGTGCTTAAGAGAACACGGGAATTGTTTCCTTTCATATCTGTGACTGTAATGATTCCTTCCTGTTGATTTGACCAAATAATTTCTTCCTTTATCCAATTTATTGCCATTCCTGAAACATTTTTCTCTATATTGCATACTCTCTGTAAAAATCAAATTTCAAAATTGTTATTAATAATCCTCCATTCTCAACAAAATTGTTTTTCTTTTATGTAGAAGGGCCTGTTCTTTTAAGTACTTGTCATTTTGGGGCATTCCCCAAATACTTTAATGATAAAATAATCACAGCTACAATGCCATTGTTTTGATGCAGCAGTCAACCCACCATATGCTTACTTCTGGGCATAGTATCTGTAACTGTAGTAACAGTGGAATTTCAATGCTACCTTAAAGACAGTTCACTCAATTCCACTTGCTAATGGAACTTTTCAGATTCTCACTTGAATTCAAGTTCAAGTTTTGCCAAACTCTAGCAGGATTCCCTTGGAGTCTGTGCACAGAGCTCTAAAGTAGATGAATTTTTCATTAGGGCTCCACTTTTCTTCTGGCCCCTCCTCCCCCATCAGGTCCCTCCCTTTCTACAATCCCCAGTGCCCTTGCACTCTGACCCCAAGACCTGAAGAGCAAGGCTTCTCTTTCTTTATGTCTCCTGGGCAGTGTTCTCTGCTGTGTCATTTAAAAAATAGCCTATTATCTCCTCATTCCAGTGTGTACGGGTAAACAGGTCTTCTTGCAGGGGTGGAGGGTGGAAGGAGGGGAGAAGGTTGCAGATTTCCATGATGTAAATATTCCCATCATTGCTGATTTCCAGCTACTGACCTGACCTACTGAACACATTTGGGCAGGGATCTAACATTCTCATGAGCCTGTTCTATTCTTACATCTCAGACAGAGAAATCTGATCCAACCATTGAACCAATTGCTAATAGATGAATATATAATCATCCAGGTAAATTGTTTACATTTTAATAGGTGTCCTTTATAAACAATGTTTTAACCCAAAGGTGGGAATATACTAGTAGATTTTAGGCATCAAACCAATCCTTTCCTAATGACTTAACATAAATTCACAACTGTTTAACTTATTTCCTATTCTGTGACAGGAAATTCTCCAGATTCTTAGATTTAAGATTTTGCAACAATTCTACAGATGGCTGGAGAATGAGTAGCCATTCTTGTTAAAAGTGAGATTAGCAAGTATTAAAGATGTGATAAAACAGATTAGCAGCTAATTGAAGCTTTTAAGAATAATTGGAGAGAGAAGGTTTGGTTTAAGAAAAAACCCTTCCTCCCCCTTCTCTCCCCCCCAGCCCACACACACAAAACAGTGGGCACTTTGTGCTGGGAATAAATGCTTAAGGTTTCTCTAGTCACACGCTCTCTGTAATCTATCTCCCAAGAAGAAAGAGGACATTCCTCCTGGGACTCATGTAAGGGTTCTACCAGTTATCTTTTGTAAGTATTTGAAATAAAATGCTTTATATCTATCTGCTTTATTTTTTTTTCCAGAGTGCAAACACCTTGAGAATACAAAGAAAAAAGTTGTTCTTTTTAGATATCAGGTGCCAAAACTCTCAACAAAGATTTTTGATGATGAAACAGGGTTTCTCAACCTCAACACGATCGATGTTTGGGGCTGGATAATATTAGTTGTGAGGATTGTCCTGCATGTTGTAGGATGTTTAGCAGCACCCTTGGCCTCAGCCCACTAGATGCCAGTAGCACATCCTCCCTCCTCCCCAATCCAATTGTGGCAACCAGAAATGTTTCCAGACACTGACAAATTACCCCCAGTTGAAAACTGCGGGAGTAAAAGAGAGTCATATAAATAATATGTTTTTACCATAAAATGGTGACCTGACTTAATAAACTGACATATTTTCAAAATACATTGACATCCTCACTTTCTACTTTGGGGAGCTTCTGAATTTTATGGGCTTGTTCAATAATATGCCACAGATGAAGATTAAATAAATATCTATAAGTGTCAGGCACACATATGAACTATAATGTGATTTTCATTTATCTATATGTTACTAATTAACTCTATCATATTTGTCAGCCTATGCAAAAGTTTCTCAATACCTCAGGAATTGGTACTTTACCTCTTGCCTTGTCCCATTCAGAAAAACTCTTTGCAAAAGTTGTCTTTCTGGATCTACCCAATAGATTCTTTCTTTATTGTAATGAAAGTCCATGATCACTGATACACCAGCATCTGTAACCAATTTCTCATGATTGGTTCCTTCCAGGTCAATCCTAAAGATGCTATTTCCATGAGAGAAAATTAAGAAGGGTGCAGGACCTGAGTGGGAAGAAAGAAACCAAACTGTACATTTTCAATAATATTTTATCAGATGTAGACATAATACTTCCCCATGACAACTAACACAAGTGTTATTAATTTTTTATTCCAGGTTCTATATTTTAAATAAGAATATTATAGGGGGGCAATAGGGGAAATAAGGACACATATGTAATAACTTAATCAATAAAGAAATTACAAAAAAAAAGAGAAAGAGAATGAACACAATGGAAAGTAAATTACTTTCAAATATCTAAAAAAATATTATATAAAGCACATATATATATATATTCACAATTAATTTTGTAAGTCATCTTCTGCACAAATTGATTATAAATAATGAATATTTTCTAATTATGAAAAAAGAACTATTTAAAGAGAAAAGCACTTTCTTCTCATATATAAAATGACATTTTATGTTAAAAACAGGAACAATCTACAGTATTCTGCTGTGCAAAAGGTCTATATGAATGTAAATTGTAATTATATAAATTGTAAATAATATTCAGAGGGTTATTGGGGAAAGAAGTAAAATTATGTCGAAATATTTCATGAATTGTGGAGCACTACACAAGTGTGATTCATCATTGCTTATTCTCACAGTTCAGATGTGAACCTGTGGACTAGAACATTGGTATAGCTCATCTCTCCTATAGCAATGTATCATGGAGAAAGGGTAGACAACAGGAAAAGGCACCCTAAACCAAGAGCTCATCTGTGGGCCACAGACTGCTGTGGCATCCACTCTTTGAAATATGCATAATGTATTCTCTAGACACTAAACAAATGTCCCTAACACATATTATTAATTTCCTAATTCATTGTTACATTGATAAGATCAAGAAAACATTTTATTCAATTGAAAGTATAACTAAATGGGAGATTTCCAGGTTTAAAATAAAGGAGAAAAGAAAGGTACTCTAAAGATTTTAGTAAGAACATAGCATAATGCTTTCTTTGTACATAATAGGCACTCAGATTTTTTAATTAATTAAGAAATAAGTCTGTTTTATTAATTTGTCTGGGCTTTTACCAAAGGTACTAGCAGATCTATCAAATTCATAAAAGCGCAATCTAGCCTATGGTAGTTATGTTACTTACAACAATAATAATAAAAACAACAGGCTTTCACCTCCAGACCTCATTTACCTTTAATAAAACACCATGAGCTGGCCAGGCAAGATTTGCCTACCAATAATCAAAAGAGAAAAGAGAAATCTGAAGAATACTTAGATCCATAAAGCACAAAACACAGCATTAACATCAGTAACATTTCAAAAAACAAGTAAAGAATATTTATAAAATACTAAGTATGAATTAACAAATTTTACATTCAGATTTTTCCTGTTCCAGTCCAGTGCCCTTTTCTGCCTCAGTCTGGATTGTCCTATGTCAAGATGTTACAATATTCATTCTATATATGTAACTGATTCTAATTCCACTTCCCTCAAAACACAGTTCATTTTCCCTACACTGTCAACATCATTTTTATGTAAACCAGGGCCTGGGCTGAGTATTTGTCGACATGAAATGTAACGTGATCTAAAAGAAATGAAAGACAGGAATTAGGCTTGATGAAATAGTCATTATTCTCTACCACCGCTGGAAACGATAAGTAAGTCGTGTTTCTTCAGGTCTGTCAACGATTATAAACACTGGTGTGGGGATTTGAATGTCGGCAGGGTGTGCATGTTTGAACAGCTAAACTTTTGCTTGTCAAAACCCTACGGCATTTATTTTGGGTGCAGTTCGGCTACAAGAAAGTGCTTAGAAAATCAAACACCATTTCTAAGGAATATAACCCCAAGGCAGCTAACAGGTCACAGGAAACCCAGGGGAACCTCTGACTTCTCCACTGGGGACTGGGAGGGGGTCTCCAGAAATGACAAAGAAGCCTGGAATGTTTGGAGCATAGTGAGGAGTTTCATTAGTGACTCCAGGAACCCAGGCTTCCGTGGCTTAGAGATCAGTTACACAAAAGCAGGCTTCAGTCGAAGTCGGTGGTAGACACAGACTAGTTCACAACAGGCCTTCACTCCCTGGGTCTAAGGGAGTGGCCCCACATAGGTCAGTGAGCAAAGAAAAGGACTACCTTCTGCAAGCCTTGGGGCAAAGGCTCATCAGACCTAGTTAACACATTAATGGCATTGGCACCCAGATTAACAAGAAATTCTAGTCCTCTCAAAGGCCAACACTGCCAACTGCCTTCACCAGCCCAGGTTCCTGCTCTAAATTTGGAGACAGACTGAAGGCTCACAGAACAAAGACAGTGGAAAGGGAGCTCTGGACCTTCAGGCTTCAATGACCCCATGGGAAAAGAAAAGCAGATTTAAATGGATGGGCCTGATGGAAAACAGCCAGGTGCCTCCTCACACTGCTCCTCCCAGAAGGCCCTGAGGGAGTCAGGAATTATTACCTCCCAGGGGCTGTATCTTGGGTTTTATGAAGCACAGAAAGTTTTAGTTCACTCTAAAAGACCATCTCCAATCCACAGGCAGCAAAATCTCAGATATATGCCGAAGGAGCTTCTTTACTGATACTGCTCCTCAGGCGATGGAAGCTAAAGAGAAAATAAACAAATGGGACTACATCAAAATAAAAAGCTTTTTCACAGCAAAAGAAACCATCAACAAAACAACAAGAAAGCCTGTATGGGAGAACATATTTGCAAATGTTGTCACTGATAAAAGTTTAATCTCCAATATCTATAGGCAATTTATACAACTTAATAAAAGGAAGATAAAAGATCCAATAAAAAAAAATGGGCAACAAACCTAAATAGAATCTTTTCAAAAGAAGACAGAATGAAGGCCAAGAGACACATGAAAACATGTTCAAAGTCACTAATTATCCAAGAGATGCAAATCAAAACAATAATGCAATACCATCTCACACCTGTCAGAATGGCAATCATCATCAACAAAGCAACAAATGGCAAGTGTTGGTGAGGATCCGGAGAAAAAGGAACCCTCGTGCACTGCTGGTGGGAATACAGATTGGTGCAGCCACTGTGGAGAACAGTATGGAGTTTCCTCAAAAAACTAATAATGGAACTCCCATTTGACCCAGTAATACCACTCCTAGGAATATATCCTAAGAAACTAGAAATACCAATTAGAAAGAATATATGCACCCCTATGTTCATAGCAGCACAATTTATAATAGCTAAGATTTGGAAACAGCCTAGGTGCCCGTCAGCAGATAACTGGATCAGAAAACTATGGTACATCTACACAATGGAATACCATGCTGCCATAAAGAAAGAAGGAATTCTTACCATTTGCAGCAAGCTGAATGGAACTGGAGAGCATTATGCTAAGTGAAATAAGTCAGTCAGTGAAAGAAAAATACCACATGATCTCACTCATTTATGGATAATAAAGAACACTATAAACTGATGAACAAAAAGATAGATACAGAGGCAATAAAGCATCAGACTGTCAAATTACAGCGCGAAGGATAGGGAGAGGTGGAGTAGATAAGAGATCAACCAAGGACTTGTATGCATGCTTATAAGCATAACCAATGGACACAAACACTAGGGGGTTAGGGCATGCAAGGAAGTGGGGTGGAGGGGCAATGGGAAGCTATGTACACATGTAATACATTAATAAAAAATAAATAAAAATAAGCATAAAAAATAAAATAAAAACTAAAAAACCATCCCATTTCTTTTTTTCAATTGTGATATTTAAAAGGGCGCACATTTGCCAAAACCGGTTTGGCTCAGTGGATAGAGTGTCAGCCTGCGGACTGAAAGGTCCCAGGTTCGATTCCGGTTAAGGGCACATACCTTGGTTGTGGGCACATCCCTAGCAGGAGGTGTGCAGGAGGCAGCTGGTTTTGAACTCTATATCCAGTCATTTTTTTTCCTCCATTTCTTTTGCTTGTAATCCCTTCCCTTGTCTCGGCATTTTCACTGTGCCGGGGAAACTTCTGTGCTGGAATCAGCCGCAGAAGCCTCTCTATTGAGCTTGGGAGGGGTGGAGTCTCAGGGCTTAAGGGACCACCTTGCCTTCCAGTCGGCCCTGCCCTCCACGGCTCCTGAGTCTCATGTGACTGGGTAATCGCTGAAGCAGTCCCTTGCGCGCTCACCCTCTTGCAGTGCCTCTAGACTGCTGCCTTTCCAGCTCCCCCGTGCTCCGGGACCATATGAGTCTGGGTCCCCAGGGTTTCACCCGAAACTGGGGTTTAGTGAAGTTAGAAGTGGCACAGTTGGGAGGGTCTGTCTCCCGCCCACTCATGAAAGCCAGAGGCACAATCAGCAGTCGGTCCTCTGTTCACATTGCCCTGAGCATCACCAGACTTCTGATCTTTTGCAACTCCCCTAAATTTCCATGCACTTTTCCCTTTTCACAGTCCAAACTCCTCCCGTATGAGTTTCGGCTGGACCTGGGGTTTAGTGTTGTAGGATAAGGGGGTTCAATGCCATTGAGAGTCTCTGTTTCCCTCCTGCCAGAGAAAGCTAGCCAGGTTCTCCAGCACCCGCTCTCTCCACGTGCGCGTCTGCGTACCTCAGCTTTTTACAGCTCCTCTGGGTTTCTGTGACCCCCTCTCTTTCCTTCTAGTTGTAGAATTTCCACTCAGCCAGCTTTTGTGTGGTTCTGGATGATGCCCGTTCTGTCTTAGTTGTAGTTTTGAAATTGTTGTGCGAGGCAGCAGTGTAGGTGTTTACCTATGCAGCCATCTTGGATTCCCTCATGAAAGATTTTTTTAAAAAATATATAGTTTGGATACAAGTCTTTTGTCAGATATGTCATTTACAAATGTTTTCTTCCAAAATGCAGTACAGACAGTTTTTTATCCTCTCAACAGTGCTTTCGGCAGAGCAAAAGTTTTAATTTTGATGAGATACAATTTATCAATTTTTTTACATATCATGTTTTTGGTGTCATTTCTAAGAACTCTTTACTTAACTTCAGGACACAAATATTTATTTTGTGTTTTCTTCTAAAAGTTTTACATTTTCACATCTTCGACTTAGATCTATGACCCATTTTGAGTTCATCTTTGTTTAACGTGTGCAGTTTAGGTTGAGGTTCATTATTTTGCTCATGGATGTCTAATCGATTCAACATCACTTATTTTTTAAATATATTTTACTAATTTTTTACAGGAAGGGAGAGGGATAGAGAGTTAGAAATATCAATGAGAGAGAAACATTGATCAGCTGCCTCCTTCACACCCCCTACTGGGGATGTGCTTGAAACAAAGGTAAATGCCCTTGATCAGAATTAAACCTGGGATCCTTCATTCTGCAGGCCTACGCTCTATCCACTGAGCCAAACCAGTCAGGGCTCAACAAAACTTGTTAAAAAAGACTATACTTTCTTCATGGAATTGCTTTTGCACCTTCATCAAAGATCAAATGACCATATTTGTATAAGCTCATTTCTGGACATTTGAGTCCATTCCATTAATTTATATGTCTATCTCTTAGCTAATCCACAGTTCAATATAACTTTTTAAAATAACTCATAATAATGTAGTTTTGCAGAACAGCCAGCCATGTTTTAAGGTGCCTGTGCTATAGGTCATTTTTCATCTTAAGTAAACATGTTTAAATATCCCTCCCCTTGTCAGTGTAAATTATGCTCAATTTTATGTAAAGACTATTGCCACCAGACTAAAGTACGTTTGCCAACCTTAAAGTATTAGAAAAGTTTTTCCAGATGTCATACACACACACACACACACACACACACACACACACACACATACACACAGCAAGACTCAGAAATCTGTCTTCTGAGTTTTGCCACTATATTTTCTACTCTCTGCTGGATGTGTCTAGCTGAACATCTCCCATAGCCCCAAAAGTCCCTCTGCATGTCAAAAAGTGAGATTATGCACTACTTTCAGATTAGTTTCCATTTATTGAAAAGATTAAAGTTGACATAGGAATTTAAAAATTTGGTTGAAAGTTCCATATGTTTTGATATTTAGTCATTGATGGATGTCACAGACAAAAAAGATATTTCACAGTTATATCTGTATCAGATGAAAAAATATTTCACTAGTGGTATGTACAAAAATCACAGAATATACTTTTTAATTACACCCATCAATATTTCACAAATTTTGTTGGATTAGACTAGCAAATTTCTTCCTAAATTTTAATCAATAAATGCAAACCAATCAATTTTATATTATATTATATGTTTTTCTTAAAAAAATAGATTAAAGGGGACAAAAATTCCTTACTTGAAAGTTTTTAAAAAATGGTTTGGAAAATTTTGCTGACAGGGTTTTTTAAAGAAAACTGCAGATATGAGAGTTTTTAATAGGTGACATGTTGACTTTGTTAAACAACCTAATCTCCTAACAATGGAAACATTTCCAACATCTGTTTTCCAACAGTTCTCCTCACACACAAATCTTACAATCAGCCGCCACTTTCTCACTCATTGTTAGAATGTCACCTTTAAGTTGGAGAAAGTTCTATTGCTCCAGTTGTTTTTCATATTGCATCCTAGAGACATCTATTTGTTATCACAGCAAAGGTCCAAACATTTGAAATCTTTTTTTAAAAATATATTTTATTGACTTTTTTACAGAGAGGAAGGGGGAGGGGTAGAGAGTTAGAAACATCGATGAAAGAAACATTGATCAGCTGCTTCCTGCACGCCCCTCACTGGGGATGTGCCCACAACCAAAGTACATGCCCTTGACCTGAATCAAATCTTGGACCTTTCAGTCTGCAGGCCGACGCTCTATCCACTGAGCCAAACCGATTTCGGCTGAAACCTTTTTTAAAAAGGAAACGTTGTGACATTTGACTGCTCTCTTAAGTTTGATTCAAGATACTGGGGTGGGAAACATGTAGGTCAATATTTTCAGGGCTATTCCCCATCCAATGTAAGTATTATAAGTATTATAAAGAATCTAGTCTATTCTTATTTTATAGAAGTAATGACATCAATACATCCATTGCACTTGATGCAACTGGTTTCAACCTCCTTCCTACACTGCTTCCCTGAGAGACTGCGAGAACTGCAGTCCAGGGCCCATTGTGATCTCATCTGTTCATATGTCAGTAAATGTGGTGGCTCCATCACCACTGGTACTGTTTTTTTCTTCATAATACATTTGTTACTATGTAAAGAAATCAGTGCCCACGGTGAAAATTACTTCTCCTATGCCTTTGTTTTTTTTGTTGTTGTTGTTTGTTTGTTTGTTTTTGGCTAATGAAAAATATCACAGGCCAATACAAGAGTGGTTAAGATCATAGGCACTGGACACAGAATAATACCATGTTGAATCGTTACTGGCTTTACTACTTATTAGCTGATGAATTGGGGTGGGGAGTGCGTTCAGAGCGAGTCACCCCAAAATGGGCCTCCATGGTGTACACATTATGTTTGAGCTAAGGGCAATTGAAATCCTGCAGCTCAAGTGAAACTCCACCTCTTCTTAACTCCTAGAAGAATTGGAATCAAGGGCCTTGCCCATAGTAAGAGACGATCATAAGTAACCTTTTTTGACACCTCTATATGGCAGAGCAAACTACTAATTCCTGAATATCTGCTCAACTTATCATCTTGCAGTTACCCTCTGAACCCCAAGGTGACTTACCTCATTCCTAGCTCAGAACGTCATACATATCTCATTTTAACCTGCTGTCTCTAAACCTCTCATGTGCACGGGGTTCCTGGGAGAGGGCGATTACTTTTGATTTTCTCTCGTAAATCTGTCTCACCTCAAATTGGTTATAAACCAGCAAAGGAACCAGAGAAGGGAAGGGGAGTTTTTCACTTTCCCTACAGATCTTCAACTCATTACTTAACTCTCTATGCATCAGTTTCTTCATCTTTAAAATGGAGATGATATAGTATTTACCTCCTAGGATTGTTATGTAGACAAAACAAATCAATTTATGACAAGTGCTTAGAATTTTCCCTCACATATAGTAAGCTCTCATTAATGTTTACTATTAGTTTTTAGAAAAATACCATAAACTGAGATATATTAGATATTCATCTGTGCAATTCTTTTAATATTTATTCTTCAAAATGTCAGTAATGCCTTCTGTGACATTTTCAATAGTATTTGCTAACAAAAGAACACATTTTCATCTGTTGCCATGTGGTTTTCCATATATTCTTCTAGTTATGCTTTACCCCAGCAGGAAGCAGGAGGAACACATATTTTGTCAACAGTATAAGATTTTTCCACTTTTGCTTCAGAAATCTAGAGAGCCTTCTATTTTTTATCATAGTAAACATAATCTTAAATGTCGTAACTTGGAACACAACTGTAAAAAGTTGTTTTCACATTCTAGATACTTATTTTTAAACAACTTATTTGTCCTAATGGCTTTATATTAGCATTAACAAACATTTTAAGGCAAATTTTACACTTGCTGTAAGGTTCATTAGTACTACTACTAAACATAAGTGCATTTTTAAGGCTGTCTTCTCAATTTCTTTTTTTTCTTTTTAAAAAAATATATATTTTTATTGATTTCAGAGAGGAAGGGAGATGGAGAGAGAAATAAAAATATCAATGATGAGGGATCGAGCCTGCAATCCGGGCATGTGCTCTGACTGGGAATCGAACTGTGACCACCTTGTTCATAGCTCGACACAACCATTGAGCCACACCAGGCTTCTACTATTAAATCTGAGATTAGTCATGGGTTTTTCACAGATGCCTTTTGTTAGATTGAGGAAGTTGCTTTCTATTTGTGGTTTATTGTTTTTAGCATGACACGATATTGGATTTTGTCTTTGAACATGTTTTTGTTCTACTTTTTTTTTTTAACCCTCACCTGAGGATATTTTTCTATTGATTTCTAGAGAGCGTGGAAGAGAGAGAAAGAAACATCAATGTGAGAAAGAAACATTAATTGGTTTCCTTTCCAGTTTGCAACCAAGGTACATGCCCTTGACCATAATTGAATCCAGGACCCTTCAGTCACAGGCAACGCTATTTCCACTGAACCAAACCAGCTAGGGCTCTTTGTTCTGTTAATACAGTGCATTACACTGTCTTCTTAATTTCTATCATTTATTTATTTGTTTTTTCAGTCAACTCTAAAGAGATTGGAATTGTTTTGTTGTTTTGTTTTGAATTCTTTTTTGTTGAAAGTATTACATATGTCTCCTTTTGAGATTGACATTGTTTTTACCTCCTGTGCAGGGTCGGTGCATTCCATTCCTCATTAGTCTCTTGGGCTTGCATTACAGTATCAGCTGCTATCTTTAATGCCTTTGCAAGAAGGCTTTTAAGCCACTTTGGGGGTTTTGTAAGAGTTAGTTTTGATAAATCCAACTAGTGTGGTTCATAAGTCAGCAGGTAAACTGCAGTACACCCCGCCCCCGTCCTCTGGGCTGGGAACCTGCCTGTCCCCTCAGAATACCATGGGCATCTGGGTCAGTAATGTCACCACTGCCACCTCAAACACATAACTAATGTTGAATAAAATGCGTTTAATTTATTTGGATTAATTTATTGGTGTAATTTGTAGAAAAGAAAGTCTCAGTTCTATTTACAAGTCCTATTACAAGGAAATAATGTTGGCCTGTGACAGCCCCTCCAAGTGACACTAAAAGCTTGGTTCTTTGAAGGAAGTCTAAAAAATTGATTAAGTCTGTAAAAAATGTTAGAGGTTCAAAATTTGGTCTGTGTTTCATTTGTAACTAACACAATCATCTTTTTTTTTTTTAACTAACTTTACAATAATGTTGCTCAAATTGAAAATCTAAACAAATAAATATTTGCCTATAATACCACATTCTGAGTTTTTCTAAACAAATAGTAAAAAAAGAAAGAAAAGAAAAGAATGCTGGAGTCTATATGTATTCTGAATCCAGATCCATTGTTCTCATTAATTCCACCCTGACCATCGCTGAGTTCTGTGCCCCAGTGGTATGTATAGCTATATAAATATCGAGAAAAAGCACTTCACATAATTTTCTGTTGAGAGGAAATGTGACAAATAGTAAAAATAATTACTTAGAAAAAATAATTAATTGAAGATGTCATGCCATATTTTATCATCAAGGATAATAAGCCACAGAGAACACCCTGGGTTAGATGATTGTTAACACCTGACTTATCCCAAGAAACGCACTTTGATTTCTCTAAGACTCACTGAAAATTTGAAAAATAAGCTTAGAAAAATTACACAATGCAAAGGTGTCACTAATGCCTCAGCTTATGGAATTTGGTAGAGAGTAATAGCTCATATGTCCTGGGAACTCACTATGTCAGATAAGATTCTATCCCCTTATATGAATTAAGTACTCTTATATGAGGCAAGTACTAGCAGCTCAAATCAGCTATATAAATGGACCTTATTAATTTAAAAAGCTGAGGCCTCGCACATCCTGCTAGGCATAGTGCATTGGCTAACGGTGAGAGAACTCTTTCATTTAAAGTTAAGGTGACAAGCAAACGTGACACTAGAACCACTTGTCCAAAATGTTCCAACTTTTTTCCGGTGACAAGATCAATCAACTTATGTAAAGCACAAACCGCTCTTTATTCAGTTTAAAATTTATCCTTTGTTTCAAAAATGACAAACCTATCCTTTGATTCAAACATGACATTTCATCCTGATGGAAATATTAGAACCTGGTCATTTCATATGCATCAACACAGCTTATGTTAAAGAGGGACATCCATTCAGTGTGCTTCCATTTAGCTTTTAGTTCCAGAAGATCAAGTAGGTTTACAGTTGTGAGTATGAGAAACATAGTTTATTTTTGTATTATTATTTATTTAATCATTATTATATTATGTATTATTATTAACTTACTTTTGCCCACCCCTGCATATCAATATTGAAATATAGTCACCTATCATTCTCTCTTGGACATTGTTGGGTACATTTTAAATGCATTTTGATTCTAGAGGAAAATTTTTGTCATATATCTTTTCCCCCCTCTTACATGTACCTTTACCACGATTCATTAGACTAATCAAAAAATATAAAAGTTTCAGTCAATTTTTAAGATATATTTTCAAACCTAACCTTTTCACCCACTTGCGAGTTTTTAAAATTCTCAACAATGTTGCTTAAATCTGAAAGACATACATCTACCCATTCTGGGTAAATTAACATCAACAACAGTCACCTTTGTAATTTCCCTGCACAAAAAGAGAGTTTACATTCTCTTGTATTGAAAATTCTATAATAAGCAGAATATTTGTATGCTTCAGAGGGAGGCAGAAGATTCCTGGCAGCTCCTATTTCTGGGCCTGTTTTTAAGTCTCATAAAGGAAGGACCCAAAATACACAGGATTGGTGTTAGCAGCCATATATTATCACAGTGTTGAGTTTGACTGATCTTCCATCTTTGAGCTGTTGGAGTCTATGAAAGAAGAAAGTTCCTTCTTCAAGCTTTAGAAATGTTAACCACAAGAGTGTTGAAGTGAATGAAATAAAACACTATGGCTCCACTGATGCACCATGTGATGAAAAACAAGGCAGCTGCCATGATGTTGTTAGGACTGTCTGTATCCTAGCAACCATCTACCCAAAAAAAGAACCACCTCAGGATGAAATCCACATACTACACACAAAGCTGGTCCACAGCACCATGACAAGCTGATCTGAATAGAAGAAGAAGGTAGGCCTTTTCTCTGAAAGGTCTTTTCTATCCTGCCACTGATAGAGGGCTTTGCAAATAAATCAGAGCATATCATGAATCACTGTCACAGAAGTCTGCTGGTTCTCAAATGCCTTCACACTCACACAATTGCAGTATACAAGTAACTTGAGAACCGCTTGGAAAACCCAGACACTGAGAGACATTAGTAGGGTTGGCCAAGTTTGGGAGATTCAGAAAATCAAGGTCATAAGTGAAAACATACTCACACACCAATTCAAACTCCAGGCTCAGAAAGGTCAAGAGGTGATGAGAGCAGAAGAGTGAGCCTTAAATTTGGCTAAAATGACTGAGGTTTCTATACATTAACTAACTTCTAGCATCAAAGGCAAGCTTTGAATGATGATGTTAAGAAAAAGAAAAAAAAACTACTAAAGAAAGCCATTTACACGCATTATCCCATAATTGCTTTCAAAGGTTAGTAGCATTGGCCATATAAAATAAAATCGAAATGTCTTTTCAGATATAGTGAGATCTTTCAAGAAGTGTAAAGGTCCCTTCTATTTAATGAATTTTTTTCTTTTTCTACAATTGACAAAAACATTACTTCACAATCCAGAAATCAGTCATTATCTTGTTGTGGTCCCCAGCAAATCCAACAGCGGGGGATGGGACTGGAATGGTCATGTGCAAAACCATTATTTATTAACATTATTGTCTCACTTCTGACTTATGTCCACAAGGTCAAAAAAAGCCATCCCCAACCATGGAATTCCTTCCTAGTCTGAGTGTTAATATATAATCTCTACAAAATGAATCTGTATTCTTGGTTCATCTAATGTCCAGGTAATAATTCCTTCATGAGTAGAATTATCATTCTGGATAAAAGTACTAACCTGAAGTCAAAAAAGAGACAATGGGGACAACTTCATTCCAATGACCGAGGTTTTTGTTGTTGTTTTTTTATTGTTTCTGGTTCCTTCTTAAAGTTAATTCTAATTCTAACATTTGGAACTATAATATAATAAAACTCACATTTTGTTCCCTAACTCTAAGATTTCTCAAATTCAGAGTAATAACAAAGTCTAAACTCAACATCAAGTTATTTCATAGAACTTGAGAATTTCTTGAAAAATATTTAGAAATTCCTTGAAAGAAAGTTCATTCTTTAAAACTAACCTGGACATTCTGAAAAAGTTCTCCAATGCAGTAGTTCCCAACTATTGAGGTTATTTATTGAGTCTTTAATTTTTTATTTATTTTTTGCTCATAACAAGTTTTCAAAAACTACCTCATTAAAATAATTTCTGAAATATCTTAGGTCAGGCAATGCATTCATATTGGAAAGTTACTAGTTTCTTCTCCTAGCTTTCTCCACTATAATCAAGGTGATAAAAAGTTAAGAATGTTGAACAGATTGTAGAAGACTTATTTTCTAGGTAAGAAATTTTAATTACCTTTTGCCTGAAGGTGAATGTTTGATTTTTTAATTATCTGGATTAAGAGACAACATATAAATCAATCTAAATAAAGTACTACAATGAAATCTATAAGTTAATGACAAAAATAAGAGAGGAGATATGGTAAGTGATTCAGAGTCCAACTATTAATACTCCTAATAGTTGACCACTGACTGGGGCATATGCTGCTTCCCTTATCCTTGCCCACTGGTGTCTCTCATCTGACCTCTGGCCACCCCTCTGTGAGACCACCATGCTTCAGTCCCTCCTACCTGCCCCTCATTGTACCATTTAACCTGAAACATGGGACTAGCCTCCTCATTTTCCTGTCAGTAACACAATCCTGACAATCTCTAACTTTCAATAAGACCCTCATTAAGGAATTGGTAAAATAGAAATACCTTTACAATAACTGGCCAACATCAGATGTTCGACAGTCTATTTTGATGTCAGTGTCCTACCTCACTTCTGACTTATGTTTATCAGGCCAAAGTAAGCCACTCCCCAAAATGGAATTCCTTCCCATCCTGAGCACACAGGAAAAGTCTCCTCTCCAGCTAGTATTCCCACCACCTGGAACCTGCCTTCGAAAATCTTGGCTTCTGTCTCAAAATTAACATTCTCCCATTGTGGAAAGAGAAAAGAAAAAAATAGTTTAAAACCTATGGCCAGAATATTTCTTTTGAGAAACAACTGTTTTTAAAATATTTTAGTATGCTACTTAGTAATATTTTACTTTTTTATTTTGTTTTTAATTTTAAAAAGGAGGCCCAGGATCTGATCAGGAAAACAGAATTAGAGGAGGAGGAGGAGAAAATCTAAAATGTTCTCCATGGGAATGTAGGTCATCTGAAACAGATCAAGGGGCCTGGGAAAGTGGGCTGGGTGTAGGTCAGCCTCGCCGAGGCCAGCCAACATGGCAGGGACTGCCATCCAAGAGAGAGATGCTGGTAAGTGTTCCCACAAAGAACAATCACTTAACTTTTAAGAACAAGAATGAAAAATAGTTTTAGTTGTTTGATGTGCTGGATCAGGATGTGGTTAGGACCTCGCCTCCCCCCCACCTCCGCCGTGCCCCCACAAACACAAACTTTCAGTTAAAGTCTGTCCGCTCACAGTTCATAGCACCAGGTCTTTGAAGAAGTAAAACAAGGTGATTCTTAGAGTGGAAGATATGGGGAAAGACAGTCAGAGAGAAACATCAATGTGAGAAAGACATATCCATTGGTTGTCTCCCATACACATCAGGGTGTACCCTTGACTAGAATCGAACCGGGGACCCTTCAGTCCTTGGGCCAACACTCTATCCACTGAGTCAAACCAGCTATGGGAAGAACTTTGTAGTCAAGCCTCCTGTGTTATGTAAGAAAGGAGAAATGACTACTGGCCAAATGGAAAACCATTGGAGAGCATAGATAAGACTTGCAGATTCATATTTATGAGCATTAGTGCTGTCCTGATGTTTCACTTGAAACAGCTCCACTTCAAAAAAGGACATACGTTTGAGGAGTAAAAGTTATTTGAGGTGTATAAGAATTCACCTACATGCTCTGCATATACTCTGTTTTGGTTTAACCCAATTGGTTTTGGTTTCATGTGTGTAGTTTGTTGAATAAATTTGAATCAGACCAAGAAAGAAAGAAAAAAATAAATAAAACAGGGTGGCGTCGATGTGAGGTTATGAGGTGTGGGAAAGGGCCAGCATGTGAGAGAGGTGAGCACACTGATCAATAATTCAGTGGAAGGGCCAGCAGGAGCACAAGAGCCTTCCTTCCCTTCTACATCACCATTCCCACTGTCTTAGGAGAGACACACTGGGTTTCCTCAGAACATAGAATGAAGGCACATGTTTTTATTTTAAAATCCTAGGATATAGAGACTCCAGCAGGCCATGGAGCTTTGGAATTTCTGACAGTGAAGCCCATCTTTAGGAGTGGGCTCTCCTTCTGGTCCTTATGGAAGAATCTCAGTGCATTTTTATGCTTTCCATTATCCACCTTGAGAAAAGTCATTTTTAATTCTTCCATTACACACTGTGAGAGAAGTAATTCACTATAAAGAACTCCCCTTTACTTGAAGAAAGAAAAAAAGGAAATCTTTGCTTATCTCTTCATGCCTAAGTGAAGGGAGCTGACTAAGAGCTAAGAAAGATGAAGCATGTATTCCATCATTTTATTACTTCTCTACAACAGTCTCGCCAAGTAGGATGTTTACGCTTACAGACTGAAAAAAGGTCACTATTGTTTGGAAAGACAATATTAGAAATATGTGTAGTATAATGTTCATAATAGTAGTATACATAAGACATGTAACTAACTGATAAGCACACAAATTGAGAAAATATGCCCACATCTTAATTATTTTAAAGATGGAGTAGAGTTTGGAGACTACGGATGTCAAAAAACAGAAAAGATTCATACTAAACAAGAAATTAGTTCAAAAGGATTTTCATGAAGGCAAATTGTGAACCAAATTACTAGTTCATTTACTTTTGATGGGAAACAATTCTTTGCTCTCCCCTGAGCACAGAGAATTCTGACCTTCCAACTACCAAATTGAATGTCATATATTTGAACAACTCCCAACTAGCTTCAAAATAGAAATTCATTTAAAGACTGATTTTATCATTTCTTTAAACGCCAGCAGCTTTAAAAGAAAATCTCAAAGAAATTGGTTCCCAGACTGGCCGGTGTGGATCAATGGTTGAGCATCAACTTCTGAACCAGGAGGTCACCGTTCAGTTCCCTGTCAAGGCACATGCCTGGGTTGTGGGCTCCATCCTCAGTGTAGGGCATGCAGGAGGCAGCCAATCAATAATTCTCGCTCATCGTTGATGTTTCTATTTCTCCCTTCATCTTTAAAATCAATTAAAATATAAGGAAAATATATATGAAATTTAAATTATTACTTTTGAGTTCCTTGTTTTTTTGTCAAATAAAACAGTTGCTGGAAAAGATATCTGACAAGCATATTTAATTTTCAGTAGGAATTTTTTATCAGTTAGTGTCACAGAAAGAAACATTGGAGCTGCAGTTACAACAAGGGCATGTGCTCAAATCAGTTTGATATGCTTTTGTATTTTTAATAAATGTTACTTCCAGCTACAAAAAATACAAGCTAAGAATGTTGAAATGATCTTGACTATAATTTTTCATGTAAAACCATCTCAGATTTTTCAATGTGGTATTTTCCAGGTGAAAAAAAAAGTTTAATTATTATAGATTCTATAATATATAATATAATATAGAAGAAACTGAGCCATATTTAGAAAATACTGGTTCAATTACCACAGATAAAAATAATTTTAACAATGTTAAAAATACCAATAGGAGCTAAGACTTATTGAGTGCCTATTACATAAAAGGTCTGTTTTATGCCCCTACCGGCATTAACTTAGCGGCTTGAACCCATCTTGCCCATTAGAATCACCAAGGGAGAGTTTCAGAGAAAATGATGCCTGGATGCCACCCCAGAAAAGACTCTCTGACCCAGATGGACTGTATGGTGGTATCCTGGACATTGGTGACTCTAGTGTGTGGCCAACACTGAAAGCAAATACAGTAACACAATCCTGACAACAATCCTAGGAGAAGGGGGTAATTATCTTCATTTTAGAATGAGGAAAATGAGACACGTGGCTCACAAGCACCACAACTGGGATTTGAATCCAGGTCTGACTCCAAAATTTAAGCTCTTGACCACTAAACTCTACTCTCCCTCAAAGACCATAAAGCACTGGGTACTTTGGGGACAGTTTCATTTCCGTGCTGTGTATAAATGATCATTTCTAGGATTTCTTTGCAGTTAGATTAAAAAGAAAAACAAAAACCTTTTGCACAACCCTGGCTGAAAAAACAAAGATCCTGAAGTTATTCGGGTTTGCACATGACTGGGAAGCAGACCAAGCCTTAGCCAGTGCTGAAATCCGTGATTTCATTGTTTACTGCTAACAGCGATCTCCCAGAGGACTGACTGCCCCCGGTTCCTCCTGCAGCCAGTCCTCTCAGGCTCAGTTTGTACTTCTTCACCCTTTATTTTACCAGGAAAGTTCATCTCAATAATGCAGGTAGAGACAGCAAACAGGAACTGTTCCTTTTTTCAACAGGTCTTTCTCCTAGAGGGCGAATAAGCTTAAAAGTTCAGAAGCCACTTGCCAGCAGTTTTCTTTATTGCTATCCACACCTACTATAGTTCAAATAGAAGCTAACAGAATACTGAGTTGATAAAAAAAAAAAAAGCAAACAAAACAAATAAACAAACAAAAAACAAACCGAGGAGTAGGAGAGGGGAGGAATGAAAAGAAAATCCAATGCTGTGTTATCACTTGGTTTATGTGGCTAACAGTCAGTCACATGAGTGACAGTCTTGCCTAAAGTTACCTGAATCTTGTCAAACCACAAAGCATTCTTTCTGCTGGGTCAGACTGGCCAGAGGTGGTCTGTCGCCAAGGACAAGTAATAAGGCAAGTGGAATTCAATTGGGGAGGGGAGGGGGAGTGTAGATGATGGCACCATATCTACTTAGAAAGGAGAAATACTAGCCTCTGAAATGCAGGGGTCACAGGGTATGACTCAGGCAGTTATCAGCTAACGTGAGACATGGAGTGTAAAGTAGGGGGTTTAAACAAGTGACACGAAGGATCAAGGAAGCAAAGAGGCAGAGTCATAGAGTGGTGTCCACACCCCATGAGATCCGCACCACATCCTTGCACTGCCCAAAAGAGGCGCCTCAGGTCGTGATCTGACCCAACAGACTTAGCCAAGACATGGAGCCAGGAGGACATTTATTGAGTGAGCACAGTCTGCTGGCCTCTGTGGAAGGTGTGTTTCACGTGGTGTCTCATGTGATCCCCACAACGATCTTGGAAAGGGAGTGGGGTACTTCCTGTAATATTCCAATATAACTCAAGTATTAACTAGGTAGCATGGATTGGCAATGAGGTGCAATTGCCTCTGAAACCTGTGTTCCTTCCACCCTGACACAATCCCTTGAGCTTTTTGTCTCTGTCCTGGTCTTCAGGTTTATTTGGTGCATCCAGCCCCGGGAGGGCACTTCTGAGCCACTGTCAGGGGTGGTGAGGAGCACAAGTTTGCTTGCTAGCAGGAATCAGTGGTTCCCTGAGACTCTGAAGCTATGTGTAAAAGTTCATTTCTGTGGGCTTTCCCCTCTCCCTCAAGTCCTGCTTCTTGACTGGCGGCTCCCTCCATCTCCCCACATGTCCCATGCAAATGGCAGTCCGTAATTCTGGTCACTTGCCAACTACTCTTGGGACAATTCACCCACCCCAGGGAGGCTCCAGTCTATTCAACACAACTGTGCCCAAAAGCTTTCACCTCTGCCTCCAACAGCCAAGCAACATGCTTGCGAGGTCATTTTTGTCTTTAGTCACCCCCTTGTGTCGTTATTCTCTGGGACTCTGTGATCAGCAGGTCAGGGAAAGACTCCTCATTCATTCAGCAAGGCTTGACTGAATACATAAAATGAAAGCGGAAATGATCCAGGTGCTGGAGTCACAAAGATCATGAGAATTTCTTCCTTTCTTCCAACACCCTAGGGCAGTGGTTGTCAAACCGCAGCTCGCACCACATGAGGCTCTTTGGCCTCTTGAGTGTGGCTCTTCCACAAAATACCACGTGCAGCCGAAACCGGTTTGGCTCAGTGGATAGAGCATCGGTCTGCGGGCTGAAAGGTCCCAGGTTCAATTCCGGTCAAGGGCACGTATCCTGGTTGCAGGCACATCCCCAGTAGGGGGCGTGCAGGAGGCAGCTGATCCATGTCTCTCTCTCATCAATGTTTCTAACTCTCTATCCCTCTCCCTTTCTCTCTGTAAAAAAATCAATTAAAAATGTATTTAAAAAAAAATACCACGTGCGGGCGCATGTACAGTGCTATTGAAGGAGTACCCTAATGAAGTTAATAACAACGTACCTAACTATATAGTTTAAAAAATTTGTCTCTCAAAAGAAATTTCAATCGTTGAACCGTTGATATTTGGCTCTGTTGACTAATGAGTTTGCTGACCACTGCCCTGGGGTTCTGCTCCCCTGTTACAATGAGTGTGGCCTGGAGTCAGTCCTGAGGGCCAGAGCAAGAACACCTGATCTCGCTGGTAACTTCCTTCATGAGGCAGCCAGGGCAGGAGCCCAGCCAGCGTCAGCACTGGCTCAGCACTGTTCTCTCAATTCCCACTGCTCTGTGCTGTCTCCCAGAGACCTCTCTCCTGGAAACGGTACTATGTTTTCCTCGGTTTATCTCTTTTTGAGGGTCAGATCCCTTCCCTAAAGGGCAAAATGACAAGAAAGAAACGTCAGTTCATGTTCTATAATGGATAGAAGTGGCTGCCTTGTTTGAACAGCAGGTTGGAGACTCAACCAAGAGTGAAATAAAATGAATTGAGAGAGAGAAGAGAGAGAGTTGTTTTTCAGGCTATCTCCTTAAACAGAATTGCTATTTTGCATTCAGTAAAACCCCACTTCTCCTAGATTAAAAACTCACTTATTATGGGAGGAGTATGTGGCATGTTGTCATTTCTTAGCAGTTCACAGAGTTACAATGCACCTGTTACTAAAAACCTGGAGCCAGTCAGAGATTCAGAAATGGAAGGGGCGGGGGAGGGGAGGTGTAAGGTGAAACTCAGCTTGGCTTTCATAATAGAACCACGTTTGTTCCCAATCCTCATCCATTTTTTCACTGGTTTTTAAGCAACTTCTGAGTTCTTGCACAAAGTTATCAGAGAATATTTTATGCCTTAGAGTCAGTTTC
Organism: Lasiurus cinereus; assembly: GCA_011751065.1. Classification (NCBI taxonomy): domain Eukaryota; kingdom Metazoa; phylum Chordata; class Mammalia; order Chiroptera; family Vespertilionidae; genus Lasiurus; species Lasiurus cinereus. The sequence goes on along the minus strand of JAAGEH010002534.1, from coordinate 13,512,853 downwards.
AAAAAAATGCTGTCTCTTTCCCCAGTTGTCAATAAAAAGCTGATCAGCTGTTTATAGTTATTCCTCATGTCAGAATAAAGATGTGAAAAGAAATGTTCAGCCGGTTTACAATGACACACATTCCGCCACACGTGGAAGAACAGTTTGAGAGCCAGGAATGTGTACAGCCGGTAGCAGATGAGCTCTAACAGCCAGTAAGAGACTATACACACTTTAGAAAACAAAAATTAAGCAAATGTATACACGCAAAGACAAATCAGGAAAAAAAAAAAAGCCCAACTTTACCAGAGGAAATGAACAGGTAGCCGAGGGCAGTTTCCAGGAAGAAGTGAATTCCTTTGAATGGAATAACTTACCCGAACAGGTGGAATTCCCATTTCCCGAGTGGGAGCCTTCAGGACAGTTCCAGCTCGGGAGTGCTGAGAGACTAAAACTAACTCTGACAACTACCGGCAACAGAGTGACAAGGAAGAGCAGCATGATCTTCGTGGGCTGGAACTTTTCAGTAGAGACTAACTTGGCTTTGGCCAAGCATAGCGAGGCGGCACGTCTGCCCCCAGGAGTGCTCACCAGCCGGCCTGCAGCCCTGGGGCATCTTCTCCTGGGCTCTTTTGCTGTCGCCCTTCACCTCCTTCTGCTTCCACCCAAGACAGTGTCCAAAAGCAGCCTGAAAGGGTCCCTCTGGGAAAGATTTCTTTATCTCAGTTTTTGGGAAGCCAGCAAGAAATACCTGACACCCTTCTGACACATTTCACAATGTCACAGCCACACTGTGGAGGCCTGCAGCTGACTTCACTGTGGCTGGCAGAGAGAGCAACGGGCAAAGGCAAGAGAGAGAGAGAAAGAGAGAGAGAGAGAAGAAGAACTAATGGAAGGTTCCAACCACGACCCTGGATAAAGCTGAAAGAAGAAATAGGGAGATGCGATTCCTCCCCAAGCACCGTTTCTCTTTGAAAAGTAGAAATGACTCCTCTTTCCTTTTTAAAGCCCTTTTGGCTCCACCTCCTCTTCCTTTAGTGACACTTGAGTGAGCCTCTGTTTGCAAATGCGAATGCAGGCAATTCCACAGGACAGGAAAGCAGGGCCGGCTGCCAAAGAAGAGATAACTGGCTACTCACCATAAATATTCTGGGCAGAAGCAGGGAGAGCAATTAGGGAGTGGCGGGGCAGCGCCCGGGGTCTCGGAGGTACCTGCTGACTCCTAGCTGTGTTTTAATATCTTGAAGGATGAAGACAAAGTTAAGCCAAGCCGTATAAATCAGCAGTGAGCAACACCACCGATAATCCAGTCTTACAGCAATCGATCATTCGCTTGAACAATATGAAAGAAGAGTGACCTTCAGCTCATTCTTTGGACAAAATGTCAACACCAGTGCTCTTTCCTGGAGCCTCGTCTTTTTCCTCTCATCCGTATGTTTTATAGTGGAATTTGAAAGATCATTCTTTCCAAATCAAAGGGAAATCCCTGGAGCCAAATGAAGAGAGATGGTGTGCACAGGCACCTTTCCTTTCAGCAAGAGCCTAACAAAATATGAGGGGCCAGGAGTGCAGGGAGAGGAGTGGGCTGTTTTTAGAGAGCCGCGCTGGAAAAAATAAGCTAATTGTGCAAAAGCTGGGAAGCAGAGCTGACTGCTGTTCCTTCCCAAACAGTGTGGGCTATCTTTCCCCGTAGTGATAGAAGGTAGAAGCTCGAGGTCTCATTCACTCCCTCCTTGACTACTTTCTACTTGGAGCAATAGCACTTTCTTTCTTTCTTTTTAAAATCTTTTTATTGATTTCAGAGTGGGAGAGAGAGAGAAACATCAATGATGAGAGAGAATCATTGATGGGCTGCCTCCTTCATGCCCCATACTAAGGATCCAGCCTGAAACCTGGGCATGTGCCCTGACCGGGAATTAAACCATGACCTCCTGGTTCATGAGTCCATGCTCAACCACTGAGCCACAAAGGCAGGGCAGTAGCATGTAGTGCAAAAGCACACCCAAGTATCTAGCTCAGGCAAACCGTTTGCACCTGATTTGATGAGCAATGGAAATCTCTGCCAGTTTACTTCATCCTGGAAAACAATCTTTCATTTAAGTTGCCCAGAATTAGTGTTCCAAGGGCTGGTTAAGTGTAGATAAAGCGATAGTCACAAAAATAACAATCACACCAGTGGACACCCGCCACGGAGGAAAACGGGAACCACTCCAAGCCTTTTACTCATGTTTAATTCCGTCCTCGTCATTCCTCAAACACTGGGGTCACTTTTCTGAAACAGCTAACGGCAGGATTCCTCCCATCTCAGCCGGCCTCTGCCAGGCAGTTCCCGATCCCTAACAGGAGAAACAGACCCCGGGGGCAGCAGAAGGCATTTGGGGGGACATATGGAATATTCCACTGCTTCCTGGACTCAGACTCAAGACTCAGAATGGGTGTCCTACAAACAACCTGCACTAAGTTACTGCCTTTTAGCAAAATGCACTGCCAGTGTCACAGGCGACAGCAACAGGTGGGGCTCAGAGGGCAACCAAGCATCAAGCTTCTTCGTGGAGACAAAAGAGGAGAATGGCAGGAACACAAATGTGAAATAATCCACAGCCATATTCTACTTGGATCTGGAATCTCTCTTACTTTGGGTTGTTAAAAAGACACACTTTCCTAATTATATGTCACCCTAGCCAATGGCGTCATACATGCCCCTCAACATGGCTGTGGTAGAAACTGAAACTGGTGACTGAAATGAAGATAAATCCCAACTAATGCACAGACAATTCAGGATTTCCCACCCAGCAAATCACAGGACAGCCACCACTCAGGAAGGATCTCCAGAGATATCTACTAAGTGTATATACTCTTACTTCCGGGTAAAGCTGAACCTTCCCTGGGCAAACTAACATCCTTCTTTTTTTTTCTAATATATTTTATTAATTTTTTACAGAGAGGAAAGGAGAGGATGCTCTTGACCGGAATCGAACCCACGACCCCTCAGTCCGCAGGCTGACGCTCTCCCCGCTGAGCCAAATCAGTCAGGCCTAACATCCTTCTTATTTTAAGGTTGCTCAGAAATCGATTAAAGCTTTCCAGGTTTCACCCAGCCAGTGTTGCTCAGTCTTTGAGCATCGACCTATAAACCAGGAGGTCACAGTTCATTTCTGGTTAGGGCATATGCCTGGGTTGTGGGCTTAATCCCCAGTGTGGGACGTGCAGGGAGCAGCTAAACAATGATTCTCTCTCATCATTGATGTTTCTACTTATATTGCTCTCCCTCTCTGAAATCAATAAAAATATTTATTTTTTTTTAAAAAAGCTTTACTGTTTTGAGCTTCCAAATGCCTTTTAGTTTCTGGGATTGAATCAAATTAACTAACTGATTCATTAAACAGCTATATATGATAGAACACTGTGTGGAGTACAAGAAATAGAAGTCATGGTTTCCTAAGTTCAAGAGCTTACTCAAATGAACTAACAGCAATAGCAAATAGTTTATGAGTACCAGCTAAGGAATGGCCAGCCACTATGTACTCTGGGGTTGTCAGGAAAGATGGGGGGACTGCAACAAACTCACAGAGTATGCAGTAGAGCTTTATGTGGTCATTAGAAAACCTCACATCAGCATGGATAAGCAGGAAGGCCTTGCTGACAATAGGATGTGGAACAGGGAATGAACAAAGAAATGAGATGCTTATTTATCAGATCCTTCAATCCTGAGGGTCACAGCTGGGTGGGAGGAAATCCTTCTGGCAGATCAGTAAGAGAGTTAGACAGCTCTGGATGCTCTTAAGTGTGAGGGGACCTCAATATAATGGAGGTTATTGGAAGACAAGTTTATGTGTCCTGATAATTGTTCTGATTGTTCAGATAAAATTTCCCTTTTGAAACACAAAGCACACTATTCTCCTAAGTTATATGCTTGCTGTACATGTAACATCACTACCACCACACCATTCACAGATCACCCCCAAAGTGCCAGGCTTTATTCACGTTACTTCCAATCCTCAGCACCACTGTGAAAGGTGGATATTATTGCTTATTTCACAGGCCACTAAAGATCAGGAAGGCTACAAAAAGTCCCCAATATCAAACATACTTACGGAGAATATGGAATTTGAAGTCATTATTCTTTCATTGTTAGACAGTGGTTTTGTTCAAAATAAATAGACGCAGACATTATTTTTTTAAAAAGCAGAACTTTCACTGTGCATGTGGCTATGAGTACAGAAACCAGAAGTGACAAGGCAGTACATTTTGATAGGCATAAGCATTAGCATTAACACCCATCTGCAGAAACAGTACACATATCCCTATGAGTATCAAGTGTGCCAGGACAGCCCCTATAAGATTTTAAAACATTTTCTTGTTTTTTAGAGACAAAGTTGTTGACATGTGTCTGGCATTTCTGTGATTCATATTGGCAGAAACTGCAACGGTGATAAGGGAAAGATATTGGGAGGGCATAGGAATCAGCTACAGAGAGGAAATTATAATTTATTGAGATAGGAATACCAAAAAAAAAAAAGGAAGAAAGAAAAAAGATAAGAATACCAGATGTAAACGTTTTGTTGAAAAAAGGACTGTTTTTCCCCTTGGTATTTGCTCAAATGAGTTGAAAACTTATGTCCACAGAAAACCTGCACACAAATATTTATAGCAGCTTTATCCATAACTGCAAAATCTGAATGCAGCCAAGATGTCCTTCAACAGGTGAATGGGTAAACAAATTGTGGTACATTTATACAGTGGCATATCACGCAGGAATAAAATTAAATGAACCAGCAAGACCCAAAAGACATGAAAGAATCATAAATTTATATTGCCAAGTGAAAAATAGTCAATTTGAAAGGCTACTTACTGTATGATTACAACCATTGACATTCTACAAAAGACAAAGCTATTAAAAAGATCCAGAGTTGCCAGGGGTTGGGTGGGAGAGATGAACAGGCGGAGCACAAAGGATGGTTAGGGCAGTGAAACTATCCTGTGTGACACATACAAGTGGACATATGCCGTTTTAAGTTTATCAAACCCACAGAATGTACAACGATTGAATTCTAATGTAGCTATGGACTTGAATATAGTAATGCATTAATATTGGCTTATCAATTGTAACAAATGCACTACAATAAAGCAAGGTGTTGATACTAGGGAGCATTGTGGGGGAAGAGGAGAGAAGCAATATTTGAGGACTTTGTACTTTTGACAAAATTTTTCTGTAAACCTAAAACTGCTTTTACCAAAAAATGGTCCATCCCTTTTTTTTAAAGGAGAGTCGTTATCCAATTAAGTAATGCACAAATTAAGTGATGCCAACCTTCTACCAAATGAAACAAGATTTTTAAAAAACACTTGGTAAACAAGACATAAAAGAAGAAACTCCCATGCTCCATTTTTCAGGTCAGCCCACTCCAGGACCTAGAACATTTTCTCCGACCAAGAGGAAGAAACAATTCTTTAGAAACCGGATATATAAAAAGAAGACTCAATTTATAACATATAATTTATATTTCTATAAAGCAGCAACTTAATCTACATTTTTTAGAGTCTCGTTTTCGAGACTTTGCATTGGAGATACATTGCATTTGTCTCCTTAATCCCAGCATGCCTCTGCTGACATCTGAAACTGTCCCCTTACTTTGTCCAAAGAGACCACAGAAAGAGGCAGACCAGATTGGTAGGTGGCAGTTTGATTCTTGTTTTTTATTTTTTACTCATGAAATATGGGATTTTATTTAGTAACTGTTTAAAGTAGGGAGGAAAAAACCTGTTAAGAAAGACCAGATAGCTGAAACCGGTTTGGCTCAGTGGATAGAGTGTCAGCCTGCGGACTAAAGGGTCCCGGATTCTAACTTCTAAAATTGCCAAGGTTTAGGGGAAGAACTCTTGCTTTCCTATCATCCAGTCCTTTCCCCGGTCCTTTGATTCTGCTGAGTCTATAAGAAACATAATTCATGGAGTATTTGAAGGTGTGACAAGATTACCAGAGATGCTATAAACTTCACATAATTAAAACTACTTCCTGGAAATTAGTGAAACCGCAAACCGTAGTTTGCTGCTCTTCCTTTGCCCTTATTATGTTTATAGAACTATGAAATAGTATCATTTTTCCCTGTTTTAGATTTCAAGGACTGAAATTATTTGAGCAAAAATAATCCTGATCTACCACTTGAAACTGAAAAGATGTACAAATAGATGATGGAGAGAAAATATTTGAGTCAATAATATATTTCTTGAATTTGAAATACTAGAGAAATAAAATAAATGAAACTGCTTTCATTTAGTTTTCCCAGCCTGACTTCAAAATCGGATGCATTCATTTATGTTTATTAAAGTAAAATTCATATAAAGGGAAAGATATGAAGCATAAAATCTGATGAGTTTTGGTAAATGAATACACACATTAAACCAATACCTCCACCAAGGCATACAATGTTTCCATTACTACTGAAATTTCCCTGTGCTTTCTCCCCCAGTCTATTTCACTCAAGTCCATGGGCAACCATTGTTTTGATATCTATCATCATAGGTTAGTTTTGTTTCTTCTTGAACTTTATAGAAATGCAATTATACAATAGGTTCACTTTTGTTTTGTTCAACATAATGTTTTTGATAGACATCTATATTGTTGTCTGGATCATTACCTCAGTCTTACTTATTATTGAGAAGTATTCTTTTTTTTCTGACTATATCACAATTTGTTTATCCATTCTTCTGTTGATGGACATTTGTATTGTTTCTAGGTTTGGTTCAATGAATGTTTTCATTTCTCTTCTATTAATGCCCACTTGATGGTTCATTGGGTAGGTATATTTTTAACTTCATAAAAAGCTCAAAACGTTTTTCCCAAGTGTCTGTTCCATTTTATACTCACCAGCAATGCATGATTGTTCCACATCCTCACCCACATTTGGTATTGCCAGCCTTTTTTAAATTTGTATTTTATTATTTATCTTAGAGAGGAATGGAGAGCGAGGGAGGGAGAGAGGGAGAGAGAGAAACATCAATGTGAGAGCACAAAATCTATCTGCTGCCTCTTGCACAACCCCCACTGGCGATGCAGCCGAAACCCAGGCATGTGCCCTGACTGGGAATCCAACCCACAACCCCCAGTTGCACAGGACAGTGCCCAACCCAACTGAGCCCACACCAGCCAGGGCCAGTATTGTCAGTCTTTTTAATTTTAAACATTTTAATGGGTGTGTCTTAATACCACATTGCAACTAGAATTTGCCTTTCCCTGATGAATAATGGTATTTGACCAACTTTTCATGTTAACTGGTCAGTCACTTATCTTCTTTTATGAGATGTCAATTTAAATCTTTTGCCAATTTCTTTATTGTGTTTCATATATTTTATTGATTTGTAGAAGTTCTTTTTATATGTTCTAAGTATAAATCCAGATTTGTGTATTAAAAATATGTAAATACTAGAGGCACGGTGCATGAAATTCATGCATGGGGGAGGGACAGTCAGGGTATCCCTCAGCCCAGCCTGCACACTCTCCAATCTGGGACCCCTTAGGGATGTCCGACCACCTGTTTAGGTCCCATCCGACATCCCTCTCACCATCCAGGACTGCTGGCTCCCAACTGCTCACCTGCCTCTGCCTGATTGGCCCTAACTTTTTTTGCCTGCCAGCCTGATCACCCCCTAACCACTACCCTGCCAGCCTGATCAACACCTAACTGCTCTCTGGCCAGCTCAATTGCCCCTAATGGCCCTCCTCTTCTAGTCTGGTTGCCCTTAACTGTCCTCCCCTGCAGGTTGCCCCCAACTATCTTCCCTTGCAGGTCCGGTCACCCCTAACTATCTTCTCCTGCTGGCCTAGTAACCCCTAACTGCCCTCCCTCCCTGCTGGCCTGATTGACCACAACTGTCCTTTCCTACTGGTCTGATCCCCCCCAACTGCCCTCCCTTGCTCTTCTGGTCTCCCCCAACTGGTCTCCTCTGCAGGCCTAGCTATACCCCAACCCAACAGCCCTCCCCTTCAACTGGTTCCCTCCAACTGGTCTGGTATCCCCCAATTGCCCTCATCTGCTGGCCTGGTCATCCCCAACTGCCCTCCTCTGCTGGCCTGGTCACCCCTAACTACCCACAACTGCCCTCCCTGCAGGCCATCTTGTGGTGGCCATCTTGTGTCCACATGGGGGCAGCCATCTTGTGACTTGGAGCAATGATCGATTTGCATATTATTCTTTTATTAGATAGAATGTATGTCAGATCTATGTATTAAAAGTATTTTCTCCCAATCCTTGGCTTGTCTATTTATTTTCTTAAGAGAGTCTTTTGATGAGCAGATTATAATTTTGTTGAAATCCACTTATCAATTTTTTCTTTATGGTTACATTTTGTGTAATCTAATAAATTGTTGCCTACTCTAATCTCTCAATATCTTTCTCCATTTTTTTAAAATATATTTTATTGATTTTTTTACAGAGAGGAAGGGAGAGGGATAGAGAATTAGAAACATTGATGAGAGAGAGACATTGATCAGCTGCCTCCTGCACGCCCCTTACTGGGGATGTGCCTGCAACCAAGATACATGCCCATGACTGGAATCGAACCTGGGACCTTTCAGTCTGCAGACCGATGCTCTATCCACTGAGCCAAACCAGTTTCGGCTCTTTCTCCATTTTTAAGGTAATTTTAGAGCTTTAGCTTTTATGTGATTCATTTGTATATTATGTGAGATTGTAGTTTATTTTTCTTTGCATATATAGTCACTAAACATATAGTTCAATTTGGAAAGAACTGACATTTTAACAATAACAAGTCTCCCAGTCCATAAACATAAAATATTTTTCCATATTTGTAGGTCTTGTTTATCTCATCAGTGTTTTTAACTTTTCAGTGTAGAGCTCAATACATCTTTTGTTACATTTATTTGTATTTTGTTTTTAAATGCTCTTATAAGTAAATAGTTCTTTGAGTTTATTTTGTAGTTGTTTGTTGCTCTTTTGAGTTTTACATTTGGACTTTGTATCCTGCAAACTTGCTAAACATTTCATGATATAAGGAGTTCTTTTTCATTGAGTCCACAATGCCAGAGATAAAATGGCAAGATAATACAAAGTCATGTCATCAGTCAATGAGCCGCCATATGGAGGAAAATGGAAAGAAAAGCTTTCTCTAGCTCCTATAAATAGTAGCCATGAGCTCCGTTTTATGGAAGGTAAATCTAAGGTTAGAGAAGTTAATGATTTTGCCCAAAGTCTCAGAGCTGTTAAGGGATGGAGATGGTCATACCCTCCACATCTTTCTGACTCTAGAGCACATGCCTGAACCACTGCTCTCTGGAGCTCCTTTTATTACACTAATAATGCCAAGGGGAGCATCCATTCCCCAGTGCTGATCTACAGGGCTCCAACAGGAAAATGTGGGTTATCACATCCTTCCTCCTGTTCTCTTTTGCCAACTTCTTTGATATCTCCCAACATTTGAAATTCCACCTGGTCAGGTCTCTCTGGCTGCTAGTGAATGCTATAATTTGTGTCATTTGAAAAGTGAAGTAGTCTTTTTAATGATCCATAAAGATGTGCCTGAAGATTATACGAAGAAGAGGCAGCCATTACTTTAGAAAAATAGGTATCCTGATTGTCAAGGAAGCTTAAGTCAGTACTCAAAACAGGGAAGTTGAGTATACGAAAACAACACCGAAAATGAATGCAGATGAGTGTTTTGTCTGTGGAATAACTAATAAATGGTGTTATTCCAAATTCTACACAAAGACTTTAAAGAGAGAAAAAAGAGAGGAAGGGATTTAGTCACTTTTACTGAGACTAAGACATCCTGGAACAATTTTTAGAACACTGACTCTCAGATCCTGTGATAGCTCACCTGAATTAAATCTATGTCATGGACAGTTTCCCTGGGTACATTCATGTATTCACTTTAGTCCTTTCATGAAATGTAACTGCTAAACCAAGAATAACAAAATTATGCAACTGACATTTTTCTGAAGAAACCTTGTGTGTGCAATATTTTAAAACTGCACATCAGAATCTGAATGCATTATTTATCCAAAGGAAAACTACATTGTTTCCAGAGAGTTTGGAAATCAGCTGTAATCTTCATTTTTAATCCTCTCAGACAAAGGAGATTATAAAATAACATAAAATTTACCATGTGTGTATATATATTATGATATATTATGTTACCTTATATTATAACTAGAGGACCGGTGCATGCAATTTGTGCATAGGGGAGGAGGGTCCCTCAACCCAACCTGAGCCCTATCGCAGTCCAGGAGCCCTCGGGGGATGCCCATGAGGAGTGGGCCTAAGCCATCAGTCGGACATCCTTTGCACTGCTGTGGAGGCAGGAGAGGCTCCCACCACCGCTGCTCCACTAGCCAGCCATGAGCCCGGCTTCTGGTCAGGCCAAAACTGACTCTCTGACATCCCCCGAGGGGTCCCAATTGCAAGAGGGCACAGGCCGGGCTGAGGGATCCCATCGCTACACTATTGGGGCTGGGGAGGGATGCGGGAGGATTCCAGGGCATGCCTGGTCTGTCTCAACCAGTCCAATCAGCTGGACCCCAATAGCAAGCTAACCTACTAGTCAGAGCATCTGCTCCCTGGTGGTCAGTGCATGTCTTAGAAAGCAGTTGAATGACCTTAGCATATCATTAGCATATTATGCTTTGATTGAACAGCCAACTGAATGACCAGACACTTAGCATATTAGGCTTTTATATATATAGAATACACACACACACACACACACACACACACACACACACATACACTACATATATATAAAAGCCTAAACGACCAGACAACCAGACGCTCAATGCAGGAGCTGCCCCCTGGTAGTCAGTGTGTTTCCACAGACGGGCACCAGAGTTGGGCTGACGGCTGGCGAGTGCTGTGCTGTGAGCCTCTCCTGGGGACACTCGCCCTGCACACTCAAGTGGTGGTGGTAGTGGTGGTGGCAGGTGCAGCAGGGCAGGATGAGCAGGAATGGCATGGCGCCCAGCCAGGGCTTGGGCTCCTCCTGAGCTGCCTGCTGCTTCACACACTACTTCGTGCTGTACAGGATCTGTGAGGACAGTGGACTGGAGCCCAGCAAGTCCAGGTAAGGCTGGGCTGCGGTGGTGCAGAGGTCCACTGATTCCCACAGGCCAGGCCAAGGGACCCCACTGGTGCACAAGTATGTGTGTGTATGTATATGTATTTATAAATTATGGCCTCTATCCTCCCTTGTGGACTGGTACAAAAGGAGAATTGAAATGTTCATATCTGCATCTTAGACCATAACTTGTCCAAAATGTAACTTCCAGAAGTAGGAATCTGCTTTGCAATTATAACTAAAATGAACAGAAGTGAGATTTGTGATTTCCTGGCCCATTCACAGTATGACAGACGAGGGCACTATTACTGGATTATATTCTTATTTTATATGTTAAAAAGTGATAGGTTTTATTTCTCACCAGTTGATAACTGGTTAGTTTAATGTAACACATATGTTGATCTTGTATCAAAATAAATCTGACCTTTAATTAAGAGCCAACTTGTATTTGATACAACCCTTTTAGCAAGCAAATTGGCAACACATTTCAGAGGCATAAAAATATTCATAGGCGTTGACCATGTAATCTCACTCTTGGCAATTTCTCCCTAAAGGAATAATCTCTCCACTAAAAAAAGAAGTTATAATCATACAAATAGGTATTCAATGTTATTCCTGGTAGCAAAAATTAAAAACAGTTTTGATATCCAGTGACAGAAAGTAAAGAAATTATGAGAATATAATATAATCATTAAAAAAGGAAGTGTTTACCACAATATTAATAGAAAAATACAAACTTTATCCTGTGGTTATATTTATTATTTTGTGTAGCCGATAAACCCAAAGCATTGAAAATATTTATTTTAATAGACAGTGAGATTATGAGTTTTACTTCCTTGTTAATTTAATATTTTGTTGTTTAAAGCTGTAATTTTATAGAAAACGTAGTAAGATATCCACCGGCCTTCTGAGGAAGAGCATGATGTTCGGTTCTCTTATAACCTGAAACCCCACCCTCTGGTCTGTGCCTCTGATCACACTCACCTTCTGATTGCCTCATTCATTAAAGGAAAATTACTTCTAGAATGTTTGCCTCCCTGCAGCAGCCCCACACTTACACGACTCATAGGTAAGGGCCCTATATCCTAGCACAGTAGTTCATGTCAAGAACACTGGGTAGTTCAAATCATACACTCTGTTTAAAAATTGAGACAAACCCTGGCTGGTGTTGCTCAGTGGTTGCAGTATTTGCCCATGCATCAAAGGGTCATGGTTTTGATTCCCATGCACGTAGGTTGCAGGTTCATTTCTATCCCCAGCCCTGGTTGATGTTTCTCTCTCTTTCTCTCACTTCCATTCTCTTTAAAAATCAATGGGAAAAAAATCCTCTGGTGAGGATTAACAATAAATAAGTGAATAAATAAATAAATAAATAAATAAATAAATAAATAAATAAAATGATTCTCCAAAGGTTACTGGTTTAGAATTTCAAATCTCTATCTTACTCACTATTAGAAAATTAATATCCATCCAACATATTACATATATCAAGCACAGGAAGAGAAGCACAAAATCTCAAAAAAACAGGTGTGTGTTTTTCTGACAATTACTAAGAAAGTAGATGTTTACTTGAAATAATTATTAAAAATAGGCATGTGTGGGTGAAACCGGTTTGGCTTAGTAGATAGAGCATTGGCCTGTGAACTGAAAGGTCCCAGGTTCGATTCCGGTCAAGGGCATGTATCCTGGTTGCGGGCACATCCCCAGTGGTAGGGTGTGCAGGAGGCGGCTGATTGATGTCTCTCTCTCTCATTGATGTTTCTAATTCTCTATCCCACTCCCTTCCTCTCTGTAAAAAATCAATAAAATATTTTTTTTTAAATAGGCATGTGTGGATGAAAACATGTGCTTAGTCAGTACTGTTTTATATGATAATTTTATATCCTATATAATAAAAGGCTAATATGTAAATCAACCGAACGGCAGAACAACCAGAGATATGATGCACACTGACCACCAGGGGGCACACGCTCAATGCAGCGGAGTGTTGCTCAGCCAGAAGCCAGGCTCAGGGCTGGCAAGCACAGCGGCGGTGGCAGGAGCCTCTACTGTCTCCATGGCAGTCAGACATTCCCTGAGGGTTCCTGGACTGCAAGATGGCGCAGGCCAGGCTGAGGGGCTCCCCTGAGTACACGAATTTTCATGCACCAGGCCTCTACTTTATACATAACTTAACTAGTTTTCCTTCAGTCTGTTTTCTTATGTATATGTTTAGATTTACTAAAACATGTTCTTTAAAATTCCATTTGAGAATGTTTGGAGTTGGCCCACCACTGTGTCTCTTCAAGATGGTACTTCCTATCGAGGTTGTCTGTTTAATAGTGTTAAATGTTTCTCTTTTCCTCAAATTAGTCTTAAAGTAATAATGTAATGTGATTATGACTTTTTAAAACAAATTTCTCTATGAAATGTTCATGTGTAGCAAGTATTAGATATATAATAATCTGATCCATGTTTGAGTCCTCATGGAGAAGAGTTGGTCTCATGATTTGCTATTCTCTGAGGAAAAGGTAAGAACCTAGAGTAGAAAACATAACCCCCAGAGAGTAATCAAATCTGGAGTATATCAGCCTAAGGATTAAAAGATAAAGGCAGGGTTTGGGGCTGCAAATAGAGTATTTTTGCATCTATAGGGAAAAAAACATATTTTCTCTCTCCTACATTTACTGAGAGGAGTACCAAAAGCATAGAATCAAATTATTTTTAATTTTTCAATGATCATTCATGTATAAAAGTTATAGCATCTTCTTGATTTGAAAAATATTCATAACAGGCTGGCATTTATCTGAAGGGGTTGATATAGTTGGATTGTTCTTGCAACACTAAGAAATCAGATTCTTCTTTATAAGCCAAAGAATCCCTCTCCTCGAGGAAAAATCAGCTACATTAATTAACTCGTGACCACATAACTAAGAAAGCTTATGCTGGGAATAGTACCTGGATATTATAAATTTCTCATTTCCTTTCATGACTCTCTAAAATTATGACTGCTTGATCACTGGATTATTTTTGTTTGTAGTTAATTGTCTCAGAGGGAGCAACTCCAAACTGCTGCTACCAGATTCCTAAGTCATGTGACCAACCTCACATCTTGTTAATATAGAGATAGTGCCTGGCACGGAGCAGGCACTTAGTATCTTTGTCAAGTGAATGACTAGCAGGCTAGAAGTAAAAAGAAGCAGAGGAAAACATCTTGCAGTGTGTGTGTGTGTGTGTGTGTGTGTGTGTGTGTGTGTATTTAGACAGACACAAAATAGAGACTCAAAAATCTACCCACAGGAAAAATCCAAGATGGCGGCATAGGTAAACACCTACACTGCTGCCTCGCACAACAATTTCAAAACTACAACTAAAAGACATAATGGACATCATCCAGAACCACAGGAAAGCTGGCTGAGTGGAAATTCTACAACTAGAGGGAAAGAGACGGGCTCACGGAGAGCCAGAGAAGCTGCAAAAAGCTGAGCTACGGAGACGCTAGCATGGAGAGAGCAGGTGCTGGAGTACCTGGCTGGTTTTCTCTTGCAGGAGGGAAATGGAGACTCTTAAAGGCATTGAACCCCTTATCCTACTACACTAAACCCCAGGTCCAGCCGAAACTCATACGGGGGGAGTTTGGACTGTGAAAAGGGAGAGGTGCACGGAAATTTAGGGGAGTAGCAAAAGATCAGAGGCCTGGTGGCACACACAGCACTGCACGCAGAGGACAGACTGCTGATTGTGCGGCTGGCTTTCACAATAGGGCAGGAGACAGACCCTCCCAACTGTGCCACTTCTGACTCCACTAAGCCCCCTGTTTCGGGTGAAACCCTGGGGATGTAGACTCATGTGGTCCTGGAGCCCAGGGGAGCTGGAAAGGCAGCGGTCTAGAGGCACTGTGGGCGCACAAGGACCACTCCAGTGATTACCCAGTCACGTGAGACTCAGGGGCCTTGGAGGGCGGGGCTGACTGGAAGGCAAGGTGGTCCCTTAAGCCCTGAGACTCCACCCATCCCAAGCTCAACAGAGAGGCTTCTGTGGTTTTGCAAGTCTGGTACCATAAGGCTGAATCCAACACAGAAGTTCTCCAGGCATAGTGAAAATGCCAAGACAAGGGAAGGGATCACAAACAAAAGAAATGGAGGAAAACAAACGACTGGATATAGAGTTCAAAACCACACTTATAAGGTTTTTCAAGAATATCCTAGAAAAGTTGGATAAAGTTAGCAAGAGCCAAGAGGAGATGAAAAAGGACCAACTAGAAATTAAACAGACACTGACTGAAATAAAAAATATTATACAGAGTCCTAACAGCGGACTAGAGAAAGGCAAGAATCAAGTCAAAAATTTGAAATATAAAGAAGCAGAAAACACTCAACTGGAAAAGCAAGAAGAAAAAAGAATCCAAAAGTGTGAAGATAATGTAAGGAGCCTCTGGGACAGCTTCAAGCAAACCAACATCAGAATTGTGGGGGTGCCAGAAGAAGAGAGAGAGCAAGATACTGAAAACCTATTTAAAGAAATAATGACTGAAAACTTCCCACATCTGGTAAAAGAAATAGACTTACAAGTCCAGGAAGCACACAGACCCCCATATAAAAGGAATCCAAAGAGGACCACACCAAGACACATCATAATTAAAATACCAAGAGCAAAAGAGAAAGAGAGAATATTAAAAGCAGCAAGAGAAAAACAGTTCATTACCTGCAAAGGAGCACCCATACGACTGTCAGCTGATTTCTCAACAGAAACGATGCAGGCCAGATGGGAGTGGCAAGAAATATTCAACGTGATGAATAGCAAGAACCTACAACCAAGAATAATCTATCCAGCAAAGCTATCATTCAGAATGGAAAGGCAGATAAAGAGCTTCACAGATAAGAAAAAGCTAAAGGAGTTCATCAACTCCAAACCAGTATTATATGAAATGCTGAAAGGTACTCTTTTAGAAGAGGAAGAAGAAAAAGGTAAAAGACAAAAAACTATGAACAAAAAATACATATCTATCAACAAGTGAATCTAAAAATTAAGTGAGTTAAAAATTTGATCAACAGAAGAAACTGGTGAATATAATAGAATCAGGAGCACAGAAAGGGAGTGGACTGAAAATTCTCAGGGGGAAAGGGGTGAGGGGTGTACAGGGAGAGACTGGACAAAAATCATACACCTATGGATGAGGTCAATGGGAGGGAGGTAAGGGCAGAGGGAAGGGTGGGAGTTGCGTGGAGGAGTGCTATGGAGGGGAAAAAAGAGAAACAAATGTAATAATCTGAATAATAAAGATTTAATTAATAAAAAATCTACCCACAGGCAAATAGTTTCCAAACACTCAATATCAGAAAAATCTTCCATGAAGCTGATGGTGGACTTTGCCCCATAGAAGTCATCCCCAAAATGCAGTATCAGTCCAAGGGAAAACTCCACCTGGTCACTTGGAAAATTCTAAGACATCCCCAGGGGGAAGGGAGATGCATTACTTCGACCCTAAAAGGAAATGAGACCACTGGAGAGGAGAAGCAAGGCACCCAGTCGAGAAGCCCTGTGACCCCAGACAACCTCCCAGCTGCCCAGGAGCAAAGCCAGCATGTGAATCTCAACCTCAAATGCCACGATGAGAGAGGGAATCTGGTGCGTGGCATCTGAGCCCCATAGCCAGAGTCACACCCTGTTTACCGCAGCTGTCTGTGCTGTTCTTGGATGGGGGCGAGGAGGAGGCCAACCAAGAACAAAGTCGGAGGGCACACGAATGAATTTGGTGCCTGGACTCGCTTAATATTTGAACAGATTGTTCTTTGCTAGAATTAATCCATTTTAAACTAGAATTCCATTTGATGGCTCTGCTGCTATTTTTTTTTTCAGCATGCCACACAGCTTGGAGCAATTCACACTTACTAACCTTGTGCTTAACTTTCACCTGCAAGTTACTAATACAATCAAGAAACAAGAGTTAGAGAACACCAAGCTCAAATAATAATAATAATAATAGCATGCTATTTGTTCTGAAATAAATAAAGGGAAAATTCCAGCCCCTAGCAGTCTATTTAGCATCATTTTTAATGTTTCTGAACACCTGGTTAATTGCATTCCTGAGAAAGGTGACATTTCTGGGGCACAGAAAGAATGGTAGTCACAGCTATTTCCCCCATCACATTTCCAACTTGGTGCCAAGAATGTCCAGTTGATTGCCCAAGGGAATGTATCTCATCTGAGATCCCCTTGGACTGCCTGCATTTGTTTTAAGCTGATTATGTCACGTCAAACCCTATTGGGCATTTAATCCAGCAACTCTTAGCCAAATTCTATCGTCCTGGTCCAACACCTGGCTTCGAGCAATTCACCCTCATAAAAGTGTGGAAACCTGGGTACCAACAATGGCCCTGACCTTGGGTAAGACATTTGTCCTTCTGGGTGCTGGGTTCCTTCTCCATAAATTAAAAGGGTTGAACCAGAAGACTTCTAAGATGTCTTTTGGCTCAATAGTATGTGCTGTGATTGGTAACACAAGGGACTGCCAGTTACAGTTCACTGTCTGTCTACTGGAGGGAAGAAATCACAGCATTCCATGCACAGCCACAGAGAGCTGATTCCAACACCCTCTGTTACCAAAAAATAAATAAATAAATAATAAAATAAATAAAATAAAAGGAGGGGATGGGGAATGAGTCCCATAGGGAAAATGGTGTCCCAGCTAGTTAGTGGCAGAACAGGCAGAGACCCAAATCTCTTGACATGTTGTCAGGTACTTCAACAACATGCTCCTGAGCACAGTTGTCAGATCTCCTGCTGAAAGGGGCCGTCTGACCCCAGCTAAGGAGTGGAGAGGCCCAGTGCTCCTTCTCTCTGCTCTCCTTGCTCTTTGCTAAGATCCCTTCTGGCACTTAACCACACTGCATTGCAATTAGTTGGGTGCAGATTTAAACAACATGCATGCACAGACACGCACACACGCTGACCCCCACAGGCCTTTATACCCACTTTAGATTGTGAACTCTTTGAGCACTTCATGCACTCCAAAGTGTTTTACACACGGTAAACACCCCATAAAGGTTTGCCGGATGCCACCGCATGCAGTGCTTCTAGGAGAATGTATGAGGTGGGGGTCAACCAGCAATGGACCCCTCCTCTGCTCCATGTTCTATTGCCCTTCCAGATTTTGCTCCAACAGCTCATAAATGCAAACCACTGATAACCTACACGGATATCACAGGGGCAGCCCACTACTGGAGGTGCAGTGGATCTCAGCACAAAGGATGCCCTGGGAAGGTGGATTAGCAAATATGGTTTGAAATTAGGCTAAAATGAAGCTTAAGCCTTCGAAGCCACTGAGACAAAAATGGGTCAACAAAGAGACTAAGCATATGAAGGACCACCAGCTGCCTCGGCAGCCTCCCAGGCACCTGCAGAGCAGACAAGTGGGCTTATCCCCATCCCAGTTTACTTGTGCAGCACACAGGACCAGACACCACAGAAGACATCTCATCCCAACTATCCAGGGGGCAGCAGTGTGTGGTGGGGGTAGTAGGGGTACAGTTCAGGTTTGTGAGGCCGCTGCCTGAGATTAGGATCCACTTAATGCCTGACTTTCACCAATCACTAAGCAGCTCCTCCTCCTTAGAAGAAGGAGAGGGCGGGGGAGGGGGGGATAAGGAAAAACAAAAAAACACCAAGAGAGCTCATGGTAAGACTTCTTTGTAAGAAAATATCAAGATTAAAAAAAAAAAACATATTATGCTCCCCCTTGAGAATGAAACAATTATTTCAATTGTGATAAATTTAACTCAAATAAAATTGATACACATGATTCCTTTCTTCTGAGAGTTTGGCTTCTAAAACATGACCACAACCAATAATCGTGTAGCCATACATCAACAACTCTATTGGAATTCCAAGGGAGTGTGAGAGGACCAGTTTTTCAAGGAGCAGACTGCTGTGCGTGCCCATAAATACACACGCACAGATGCACATGCATATTTGAAGAAGCCAAGAAGCAAGGACGCACCCTGTAAGTAATGTCAATGCTTTGAAAATTAAAACCCTAGGTGTCCAATTTTATAAATGTGCAAATTGCTGAAGTGACATAAAATTCTGCCAAGGGTAAAAGCATATCCGGATCAGCAGGAGTGTGCGGGAGGCTGCAGGGGTGGGGTGGGGTGGGGAGGTGGGGAAGGAGGCCTAAGGAAAGAGAATGTACTGAATGTTGAGTTTGTAAGTATTTCCCTGGGCTAAGGACACTACTCCACTTGTCCAGAAGAGAATCAGCTGCTGTGTTTGGGCATTGGCTATATATATGGTGTGTTTGGACATAAGGGATAGATCATGTTTAAATGAATACCAAAAATGCCTGCCTTAATTAGAAGTCATATTCTAATAGCATATATGCACCATTGAATTTTATCTAAAGGTACACCTTAATTACATTAATATTGAAATCAATTTTCTATTTTTTAATTTTCACTACTTCCCAATTTTTTTTTATTTTTTACAAGTGGAGGAATCTAGCTTCATCACTTATGTTCAACTGGTGTTCTGTCCACTGCATGTTGAACATATGAAAAATAATTATAATCATAGCTCTTCCAACATGAACAAAAACAGTTTCATTACAGATTTCTAGCTATAATTCAGAGATGGGGCTTTTGCAGGGTTTCCATTTCATGCCTTCATTCTAATTTTTAATCTATTAACCTGTATTTACTTTACTTGGAAACAAAATCAAACCCACAAAAAATGTGGCCAGTGAACTCCAAAATAACTTTTATTCAGATTGCCAGTTGTTGACATTTTGCCACATTTGTGTTATCAGTTTCTTGCTCTCTTCAAATATACTGTATATTGAAGTGTAGTTTGAATACATCATACATATCACATTCCTTCACTCCTCAGGATTACATGTGTAACTCCTAAGAACACAAATGTTGAATTTCTTTTTTAAAAACATATTTTTATTGGTTTCAGAGAGAAAGAGAGAGGGAGAGAGCGATAGAAACATTGATGATGAGAGAGTCACTAATAAGCTGACTGGGGATCAAGCCTGCAACCCAGGCATGTGCCCTGACGGGGAATCGAATGTACCTCCTAGTTCATAGGTGGATGCTCAACCACTGAGCTGCACCAGCTGGGCTGAATTTATTTTCTTACATAAACTTAGTACAGTTATTAAATTCAAGAAATTAAACATTGGCGTATTTATCCCATCCTTATCCCAATTTTATCAATTCTCTCAATAATGTCTTTTATACTTTTTCTTTCTTCAGTCTCCAGGATCTAGTCCAGGATAACATTGTATTTAGCCATTATTTAGTTAATAGTCTTCTTTAATCTGTAATAGTTTTTCAATCTTTCTTTATCTTTAATGACATATTTTTTAAAAAATTTTTGTTGAATTTGTTGGGATGACATTGATTGATAAAATTGTACAGGTTTCAGGTATACAATTCTATAATACATCATCAGCATACTGTATTATTCACCACCCAAAGTCGACTCTCCTCATCATTTATTCCCCCTTCACCCTCTTCTACCTCTCCTCTTTCCTTCTGGTGATCACCACACTGGTCTGTATGTGAGGTTTTTTTTTCTTAATTCCTTCACCTTTTTCAGCCAGACGCCCAACCCTTCTCCCCTATGACAGCTTCAGTCTCTTCTCTATATTTATGAGTCTGTTTCTATATTGTTTATTTTGTACATTATATTCCACATATATAAAGGAAAATCATATGGTATTTGTCTTTCTCTGATTGGGTTATTTCACCTAACATAATACTCTCCAGGTCCATCAGGCAGTCACAAATGGTAAGAGGTTTTCTCTTTTTTACAGCTGAATAGTATTCCATTGTGTAAAAGTACCACAGATTTTTTTTTTAATATATTTTATTGATTTGTTACAGAGAGGAAGGAAGAGGGACAGAGAGTTAGAAACATCGATGGGTGAGAAACATCTATCAGCTGCCTCTTGCACATCTCCCACGGGGGATCTGCCCACAACCAAGGTACATGTCCTTGACCAGAAATGAGCCTGGGACCCTTCAGTCCACAGGCCGTCGCTCTGTCCACTGAGCCAAACCGGTTAGGGCAGTACCGCAGATTTTTTTATCCACTCATCTACTGATGGACATTTGGGCTGCTTTCCAATCTTGGCTATTGTAAATAATGCTGCAATAATATAAAGTATATATAGTCTTTCAAATATTTGGGAGTTTTTTCAGATATATTCCCAGAAATAGAATTTCTGGGTTATAAAACATTGCCATTTTTAATTTTTTGAGAAAATTTTATGTTTTCCACAGTGGCTACACCAGACTGTTTCCACCAACAGTGCATGAGAGTTCCCTTTTCTCTACATCCGTACCAAGACTTGTGGCTTGTTGATTTATTGGTGATATTCATTCAGATAGGTCTGAGGTGATATCACAATGTGGTTTTAATTTGCATTTCTCTGATGATTAACGATGTTGATCATCTTTTCATATATCTATTGGCCATCTGTATGTCCTCTTTGGAGAAGTGTCTAGTCAGGCCCTTTGCCCACTTTTTAATTGGATTGTTTGTTTTTAGTGTTGAGTTTTCTAAGTTCTTTATAAATGTTGGATATTAACTCCTTATCAGATGTACCACTGGCAAATATGTTTTCCAATGAGTTATCTTTTCATTTTGCCTGATAGTCCCATTTGTTTATTTTTCTTTTGTTTCCCTTGCAAGAATGAATATACATTAACACACACACACACACATATTAATAAAAGAGTAATATGCTAATTAAACTGGATAGACCAGATGTCTTCCGGACATCCTTCCAGACAAAGCCACGGTAGCGGGGGCCAAGGCAGAGGCAGTTAGGGGCAACAGGCCAGCAGGGGAGAGCAGTTAGGGGTGATCAAGCAGGTAGGCAGAATGGTTAGGGGCGATCTGGAAGTCAGGCAGGTGAGTGGTTAGGAGCCAATGGTCCTGGATTGCAAGAGGGATGTCTGACTGCCGATTTAGGCCCAAACCTGCATAGGATTGGGCCTAAACAGGCAGTTGGACATCCCCCAAGAAGTTCCAGGTTGAAGAGGGTGCAGGGCAGGCTGAGAGACCCTCACCCATACTCAAATTTTGTGCACCGGGCCTCTAGTATACAATAAAATACAACTCTGCCATAATAAAAGAGAATGAAATCTTGCTATCTGCAACAACATGCAGATGTTGAAGGTATTGTATTGAGTGAAATAGGTTGGACAGAGAAAGACAAATGCCATATGATTTCACTTATATGTGGAATCTAAAAAAAACAAAATAAATACACAAAACAGAAACAAATTCATAGATACAGAGAATATTTTGATATCTGACAGATGGGAGGGGTGTTAGCAGTATGGGTTAAAAGGGGAAAGGGATTCATATGTATAAATTTTATAGGTAGTAATAATGTTATAACTATGAATAGTGTCAGATGACTCTATTTATCAGGTGATCACTTCTTAAGTTATATATGCCTAATCACTATGTTATACACCTGAAATTAATATAATATTGTATGTCATATTTAATTTAAAAATAATTTTTAAATTGGGGAATAACATAAACATATGTATTGGGAGTAATGCCTACTTTTTTGGCTATTTAAACAAATCAAGAGTCAAATGTTTGTGTATAAAATCAATTTTATTATAAATAAAAAAGAGGCTATTTATCAATACAAATATTTTTATCCTCTTTCCACTGAAACCAATGAATATACTTTTATTAATTTTTCTTTCTTTCTGCTATAATCAAATAGTTGACCAGAGGACTTTTAGTTTATCATGTCCTGAGTAATATTATTACAATATGGCTTGCTGCACCATTTTCTAACTCTGATTGTTACCTCCAAAATTGTTAATTTTTAAAAATATGGATCCATTCTACTTCTTTTTAATTCCAATATTGCTTTTACATATATTGCACAGAGTGGTATATCTCAAAGTCTTTACATTACCTGCATCATTCCCCCAGGTTGAGTATCAAAATGCAGTTTTGAAGACGCCAGGCTGCTGCATCTGAATTTCTACCTGTGGAACCCAGAAGTCTCCATTTTAACAACCCAGGCAGATACTCCTAAGCACAGTGTTATGGGGCAATAGTTAGTGTCAAGCACTGCACAAAGCTAGTCTGGTCTCCCTTAGTCTGTGCTCCAGATTCTTAACCTTTCTTGAATGATCAAGTTTCTAGATGCTAGCTGATCTTAGTTGCTACCTATGGATACTCTGTAATTTATCAGGGTCCCTATTTAAATTTGGCATCCAAAATTAAACCTGCCCTTATAGAAATTGTTTGTTAATACAGAGCATAGAGGGACTTGTGCCTTTCTTGATCTAATGATTACTTATGTTAAAATAACATAATGCTGACATTTTTAGTAATTCATAAAGTGACTGTAACCACCTAAAGTTACAGATATTTTTTCACTTGAACATCTATATTTGAGCAAATCCAAACAAAATTTATAGTTATCTGTTAGATTTAATTCTGTTAATATATCATTAAGATAACTTTCAAAATTTCGTTTCTTCACCTATCATATAAATGTGTCTATTATTAGCTTTCTATAACATGAAATAGTCTCTGGTAGAGAGCCACAAATCTCTGTCTTTTATTCTATTTGAGATTTTTTTAATTTAAATTCTTTATTATTTAAAGTATTACATATGTCCATTTGAGATTTTTATAATTGACTACAGGCTCAGTGTATGAAATTCGTGCACGGGTAGGGTCCCTAGGCCTGGCCAGCGATCAAGGCTGATCAGATTCCCCGCCTCCCTGCCTCCTCCTTCTCTCACTTCCTTAGTGTCCCACCGCTGCCACTGGTCTCCTTCCATGTTCCACGCCACCCCCAGGTGGTCAATGCATATCATAGTGAGAGATTGAACTCCCAGTCTCCTGGTCAAACTCCCAAGAGGATTCTTTGCATATTAGCCTTTTATAAATAGATAGA
The DNA here is from genome assembly GCA_011751065.1 of Lasiurus cinereus. NCBI lineage: Eukaryota > Metazoa > Chordata > Mammalia > Chiroptera > Vespertilionidae > Lasiurus > Lasiurus cinereus. The sequence continues at coordinate 13,488,879 of JAAGEH010002534.1, read as the reverse complement.
TAGATTGATAGGTTTGGGTAAATATAGGCAGATTACCTCTGGGGGAACATTTGTCAAGATAGTTAAAGGTACAGAAATGCCAATTTTACCTAAATAAATTAGAGTGATTAGAAAGAGGTTTATTTTCTATTTTTTAAAATTATGGCATAATATGAAAATTCACATGATTTTTAATTAAGAGAAAATAATATGGAGAAATGTCTCTCTTCTGGCAGCCACTTAGGACACTTGTCCTGGCTTCTCCAGATGCACATTCCTTTTTCCTTTCCATTAGGAATTCTTCAGGGGAGAGCGTGAGATGCACTGATAGAAAGATACCATTTTTATGTCATCCACAGAGTTGGAAAGTATATGTTCATCCACTCATTTATAAAAATGCCAAATAGAATAGGGTAAAGGCATACTACTAGACGTGTTCTCATGTTATTTAAAGCTGTTACAAGACATTATTGATAGGAGGCAGCCCATATTACTCCATCAATTCAGGACAAATAACAATTGCTAGCTGCTGTTTGCTTTTCACACAGTCCTTTAATCTATCTACCTAGTAACCTCATAAAAAATAAACCATTTTAGTTTATCAACATTTCTCCTTCGTTGTCATTTGTTGGCTGCTAATGACCATCACAGTCATTTTTGCATGCTCAAAAACCAGTCTTTTAACAATCAGCTGTCAAACCTGCAAACCTCAATCTAATTTTCTATAATTTCTGGAATCCATCCTATTATCCTCTTCAAAATAAGATTAAAGTTATTTGTCTCTGGTCTTGTGGTATTACTCCTGTTTGCCACAACTTTTCAAAGACTACTAAAGAGTAGCTCGAAGATTATGTATGAAAATTCTGTTACCACCCTGGTACCTAATTCATCTGGCCTCATTTTAAACAATATCTTGGTGTAAATTTACTAGTCCCTCATCCACTTGGGGCTTAAAATTCCAACTTTCCATAGTTTTTCTCTATCTTCAGTTTAAAGACATTTAAAAAAGAGAAGAAGAAGAAATAGGAGTTGAATGATACTGCTGCTTCTCTAATATGCTTTCTGTTATCAGCTCTAAGCAGTACACTTATTATTTCCTTCTTTTTGACAAAAAAAAAAAACATGCCTTACAGTTTCTTTGTCAACTTTATAGTTTTCTTTATCCTCAATTTATTGAAAGCCTTAATTTGACACTTTCATAATAGATTTCTATATCCATCCTTGGTTACTCTCCCTTCTTGGTATCTTTTATACATACATATGAAATTTTAGATTACTAGGCAGCCATTCAACTTTCCTGAGCTGTCTCCCATTTTATTTGAATTATTCCAACTAGAAGTTTTGTTGTGGTTGATTTTTAATCTCCCTTTGTTAGCCATAATCCCTTTTTGAGACTCAAGTCATGGGTCAAGAACTGTTCTCCGTGAACTTTTTATAAAAGTTTCTCAAAGTCCAGGGCACTTGTCTGTCCCTGAAGCCCATGGTGTGTTCCTCTGGCCATCATAAACTATTAGCTTGGGGTTCTCAACGATTTTTTACATCACAGCACTTCACTGACGGTAGTCTCCCATGTGACACACCCGCATATGTATCCCAAGTTTTACAAACCTCAAGAATATTTTGCCTAAAAGTAAAGTCATATTTAACTGACACCTATGTTGGCTATATGTCAGTTATGATTGCTCTCCACAGTCATATGGTAACATTGATAAACAAGCTGCCGATTATGTAGTATTCCATGCCACTTCTTATCCTATATAATAAAAGGCTAATATGCAAATTGTCCCCTTGACCAGAAGTTCGACCAGGGGGCAGGGCCAGCTGGCCAACTGCCCATGGCCCCTCCCCCGAGCCAGCCAGTCTGATCGACCCTGTTTGGAGGAGGACCAGCTGGACCTCACCCATGTACGAGTTCATGCACCAGGTATTTAACAAGAATATAAGAATGTGATACATTAATAAAAAATAATTTTAATGAAATAATTAAAAAATATAAAAACAAACAAAAAAAGAACATAAGAGCCATGATATCATCAGAATTATATATTTTTAGAAAGTAGACTATTTACAGTTTTACTTCCTTCACTATTGGTAACAAATTGCTTGCAACTTACCTCTGTGCCAAGACCAAGTTACAGATGACCAAGGTTCTTTCTCCCCTCCATACTACCAACTAGCCTTTCCTCATTGTTCAAAACTTAAGCCAAGCCTTATTTGATTCTGATAATGAGGACAGTCAGTGATTTACTCCTCAGGATGATCCAAGTCATCTTTCTTGATAAACAACCTGCCTTTGTAGAATTTGGGTGCCATTTGGCTAATAGTCTAAAACATTCTCCCACAGTCACATATATTATTTGTAGAGTCTAATATTTCGGCAGTCTCTGTATATGAGCCTTTTAAATATAGCAGTGAGATATCATGATGCCTTTAGAATAAACAAATGCAAGTTTTTGCTATCTTTAACTTTTAAAAAGTGGATTGAGCATAACTTGAAGTTAAATTAAATAGTTGCCTGCAAAAGGTATTTTTCTAGCAAACCCTAACAATGAATATGAATGAAAAACTGTTCAATCATTAGATAATGCACTCAGTGATGAAAGCACTTGGACAAATGAGGGGAAGGGAGGGAGAGGAGGGAAAGAAAAGAGGAAATCTGGAAGTTCCATCCATCCCTGTGGGTCTTCTTTTAATATGCAAATTATGGCTAAACTGGAACTTTTTTTTTTTTAATAAGAGCCATTTGAAATGAACAATTCTTTTCATTCTCTGGCTGCTTGCATTATAACTTCCACAATGTGTTACATTAGACCCAATCTTGCCCTGGCCAAGTGGCTCAGTTGGTTGGAGCATCCTCTTGTACACTAAAAGGTCATGGGTACAATTCTCACTTAAGGCATATACCTAGATTGTAGATTTGATTCCCAGGGCAGCCAAACATCACATTGATTTTTCTCTGTCTCTCTCCCTATGCCTTCCTCTCTCTCTAAAATCAATAGAGTAACATTTTTTAAAAGCAACTAAGGCCCTGGTTAGAGTATCGACCCAAGAACCCAAGGGTCTTGGGTTCAATTCCAGTCAAGGACACATACCTGGTTTGCAGGAGGCAACCAATTAATGTGTTTGTCTCACATCATGTTTCTCTCTCTCTCCTGTCCTCCTCTCACCTCCCTTCAACTCTCTCTAAAATCAATGAAAAAATATCCTCCAGTGAGGATTAACAACAACAAAAAAAACAAATCTGTTTCTTACATAATATATAGTGTTAGCTTAGAACTTGCTTCAAGGAATATTTAAGGTCTCCTAACACACTTTCATAAATCTGTTCTAGATTTATGATTTATACTCTAAAACCTTTGATGCAAAAGGAATATAACTTTTAGTAAAAGTGGTGAACACTTTAAAAAAAACACCAAATTTTATTTTTAAAGCCCTCTTTCTTTCTAGTCATGTAACCCATTCTAAATCAATTTCCCTTATATTTTTAACCTAGAAAGTTTGATCAAATAAATCCACTGAAGCTGCTCTTTCATAATCCTAATACATCTTTTATTGGACCTAAAAAATAAAAAAGACTTCCAAAGTTTTTTTTCCTTTATCAAAGCGGTCAAAATATAACATGGCATCATGTAAACCACTTAGATGTGGTTCTTTGACTACCTGAATGTCTTCTGACAAAGCAAAAGAGGCAAAAAGAAAGAGGATCAGGGAGAGAAGAAGAAAAGGGAAAAATAAGAGTAAATATCAAATTATTAAAGAAATTGTTTTAAAATGAGCTCTTAAAAAGACCCACACAGTCTGTTAGCAAATGTATTAGAATGCAACAGTAACTATTTTTAAAATGGTCTTACTAGTTATCATGTCCTCTTTTTAAACATATATTTCCTAATACCTATATTTGTAAGGACAAGGAAAATAGTTTTACTTGGTATATGGATACAACCATACAATGTAGTCATGCACATGGTACCAAGAGCTGTAGCCCTCCCTCTTCATGGGTTTGGATTTAGCCTTAGTCAATGCAAAATTCTGTACTATTCCACTCTGGCCCTCGAGGAAATGGCATCAAATGTCCACAGCAAGAGCCACTAGCTGGTTATACTAATCTTCCTTCACTGCCCCATATCTATCTTTTAAAAATTCAGACTTTACTGTTTTACAACTACTTTTCATGAATTTATTTTTAACAACTAAAACATTACCCTAAAACATATGTCTAACTTAAGACATTGCGGACCAATAGTTTTATTGCTAGCTTTACCCAATGACCAGATAAGTTTCTATTGAACGAGTACAAAAAGCGTTTTATATAAATGTTAAAGGCACGCCTTAAAATTAAATGCCCATTGCATTTTGAAGTTATTTTTACATTTTTAGCTTGTTCTTATAAGCTAATATATTTTTAAAATATGATTGCCCACAAGCCTTAGAACAGAAAACACAAGAATTCTCATGATCCTCTGCAATCTGTTAATAAGCACTGTTCTAAAGCTTATTTCTATGTACATTTTCCATACAAAAAAAATCAAAATTGTCTGTTCATTGTATGCATATATGCATAACCCATGGACACAGACAAAGGGGTGGTGAAGGTCTGGAACAGGGGGCAGGTGCAGGTTAGAAGGGGTCAATGGGGGGAAAGGGGGAACATAAGTAATACTTTCAACAATAAAGATTTTATTTAAAAATAAAAAAATAAAAAGATTGTTCAGTTCAGAGGTCTGATGGTAGTTTTTTAAAACACAAAATCACTCCACTTGTGATTATTATGGAAGATGTGAAAGTCTGTCTAAAAGTCATCCAAACAAAGAGCCAAATACACCTGCAAATTCTTCATTTTTTGGAAGGTATTCTGTACGTTCTTGTGTGCCTGAGCTATATAATAGCAATAATAATCTGGTCTAGATATCTTCACTTTTAAAAGTCATCTGAGATTCCACACTTGATCCAGAACAAAGCAGCAATTTTTCAGGATCATCTCTGTGCCTTCGTGGCCAAAGTTCCCCTATACTTTGAGACCTTGGAGACAGGGTTTCAAATTGGATATAAGTCTCTTTTTCCAAATCTTCTTCCCAGAAGGATTCTGACTTACATTGCAGTTTGCAAACTTTATACAACAGGAAAAAAATCAATGGCAAGACAGCAAGGCAAGCAGCACCGCTCACTGCAATAAGGAAGGGCTCTTGAGAATTACCCTCTTCAACACCATCAGTAGAAAAGGTGATACATTGGTCTTTCTGGGGAGGCGCTCCTTTTGGACAGACACATGCTATGTACTGCCTACCAGGCTCCAGGCCATTTATGGTTACTTGGTTCTTGCTGAAGTCTGCATTCAGCAGCAGCAGGTCCTTTTCCCCATGCTTGGAATACAACACGGTCACCTCAGAATTATGCATGGTGTTGATGGTGTTCCACATCAAGGTCACACTCTCTTTGGTCTCACTGACTGCCCTGAGATTTTCTATTGTGATATTTGTCTCCATAGGCCTTGTTCGATCCAATAATGTCAGCTCTTCTTTTCTACTTGCACTAGCTGGGGGACGCTTACTTCCACCCATCTCCACATTTAAATTTCTTTCCCCATCTGGATGGAGCTGGAATGACTGCCGGCTGGCCATGGTTGTGCTTGTTGAAATTTTAATGCTTAGAGTTGTGGTTGGAGAAACGATGGAGGAGAAGAAAGGATATAAGGAGAAGGAAGCAGCAGAAGGAGGAAATGAAGTAGAAGTAGAAAGAAAAGTGGAAGAAGATGGAGAGAAAGAGGAGGAGGAAGAAGGCCGGGGAGATGGCAATGAACCAGGTATGGAGATAGATCTTCTAGATCCTGGCTGGCCTTCTTGCCCAGGGTGATCTCCATTTTTTTTTTCATAACTGTCTAATGCGATGGTGGTCGTGACGATACCAACCACTGTCACAGTAACCAGGGCTTCTGACATCCCAGCCAAATTTTTGGCCTTACACTTGTAATCCCCAGCATCCTTGTAAGAAATGTCTGTGAAGCTTATTACCGACCATCTGACTCCTTTCCCTGGAGATTCCTGAATTACTGGAAGAAAAAAAAACATATATAAGTGCGTGTGTGTGTGTGTGTGTGTGTGTGTGTGTATAATTCTGTGAGGAGGAAAAAAAATAGCATGCCAACTGAAAAAGGAGCAACTATTTGGATCTACATGCATCCTTTTTTCATAAGCCAAGAGGGAATGGCATACAGCAAGCCCCTAATGGCAGTTGATGGTTCCATAAATTGCCTACATGAAGGTCTAGGTCATGCCAGTCTATACAAAAAAATAGTATTTTTAAGAGACATGGGACTGTGAATTGGGAGACTTGATTTTAGTAAACTTTTGTCCACTAAGTAGTATGTAATTTCAGATTTGTCAATTAGTGTCTTTATGCCTCTGTTTCTATATTTTTAAAATAAGGGGGATAAGACAAAGTGATCTCAAAGATCCCTTCTAATTTTAATTCACTATTGTCCTATAAAATGTTTATCACATGGCCTTAATTTAATATTTCTACAAATATTTATTCATTAAAAAAATGCTATCTATCTACAAATGGCACAGGAGATCATTTTCTGGCATGGAGGAGACATAATTTGTATTTTCAATCTTTTGTTTTATATTTAGTTTATATAAACTAGTAAAGCATGGGTTCTTTTATTTGTAGAATAATATATAGTTTTTTAAAAAATTGAATTTTACTTTCTGAAACACTTAAATTTGACATATTTCTATTCTGTCTTGATTTCTGAAGCTTTCTGAAAACTAATACACTAAGCAGTATACCAAGGGCCCTAAATTTAACTCACATCTCAACCTACCTATTATCTATTTGTAAGGATAGTAAGCCTTGACTTTTTTTTTTTTGTCAGGTTTCATTATTTGAATCTTGATTTAATTTAACTTTCAGGAGTTTTAAGAATAGATTGCTTTAGTCATCAGAATATCACTATAAAAACTAAGGCCAAAGCATTGGCTTGGACATAGTATGATTTGAAAAATCAATGAAAAAAAATATTTCTAAAAATTATACTTTTTAATTCACAATATGTTTGCATGTAATTTTTTACATAATCATTTAAAATGAGAAACTGATATGAAAATCCCTTCTGAGGAAATTGTAAATATTATACATTTTAAGTGAGCCATATCTAAGATGACACAGCAAGACAAAGGCCTTATCTGCAGTCATTCATGCACTGGATCATGTTTTCTAAGAAAAGAATCAGATTCTCTAATTTCATCTATGTACTTGGTCAGATAACAACTGAGGAAAATACTAAGAAAATGAACTTTCAAAACCCTTTTACCTAACACTCTTGGCATATTTTATTAGAATTAACAAGCAAATTGCAAATATTCCCCAAACTGAGATTAAATACAGATCTTCGAAAACTTTGTTTCAACATGGCACCCAAATTAAAAAAAAAAAAATACCTGTGTAATTAACAGGTGAGTGGTCAGATTTTGTCCATGTGAGTTGTGGGGTGGGGTAGCCAGTGCCGTCACACCGTAGGAGGACATTACTGCCCACAGCAGATGTGATTTGGGTGGCCGAGGTCATCACCGATGGCTTTGTACACTGATCTAGCTCAGCCCGCTGAAATAAAATCCCTGTCAGGCGCTCTGGCTCACTGCAGACCATCAGTGGATCAAGAAGTACTATGGCAGGATCACCAACTTTGGATATCTCGATCATTTTGGATATGTGACAGTCACAGTACCACGGGTTGTCTTGCAGACCTAAACCAGAAGGAGGAAAGGCTGATAAAGATTATTCTGATGGCTTTCGTTTACATCACAGCCTCTTGGAGAAGCAGGTGTCTGCACAGTCTCCCTAAAAACAAAAGTACACTCAGGGATGAAATGGAGTCATCTTTCTGTCAGTTTTGCCCTGATCCAGTCACGTGAATGAACAAATCCTCTCAGTTCAGATCATTAAGGGTCATAGCTAACAGTCATTGAGCACTTATTCTGTACTTTGTTCTAAGCACTTACTAGTATTTTCTCATTTAATCCCAACAACCCTATATAGAGGAGAATATTGTTATTCCCCCTGTAAAGATGAAGAAGCTAAGACACAGAGAAACCAAATAATTTGACCAAGGTCACATAGCTAATTAGTGTCAGAGCCAAGATTTGAATCCTAGTAACACAGAATGTTATAAACAAAGTGATATAGATATTTCTATGGTGCTATGAAAGTACTTATATTATTACTAGGGTCCAATGCACAAAATTTCATGCACTTGGGCAGGGGGTCCTCAGCCCTGCCTGTACCCTCTCACAGTCTGGGACCGCTCAGGGGATGTCAACCTGCCAGCAGCCGGACATCCTTAGCACTGCAAATGATGCGGGAGAGGCTATCACCATCACAGGTGCACTCACAGCCTGCAGCCTGGCTTGCGGCTGAATGCAGCTCCCTCTGTGGGAGCGCACTGACCACCAGGGGGCAGCTCCTGCATTGAGCGCCTGCTCCTGGTGGTCAGTGCATGTCACAGCGACCTGTCATTCCCAGCAGTTCTGCCATTAGGGTCAATTTGCATATTACCCTTTTATTATATTGGATAAGTATTATAGGATGCTGAGAGGCACCTAATTCAGGCTGCACTATGTCATGATTGTGTGTGATCTGAAGACACTGAGGTAGTACAACTTCTGTACAGCAAAAGCATTGAGTGAGATGTGGACAATGTCAGGAGATAAGACTGAAAAGATTGATAGAGGTTAGGACATGGCTTGGCATGAATTTCATGTTGTAGCCATGAATATATATTGCCCAAATTCCCGTTTGGGAGAGAATCAGCAGCCAGAAACACAGTTGGTTGACAACCTCCTATTGTAAGTGCCTTCAGGATCTGCCTGGGCTATCAGAGTTATTAGCCAAGATATGTTGGCCTTCCAAAATGCTGTCAGTATGAGCTTAAAGGAAACTGAGGAAAATGCTACTGGAAACTAGAGGGGATAAGACTCTTGTTATGGAGTGGCAAAAAGTTTAGCAACACTGTCACCTGTGTTTAATAGAAAAAGTAGGAAACATAATAAATAAATGTTCTAGCTAAGGATATTCCACATTGAATTCCTGGTATCTTCTTGCTGCTCATAATAAACTGTAAAGAGACATCAGCTAAAAGAAGATATAAAGTGTAAATATGAAATTTTTATATATAAAGGCTAATATAGATATAAAAGAACCACAACCTGTTGGGTCCATAATAAAACTGTTTCAATATGGAGATAACTCAAAAAATTAAAAATAGAACTGCCTTGTGACCCAGGGATTCCATTTCTGGGCATATATATCTGAAGAAATCTAAAACACTAATTGAAAAGAATATGTGCACCTCATTATTTACAATAGCCAAGGTAAGAAAGCAACCCAAGTGTCCATCAATAGATCATTGGATAAAAAGGCTGTGGTATCTTTATACATTGGAATATTAACTAACAATAAAAAGAATGAAATCCAATATATGTGGCAGCATGGATGGACCTAGAGGGTAATGCTAAGTGACATAAGTCAGACAGAGAAAAACTAATACCATATGATTTCACTTATATGTGGAATCTAAAGAGCAAAATAAACAAAATAAAAGCCGACTCATTGATACAGAGATCAAACTGATAGTTGCCAGATTGGAAGAGAATTACAGGGCTGGGTGAAGACTGTGAAGGCATTAAGAAGTACAAATTAGTAGTTACAGAATAGTTATGAGGATATAAAATACAGCATAGGGAATGTAGTCAATAATATTACAATAAGTACATATGGTGCCAGGTGGGTACTTGAAATATTAGGGGTATTTCTTTGTAAAGCATAAAATTGTCTAAGCCTTATGCTATACACCTGAAACTAATACAAAATAATACTGAATGCAAACTATGATTGAAAAATAATAAAACTGTTTTTTATGCTGAGCCTTCAAATTAAGAAAGAGCTTCAGAATGAAAATTAATCCAGTGTGGGTGGGACTATAATAGCATTTGCTAAGATCTCAGAGGGATCTAAGATGGTGCTTCAGAGCCTGCAATCAGACAGACATAGTCTTTCTAAGGATCTTAATGGTGATGTCCCATAGCAGCCTCCCACAAAGCCCAAGGTTGAAAGGATTTATCTCTGAAGATTTGTGGTTGTAACTTTTTACTAATGGAGTGGATTATACAATGATTCCTAAGGAGAAACGACAGAATTGCAATTTTAAAAAATTCTAACGATGGTGGAAGATTTAACTGTTCACTATAAATTCTAGATTTCTATTTATGCCTATCTCTAATAATAAAAGCATAATATGCTAATTAGACTGGACATCCTTCTGGACAACCTTCCAGATGAAGCTGGAGCTGAGAAGGAAGCCGGGGTCCAGGTGCCAGAGGAAAGCCAGTGTTGGCAGCTGGGGGAAGAAAGGCCTACTTTTGCATGAATTTCGTGCATTGGACCTCTAGTTTTTATTATAATAGCACTTCGTGACTGATTGTTATTTTCTGACAGTATTGGTAAGCATTTACTGTTTGTGTTTTTTCAACTATCTTAGCAATTCCTTTTCTTTCATAATCAATTTGCCTTAGACTTCTTTTTCTTACAATTAGTCCTGTGAATCTATGACCAGTTCCCTAATATTAATTTGAATTCTATTCAGCCTGCCAATAAACATCAAATTCATCCTGTCATGTAAAAATTAATATGTGTAGAATACATAATACTTTCAAAGCACCTGCTATCCAAGATTTTTTCTTTATAAGATAACAATACAAGTTGACAGTTATTGATTACCTCCTATGTTGCAAAGACTGTATTTGTCAAGAATTGTAAAAGGTCTGAATTTTACCCTATTCTAGAGTTACCAACTCATCCCAGTTCACCAATTTCTTAGAAGTTGGGAGAAGACATGAGACTCCTGTTCAAAGATGAAGGACAGTTTATTACTCATAGCTCTAAAGGGAGAGATTATACTCATTGCACTGGGCAGTAAGCATGCCTACTCTTTTTTTCTGGAGAGGGACATAACTCTACCTTTCAAAGCTGCTCTCCACAAATATTCTTGAAAAGATTGTTCAGAGCAAAAGGCAGTCAGTGCCTGCCTCTGCTCAGAAGACATGCAGAGATGTGAGGGACAATGAGACATTGTCTCCCAACAGTGCTCAGCATGCCAAAGGATCTGATAGCATGAGGTAGATGATATTAGTATCATTCTCACTTAAGGGGTTGCCCAATTGGAATGCAGTCAGGATTTGAATCTCACTATCCTTACCTTAAAGCTCTCATTCTCCACCGTGTATATGTCTTTCCTGGACCTCAGGAAGCTAGTATGATTTTTCCAATTTCACACCAAAGAACATTAAAGCACAGAGATCACTTTCGTGGCTTTGTAAGTAGTCCTAATCCCACATGCTGTAGCCTCCTAATCTAATACTCCTTCTACCATAACTCATTCTTCATCACCTAAAAACAGCTAGAGCCACAGGTGGCCGTTAGAAGTTCTGTTATCTACAAATAACCAATGTCAAAGCAGTGATATCTGGAGCACAAAGATCTACATAGGGAAAGATCAAAGAGCTATAACGTTAGCAGTGTCATTCGAGCTTTGAAACTGTTATAAAAATGTGTTAACAATGAAGTAAAATTCTTTTAAAAATTAATCCAACTTGCTATATCTAAAAGTTATGTAAACTAGGGAAATAGTTTCAAATCCCTCAAGAACAAAACGTGCATTTATTCCAGCTTTGGAATATCTAAGGTCAAAGGTACAGCTTTAAAAACTTGAATAACAGTCATCTAAGTGCTGAACACATTCATCAAGTGTTTTTTCTTCTGGGGACAAAAGTGCAAGAGCCCTCTGAAGTTAAAGTGTTACTTGTACTGCATTCCTTCAAAGCAATGTGCCAAACCACAGTCACAGTAATTTGAATTAATTAATTTATTTTAGATTGCTATTCTTGGCCAGGGCCAGATGGACTTTGCCTTACCTTTTTCCTAAAGGGGTAATACTTTCCATGCATCACAGTAATTGGATTAAGTGGGCTAACAAAAAATAAATGAAAACAGACGGATAGATACAGAGAACAGACTGACAGCTGTCAGAGTGGAGAGGGGTTGGAGAGCTGGGTGAAAAAAGTAAAAGGATTAAGCAAAGACAAAATAAAAAACACCTCAGTGACATAGATGATAGTATAGTGATTACCAGGGGAAAAGGGGGGTGGGGAAAGGTAGCAGAGGGTAAAGAGGAAATAAATGGGACGGAAGGAGAGTTGGCTTAGGGTGGTGAACACACAATACAATATGCAAATGATGTATTATAGAATTGTACACCTGAAACCTATATAATTTTATTAACAAATGTCACCCCAATAAATTCAAAAAAAGTAAAAACAAACAAACAAATAATAAATAAATAAAAGTTTAAAGAATAAAAGAGGATATCTCAGGAGAGGGACTGTCATTAGAAGCTTGACTCCACCTCTCTATCAGCTGGTAAAAAGATGGTGTTGATTACAGACCCACCTCCTGTGGTTTTCAGAAGGCTGAGATACCCCAGGAGTCCTCAGAAGGGCACCTGGCAAGGGGTAAGCCTTAGCTATGTGGAACTTGCTAACAGAGGAGAGGCACACCCACAGGGACTGAGGAGTGTTTGCTGAATTAAATGAATGTCATTTCAAAAATTCTGTGGAAGTCCTGGGGCCTCCACAACCCTTCAGATGAACTCCATTCTGATTATGGAAAAGCCCATGTTTACACTGTAGCAATTTGGGTACCAGGGAAATACACCCTAAAAGACATTATATACCTCTCCTACTGCAGGCTTTTTCTTCCAAGATAAACAGTGTAAGGCCTATGGAGCCTGCCTACATAAATATTTGCTTATTCTTGAGAAAGAAGCCATGGAAATTTACCTGTATTGCAAATCAAAAATCTAATCTAGTTTCATAGTTAATTTATATGCTTACTTGCAGGACAGTAGTTGATGTTTTATAGATACATTAAAGGACAATTTTATTAAGTTGGTATTTTTATTCATGTGGAAGAGAGAGGGAGTAATGGAAAAGCCTCTGCCTGAATTTTCATTAAATAAATACAGGATATAAAGAGCACAGTAAAGTAATGCATTTGGGAAGAAATTAAGTCTGGCATTATTGCATACCATATCCCAAATTACAAAAGAGTGAGGAAGAGCATGGATTCCGGTGCCAAACAGCCTACACAAATATCCCAGCTACATCACTACGTGGTGAGTGAATTTGGTCAAGTGCTTACCTTGTGCTTCATTTCCTCATTTGTAAAATGGGGATGAAATGGTATTTACAACAGGGTTAATATGAGACTAGAAGAAGATATACCTGAAAGCATAAGAACTGGCTTAGCCCTGGGTAAGCACTCCATCAATGTTAGCCATTTCTATTACTATTACAATTAGAATGTCCATCTGCTGACAATCATAAACACCGGACAATAAAAATGAAATAGAAGCAGATTGCATCCCACTCTAATAGAACATAAGTAAATTCTCCAGGGCACCTGGAAAGATATAATTGCTACAGTGAAACACTGAGTTCTAGAAAATCTAGGATCGGTTCTCATCACCTTATTTTAATGATGAAATTTGAAGACTCAAATACATTTTAACAAAAGCAATGCTAAATCCATTTAAATGCTGTCACAGCATTTTATTTTTTTATTAAAAAAATCTCAAATTATCTTTTCTTCATACTTGACTTCAGCTAATATTTGATATGGTCAATAGGGATTCCTGGCACAAATTTAGCATCTAGTTGCTTTTCACTCCAAAAGGGTTAAAAGTCACCTCACTAGCCAAAGGCTCACTAGTTATTTAGAAGTACAGCCACATCTTTAGCCGTGATGGACACACTTTGTGAACTGACAACACAGTCTTACTGTTGTGAGGGATTTTATATTTTATGAATCCGAGACAGAAAGACTGGGTCAAGGTACCTGGATAGGTAAATTCAATACTCACATCCTCCTACAAACACATCAAAATTACAACTAAACCACAGAACAACCATCATTCAGAACGCCTTAAACATGGATGAATGGTACTAGAGAATCCTACCTAATAAAAGAGTAATATGCAAATTAATTATCACTCCACTACTCCCACAAGCCATGCCCACCAGCCAATTAGAAGCAAGTATGCAAATTAACCCACTAAGATGGCTGTGGCCATGGAGCAAGCAGGAGGCTTGGGTTTCCCCCAGCAATGGAGGGAGCCCAGGCCTCCTCCACTAAAGGCTACAAAGTTTCAATTATAGAAGATACATAAATTCCAGATACCAGGGCCTCTGCTTGAGTCGCTGGGGGGCATGGCCAACCTGCAAACCACCACAGGCCTCTTGCCCAGGCCGCCCCATGGCCCAAAGGAACCCCCACCCTGATCCAGAAAACCAGCTGGCCCCCACCATGCACCAGGCCTCTATCCTATCTAATAAAAGAATAATATGCAAATTGACCATCACTACAACACACAAGATGGCTGCCCCCATGTGGGCACAAAATGGCCAACACAAGATGGCCACCAGGGGAGGGCAGTTGGTAGAAACTAGGACTGGAAGGGAGGGCAGTTGGGGGAGACCAGGCCAGCAGGAGAGGGCAGTGGGGAGGGGGGAGGGACCCAGGCCTGCAGGGGAGAGCAATTGGGAGGACCAGGACTACAGGGGGAGGGCAGTTAGGGGTGACCATGCCTGCAGGGGAGGGCAGTTAGGGTTAACCAGGCTTACAGGGGAGGAAAGTTAGGGGCAAACAGGCTGGCAGGGGAGCAGTTAGGTATCAATCAGGCTGACAGGGGAGTGGTTAGGGGGTGACCAGGCTGGCAGGCAAAAGAGGTTAGGGGCAATCAGGAAGGCAAGCAGGTGAACAGTTGGGAGTCAGCCGTCCTGAATTGTGAGAGGGATGTCCCACTGCCCTTTTAGATTCTAAAAGGGCAGTCAGACAACCCTCAAAGGGTCCCAGATTGGAGAGGGTGCAGGCTGGGCTGAGGGACACCCCCCCCATGCACGAATTTTATGCACCAGGCCTCTAGTTAAAGAATAAAGCACATTGAGTTTGGTAAGAGGAGCAGAGGCATGTAACAAGCTGCTCCTACACCCAAGCATGGCTCTTTTTTTTTTTTTAAATCAGGAGGACTATCTTGGCTGTGGAGATGTCCCATGACGAGCAAGACCTTATAATGCTAAGAAGAGAAGTCCCCATAACTTTGGGCTATAAAAACCAGTGGGAATTATGGTTGAGTGACAGAGGCTGCTGGAGAACCAGGCATTCCTCTTAAAGAGCCAGAGCATAGATTTACTTGGACTCCCTCCCTCTGAGCCCCAGCAGCTTTGGGGCAGCAACTTAAAAGAATCCAGGGATATATAGGGAGGAACTAATTTGTCTGGCATCAGGGCAAAAACTAGGGTGCAGCTTTCTCCCTGACAAAGGTGCTAGAAGAAGTCACTGTTCCTTTGCTGAGACTTCCCCACCACAGGGCTGATAGGTTATCACTATATCTGAGTCTCTGGCCCATGCTATTTGCCCAGATCTGGTGATTCCCTGAGACCCCACCCCACCCAATTTGTAACCCCACCCAAGCTATTTGCAGTGACTTTTCTATATAAATGGCCTGTCCTTGCTCAGACTTCAGACTTCCCTAAAAATCTCTCAAACAAGCAGCAGCTGGACTCAGGATGTCCCATACCTCTTGATAAGTGGCTCTAGGCCCAGCACTAACTGCAGCCTGCCTTGATTCATAGCTTGGCCTCTCTGAGGCACCTCCAAACCCAACACAAGTAGCAACTATTTGCATATCACTCTGTAGCTTGTGCCAGGTGGCCCCATGAAGGGCACAAGCAGTAGCTGATATTGCATCTCTCAACAGGCCTCAGAGCCAGTACACCCAGTGGTCAGCTTCAGAGATGCCAGATTACAATCCTACCACATTCATGTATGACTCATTTAAGGGACCAACTTGGACAGCACCAAAGCAAGTCCTGCTCCATAAGGGTGTCTCCTTCACAGCAGCTCTTCCACTATAATCATAGCTGGTCCTTACAGCAAATTGGCATGTGGGTCATTCCCTCCCAGTGACCAAATAGCAATCAAAACTCAACTACAACACAACAGTGCACACAGCCATAGATGGGTGCACCTAGAAGGCCCAGTTTAGGTGACTGAGAAGGCTGAGCCACTGGGCACTATGGGACACCTACTACATAAGGCCAATCTACCAATTCCAGGAGACATACAGCTCTACTTAATACAGTGGTACCTCGAGATACGAGTTTAATTCGTTCCGTAACCTTGAGGTGTGGGAAACTATGAGATGCTTGAGTCGCGGTAAACTGGTAGGTCGTGTGCAGCCGGCTGATCCACTCGATTACTCCTATCTCAAATGTTGCTTATATTTCAAAGCAAAAATCGCTCGCTGGACCGCTCATATCTCAAAAATCTCGTATGTTAGGGCACTCGTATCTCTAGGTACCACTGTATATAGAAACAAATATTGAAGTAACCAGAATGCAGAGACAAAGAAACATGTCACAAATGAAAAAAAATGGAAGCAAGCAAAACTGGATACAGACTTCTAAACAATGGTTATAAGGTTACTCAAGGATCTTAATGAGAGCTTCAAAGGACTTAGTGAGACTTTTAAGGATCTTGGTGAAAATTTCAAAGACAAGAAAGGATCAGTCAGAAATTATACTCTAACTGAAATAAAGAATAATTTACAGAGATTCAATAAAAGATTATGAGAACCAAATCAATGATTTGGAAGAAAAAACAAAATCTACTCAGAAGAGCAAAAAGAAAGAAGAATCCAAAAATATTAAGATAGTGTAAAGAGCGTCTGGGGCAACTTTAAGTGTATCAATATCTACATCATGAGGATATCAGAAGAAGAAGAGAGGAAGCAAGAAACTGAAAATCTACTTGAAAAAATAATAAGAGGAAACTTCCCTTACTTGATAAATGAAATAGACATACAAGTAGAGGAAGCACAGAGAATTCCAAACAAGAGGAACTCAAAGAGGCCCATACCAAGATACATCATAATTAAAATGCCAAAGGTTAAAAACAGAAAGAGAATCTTAAAAGAAGCAAGAGAAAAGCAGTTAGTTACCTACGGGAGCACCCATACAACTGTCAGCTGATTTCTCAACAGAAACTTTGCAGGCCATAAAGGAGTAGCAAGAAATATTCAAAGTGATGAATAGCAAGAACCTACAACCAAGATTACTCTACCCAGTAAAGTTATCATTTAGAATTGAAGGTCTGATAAAGAACTTTACAGACAAGAAAAAAACTAAAGGAGTTCTTCACCACCAAACCAGTATTACATGAAATGTTAAAGGGTCTTCTTTAAGAAGAAAAAAAAAAAGATTAAAAATATGAACAATAAAAAGGCAATAAATACATATCTATCAACAATTAAATTGGAAAATAAAAATAAATGAACAAGGAATCTAATAAACAAAAAACCTGATATATAAAATAGAACCAGAGGCATGGAAACATGGAACAGACTGATGAATCTCAGAGGAAAGGAGGAGGGGGAGCAGAAAGAGATTAACCAAAAAACTTACATACATATATGCATTACCCATGGGTACAGACCATAGGGTGGTGAAGGCCTGAGGTGTGACAGGATCTAGGTGGAGGAAGATAATGGGGGGTGGAGTGGAAAAATAGGGTGATAATCTCAATAATAAAGATTTTTTTAATAAAAATTTTAAAATTTTAAAAAACATCCAAGGCAAATATCCCTGGAACCTAAACAAAGTCAAGATTGAAATATATAAAACCAATCACAACTAAACTAAGAGATTATGTGCACTAGAAGATCTATTTGGGGTAAATAAAATAATTGCAGTCTTCATCATTTCTTTTTAGGTTACAAAAATTTGGCTGCTATCCTCCCTAACTAACTAAATTGCTGCTACCTCATACAGATGGCAATGCCACTCTTCCCCTCCTGAAGAAGCTGATAAAGGGTTGAAAAGAAACCAGAGCAGAAAGTTGACCGTAGCAATGGTGGAGCATCAGTGTGCTCAGAAGAACCAGGGTAAGTTGGTGGATTTTGTCACTCAGCTTCAGGCTCTCTAATAACAGCATTAGTTTATGAAACCAACTCTCCTCCTAACTTCAACACATACACACACCCACACACACACACAACCATTATACCTACACAGGATAGATGGGTAAATTGACTTAAGTCAGCTGATAAAGTGCTATTTTATGCAAAGTACAAGTACAGAGTAAGAAACCAAATTCAATAAACATGGAAAGATTGCACAACTGAGCAATATGCTGAGCAAATTATCTGGACCTGAGAAGAGCAGAGAGGCTTGTGAGCTTACCAAGAATAATTCTTGGTGAAAGCTTCCGGCTTCTAAACAATGTTGTAAGTACAGGGGACCAGCTCTCCAGGAATTCTGGTGGCAGTGTGGTTAGTCTGTTGCTTGATAAATCCAAGTAGATGAGGTTCTTCAGGTATCTGGCTGCTCCATTTGGCACACTGGTTATTTGGTTGTTGTGCAAATCCAGGATCCTTAGATGGGGCATGTACAACAGAGATGCCCAAGGAAAGGCAGCTAGAGAATTCCCATCCAAGCGCAATTCATGCAGCTGCCCCAGGTTGTAAAAGCTGCTGGCCTCAAGGCTGAAGATAGAATTGTAAGTCACCCAGAGGTACTGGAGCTCCACCAGGTAGTAGAAGGCCTCGGCGGGGATCTTGCGGATGACTGTCTTCTCTATGCGAAGTTTCACAGTGTCCACGGGGAAGTTCAGGGGGAGCTCATTCATATCTTGGTCATTACACAGCACCGTCCTAGTGTCACAACAAGAGCAGTGGGAGAAACCTGCTTCCTGAGACCCATTTGAAAAAAACAATGCTCAATTGAAACACGCATCAAATGAAAATCCCTTAGTGGTTTTCACAAAATATTTGTGGAGCCTGGCTGACCTATTCATTAATAATTTGTCATCATTATCTTCTTCTATGCTAAATCATATGAAATAGCCATTTCTGTGGGTTAAAAATGATCAAATATATGAAATTTCATAGGTTCACCTAATATTGATGAAGTTCTTTATAAGTCAGGCCTGTCCAATACACACCATATTCATTACCTTAATTAATTGTCAGACAGCCCTATGAGGTAGATGCTGGGTAAGAGGTAAAGGCACCAGCTCTGGAGTTGGTCTAATCTTGGCTCAGATCTAAGCTCATGCCATCTCTTTTGTGGCAAAGCCCATCCTCACCAATTGCCCGATGTAGCTTTGTTAGGATGGTTCATTGAAACACATGTAAAGTTTTATACCTTCCTGACACATAATAGGCATTCAGTGGGTGCCTGCTATTTTTATCACCAATTTTCTTTTTACAGCTAAAATAACTGCCGCCTATCAATATTAGGTAACTTGACAAGGTTACATAGCTAGTGGGTCACACAGACACCTCCCAACCCACATTGGTCCAACTCCAAAGTGCACGCTTAACCTCTTTATGAAATGGCCCATTTTTAAAGAACCCCCCTTTGAAATTACAAATTGATCTCTTCTAAGGAAGGAAGGAGCAAGTGTTCACACTAGATGCTTAAAGCTAAGCTCTATTTTTAACAATGTGACTTGTGCATTGCTTCCAGCCCAAGGAATAAACCAGAAACTGCAAGTTTATTCTGTTCACTACTCACTAACTTAAGTGACCTTCAGCAGGTCATATTGTGACCTTGCTTAGTGGTACATGTAAAATAGGCATAGAAAAACAAGCCTGTCCCATGTATAGGTGTAAAGTATGAAAAATCAGAGAATTTAGATGCATTGTAACTTTAAAAAAAGATCTATTTATCTCCCATTGTATACTCATTGGATTGCTGAAAATGAACAATGAAACATAAATTATAATGCATTATAATGTAGTAAACAAATCAGCCATTCAGTGAAATATATCACATCAAATGGGTGAATTTTAAAAGCAGCCTACAAGGTAAAGAGGGATAGATGCAGCGTAAAGCTGTGATGTGTTGCTCGCTAGCATCTCCTGTCAGTAACTTCAAGGGAAGGCAATACGGAACCATCAGAATTCTATGAGGACACTTCCTATTCTTCATCTTTACTCTCTATCAAAAATTTCAGTGCTACTTTAGACCAGAATGATCCAGTTTCTACTAATTAAGTTAGCATTCCAATGTAATGGAGAAAAGCCTGGATTGGAAGCTGAAACACCCAGTGTCTTTATCAATCAGTCATTGTATCAACCCCGTGCTGCGACCTTGCACAAGTCCTTTAGTATGGCTTCGTTTCTTCATTTATAAAATAACAGCAGTAGAAATAAATTCTTTCTAGAGCTCTTGCCAAGAATAATACACTATGGTTTTCATAAAATACATCAATAATGGGGCTACAAGGGGGAAGGAAACATTTCTGTGTTGTTTCTCAAGTACCCTGGCGTGAGTCTTAGCTGCCACCTACTTTGGCCAAGTAGGGCTTTTTAATGTGTTACATTCTTCTCACTCTCTTAAACCACCTAGTAAATCTCTCAAAAAGATACCAAGAATTACTTAAGTAAAATTTATAGAATAACAAGACAAACTACCCAATATGTTTTAATTTTTATTAACTTGTTTAAATGTATAGAACATAACTTGAGTGACTCAATAAATTACTTTAAGAGGCTCACTGTTCAAATAACCTCAAAAGTCACAAAACCATCAACCAAGTCACACAAAAAATTTGATCTTGTTATTAAATATCCTTTAGCTAACAAAAGTTCCTTTTTGCATTTAACTTCTATCTGAAAGGACTCATGTATAATTATGAGTATGTAATTATTTTCACTTCACAGGTAAATGTTAAAGCAACCCAGAGATTAAATAACTTCTGTGAGGCCCTACAGTGTCGGCAATTGATAGTTGATCCGTATCTTTCAAACCTCTTTTCTTTGTAAATTCCAATATCTTAAAATGAAAAATTCTAATTATGAACGTCTGTAATTTCACTCTTATGAGAGTCCTTTCTGCTTTCTAAGGTTTATCCAGTTGGCATGAATAACCCTCAAAATGAAATGGAAAACTCGGGAAGCAAATGATCTGGGCACCTCCTGATCAGCCCTGCTTTCTGTAGTCAGGCTGAGTGGGCCACACACATTTTAGCTTGACCTCCTGAAATGAACATTTTCTGAACACAAGTGCAATGAACATTTTTGTATGTGTTTGAAGGTCTTAAACAAAAATGAGGGGCTTTTAAGAGCTAAACTTCTGAAGATAAAAGCATAGAGGTAGCAAACAGTATTAACACAACTAAGTTAAAGCTTATGTAAATTAAACCTTCTCTCCTCTGATTTCTGATCAACAGTTTGCTTTCAAATAAGGCTGATGGTGGAGTCCCTTTCCTCAGAATCATTAGAACACTTAGTAGCATACCTTGATCCCGTGCCATCATTTCTGCCGTGATAATCGCAGGTGCACTGTGAAGGACATAAACAACTCACTCCTTCCAAAAAGCTAAGCACAACGCCCAGACATGTTGAGAGACGCATTGCTCCTTTTAGAGGTTATTGGAACAAAAGGTAAAAACCAAATCCTAAGCATTCAGAGGCTGGTGTGCCTGAAACACAAACAGCCATTTAGTAAGAGCAGATTACACAGGATTAGCTGAGATCTCTAGTTACTTAACCTTCAAGTGTATTTTGCAGGGGTTCAATCTTCTTGCCTTTGAATGTGGTTGCAGCAAAGTAACACATTATAAAGAAAGTGAAAATCAAACACATGTCAAGAAAATGTTAATAGTTGCTCATATCTAGATTTGCAAGGAAATGCCTATTAAGTTCCTTTCCTATGTTAAAAACAACTCAATGTCTTAGCAGATACTAGACCATATAGCAGATGATTTAGATTATAACATTATAAATTTTATTTGCTTCTTATCAGCATGAATAACAATCAGTTTTACAAAATTTAGCTTTAAAGATAAAAGCACATGATATAAAATTGACTTAGAATAGAGTTATCAGTATTGTCAAGTATTGGCTATCTCCAAAAACAAAGTAGACAAAGTCTGGTACCTAGATGTGTTTTTTTTTCTCTTTAGACTAAATGCTTCAATCCACCGCTGAAGGGTGGACCTAGGGCTCCAGTGAGTGTGTGCTGTGACTCTTGCAGGTCATTTCAGCACAGTGTAAGGTTCCAGTTCTTATTTCTACCAAAAGCTACTATATCTCTTTAAGAAATGTTTTATACTAAGCTCATTTCCCAAATTATGGGCATCAAATCATAGCTAAAGATAAACTGGTATGTCTTTTAGCAAAGTTAGGATTTATAAAAAAAATAATAAAAAGATAAATCCAATAGTTAAAAAATTACCTGAACACCCATAAGATGGGGAGAATCCACAGGCACAATCAAGGATTTAGATAACATATATCACAAATATATATAGCATTTAATCTTCCTATTAGATGGTTCTATCCATCATTTTAAAACCAAAAACTCATTTAAAAGAATCAATTTTATAAAAGTAAGAATACTATAGGAAATATTATTTAAAACTAGTAGGATGCATATAGAAACAATAGTCAGAAGAATTTGCTCAATTAAAATAAAATTGATTTTAAATATCCACTATTTAAACAATAGTGTATTATCCTGCTATGCTTAATAGTTATTTAAAGTGACAATTATGTGACCACAAATTTATTCAACATTCAACAAATATTTATTGAGTGCCTACTATGTGCCAGGCCAAAGGGATGTGCATGCTCAGGACACATCAAAGAACAAACATATGGCTAATCAACAGGCATAAAGATTTAGTTAAGCAAGATAAATAAGTTCTAGAGATCTGTTGTGCACTGTTGTACTTATCCTATACTATACACTTAAACATTTGTTGAGGGAGTAGATCTCATGTTATATTCTTACCACAATAAATTTCAAATAAACAAAAAAGATAGGGAAATAAAACAACATACAAAAACCCCTACTCTGAATAAACTTAATTCTAGTGGCAAATATATAGAAATGCATGTGTGAGAACCTCTTTCCACGTCCCACGTGGTTCAGGGTTCCCAGTTTAGGGTTCGGGTTCTGAAGGAGGCCGCACGCAAACGAAAAGAGAGACTAGAAAATATTAATTTGGCGATATTGGGGGGCCAGGCGAGAGCCTTCCTCTAGTGGAAAGGGCTACCACATCTGGCGCCTGACCGAGGGACGTCTGAAGGAGAAGGTATTTTTCGCCTAAAAGCGAAGGAAGGAAAATTCGCCAAGGAAAAGGTGAGGGGAAAATTCACCAAGGAAAAGGTAAGGGAAATTTAACATATGCAAAGCCCACAGATGAACTGCAGAGTCACGATCTGTAAGTAGAGTGGGAACATCTTTTTCAGCCAGGCTAATGGGGAAGAATTAGGTTATAAATATAAATTTAACTTCATTACAGACTTTTGGTTTGCATGCTTAAATAATGTGGTTTCTCGTTCAAATTAAAATCTTAGTTTGTATTTGGAATCTGAAATCTGTAATAAGTGAAACTCCACTGCTGAAACCGCCTCTGGTGCGGAGAAATTCAAAGGTGGCAGGAGAGGGCAGGGCTATCTGCTCTCCTGCAATGAGATTAGTTAAGGTTTCATTTAAAAATTATAAAAGAACTCGCAGGGAAATGCTAATCTTGGCCAAATTAGGTGCTAGTTACTACTTCGGAAAGCGAAAAAGAAAGAAAAAATTTAAGATCTGTCTTTATCTTTTAAGCATGAAAAGAAATTCGGCCAGATCTGTTGTTACTGATTCTTTTCCCTGAAGTAAGCAGGATGTGGGAGAAAGGAAAAACACCTGGCAATCCAATATGAAAGTCCACTCTCCCAGTATACTAATCTAAAGTCTCCTTTCTCATCATGAAAAAGTTTTAAAAATTTAGAGATGTCTCTGGAATTTCTGTACTCATGAGGAGAGAAGCCCGGCTTAAAAAGAAATGTGCGCAATTGTCCACCTTTTTGGACATATTAGACAGGGTTTTAAGCTGGAATCTCTCCGCAAAAGCTGCAGAAAAAGAAAAACCCAGAACTGGTCTTTATTTTTTAAGAAAAATGGTGTAAAGGGACCAAAAGGAGAAGATTTTTATTAATCAAGGTTTTCAGCTAAATGCAAATTAAATTGGGAGAAAATAAAATAAAATTTCTCTAATTAGGAATTCAAAATACATTGTTTATTGGTCTAATTAAAAAAGAATTCTGTGATTTCCAACTGAAAAACTTTAATATAAAAAAACAGTTTAAAGATATAATTGATATCTTAAGATAATTATAAAAAGTATTATAATCTTTAAGTCATATATGAATATATATATTTGATGGTTTTTTCCATGTTAAAATTTCAAGGCTTTAACAAAGATGATTCTTGGAAAGCTCCATGGGCCCGGAGTAATACAAGATATTTGTTCTCTCCTCTTAAAGGAAATCTTTTTAAATTTAACCGATCGAATATACTTGAAATTGCATGGAAAACTTTATCAAATAAACATTAATAACTATATTTTAAATGTTATGAAGGTTTTGGCCTCTAAGAAGGACACAAGGTAGTACTCTAGGGAGAGGAGTAAACACTCAGCCTCTGAGAGATCCAATCTCTCGTGTCCTAGATGTCAGAGAGGTAACCATTGGCCAGACAGTGTAAATCAAAATTTCATAGAAATGGGCAGCCTCTAGATCAAGATACATGCCATTATTGAACGATAGCATCAGCAGCTAAAATCCCAATTTGAAAAACAAAAAGAGGGGATGATGGAGAAATCACCTGTGGGTAGGCTGCACTAAGCCTTAATTACTTTAAATTTTTTCACTTGTGATGCTGATGGACAGACACCTATGGAGCTACATTGGTGTCAGGATAAAACAAAAGGAAATGGTCTAGTTAAATGGAAAGATCCCGAATCTGGTTTATGGAAGGGACCTGATCCATTATTAACCTTTGGGAGAGGGTATGCTTGTATATTTCCAGAAAATTTTTCCAAACTCGTGTGGATTCCTGCTAGAAATATTAAACTGCAACAGGGATCCAAGAGAGAAATTAGTCAGACTAATAAGGACCTTGTGCCTGGAGCCATATCATGCAGCTGCAGACAATCAGCTACCTCAGCCCCAGAGAACAGTGACTGGAGCAGGAGGAGAAGCCGAACAACAAACAGCCTGAAGGTCACCGGGAGCATGGTAAAGAGGACGGTACAGACGTCTAAGTATGTCTTTCTTGCAATGCCCACAGTTATCAGCTGTACGGTAATATTACCTGGGGCACATGAGGAAGTATTTTTGACTTATATTCCTGACCCTTCATGGGTAAGAACCCTTAGGGTGTGCTGATTCCCCTGCCTAATGTAGTCTCTAAGAAGGGCAAAATTAAGTAACTAAATATTTCTTAAAATTCCACCAGCATAATTTTAAATAACAAAAACTTGTAGCCGCCTATATTCTTAAGCTAGAGGTGGGGCAATATTTGTGGCTTGTGAATCAGACATAAACATTTACTAAATTTGCTTTGCTTTTTAAATGAAGATACCTACTTTAATTAATAAATTAGCTTTTTAAATAAAAATCAAGGTTTTCAGCTAAATAAAAAGCCAATGTCTTTGTAAGCAATTTGATTAAGTATTCTAATAAAGTAAGACCTTGTCTACACAAAAAGAAATTGATAGCCAGTTTGAAATTGAATTGCCATGGCCTAGAACAGAGAATATCCTTACACGATACTATTCTACAATGTCATTATAATTTTTTGACAAATATCCCAAACTTACAATCTAATTATTTGAATATTTGATAGCAATTTTAAAAAAGATCATGAAAGGAATTAAGACAGTGAAAAGGCACTTGAGCATTCTATATTGGCTTTTCTTACTCCCTTTGCCAAGAGGGACCCACCCACAGCTGTTGCCTGAGCTTCTGTTCATGCGGAGGTTGAAGCCTCGTAGAGGTTGGTACCATGGATCTGTCTCTCACCCAGTGGTGTGAGCTGGGCCCTCCCTGGAGAAGAAACCTGGGTTCCCCAAGATATGTCGCCTGCTGGTGGGAAGATCCCAAGGCAGGTACTGGGCGTGGAGGCCACAAGGGCATCGGCTACCAAGGAGACGGAACTAAACCTCACCTACGCTGCTTGGCCCCAGAGTATGGCTGGTTAGCCAGAGACGGGTAAGATTACTCAGAGGAGGAACAACCTAAGACAGGCACAGTCACAGAGGGGCCATCAGGAGAAAACTTAGGGATCAACAGAGGTGAGGCACAAACCCTCACCACCCCAACATTGCAGGGGCTTGAACCATCGCCCCTTCTGAGGGAGGTCTTCTGCCCCATGGCTGTTTCGCTCCCCACGCCCAGCTCAGATCAGGACCCAGGTAACAGACAGAGACTTGGCCGACAGCTGCCCTATATTCAGAATCCAGCCTAACACCAGGAATGTTCAGGGTCTACTCAAGAATGCAAATAATCCTTTCCACTAATATGTATAGGATAAACTAAGATTGTTGTTAGAATATTAAATTTGACAATAAAATAGTAGTCAAGTTTTCAAATTAATTTAAGTTGGCTAATTGAAATAAGTGAATATTCAAGAAAATTTAATTGTACTGGAAAAAAGTTGTTCCTAAAGTATTAACTAAAATTTCTATTGGTAGTCCTTTCCATTAGAGGAAGGCTCCTGCCTGGCCCCCCAATATCACCAAATTAATATTTTCGAGTCTCTCTTTTCATTTGCATGCAGCCTCCTTCAGAACCCGATCCCTGAACTGGGAACCCTGAACCACGTGGGACATGGAAAGAGGTTCCCACATGCATGTATAGAACAATGATAATTAAAAAGCAGATAATATGCACAGAAATTATATTGCTGTATAAAATATATATGCAATAACTGGTATGTAATTAGAAACAATAGGATTTAATAGTCCTCTGATCATTTTTGTTAAGTAGTATGTTAATAATTGCATTTAGATTTTAAAATTGCAAAATGCCAACAACTTATTCAGTAAGTATTAGCTAATTAATTATTTGTTTATTAATTATTATTTTAACATTAATGTAGCAGCTACTTCTGGTCTAATGGAGGGCCCAGGCCAGATACCAGGCCATCGGTCTAGAGTATTGCATGCCATGATAGGGAAAAAGAGAATCATGTGCCTGGATTCATCAAAGGAGATGAGCAGCAGAAGCTGGTTTGGCTCAGTGACTAGAGCATTGGCCTGCAGACTGAAAGGTCCCAAGAACGATTCCGGTCAAGGGCATGTATCTTGGCTGCGGGCACATCCTCAGCAGGGGGTGTGCAGGAGGCGGCTGATCAATATCCCTCTCTCATCGATGTTTCTAACTATCCCTCTTCCTTCCTCTCTGTGAAAAATCAACAAAATATATTTTGTAAAAAAAAGGAGATGAGCAATAAGTTTTTTTGTTTTGTTTTGCTTTTTATTGATTTTTTATAGAGAGGAAAGGTGAGGGATAGTTAGAAACATCAATCAGCTGCCTCCTGCACACCACCCACTGGAGATGTGTCTGCAACCAAGGTACATGCCCTTGCCAGAAATCGAACCTGGGACCTTTCAGTCCACAGGCTGATGCTCTATCCACTGAGCCAACCCGGTTTCAGCGAGCAATAAGTTTTTACATAAAGAAATAAAGAAGCATTCTCTACAGTAGCCAATGCATAAGTAGAAATATAAACTACATTTAAGGAATTCAGTGTATTAGGATAATAATGTATTTGATCTAAATGGCCTCATATTTTAAGTAAAATTAAAACATTGCAAAAAAAAAGTAGTAAACAAAGTATATTGATAACTTGTGCTTTCCTCTTATTTCAGATTCTTCTAGAAGTCAATAGTTTTGAGGTACATTCATTGGTAAAAAACTCATCCCAGTCATAGTTTGCTGAGTCTGACATTTGAACATGGCAAACATCGCCCTCCGAAACCTACAATAAAAGGAGGAAAGCTGGCATTATCCTATAATGGCTTAAAATGCTATATAATAAAAAGCTAATATGCAAATCGACCAAATGGCAGAATGACCAGTTGCTTTGATGCACTCTGACCTCCAGGGGGCAGATGCTCAATGCAGGAGCTGCCCCCTGGTGGTCAATGTGCTCCCACAGGAGCCAGGCTAACAGCTGGCGAGCACAGTGGCATCCTCCAAGGGCTCCTGGACTGCAAGAGGCTGCAGGCTGGACTGAGGGACCCCTCCCCTAAGTGCATGGATTTCATGCACCAGGTCTCTACTTTTAAAATACTTTCAAATATGGCTAAGATGCCTCTACTGCCGATTGACATCTCCAAGTTTAATATCTCCTGCTGTGAACCTTTATAAATGTAGAAAGTATATGGGCAGTTAAAGACCAATTTTGTGACATTAGTTATAAATATTGAAGACATTTAGTAAAAATCAGTATGTGTTTAAATGATGTTTCTAATATCAATTGCAATAATTTATTTATTTGAACTAAGGATATGCATTTCATGCATCTGTTCTGAACAAGGTCAGTTGAAATTAAAGAGAGTTTGAGAATGACCAATCTTTCCAAAAGAACTACCAATAGGCTCTGAATTTAAAATGTGTTCTTTATTCTTCTTATGTAGTCTGAATGGTGTTAAAAGTTTTTCTGTTTCTTCACATACCTGTAACTAAAGCTGCTCTTCCAAACATGAGCTTAAATACATAGGTTTAATAGAAGTAGCATTGGCATTCCAGCATCAAATTACTTGAACTCTACTAAGATTTTCTGATCAAATAAGTACAGTAGATTGGTTCTTTCCATCTTTCAGCAGCAAAAGAAAATGAAATAACCTAAGCTTCAGGGAGGACACAGGAAAGAAATCCTTACTGAGAACCCTGACAAAGGGAGTAGGGTTCTTTCTCTATTATCCTAAATGACTATACTCTCCAGAAGCTCTTCATGTTTGCACTGATTTTCATCTTGCATTTGATGATATGTCTTCTTTCTAGTAAATATATGCTCCCCACTTAGAGAGTCCAACATTGCTTTACCTTGTCCATGTTCTATTAACAGAATCACTCTTTTCTTTGAAATACCAATTGCATGTATTTTGAGAGGGATAACCATAAGAACTCGCTGAGCCTACCTCCCAGCAGTTTTTCTGCCAAGGAGCATGTGAGATGAAACTCGAATTTGGAGCTGGTTAGCTGGTAGAACTTGGGTTTTGGGTTGCTTGTGACCATCTTGCCTCCATGTGGGAAGAATCTGTCACAGAACTGGAGTTCTGGGCATTTGAGGTTTCCAGTTACATGAGTCAAATAACTTTTACACTAGTTCAAAGTGAGTTTTGGTCACTCACCTCCCCAGAAATCTTATAATATTATCTATTGCCTTTATAACATTCTTTCTGTATCTATTATTTTGTTTAGGAGCATTTTAGGCATTACTTACTTTTTGTTAGCAACCACATAAATACAGGGGTTGTAGAATGTAGAAGATTTTGCAAACAGTGGAGCAATGATGGCCATGGAGGGGGGAATCTTCTTTGGGTCCCCAAAAGAAGCCCATAAGCACACAATCGAATAAGGAGACCACGCCACCAGGAACATGAATATCATTATCACAGACATCTGTAAAAGAAATCAGCATTTGCCAAACCTAATATATAATTAGTTAATATATCTAAAATAGCAAAAAATTACCTGGATTAGAATTTGAATAAGTTTATATTGTTGATGACATAAAGAAAAAACTGAGCCCCACTCCCCTCTGCATGCTGCTATTTGCTCATGTGCAAATAAAGAAGTCACTTATGACAGTAAGAGCTTGTGAGGATACAAGGTGACACAAATGTAAAGAAGGCCTCCTTTCTTTTGGTGAACACAAAAACTGGCTTTGATAAAAAGCAGATCTATACACACTCCTAACCCATTTCTAGGAGCTGTGCTATGAACTCCTGGCATATATAGACCAATACATAGCCCAGAACTCAGAAAGTCTCAGGAACTGGTGGTGACAGCTAGCTATGAAGGTGGGACTGCCCATGGAATTTAAAACAACTCACTGAATCTGTAAAAAGAAGCACCTAGACTTTCTAATTCCCTCTGCACTCAGGCCTGTCCTCTCCCAGAAGCACCCAAAAGTATAGGAAGGGGAAAGCAGGGAAACTCAGGACTAGGATCAGCTGAGAGCCAGAATGCTATACTGAAAAGAAGGGTGCTGCATGCTGTCCCCTTTATGCTCTGAGCATAGCATGCAGGTTAACAGACTTGTATGTTCCACCTAGAAACATAAAATAATCTCCTTGGAAACTGAGCAGCCCAGCAGAAAATGCCTAGAGAATCAGATTGCCAGAAAGCCCCCAAAGAAGCATCCCAACAAAAGATCCATGCAGAGCCTACAGTCAGCTTTCCAGTAAATCATTTTCAACACGCAAGGGCAATCACTGACCATCAGACACTGAGGAAACATGCAAACTCACAGGCAGAGTCCAAAATGGTTCAGAAAATCAGAAGAAATAAAAAAATATGTGAACAGAAGGAAAATGGAAATATATGCATAATAATATCACAGAAGTGAGAGAAGATATAAAACAAGAAGAGGCTATTAAAAGAGTGAAAAGTATAAAATAATTCCTTTATTTATCTATAACAATGGTTTTTATCCTGTATATAAAAAAGGGCAGAAATTTTGAAATGCAATAGAAAGGGTAAGAACAATGAGGTGATGGAAAACCAAGCTGGTGGCATAGGTAAACACCTAAACTGCTGCCTCACACAACAATTTCAAAACAACAACTAAAACACAAAATTGACATCATCCAAAACCACAGGAAGGCTGGCTGAGTGGAAATTTTATAACTAGAAGGAAAGAGAAAAGCACACTGAGACTCAGAGGAGCTGCAGAAAACAGAGGTAGAAAGACACACGTGTGCATGGAGCAACTGAGTATGCAGCTGGCTTTTTCAAGCAGGAGGGAGACAAAAGCTCCCAACTGCACTGAACTCCAGTTCTAGGGGAGAATCTGGGGACCTAGACTCATACAGAAAGAAACTGTACTGCCAGGAAAGAGAAAAGCACACTGAGACTCAGAGGAACTGCAAAGGCAGAGGTACAGAAATGTGCGCGCATGCGTGCGCAGAAAGGATTGGCAATTAAGTACTAGACTGGGAGAACCCAAGATGGCGGCATAGGTAAACATCTACACTGCTGCCTCCCACAACAATTTCAAAATTACAACTAAAAGATAGAATGTACATTATCCAGAACACAGGAAAGCTGGTTGAGTGGAAATTCTACAACTAGAAGGAAAGAGAGAGGCTCACAGAGACCCAGAGGAGCTGCAAAAAGCAGAGGTATGGAGACATGTGCGTGTAGAGAGCAGTTGCCAGAGAACCTGTCTGGCTTTCTCTGGCGGGAGGAAGATGGAGACTCTCAAAGGCATTGAACCTCTTATCTTAGGACACTAAACCCCAGATCCAGCCGAAACTCATACACGGGAGTTTGGACTGAGTTTGGACTGTGAAAAGGTAGAAGTGCATGGAAATTTAGAGGAGTCGCAAAAGATCAGAAGTCTGGTGGCGCACACGGCACTGTGCGCAGAGGACCGACTGCTGATAATGCTGCTGGCTTTCACGAGTGGGCAGGAGACAAACCCTCCCAACTGTGCCACTTCTAACTCCACTAAACCTCAGTTTTGGGTGAAACCCTGGGGACCCAGACTCATATGGTCCCGGAACGCAGGGGAGCCGGAAAGGCAGCGGTCTGGAGGCACTGCGAGAGAGCATGTGCATGCACAGAGACCGCTCCAGCGATTACCCAGTCACATGAGACTCAGGGGCCATGGAGGGCAGGGCCAACTGGAAAGCAAGGTGGTCCCTTAAGCCCTGAGGCTCTACCCATCCCAAGCTCAACAAAGAGGCTTTTGCAGTTTTGCAACTCTTGTATTATAAGGCTGAATTCAACACTGAAGTTCTCCCAGCATAGTGAAAATGCCAAGACAAGGGAAGGGATCACAAACAAAAGAAATGGAGGAAAACAAACAACTGGAGATAGAGTTCAAAACGATGCTTATAAAGTTTTTCAAGAATATCCTAGAAAAGCTGGATAAAGTTAGCGAGACCCAAGAGGAGATGAAAAAGGACCAACTTGAGATGAAAAAGGACCAACTAGAGATAAAAAGGACCAACTAGAGATAAAAAAGGACCAACTAGAGATGAAAAAGGACCAACTAGAAATTAAACATACATTGACTGAAATAAAAAATATTATTTAGAATCCTAACAGCAGATTAGAGAAAGGCAAGAATCAAGTCAAAAATTTGAAATATAAAGAATCAGAAAACACTCAACTGGAAAAGAAAGAAGAGAAAAGAATCCAAAAATGTGAAGATAATGTAAGGAGCCTCTGGAACAGCTTCAAGTGTACCAACATCAAAATTGTGGGGTGCCAGAAAAAGAGAGAGCAAGATACTGAAAACCTATTTCAAGAAATAATAACTGAAAACTTCCCACATCTGGTAAAAGAAATAGACTTACAAGTCCAGGAAGCACACAGAACCCCATATAAAAGGAATCCAAAGAGGACCACACCAAGACACATCATCATTAAAATACCAAGAGCAAAAGACAAAGAGAGAATATTAAAAGCAGCAAGAGAAAAACAGTTTATTACCTACAAGGGAGCACCCATACGACTGTCAGCTGATTTCTCAACAGGAACGATGCAGGCCAGACGGGAGTGGCAAGAAATATTCAACATGATGAACAGCAAGAACCTACAACCAAGAATATTCTATCCAGCAAAGCTAACATTCAGAATTGAAGGGCAGATAAAGAGCTTCACAGATAAGAAAAAGCTAAAGGAGTTCATCAACTCCAAACCAGTATTATATGAAATGCTGAAAGGTACTCTTTTAGAAGAGGAAGAAGAAAAAGGTAAAAGACAAAAAATTATGAACAACAAATATATATCTATCAACAAGTGAATCTAAAAATTAAGTGAATTAAAAATTTGATCAACAGAATAAACTGGTAAATAGAATCAGGAGCACAGAAAGGGAGTGGACTGATAATTCTCAGGGGGAAAGGGGTAGGGGTGTACAGGGAGAGACTGGACAAAAATCATACACCTATGGATGAGGTCAACGGGAGGGAGGTAAGGGTAGAGGGAAGGGTGGGAGCTGGAAATAGGGGAGCTATGGAGGGGGAAAAAGATAAAAAAATGTAATAATCTGAATAATAAAGATTTAATTAAAAAAATAAAAATAAATAAAGTTAAAAAAATATATATGTGACTACCTTTCTCAAATGAGAGGGAGACAAAAGCTCCCGAATGCTTTGAACTCCAGTTCTGAGTGAGACTCTGGGGACCCAGACTCATATGAGGAAAAACTGAACTATCTAGGAGCAGGCAAAACTTGAGGGAGGCTTTCTTTCAAAAGGGCTTGCAGTGATTACCGAGGGACACTAAGACCCAGGGGCCTCTCAAGGCTGTCTTCTCTGCCATGAGACTCTGCCCCAACCAGGCTGAGCACAGAGGCTTTTGCAGGTCTTGTCTCATAAGGGTGTCTCCAGCACAGAAGTTCTCCCAGCTGATACTCACAGCCAATTGGCCTTAACTACAATCAAGCCTGAACTACAACAAGACTGTGCACACAGTCCACAAAGGGGTGCATCAAGAGAGTCCACCTCAGGAGGCTGAGCCACTGGGCCCTATAGAACACCTAGCACACAAAGCCAATCTATCAACTCAGGGAAGCAGCCAAAATGCGGAGAGAAAGAAACAGGTCATACATGAAAGAAATGGAGGAAAGCATACTACTGGATATAGAGTTCAAAACCACAGTTCTAAGGTTTTTTAAGAATTTTCTAGAAAAGGCCAATAAATTTAGTGAGACTCTCAAGAATATGAAAAAGGACCAATTAGAAATTAAGCATGCACTGACTGAAATAAAAAATAATATACAGAGATTCAACAGCAGATAAGAGGATCGCAAAAATCAAGTCAAAGATTTGAAATACAAAGAAGCAAAAAACACCCAACCAGAAAAGCAAAAAGAATCCAAAAATTTGAAGATTGTGTAAGGAGCCTCTGGGACAACTTTAAGCATACCAACGTCTGAATTATGGGGTGCCAGAAGAAGAGAGAGAGCAAGATACTGAAAACCTATTTAAAGAAATAATGACTGAAAACTTCTCCCACCTGGTGAAAGAAATAGACTTACAAATCCAGGAAGCACACAGAACCCCAAACAAAAGGAATCACACCAAGACATATCAGAATTAAAATGCCAAGAGCAAGATACGAAAAGAGAATATTAAAAGCAGCAAGAGAAAAACAGTTAATTACCTACAAGAGAGCACCCATACGATTGTCAGCTGATTTCTCAACAGAAACTATGCAGGCCAGAAAGGAATGGCAAGAAATACTCAAAGTGATGAATAGCAAGAACCTACAACCAAGATTACTTTACCCAGCAAGGTAAATTGAAGGTCAGATAAAGAGCTTCACAGATAGAAAAAGCTAAAGGAGTTCATCAACACTAAATCAGCATTATATGAAATGTTGAAAGGTATTCTTTAAGAAGAGGAAGAAGAAGAAAATGGTAAAGATAAAAATTATGAACAACAAATATGTATCTATCAACAAGTGAATATAAAAATCAAGTGAATGAAAAATCTGAGGAACAGAATAAACTGGTGATTATAATAGAATCAGGAGCATAGAAAGGGAGTGGACTGACAATTCTTGGTGGGAAAAGAGGTGTGGGGATACAGGAAGAAACTAAACAAAAATCGTACACCTATGGATGAGGACAGTGGGGTGGGGTAAGGGCAGAGGGTGAGTGGAGTGGGAGCCAGGTGGAGGGGAGCTATGGGGAAAGAAAAGAGGAACAATTGTAATAATCTAAACAATAAAATTTTATTAGAAACAGAAAAAAAAGGATCAATAAGGTGAATCGTGCAAGTGCAGGGTCAGATCCTATCTTTATTTAAAATTTGATATTATGTTCAATATGCATTATGTTCAATGCAAGGTTAACTTTGATTTTTTTTTTTTAAGAACTGCATGAACTACTTTTCTTATTACTGAGATTTTGGGGCCTACTTTAATTTTACACCCCAGGCTTGAGCCTCACTCCTTTCACCAAATCCCAGACCTGGACAAGGTGGAGGAAACATCTCAGAAAATAGAAACAAAACAAACAAAACAATCAAGCAAATGAACCCAAAACAGGGATAATGTAGGAGATAAAAGTTTTAGTAATTAGAAGATAAATCCAGGAGACTAAATGTCCAAATTAAAAAAGTTCCAGGAAAAGAGAACAGAGAATGCAAAGCAGGGTAGGAGATCCCCAGAGAAATGATACAAGAACTTCCTAAAGGCAGGACGTGGATCACCAGCACATGGCTGAATAAAGAGCCACTCCAAGCATGTCAGTGTGAAGTTCCAGAAAACGGGAGACACAGAGATGCTCCTATAGCTTCCAGAGATAACACACAGATTGCTACAAAGGCTCAGTCACCAAGATGCTTCAGCCTTTTCGATAGCAACACAGACTTTAGGAGACTACATAGCATGCCTTCAAAATTCTTCGAAAATCATTTTTCGACTTAAACTTTGATACCATCAAACAATCAGTCCAATATGATAGTAGGATTTTAAGACATTTTTCAGGCATGCAACATCTTTTGAAATTTACCTCCATCAAATGAGAGGGAGTAACCAGGGAAAAGGAAGACAGGCAACCCAGACACAGGACACAGGTGATCCAACCAAGAGAGAAGCCAACGGCACTCCCAGCTGGTGGTGAAGGAGACCCGAGGATGCCAGCTTTCGGGACTGTGCTTTTAGAGAACTGCCCATGTGGAGCAGAGCAAGAGGCCCAGAAGTGCCAAGAAGCAAAATTCAAAGAAAAGAAGAAAGTCCCTGATGCACTTAAATATACTGAATAAATTGACTCTGCTGGTGGAGAGATTAGAGATGAATTAGTGACAGGTACACAGAACAAGAAGCAAACAAATCTGCAAAGAGAGGGGGAGGGAAGGAAAGGGAGAGAGAAAAGGAGGGAGCAAGAGAAAGAAAAAATAAATTATTAACTCCATGGGAAAAAAAGTTTGTGTGGGGTCTTGTAAGATTTTTTTTAATTGATTTTTAGAGAGAGCAAAGAAAAGGGGAGAGAGAGAGAGAGAGAGAGAGAGAGAGAGAGAGAGAGAGA